>CAJQZP010000828.1:0-1200000 GCA_907164705.1 Parnassius apollo
GGCTGCCATCAAAAATACTGAGGATTGTCAGTTGTTCTGTTTTTTAGATTGATTCTTTTCGTTCATAAATAATTTTGTTCTTTTTACGTATTTTTTTAACTTATCAAGAATTGAAGTCACTGACAATTTTTTGATTACATTTATATCAGATTTACTTACATAAATTTTCCATAAAATAATAACTTTCGAAAGTGATATTCCTGTTTAGAAGTACTTATAAAAGCATTTATCATGATTGGCCGACTAGTTTTGAACTCGACCAAAGTTCTTCTGAGTCTGAATCTGAGTTCGCGATACCGCGGTGTAACTTGCTCATTAGTCATGAGTCCTGTTAAATTCAAAACTAATTCGCCAAACCCATAAAATGTATGTAAGTAAAGCCCCATACTTCTTTAGCTGTACATACCTATAAATTTGTAACTTTAAAATACATACAAGTCGTTCATACATACCTGTATTGAATTTGAACGTAATTAAAGTACATTTGTATATATTAATAATCGGTCCCGACCCTTCTTTAACCTCTATTTTAAATGTCAAAAACACAAACACAAATCTAGAATTCAACTCAAAAATAAAGACGTGAAATTGGGTACCGAATAGGTATATAAAATTACTCCGAAGATATCAAATGCCAAGCAGTTGCATCTAATCAAATTGCATGAAGAGAAGCTGAACGGCAATTTAGAATCCTACGACGTACTATTGTGGATAAAATAAAAAAAAATACATTTAAAATCTATTGGGCATTCCAGTGCATTGTCAATCGTAGAAGGGAAAAAAATAGTGAAGGTTTTGCGAACTTCAATTTTTTTTGGCTTTCCGCAAGATAAACTATATCTCAAGCTGTTGGAAAGATCATTTAAACTCAAGATTATTTAAAAAATATCGAAAATATTTGCTCCAGGTAGAATGCTAGACATAGTGATGAATTAAGCATAAGAACTTCATAAAATATTTCTAAAGTAAAGTTGCCTCATTTACTTTTTGACTAATTTAACTTTTGATTTTATGAACTAAATGATCTTTATTGATCTCAGTGTTTTATATAAAATTTAGAAATAAGAGAGAACAAAACTTAAATAAACATTTAATTTTGAGTACGATTTTTTTTTATATTCAACTCCCGCTAAAGAAATTTAGTATGGTGATTGACATTTACTCGAATGTGACAACCCTAACAGTTTTAAATCAATCGATGCGGCTTGTATGGATATGGAAAAATGCGAAAATAGCTAGTTAAGATTGTCCACTATTTTTTCTGTAAAATTTTTAACACTACTAGTAAAGTTTTGAAACCAACGCCAAGATTTCTCACATCTAGGTAGTGATGCTTATTGCAAGTCTATTACGAACTGTATTTGCTTAAAGAATCGACGTGGGGTCAGATAATTTTACCCGTCTTCAAAATCGATCAAATGTTGGTTTCAATTTTAATTTAGAATAAATTTAACAAAATAAATACGTGTACTCGACCGTAAAGTTATAGGGAATAATAAAATATACAAATGTGCCCATAAAAAATTGAAATAAATGAAAATTTATATAAAAAATGGGCAAAGTTGGTGTGTTTCACGGTACATACAACATGTAACATAATTAACGAACTTTGAGAAAGTAGTTTGTTCAGAACCGCTTACTGAACCGATTCCTATCATTTTTAATATAGGTAATTTTTTATCCCAAAAATAATTAAAACTACGTAAATTACAGTCACACTAAATCCGTACAGTCAAAACAAACTGAAATGGACCGTAACTTAAGGCAATAAGACTTTTTAGAGTGCAGTTTTATTTGTATTATTACTAATTCTGTCATTCAATAAAAATAAAGACAAATGAACTTTATTTCAAGCACGTTAAAGTCTTTGCGTTCGTGGATTTGTACTGTGACCACAACATTCTTTCGGAATTAGTATAACTAATTTGATAAATAATCAGTGCATAAAATTTTTTAACTAAAAATTCAGTATATATTATGATTATAACATAATATACTAATTGGGGTGTCTGAGGGTGTGCGTTAATTACGTTACATATTGTATATAAATTCTTACGTGGCAACCATTTTACGTTGTGTTGTGCTCATACCTACTCATAAAGAAATAAATGTTGTCTTAATAAACATTTTAATAGTGAAATAAGTCATCACTTGGGATATCTCGCAATTTTGCTAGTCAGTGGAATCACCGCCTTTCATCTTCTTGGCCTATTTGCAATGTTTATAAAATCAATATAATTTTAAAATTGTGAGAACGTGTTGAATGCGTAAGGTTTTCATTATTTTTTTATTTTTATACTCGTATGTTCCCGATTAGAGATTCCGAGGTTATTCCGCTGTGAAATAAATTATTATAAACAATAATAATATTGATAATAATATTGCTTCACGTTGTACGTAATTTAAAAATATGGGAGCCTTGTGAGATATTTCATTTCAACAAACCACCCATTTCTATCAGTAAATTCGGAATCGTTAGAAATAAAGTATCATCATCATCTTCATCATCATCATTGCATTTGATGGGTGTCAACTTTTGAACTTAGTCCTCCCACATAGACTGCCTCCGTTACGTTACCGTTACAGCGTATTAAAGTTAACTGCTGAACACAGGCCTCGATCATAGATTGCCTTATAGCTGCCAAAGTTGCCACGCTTAAAAGTGCGTTAGCAACCGCAATTTTTTTTTTATTCGTCATTAGGAAGATGAAAATTCATATGGTAGAGCCATGCTGCAGCTATATTAGTAGTATAGTTGTAGCACTAATTGGTCAGCTCGACCGGGGAAGAACCACGCTCTCACAGAATACCATCGTGAAATAGTAGTTTAACGCTGCTGTGTTTCGTAAGGTGAGTGTAGAAAACCGGGGAACCTTTTTACTGAGAAAAAGGCATTACATCTTATTCCTCAGGGGTGACAAGTGACAACGCTATGGGTCACAGCAAACATTTACCTTCAGATGGACAGTGTGCTGACTGAGTGGGTGGACTGTGTACAAACAAAAACAAACCCTGCTTCCCATTTTCTGATTTGTTTCCCCTTTGTCGTCTCTTACCACAACCACGGGAACGGTATGGGGTAGTGTATACCGCCACTACACGATATAGATTGCCTCATGGGAAGGACAGTTGCAAAGCTAGGCAGGTGTGTTGGTAACGGTACCTATAATATATATACTGGACGACGTTTTTTACCGTCTGGAAAAAAATAGGTACTGATGTTTTACAGAAAATAAAAACAAAAATTTTGAATTAAGTAAAATGGGGAGCGGCCAATGCTACGTTTGATAGTTCTGAGCAATTCCATATATACTGTTTTTGATTAAGAACTTTCATAGCGCGATTTAAGCTTTAAAGTTTCGCTTGGGGCGCGACGACAGCGCCGCCACATATATATAAAGGTACAAAACGAGAACACTCACCATACAAAACGCAGTAGCATTAAGCTGCTGTTTTACGCTGGTATTCTATGAGAGCGTAGTACTTCACCAGTCAAGCCGACTCATTCGTCCTACAACCATAATATAGCTGCGACTCAACCACTTATGGTTCTACCACGTATAAATTATAGTGTTATTTTGAGTTGTAATTATGAACATGCTGCTGCCCACCTCTTGATTCTTTTCCCTCTATCGCTTGTTGCGACACCCACGAATGGTATGAGGCAGTGGATGTTCTTTTTTTTAAGGATAGGGTGACAAACGAGCACACAGTCCACCTGTAGGTAAGTGGTTGCTGCGGCCCATAGACATCTACATCTATCCTCGATTACAAATCAAAATGCAGATGCGTTGTCACCCGTGAGGACTAGGATGGAATGCCTCGTTTCCAGTAAAAAGGGTCTCCGGTTCTCTACACTCACCATACGAAATACAGCAGCATTAAGCTACTATTTCACGCTGGTATTCTGCGAGAGCGTGGTCCTTCCCCGGTCGAGCCGACCCTTTCGTGCTACAACCATACTACTAATATAACTGCAGCATGGCTCTACCACGTATAATCTTCCGCTGCCACTGAGCTAAGTATTGAACTTATAGTTGACCAATAATTTTAATTAATCATGTAATTGGATTGGATTGGAGTTGACACCTCCATTAAAACCACATCATAAAATTTTGATTTACTTTTCTTTTAAATCCATACTTAATATTATAAATGCGAAAGTGTGTTTGTTTGTTTGTTTGTCCTTCTTTCACGTCGCAACAGAGCGTCAGCATGGCTGATTTTTTATATGGGGATAGTTCGGTGGCTGTAGAGTGACACAGGCTACTTTTTTCAGCGAAAAAACATATCATTCCCGTAGGAAAATCGAATATGATGCAAAATTAAATTAAGCTAGGTGGCGCCACTGTGATTCTACAAGACGGACGACGGTACGATGGACGAACACAGAAGGTCAGAATATCTGGATTATTATGTCTTTTTACCAAAATTAAGATAAAAAATGTATGAATCTGTATTTTTCCACGCAGGACCGGGAAGTGAGCGATAAAAAACATAAAATTCACCAGCTGATTTTCTTCAAACGTTTTGGTGCATTGTAATTCACAGAATAGGCGATAATCTCGCAGACGATATTAAGTAATCCGTTGATGCTCTGCCTACCCCGCAAGGGTTACAGGCGTGATTATAAGTATGGATCAGAAATACTATCACCACCTGTCACGCTTTCACCCTTAACTATTACTTAACTATGGTAGAAAAAGTTCTTAGTAAGCCTTATTAATAAGCCTTAGTAATATTTATTGAACGGAAATGAATACAGTTCTTATATGTGGTTATGAATGAATCGGTATTACAATAAGAAAAATTATGCAAAATTATAAGAAAAATATTTTTTGAGAGTTCTTATTAACTAACGTATACATACATATTTTAAATTGATTCCGCTAGATGTCGTTACTAGGTTTTTAAAACGCGGTAACGAAATGTTTCCTGACATGTACTTAACTCCCGCCGTTGAGCCACGCGTCAACTTATAGTGCATACGGTACCTATACGCTTAAATTGTTTCTATTTCGTAGCTTATTCGACTACCTGCTTTCGATTTCGGTTATTTGTTATTTGCTTTGTGATTTGGTTAAGGTTGAATGGATTTATATTGGCTTTCATTTTCGGATTTGTGTATTTTTTTGGATCGGTTTTGTTGATTTGGTTGGTTTTCTTCATACATAATTAGACTCTGGATTTGATTTTGGATTTTGTTTATTTCGAATGAATGAATTGGTTTTCGTTGTTTTAGGTTGTTTATCAATATTTCAAAGGAATATTAATAGTGTAGATAGTGTATACCGTACCTATAGACTTACTTATTTTTTCGTTGGTTATATTTATATTGACTACTGCTTTCGATTTCGGATTTCTGCGATTTGTTTTGTGATTTGGTTTAAGTTGATTCGATTTTTTTTGGCTATCGTTTTCGGATTTCTGTGTCTTGAATTGGTTTTGTTGTTTTGATTTTAAAAAATATTTAAAAGGAATATTTATTCCATTTAGATATTTTGGATTTGCTTTTAAAAAAAATATTTAAAAGGAAAAATTCCTTTTAGGTCTTTTAACGTTTTTTTATAAATAGGTTTTTTGTTACTTCATAATGCCTCGGAAACGTAAGTCCAACCTTTCAAGAGTATCTTCTCAAAGACAAGCGAAAAGATATAGCTCGATCGCTAAAATCTTTAGAAGATGCTGAACTGAGAAGGCAAGAACGAGCAGAGCGTAAAGCTGCTTTTAGAGCATCTGAGACACGTTCTCAACGTCAGCAAAGGCGTTTTGAACAGACAGAGCGTCAGGCTGCTTTAAGAGCTTCCGAAACACCTTTTTAAAGTCAGGAAAGGCGTCTTGAACAGGCAGAGCGTCACGCTACTTTAAGAGCTTCTGAAACACCTTCTCAAAGTCAGCAAAGGCGTCTTGAACAGGCAGAGCGTCAATCTACTTTAAGAGCTACTGAAACACCTGCTCAAAGTCAGCAAAGGCGCCTTGAACAGGCAGAGCGTCAAGCTACTTTAAGAGCTACTGAAACACCTGCTCAAAGTCAGCAAAGGCGTCTTGAACAGGCAGAGCGTCAAGCTACTTTAAGAGCTACTGAAACACCTGATCAAAGTCAGCAAAGGCGCCTTGAACAGGCAGAGCGTCAATCTACTTTAAGAGCTACTGAAAGACCTGCTCAAAGTCAGCAAAGGCTATTCGAAAAAGCGGAACATAAGGCCGCCTAAAGAGCCGCGGAAACACCTGATGAAACTCAACACAGACTCATTGAGCAAGCTGAACGTCAATCTACTATAAGGGCATCTGAAACACCAGAACAGACACAGGCGCGAAGAGATGCAAATGCACAGCTCCAAGCTGAACGTCAACAAAATTTTCAAAGAAACAATTGGTCGGTTTTTAATGACGCAGCATTCAATTATGATCCGTTGATTGATTATAAAAATCACATGTTAGTAGTTATCGGAATGATGGACAAGACGTGTCGATTTTGCAGCGCTTGAAAATGGAAAGATGAGACCGCAGGCATGTGCTATTCCAATGGCAAAGTGTCTCTTCCGTTACTTAGGAAACCAGAAGAACCTTTGAAAACTCTCTTTTTGTATGATGCTAATGAGTCACGGCGCTTTTTAAACAGGATCCGGAAATATAACTCATGCTTTCAAATGACGTCCTTCGGAGTTGACCGGGAAATAATAATGCCGGGATTTTCGCCTACATTTACGGTGCAAGGGCAAATTTATTATAGAATAGGTTCACTTTTTCCAGCTGAAAACGAACAGTATACATTTTTACAAGTATATTTTATGGATGACGAAGAAATTGAGGTAGACCGTCGCTGCCAATTTATTCAGGGAGTTGAGAGAGACACAATGTTCAAAATTAAAAGATTCTTGCATGAACGTAACACTTTAGTCAAAACATTTAAAACTGATTTAGAAAACCTACCTGAAGAGGATTATAAAGTCGTCATTCACGCAGATCGGACCCCTCGAGGAGAGCATGAAAGGCGTAGCGCCTTTAATAAACGAAATAGGAGCCGTAATTAGTGGTGATCAATTTTTTTCACGAGACATTGTCTTGCGAGCACGTGATGATACGTTGCAACGGGTAGCCGATACACACAAGTTTTATCACGCTCTGCAATACCCATTAATTTATTGCAAAGGACGGACAAAGGAGCCTACTCCGAACAAAAAAGTATCATGTATGGATTTTTATGCGTATCATATGATGTTGAGAGAAAATGATTTTAACCTCTTATTCCGATGTAGACAATTATTTCATCAATTTTTGGTAGACATGTATGTGAAGTTAAAAAGTGAACGTCTCCGTTATATATCTTTAAATCAAAAAAACCTGCGCGTTGAGAATTATATACATTTATAAGATGCAGTTTCTAGCGACGCCAATGTAAGCCCCAGAGATTTAGGTAAAATGGTAATTCTGCCCTCATCATTCGTTAACAGTTCCCGCTACCTACACGAGTACACACAAGACGCATTCGCCTATGTACGAACTTACGGAAGACCTGATCTTTTTGTTACTTTTACTTGCAATCCCACATGGAAAGAAATAACCGAGGAGCTAATGCCGGGCCAAAAAAGTATGATAGACACGATTTAGTTGCTAGAGTATTTAGATTAAAAGTACAAAAATTAATGTATGTAATTAACAAAGGGAAAATTTTCGGAGAGGTGCAGTGCTTCATGTATTCAATTGAAGGGCAAAAAAGAGGATTACCGCATGCCCACATTCTAATATGGCTTAAAGAGAAGTTGCGGCCCAGCCAAATAGACGACATAATAAGCGCCGAGATTCCGGACCCTGAGCAAGATAAAGAATTGTATGATACCATCGTCCGAAATATGATTCACGGTCCATCTGGAGCACGAAATTCAATATCTCCAAAAAGAAGAAAGAAGGAAAATGTACAAAGAAATTCCCTAAACAGCTATTAAAAGAAATAGTGCACAATAACAATGGCTACGCTTATGGCTACCCTTTATACAGACGCAGAGCTCCCGAACATGGTGGCAGGAAAGTTACAATTAAATCTCGCTCTGGAGCGTTCGAAACCTTAGATAACAGCTGGATTGTCCCGTATTCGCCCATTCTATGTAAAATGTTTAATGCCCACATTAATTTAGAAGCATGTAGCTCTGTCCGCGCAATCAACTATATCTGTAAGTACATAAATAAAGGAAGCGACCAAGCAATATTTAATCTCAGGAGTGAAGGTGAGGCAAATCCCGTTAATGAAGTACAGACCTTTCAAGCAGGGCGTTATGTCAGCAGTAACGAAGCAGCGTGGCGTCTCCATGGCTTCCCTTTACACGAAAGGCACCCAACAGTTACTCACCTTGCTGTGCACTTAGAAAATGGAGAGCGTGTATATTTCACTGAAAGAAATTTCCAAGAAAGAATTACATCACCGCCAAAAACTACACTAACAGCCTTCTTTCAACTTTGTCAAACCGACCCCTTTGCAAAAACGTTGTTATATTCTGAAGTCCCCCGCTATTATACTTGGAACACATCTAGGAAGGAGTGGAAACGCCGTATTCAAGGCGAGCCTGTTGCAAATTGGCCCGGTGTAAAGTCATCAGATGCCTTTGGTCGTGTGTACACCGTCTATGTAACTAATTTTGAATGTTTCTGTTTACGATTGCTGCTGCACCATGTTCGGAGTCCCACAGGATATAAAGACCTTAAAACTGTCAACGGTCAGGAATGCGCACTTATAGAGAAGCATGTGAAGCTCTGCATCTTTTAGAAAACGATAATCACTGGAATGAAACCATGGAGGAAGCTGTGCAGTGCCAGTCACCAGCCAAAATTAGGGATCTTTATACAACTCTCATATCATCTTGCGGGCTATCTAATGCACATGAATTGTGGGACAAATATAAAGAGTACATGGCTGAAGATATTTTACGAAGGTTACAGCAGACACACGTGAACATGACATACAATGAACACATTTATAATGAAGCACTTGGAAAAATTGAAGATAAAGTAATGGCAATGGTAGGCAAAAAATCAGCGAACAACCGAAAATGAAGTAAGTGATGAAATTATACGTGAAACAAACTACGATATACCAGCTTTGCAGCAGCAAGTAGACGAATTTGTACCCCGCTTGCTTCCCGAACAAAAACGAGTTTTTGACAAAGTATTAGGACAAATTGAATCTGGAAATGGTGCACTTTTCTTTTTAGATGCCTCTGGAGGAACTGGGAAGATATTTTTGTTAAATTTATTATTAGCGCAAGTACGGAAAGATAAAAACATTGCTGTGGCCGTAGCTTACTCCGGTATAGCCGCCACGCTGCTAAGCGGGGGCCGCACTGCACATTCTGTTTTAAAAATCCCTCTAAATCTAGCCCAGGAAGAATCGCCGATCTGCAACTTTAACAAAAATAGTGCACGAGGTATAATGCTACGACAATGCACACTTTTAGTGTGGGACGAAAGTACAATGTCGCATAAAAAAGCTGTATAAGCACTAAATCGAACGCTCCAGGATTTGCGTGGCAATACCGATGTAATAGGAGGAATGGTGGTTTTACTGGCTGGTGACTTTCGCCAAACTTTATCTGTCATTCAAAAGGGCACACCTGCAGATGAAATTAAAGCATGCCTCAAGTCATCTATTTTATGGAACAAGGTGACAAAATTCAGTTTAACTACGAATATGAGAGTGCATTTGTGTAATGATATCAATGCTAAACTATGCTGACACACTATTAAAAATTGGCGATGGGCGGTTGGACGCAGATGCTGAGGGCTGCGTTAAATTGACGAGAGATTTTTGTAATTTAGTACAGAGTCATTCCGAATTAATTACGAGCGTTTATTCAGATTTAACGAACAATATGCATGAAGACAAATGGTTATGTGAAAGAGCGAATATTGCACCAAAAAATTAGAGCGTTAACAAAATAAATTCAGATATATTAAGCGAAATAGCAGGAGAAATAACAGAGTATTTGTCAGTAGACACAGTTATTGACACAGAACAGAGCACTTCATATGTCGCAGAGTTTCTAAATTCTCTAAAGTTGTCAGGTGTGCCCATCACATAAGCTTCAATTAAAATTAGGCGTACGAGTCACGCTAATGCGAAATTTAGAAGCTTCTCGGTTATGTAACGGGACAAGGCTGCGTGTGACACATCTTGGACGGAACATAATCGGTGCTACAATTTTGACAGGCGTAGGAAAAGGTGAAAATGTTATTATACCACGGATTTCTATAATTCCCACAGATCTTTCTTTTCAATTCAAAAGGTTGCAGTTCGCTATTAAGCTCAGTTTTGCAATGAAAATTAATAAAGCGCAAGGGCAAACGTTACAGGTAGCGGGGGTCAACTTAGAAAAACCGTGCTTCTCTCATGGTCAGCCGTATGTAGCATGTTCGCGTGTGTCAAATGCCCAGAATCTATACATTCTTTCCCCGAATGGAAAAACATATAACATTATGTACAGTAGCGTCTTAAAATAGTGTTCAGTTCGTTTTTTTTCCAAAATTCCCACAATCAATTAATCAGAATTCCCACAGATCTTCCCTTTCAATTCAAAATTTCCTATTTAGCTCAGTTTCTTTTCAATTCCAAATGCTGCACCTCTGACGGACCTATTAAGCTCAGTTTCCTTTCAACTCAAAAGGCTGCATCTCTGACGGATCTTTTATTTAGCTCAGTTTCCTTTAAATTCGGAAAACTGCATCTCTGACGAATCAATTTAGCTCAGTTTCTTTTCAAAAGTCTGCATCCCTGACGGATAATTATGCTCAGTTTCCTTTAATTAAAAAATATCCCATTTCCATTTGGAATAAACAGGCTATTTTCATGCTTTCCTAAACGCTGCGTTTCAAAACATTTAAATAGACTGACGAATCAATTTTGCTCAGTTTCCTTTTAATGGCTGCATCTCTGACAAATCTGTAAAACTCAGTTTTCTTTCAATTCAAAAGCAATGGATAGTTCATTTCCCAGTGACCATGCGGGCGAAGCCGCGGGTAACAGCTAGTAAAATAATAATATTCTTTTAATAATGTCTTAATAATTGGTCAATACAACGTTTTATGTTATTTCTTTTTAACACGTTTAAGTGACAAACGAGCATACAGTACACCTGATGCAGTGACAGGGATGCTGCAGCCCGGGGCTCCTAGATAAAAAATGGCGCATCTAATAAAACATTTTCAAAGTGTCTTGTGGCAATGTTTCGGGAGTGACCTATGTCCAGCTGTGAACTTGTTAAGCGTTATAATGCTGAATGATGAATTCGGTGCAATTATATTTAGAAGCTAGCCTAGTTTCTTAGCACCCATTGTAATAGAAAATTAACTCTTTCCTAGTTAAAAGCACGTCGATATTGGAGTGTTTAGTAGTTTATTGCCGTTTGAAGTAAGGGGGAACTTGACGAGGGCTGGCAGGCGGGGTCGGGAGATTCCAATTGGAGGATTCCGATGTCGTCAAGTCGTTCGTCACGACCCTATTCTTAATGATGACTGCCTCGTTGGTTTAGTGGTTTTAGTAGTGCGACTGCTGATCATGAGCCCCTGAGTTTGAATCCCGGGTCGGGCCAAAAAATTAATTATTGAGTTTTTCCGTCAAGAAATTCTCAGTAGTTGCCCGGAGTCAGGAAGCTGGCGGTATCTCACCCCCGTGCCTCGGAAAGCACGTAAAGCTATTGGTCCTGCGCCTGATCTCTCTCCGCTTGTGTCGGTTTACCGTCCCATCGGATTACGAGAGTGAGGGAATAGAGAGTGCGCCTATGCTTGCGCATACACTTGAGCACTATAATCCTGTCCTGCGCCGATGGCTAGCCTCCGCTGAGGCAGGCCGCCGTGGCCGAAACTCGGTCTGGAGGACATTATTTTTAATGATGGTGTTCCTCTACTCCATGACGTTATACGCGTCGGTAAAAGCCTAGTGACGTAACCCCGAGGAGGACAAAGACTCGTAGATCGCTAGAGTGATCTCGAGATATCATGATAGCATTGCAAGAATACTATGGGCAGCAAGTACTGCCCCGGGTTGTGTTCCAAAGAAAGATCAGAGCTGATGGTGACCACTGAGGGGTATTAGCCGGTGGCAGTCCGGTATAACTTTTCTGTTGCCCCCCTCTCCCCTTTGAAGATCTCCCCAAATTCAGATAAACCAGGGGTTCTGTCCGACACGAAATGATGATGAAAGAAGATGACACCTACAAATCAAGATACATTGGGTATTTTTAAAAGTAATCTTAACAGATATTAATTACGTGTCACGTTGTTTGTCTGCGATAGACTCCTAAACTACTCAACGGATTTTAATAATATTTTCCCACCTTGTGCAGTTTGCCGTGTAGTGGCGGTTGAGAATATCCACTACCACGTATCTTCCCGTGGGTGTTGTAAGAGGTGACAGAGGGAGACAAACAGGATATGGGCAGCAGCATCTTCCTGATAATAACTGTGATATAATAAAAAAACTGCGGTTGCCAACCCGCTCGCCAAGCGTGGCAACTATGGCAAATATCCCCCCATGAATAACGACGCAAACAAACGGCCCCCAGTCCCCGGCGGCCTCGTCGAGTCAGGCAACTTGTTCTACAACCGGGAGGGCGATCATCTGTCCCAAGGAGGTGTCGGGTTTATCGTCCACAAGTCTCTCGTCAACAACGTTGTAAAGATTGGGAGTGTGTCGACGACGGTCGCGTACCTGATACTCAGAATCACCAAAGGGAATTCGCTGAAGGTCATACAAGTTTACGCACCAACCTCGGCACATTCCGATGAGGAGGTGGAGGAAATGTATGAGGATATTTCCAGAGCCATGCATTCCTCTAAAACCCACTACATGGTATTGATGGGAGATTTCAACGCAAAACTAGGCACAAGAGAAAGCGGTGAGCTGAAGTTAGGGAAATTTGGAGTAGGGCAACGGAACTGTATGGGCCAGCAGCTGGCCGACTTAATGGAGAAAGAGGGACTCCTTATGATGAACTCTATCTTCCAGAAGCAGCCCCACAATAAGTGGACCTGGTCGAGCTCCGACGGTTCGACAAAAAATGAGATTGACTTCATTATGACCACCAGACGCCAGCTGTTCAGTGATGTCTCAGTGATCGCAAGGGTGACAACTGGCAGCGATCACCGAACGGTTAGAGGCACACTGAACCTAACGTTAAATTAGAGAGGTCTCGTCTAATGAAGTCAACGCTCCGTCCCCCTCGTGCTCTGATCCAGAATCCCAAAACTTTTCAGCTCCAGTTACGTAACCGCTTTCAGTGCCTAGAAGATTACAAGCAGATATGAATGACAAGCTCGTGGAAACTGTCCATGCGATCGGAGCTAAGTTCTGCAAGACCCGCCGCAGAAGAACACAAAAACTCTCCGATCACACTCTTAATCTCATGGCTGTTAGACGGGAGATGAGGCTGCAATCGTCAACAGATTTGACAGCATACAGGCAACTGAACAGACAGATCTCCAAATGCATGCGGCGTGACTTATGCAACTTTCATACTGCTCGTATTAAAGAAGCGATCGAGCGGAACCAGGGCTCCAAAGTCATCTGTCTGCCAGAAAGAGCCAACTGTCAAAGCTGAAGACTGAATGTGGCAGCATCGTTTCCGGGACACCTGAGATTTGGAGTGAGATTGAGAGGTTCTATGGGCAGCTGTACACACCATCGTTGGAGCCACACGCAAGTGTGAGTAAAGATCCAAGAGCAAGTCTTATCCGACACTATTCCGATGATATCCGGACGTCAGTCTGAGCGAGATTAGAATGGCTCTCCACCACCTTAAAAACGGCAAGGCCCCGGGCGAAGATGGAATTACAGCGGAGCTTCTGAAAGCGGGTGGAACACCGGTACTTGAAGTCCTTCAGAAGCTCTTCAATTCCATCCTCCATGGTGGCACTACTCCGGAGGCGTGGAGCAGAAGTGCGTTGGTCTTGTTCTTTAAGAAAGGCGACAATGCTCTCTTGAAGAACTACAGACCGATTTCCCTTCCGAGCCGCGTCTACGTACTGTTTTCGAGAGTCATTACGAATCGTCTCGCACGCAGACTCGACGACTTCCAGCCTCCCGAACAAGCCGGTTTCCGAAAAGGTTTCAGTACCATAGACCACATACATACCCTGCGGCAGATTGTACAGAAGACCGAAGAGTACAATCTGCCACTTTGCCTGGCATATGTGGTCTATGAGAAAGCCTTTGATTCCGTCGAAATTTCGGCGGTGCTACAGTCCCTTCAGCGGTGCCAAGTTGACTGTCAGTATATCGAAGTGCTGAAGTGTTTGTACAGTAGAGCTACGATGGCTATCCAAGTACAGAACCAGAGTTCGAAACCTATCCAACTGCAGAGAGGTGTAAGACAGGGTGACGTTATATCCTCGAAACTCTTCGCCACTGCGTTTGGAGACGTTTTCAAGGCTACTGGACTGGAAAGGATACGGTATTAACATCAATGGCGAGTACATCACTCACCTTCGATTTTCTGACGATATAGTTCTTATAGCAGAATCGCTGGAGGACCTTAGCACAATGCTCAATGACCTCAATGGTGTCTCCCAACGCATAGGTCTTAAAATGAACATGGACAAAACAAAGATCATGTTTAATATCCATGTCACACCTATGCCGGCAGTTGTTGGGAGCACTATGCACGAAGTTGTTGACGAGTACGTTTACCTGGGACAAATAGTCCGACTAGGTAAGTCCAACTTCGACCGAGAGGTCAATTGACGGCTTCAACTCGGCTGGGCAGAGTTCGGGAAATTACGACACATCTTCTCGTCAGGTATACCTCAATCTCTGAAAACTAAAGTGTACAACCAGTGCGTGTTGCCAGTAATGACTTACGAATCTGAGACGTGGTCCTTCACTACTAGCCGTATGAGGACGCTCAAGGTTGCTCAGCGAGCTATGGAGAGGGCTATGCTCGGAGTTTCTCTACGTAATAGACTCAGAAATGAGGATATCCGCAGTAAAACAGTGACCGACATAGCCCAACGGATTAGTAAGCTGAAGTGGCAATGGGCCGGCCATATAGCTCGAAGAACCGATAACCGATGGGGAAGAAAGGTTCTCGATTGGCGTTACTTGGGTGAGGCCTATGTTCAACAGTGGACTTGTGAAGGGCTGTAATGACGATGATGATGATGATGTGCAGTTTGGTCCAAATTGAGAGATAGGATAGTTTTTTTTGCCCATGAGTGACTAAAATTTTATTTGCTAATTTTAGGATTTTTAATAGGACATGACAAAGGGTCGTCGAAAAGTAATATAAAAACAGAGTTTAATATGGTTAGGTACAGAATGTAATAATCATTAAGTTAATGGTATATTGAGGTAAACAAACCTCGTGACTGCGTACGATACTCTTAATTGGTGAGTGTTAATGAACTATTTCCCCGAAGTTTGTTTATGTAATGGCAACCCTAACGAAATCGTTGTCAAATGCAAACGGACATAAAAACCTTTCGATAGGGCGCAGGTGCGGCGGAAAAAAGTTACAAAAGGCAGGTTTAAATTTACGTTTTACGAATTTTAATGGCTCTTCTGAAACATGCATTTTTCCAACAAAACGCAACGCATTTAGAAAAATTTATTTTAACGCAGATGCAACAACTGAAATTCACTGAAATCTATCTTCAACTTCTATTGGTAATACCATAAATTAATTACCATAATTAAATACCATATTTAGGGTTTTTCAATGTTTTTATAGGAAAGGGAGACAAACGAGCACACAGTCCACCTGATGATGAGTGGTTGCTGTGGCCCCTAGACATCTATATCTATCCTCGATTACGAATCAAAATGCAGATGTGTTGACCCGTGAGGACCAAAATGTAATGCATCGTTTCCTGTAAAAAGGGTCTCCGGTTCTCTACACTTACCATACGAAACACAGCAGCATTAAGCTACTATTTTACGCTTGTATTCTGTGAGAGCATGATCCTTCCCCGGTCGAGCCGACAATTATACTACTAATATAACTGAATTTATAACTGTGTCGGCTGTCGAGCAATACCGGAAAAACAGTATTTATTTTGGGGCATTTTTGTATTTTTTTAAATTTTTTTATGTCGTGTTCCTTTTATGTCAGGCCTGGCTTATAAAATTATTAATTTGATATAATATTTATATTTTAAAAAGTGTGATATACACACTTAAGTTTGATCTGGTCTCCCTTATATCGTATCTTTACCTCAGGCATTTTAAGTCTACTGCTCTGCTGTGGACACAGGCCATTCTAAGAACTCGCCGGCCATATTACTGTGAAGATAATACGTTTGGCAAGAGCATACCAATGCATCAGCACTCGGTTACATTCATGTTCTTCATCCGATTACCTCTGATCTTTTAATTATTTGACACATATTATACAAGTGATCCGCCACGGCATCATAGGGGTGTTTTTGTGTCTGGACAACAGCTTCGATATATACAACTGTAGCTTTAGAACCATACAGGCAACCCCATACCTTAAATTTATTATATTTAATATATTTAAAATTGGTAAGCCCGTTTAGAATATTTAGAAATAATTACGAACACGTTTACTTTATTAAATATACCATAAACTTATATTAAAAAAATTATTTATGTAATATCAAAACTACAGCTATAACGTATTTGCTTACATAAGGTAGTTTTGCATTACAGATTATTTCTCATATAATCTGTAATGCGAAAACGTAAAGCATAAACTATATGAAGTTAAAATTTTCGTTCTGTTATAAGACTTATACTGTTGCTATTATTTATATATTGTAAAAGTGAATATATTAACCAAATTATATTTTTAAAGTGTTTATAATTTAACAGCAATACTTTGTCTAAGGTTCGAAAAGTCTAGAACTGCAATGTTCAATCCGTCTGGAAGCGTAACGATTATGGCAAATCAATACCTCCCGAAGAGACCAATCAACAGCGGTCTGTGACGGGTTAACAAACAATTGGTAAAATTAAAAATTTTGTACAACCGACTTCAATATAAATAAAATGAGAACACCATCAATGTATTCGAAGTCAATTAAAACGCATTATTAGGTATAACTCAAAAACTACTGGTCAGATTTTGATCAAATTTAATGGGACAACACGAAAAGAACCAGCTTTCAAATAAAAAAAGAATCATCAAAATTGGCGTAGACAGAGAAACCTATAGACAAATTGACGCCTTCTTTCGCATTCGCACACGAAAAAGATAGATTTATGCATACGTCTTGCATAGAAATGAGATAGAGCGGTGTGATTGTTTGTCCCTTTCTCCGTGCCGGTTTTTTTGTTTAGCAAACTCTACAGTTTGCTAAACAACTTTAACAGCGTAGCGATTTAAGGAGTTTACAAGTTAGTTTAAGTGAAAAAAAAGTGTTTTGTGACCTTAAGATTGGTGAATCTTGTTCAGTTTAGTTCTTAGAACAATTAAAATTTATATCTAAATGTGTTTAAAAGTCATAAAGATTATTGTATAACCTAAAACTTCGTTATCGTCCTTTCTCACTTTAGGCCACGCCGATCATTAGTCTATAGGTTTCTCTGTCTACGAAAATTGGTTTACCCAGAAAATACCATAGCTTATCTTTTTACTTTTAAATTGCAGTTAAAGAAACAAGATTAAGATAAAACTCTGGCCAGTATTGCCACGAAAAATTTTAAGTATAAAAAAGAAAATAAAAATGAGTTTGTTCGTAGCTCTCACTCGTCACCGCTTACGCACCCAGAAAATGCTATCTAATTTAATTAAAAAGGTTTTACCATTAATGAACTCATGAAAAATGCAGTTGATATCAATTAGCCTCATTTTAATAGAGGTGCGGCCTCAAGGTAATTATGTAGTGATTACATGTTGATAACCATAGAGTAGCCTAATCGTTCTATGTTGTTAACGTGATTTGCGTGATGTTTGGTCGCGTGTTCACATGTTAATAACATAAACTGTAAATTTACCTGACCTGTATAAAATATTTTCTTCGTAACTTGCGAACTTTGTTTATTTTTTAAATAAAAATGTTACTATTTTTACCTGTATCGTGGTGGCAGTTTACGTGCATAAATTGCAGAAAGACATACATCCATACCCCGAAGAATTATTCGTAGGCTATACAGATTGTTTAGTGCGGAATCCAAACCCGCGATACTTTAGAGCCGTTACTTTTGTTATACTCTGTAAGGACTTTTATGCATTCAAAAATGTCTCCGTCTCTGGAATATGTCAGGAGAATCTCCCGCCATTTTCGTCCAGTGTAGTAAAAGTCGATGAAGATGAAAGCTTATAAAATCTCTCGGAGAAAAACTCCAAGTAATGTTTACCAGCTGGCGAACTCTTCATCGTCGTTCAGTTTTAGAATTAGAAAGGCTGTTCATTTAATGTGAATACTGCAGCAGTAACAGTATGCTACGAATTGCGCCTACAACACGAATGGGCTTGCTCGATAGGGAAGGACCACTGTGAAATAGCAATATAATGCTGCTGTGTTTTCTATGGTGGGTGAGTAACGGGAAAGGTATACAGGATTATTTTTCGAAGAGAAGCCAAATTTTAAACGTAAGTAAAATAAATAAATAATAATATACCATTTTTGCAACTCTTGAAAATACAAGTAAATTAGGCTTCTACTTTTATTTGAAAGTATCCCAAATTGAATGTGAGTTATGGGCAACAACGTTTTTGGTTACCGATTAACCCTTATGAACGTGTGCGTGCGCAGTAAAATCAGTTAAAATAATGCATTTCCACGCATTTTGAATTTAAAAGATAATAAGGACAGATAATAATAATAATAGTAAATAAATTATTTATTTCAGATATTTAAAATCCATATGGGTTAGTAACACAATAATAATAACAACAATTATAATAACAAGGGTTAGTAAAAAAAAAACAATCGTTTGCTTAAAATCTAGGGAAATAAAATAAATACACTGTGCAGAGACAGATCATCATGGGGGTGGATAGGGCCCAGTTATCAGAATGGAATGTTTGAGATTTTTTTTAATAATTTTTTTACATTTACTTACTGTATTACTTATTCTGAATCGTTTCTGCAAATTTGGCCAATCATTGCAAAATAACCCCAAAATATGGAAGTGTCTATGCGTCACAATATTCACTTACTATTAGATGTACTGTGTGCTCGTTTGTCATTCTTACTTATTAAAAAAATCTGAAAACATTACATTAATTAAATAATATCAAATTTAGCTCACCGATAATGTAGCAACCCATTATCGCTACTCCAACTTTTCCGGTGTGCAGCTTTAAATATGATAAGAATGTGTAAGCGACGATAAGACCCCCACAGTACGCCATCAGGCACATACCATGCAAGTTCCTTAGTTCAGGGATGAAGGCATACACCAAGAATGTTGCTAACAGGAAAGGAATCGACGCTATGAGACCTGGAACAGAAAATGAAATCATTAAAGTGTGCATTTACCATTATTACATATTTCATTTACTATTATTACATAATTCATAAAAAAAACGAATTTTGATTTCCTTATTGAGCGAGTAGTAGCGAAAACTGGAATTTAAGTTTATATTTTGTTAAAGAGCGGCTACAATCTGGCATTCATAAATTAGGTATTAGGTAAATATATGTGGAAATAAAAAACATAATTTTTTTATTTAAGTATATATATTTTTTACTACGTGGTAGAGCCACGCTACAGTTATATTATTAGT
The DNA here is from genome assembly GCA_907164705.1 of Parnassius apollo. NCBI lineage: Eukaryota > Metazoa > Arthropoda > Insecta > Lepidoptera > Papilionidae > Parnassius > Parnassius apollo. The sequence continues at coordinate 19,680 of CAJQZP010000828.1, forward strand.
ATAGTTGTGGCACGAATGGGTCGGCTCGACTGGAGAAGAACCACGCTCTCATTGAATACCAGCGTAAAATAGTAGCTCAATGCTACTGTGTTTCGTACGGTGAGTGTAGAGAATCAGAGACCCTTTATACTGGAAACGAGGCATTCCATCTTAGTCCTCACGGGTGACAACGCATTCTGTGTTCGTAATCGAGGAAAAATGTAGATGTCTATGAGCCACAGCAACCACTTACCATCAGGTGGACTGTGTGCTCGTTTGTCACCCTATCCTATTTTTTTTTAACTTCGATTTTAATTATTCCTTGTACATGCATAATTGCGTCTTTTGATGCTACACTTTTACGTGTCACCTTTGACCTGGATATGTATGTATGTAATTACTCTAAGCTTTTGACGGTTTCTTAAGTTGAGTCTACTACTCAGACTGGCAAGCGAAAGCGTCAGAAGTGTGAGGCAAAGAGTATATTTTTGTTATTATAATTACTACGTGCAAATAAAAAATATCAAATGAATTACTTCATCATCATTATCATATATATATATATATATATATATATATATATATATATATATATATATATAGACAGAAAGAAAGAAAATTCTTTATTGCACTCAAACAAAACAATTTGGATAAAACTACATTTACGGATTATATCGCGTTTATTTAACTGATTTTACTTATTTTTAATTCCTGACGTTTCGGGTGCTTTACAGCAACCATGGTCACGTCCCAATGTCATTGTTAGCCCGGCTATCTTCAGTTTTTGAATATTAATTTTTGGTCCGATTTACGCAAAACGAACTTACAGTATCTTGAAGTCTTGCAGTGGTATGCTTGGGTTTGAGTTTAATTTTGTTAATTATAGGATCCCAAGCAAATGGCAGCACCCTTCCATCTTCTCTATTTTTAATTTCAATAGCCTCGCGTTATCGTCCTTGGTAGGAATCGGTGTTCTTTTGCGAGGATTTGTGGTTTATCAAATCTGATGTAATGGTGGGGACGATCTTGAACATGTTCACAGACTGCAGACTTCCCGGAGCGTCGGTGCTTCACGTCAGCTATATGTTCTTTCACGCGGGTTTTTATGGATCTTTTTGTTTGACCTATGTAAGAGAGACCACATTCACAATCTAACTTGTACACTCCTGCATCTTGTAGAGGGATATTACACTTGACGGATGGTAAAAATTGACTAATCTTCTTCGGCGGCTTGTAGTATGTTTTAATGGAAGCTCGCTTCAAGATGTAGCCAACCTTGTCTGTGACTACTCTGACATATTAGTACATGTGACATATGACAGTTACGTACGGTATTTGCCGTTGTTGTCACGACTAGCTTTGGCAATCGCAGTTTATTTTTTATTTTTTAGTAGTTTTAGATCCTGATGCCCATCTTCTGATTTGTTTCTTTTCGACTCTTATGACATTGGATATTGGATATTCTCACACCGCTACTGCACGCCATTACACGACATGAGACTATCGTAGAAGGAAATCGAAGAGTTAAAATAATTTTTTTTTTTTCAACAATATGGCCGTTGGTATTGTGTAAACTAATTTTAATATGAGTAACTGTAATAATCTAGAGTACAATATGTATCTTCTTTGTCATTTCAACACTGGAACAAAGTTTCTCTTACCGCACATTTATAAATAAAAAGTGTTTGAGATTAAAGCTCTTATGCACGAGATATCTGTTTACTCAAAATTTACGAGTTTTATGCATTCAACCAAAATTTATTGCGTCCGATTTAGATTTTCCAACATTATGGTAGACAGATAAAGATGAAAAATATTTGTCTCATGAACAGATGAGAGCAAAATGATATACGTAGGGTATGAATAGCGTACGTGTTTCATCATGGTGAAATTTATGGCGTCCATGAGGATTGTTTTCCTTGCTCAACTAAGAACAAAATAATAAAGTACATATAATATTATATAGAGAGTTAAAAAAATAATGGTCTGTTTTTGGAACAGGGAAAAGCAGTATTCAGCATCTTCTTTGGGGATTTGAGCATACACTATCATTTTGCTTGTTGTAGTGCTCTTCAGCCGTATTTTTTTTTCAATTGTTAATTGGTACATATGGGTGTCTTCTATCAGCGTATCAAGACAGCAAACGTTTTGATTTTTATTGATTATGGCAAGTCCTTTCTTCAATGGGAGTGGTGATCCCAGAAATGGACTTTTAGGGGCTGGCTAAGAGGAAAATTAAAGTAAAATGTAAATTTCTTTATCGTATAAGATTTCTTTAAATACACTTAAAAACCTCAACAGCTGTATGAAATTAAGCCACATAAAAACGGTATAATTTCTATAACAACCTTACAGATTTTTTTAAAGACTAAAATCAGAAGAGTTCTTCTTTTTTACAGAAGAGTGCGAGTGAGAACAGGTGGTTATTTATTTATTTATTGAATGTACACAACAGTTTATATTCACTTTTACGTAACATAAATACCTATTATATACAAAGTTTTGACCTGGAATACAAACGAAAAACGCATACATACAGTTGCAACATGCATTATCCGTAAACATATTTATGTATATATTTTACTCAAAAAATAAACAATTTATAAATTTAACAAATTTTACGACAGTTTAGTGAAAGTTTTATTACGACGATAAATAATTAATGTTGTAAATAATTGATAGTTGACATGAAGTAGCACTTAACATTATTGTCAAAGACATCAATGTCCTTAACTGACTCCGTCAGAATCATATCATTATAAGAGCGACACATTCGTGTTAAAGGATTTTAAAATGAAGTATTGTTCTTATAGACAATACTATTATTATATTATATTTAAACTTGTGACGAAGTGTACGACAGTAAAATTTGGCAGCTGGAATTAACCTGAACAATTCCTGGGAGCCTCTATTCATCGCTTTGTAAGTCCACTATTGGACACGGACCATGTAGGTACTATAATAGCAAGGTTTTGTGTTTGCCTAAAACCTACTGTTAGATTATTAAGAAAAATATTTCTTTTTATAACAAGATTCTAAACGATTAATTGTCATTGGGATGTTCTTTTATCATCTACATAATGCTATTTCCTGTATAAAAATAGTTGACACTTAATTTTAATTCCTAACGTTTAAGAGTTATAAAAATAACTTCTTTACTAATAATAAATATTTTACAAGTAATTATATTCACATAAATAATCACTCAAATATAAAAGTACTTATATTTCAAATGTTATTGGGTGCGTTTGGCAGAAAAAAACCGCTAGCAAGCGCTTGTAAGCAAAATGGCGATCGTAAGCGGTAAGCGCTGTCAAATCGTAAGTAGCTATTTTCCTCTAGGACACGAAGTTAGCTTCAACCGGGGAACCTAACCTAATTTAAATATATGTTTGTAAAGTATTCATATTAAAAACTTATCAATAATGAATTTTTAATAACATGTATATGTCTATTCATGTCATTATATTACTTAAAACTAATATTGCATAAAACAATTTATAAACTCTACTTCAAAGCAAACAAATTAAATAAGCAAAATGGCGGATTGTGTCAGCGCTACTGAAGTTAACAAACGTGTCCTGAAAACTGTTTAGTGTTTCGCCATGGAACTAGCGAGCCCAAGCGAGCCAATATGGCGGCATCAGACTGAATAAGTCATTGAGTTATACAAAACTATATAAATCAATGGAATAAGTGACGAAGACTGATTTGTTAAAATTGATTAAATAATTAAAAAGACATCCAGGCCTATTAACTTTATACTACATTCTTGCTTTGTGCCGATTTAATCTCGCCGCATACACACCTGCTCAAGCCAACAAAGTAAATTAAGTGGAATCGTTCGCAAACTTCGTGTTGCTCAAATAAAATGGCGTTGAAATAATGGCCATAAATACTAATGGCCTATTAATTTGAGCGAAGGCGTAATATTAGTAGTACATTTAAGTTCGTAGCTTGATGGATCATCAAACATTTAATACTTTCAATACAAAGTATCGTAATAGAAAATTTATGAAGACAGCCACTTAGTAAATTAAGAAAATCGTGAATTATTAATGTCGCTTCACAACATCTACGGTAAACACAATGGCACACAAGACTCTTTTTGACTAATTAAATACCTCGGTAGGCAGTGTCGAAGCAGGGTGGCACGTTCGATTCCTGCATGTTTAGTACCTACTTGTTTCGTTTTCAAATAATTGTTCCAGGTTGAAATGTATGTCCATGTGTAATTTTTGTACGTAAAACAACACAGTACACATTTCTAGTATGTGAAAACTAAAATTCTAGTTAGCTAATCTTGAAGAAGCTTGTATATATTCAGAAGAGGTTTCAAATCTGACATTATAAGTTTCATCTGTAAATGTGAAAACTGAATTGCCTGTTGACTAAAAATGTTTAAGCGTGACCTCAGATCTTCAGTCATAAAGCAGTTAATTAATCAAGTTATACAATAGGCACTTACATTGTCGACGTGCCTTTAACAGGTGACTTGTAAGATTTAAACGCATAATAAAATGGTTTGAGCTCCAATAAATTTATAATGCGTCTGTTGTCGTATTAGTTATGGTGGCGTTAAATGATCGACCAAATTCCAGGACAGAAGGGAGAAATTTAAAAACCTGACTGAAAAGTGAAAACGCAGATGGTGAATGCTAATCTTTACTTATACCATAAATTTAAAAACATCGTAATCTACAGAATGGCTGAAACTTCACGAGTAGAAACAGGTAGAAAGCAATGAAAAGAGTGTATTGTAAAATGTGTACATTTTGTTTATTCTAATAAATTAAAATATTATTATTATTATTATTATTTAAAATTTATTATTATTATTTCGGGGTATCTATATAGTTTTCTCATCTGGTTGGGTTCCATAAATACAACATGTAACATAATTAACGCACTTTGAGAAAGTAGTTTGTTCAGAATCGTTTACTGAATCGATTCCTATCATTTTTAATATAGGTAATTTTTTATCCCAAAAATAATTAAAACTACGTAAATTACAGTCACACTAAATCTGTACAGTCAAAACAAACTGAAATAGACCGTAACTTAAGGCTAAGACTTTTAAGAGTGCAGTTTTATTTGTATTATTACTAATTCTGTCATTCGATAAAAGTAAAGAAAAATGAACTTTATTTCGAGCACGTACGAACGTAAAGTCTTTGCGTTCGTGGATTTGTACTGTGACCACAACATTCTTCCGAAATTAGTGTAACTAATTTGATAAATAATCAGTGCATAAAATTTTTTAACTAAAAATTCAGTGTATGATTATAACATAATATACTAATTGAGATATCTGAGGGTGTGCGTTAATTACGTTACATATTGTATATAATTGCGAACGAAAATGATAAATAACAATAAAATAAAATAAATACATAAAAATACATAAATAAATTAAAGTCCAACCAGATGGAAGCCCTCGGCAGGGAAGACCAAACGGCCGAGGGTTAGGGGGAAAGGGAAAGAAACCGGCGGACAATGCGGGCAGTATCGAGGAGCACCGCCTTCTGCATTTGAGCCCGGAGCAGTCCGTCACGGAGTCCCAGTCGCCTAACCAACTACGGGATTAGCCCCTTGCAAACCACTACAGGTATAATTTCGGTCGATAGCCCACCCCACATGTCGGTCACTTCGTGAGCCATGTCCAGATATTTTGTTCGCTTATCTGTTTCGGCTTTCACGAGGTTTTCGTCATACGGAATGGTAATGTCGACCAAAAACTATCCTTGACTGTGCCCGGTCCATCAGCACAATATCAGGCTTATTCGCAAGAGTAGTCCTGTCTGTGATGATGGCCCGGTCCCAGTAGAGCCTGGCGCGGTCATTTTCGAGCACGGCTTCCGGCAAGTACTTGTAATACGGCAGTTTCCGGTCCACGAGACCGTATTTCAGAGCGAGCTCCTGGTGTAGAATTAATATAAATAAATAAAATTTTATTATTATTATTTTTATTTATTTAAAACTTTGAAACTTAGACCATTCCACCAAATTGGGTTGAATGGTCTAAGCTTTGAAAGTCTTTATTATTTAATCAGGTTTAGGTGATAGCCCTTGTTGTGATCAAAATCTAAAAGTGAAAAATCTCTATTGAAAATTTAAAAATTGATAATTTAAATGGTCTTTCTTTATCTTAAATTTAAATAACACCACATTAATATATTCCACCCTGGCAAAGCTGGGGCGGGTACAATCAGAGGGCCTGCTAGTGCGAACTGGTGAACTTGGTCCTTTTATGTGGATGGATTATTTTCTGTGGTGTCGATTTAACGTCGCCGTCACCAATCACTGAGCAAACTCAGCCGTTCATTCAACGCGCAAATTCAATATCGAATAATAGAAAACTTTTTATGGTAAATCTTTTGCTGTTCTTGGAGTAAGACTATGGAACTCCTTACCTCAGTCAATTAAAAGGGCTCAAACGTTAAATGTGTTCAGGAAACAGATTAAGGAACACTATTTGTCTCTTCAACTCCTCTCTTTTTTAATTTTTAATCTTTCGTTAATCTTTTTCGTATTTCATTAATTTCTTCTTCTGAGTTGCCTGGAAGAGATTGCTATGTAGTGTTGCGCGCCTAAGTTGACGTCATGTTGTGTCAGGGACGATAGCGGGGAGAACTTTCCAGAAAATGACATCACTAATCTTTCAACCGACAGCGCCATCTAGTGTCGAAACGAAGAACTAAGCTTCTAGAAGCCGACACTCGAACTTTCGACGCCTTGCGCGTATTTACTTTTGTTCTGGATGTTTCGGTGCTAATGTGTATTTATAGGCGCTGCAAGGTGCGATCGGGGAAGTATTGAATTTGGCGAGACAAGCGAAGCTTCGGAGCGAAATAAAGTGAACCAGTGTGATTAATTAATAGTGTTTTAAGTTTAATTAGTGTAAAGTGAATTAAAGTGTTAATTTTGGTAATTCTATCGGCAATTTTTATTGTCACGAACCTCAAGATCGTAACAGTAGTAATAAGACCGCCTTTTGTTTTTCCCTGATTGTTTGTTCTTTTTTCATTTTAATATTGTTTGTTATATTTATATTTCATTGGTGTAACATAAAGAGTAGTGTATTATATTGTATTGTAGAAGGTTCATTGAAGAATTAGCAATATTAATGGATAACTACATATTTTATATATTTATATATTATATTATTTATTTCCAAGAAGCTCATTTTTTCCCTGAAAGAATTGCCCAAATTTTCTGTACTAACTAGACAGATTGTGAGAGCAGAGAGGAGTCCCTCACTCAGATAATGAATGGCAGTCTGTGAGACTTGGATGTAACTTATTTGGATGGATCAGACAATGGGTCGTCAGAACCAGATGCTAAACTATGTTATTTAGCGTTAAATCCTTTATGGAAGAGACCCCCATGAATAGCGATTGCAATTGGACTTACCCAGTCGGACAATTTGTTATAGATAACATACTCGCCAACAATAAAGATCGACAAAGGCGTAACTTGCACATTACACTTGACCTTTGTTTTGTTCATGTTCATTTGAAGACCTTCCCCTTGGGAGGCATTATTGAAGTAATTGAGTATAGTCACAGATGTACTGAGATCTACCAACAATAAGGTACTAAGATAATCAGTGACGAATTAAAATATCAGCGTAAAATAGTCTCTTAATATTTCGTATGGTGAGTGTAAAGAACAGGAGACAGGAGAGATATTGGTGATAAGGCATTCCATCTTAGTCCTCTAGGGTGACAATACATCCCCCCCGAACGGGTTCCCGCCTTGTCGTGGCGGGGGGGCTTAGAAGCCGTGGCTTGGTCACCCACGGCGAAACAAAGAGGAACCCATATGGCTGGTCCGAGGCGGAGGGCCGGCCCGAGGTGGCCACTCCGAGTGGGCTTGGGAAGCCCACTTCGGATGTGTGTTGGTGGACTGCGGTGCGAGGTGTGTCCTCCCCACCTACCGCTGCAGCCGAGGTGGAGTCGCGGAGGAAGAGGAGTGTTGGTATGGCGATGCGCCACTCGCCCTATCCTCCGCAACTCAAACGGGGCCGCATCGTTGATGCGGTGGTGGTGGGGCTGCGGGGGGAGAGGATTGTCGGTATTGCGAGGCGCCGCTCTCCCTACCCTCCGCAGCCGAATCTTGGTTGGCGGCGGAGCCATAGACCAGATCCGCCGCTGGGGTCGGGAAGGCTAGTACTTCTAAGTGCTTGTTTTTCCTGGCCCCATGGCCTTCTTGCATTGGACGCGGGGGCGTCCGTTGCGCAGATGTGATTGGAGGCCGAGAAGGAGGGCGCGCCATGTGTTCTGGTGCGCCTTACCTGTGAAGGAGAACGGGGAGGAGTATTCCGCTCCCGAGGAGGTGCTGCCATAGGGCGGCAGGCGCTGGTGGGGCTGCGGATGTGTGCGAAAGTGTTCCCGTGGCCCTGCCAATAAGCGACAAAGGTGGAACACCATGGGGTTTTAGTCGGTGCGAGTCCGACATAACCCGTCCTTGCCCCCGCGAGGCGGGTATGCGTAGGCATTTCCCCATGTAAAAAAAAAAAAAAAAAGGGTGACAATACATCTATAACTCGTACGAATTAACTTGAGACCTGGGCCGATGACGTAATTGTCAATGTACGGTGTGCAAAATAATGCGTCGTAATATTTTTTTATTTGAAATTTTTGAGATTTGCTTAAGATTATTAATAAAAACAAAATAAAATGTTCTGGCAAGGGGTGAAGTAATAAGTGATATACTGTTGCCATTTTTATATATTTTAAATATTTATTTTTGTAATATTTTCTTTCCGTACCGTATAGAAACTGTTGACAAGGTTTCTTAGAGCACACAGATCAAAATTGTCGAGTTCAATTTTTTTTTGAGCTCTGTTTCCTTTTTTTTCCTGGAGTTGATAGTTTAAGTTCTGGTCTTGCTTGAGAAGTATATGGTTCCGATACTGTGACATCATCATTTTGGTCTTGAGAAATTGACTGAACTTTTTTCGCCTCGTTTTTCATTCTTAGTAGTGTTGCCTTTGATATGCCTGTTGCTGCACAAGCCCTCTTTAAAGCTTGGTCCACAGGAATAAGAAACTTTTTATTTGATTTTTCATCTTCGAAAAATTTTAAAACTTTTAGAGCAAGTGTCCGTGCTTGGCTATGTATTGTCTTTTCTCCCATTTTTTTTTAAAAATAAAAAAGGCGGAGTAACTCCTAAGCGTCACAAGAAAACGGCACAACACAACGTCCAAACTTAACAATAAAACAACGCAATTAACAACAAACAGATAAAATAACGTTCAAGTATAACAAAAACAAATAAAAGTCCAAACCAAACAACAAACAATTATCAAAAATATCGAACTAGAGTCGAGACGCGTATCCGTAACAAAATTGCTATCGGTACTGAGCGCGCACGGCCAGCGCGGGACGCGGTGCGGGGAGTCGGGAAGGGGGTCGCATTTCAGCGGAGTCTCAAGTTAATTCGTACGTGTTGTACATTTTGATTCTTAGGACTAAGTGAAACTTGGGCTCGTTTGTTATCCTTATTCTATAAAAATATTAAAAAAAGTAAAGTGAAGTAACACACGAACACGTATATATATATATATATATATATATATATATATATATATATATATATATATATATGCTCTACCGGGAACTTTCTACAACTAACAAGTTCGTATTCTTGCACGGATAGTTGAATTTACGTCGAGCGCTTCGTCCCCGGGGCTAACACAAATTGTAGATTTAATAAATAAATAATGGCACTGATTTCGTTATTTCAAAAGTTTAGTAATACGAGCTTTGTGGTCGTATTGTGAAAATAATAACTTCTTTAAATAACTATATATAACCTGACCAACTAATAATAAATTTTCTTTATACAACTGTTTTTTATGAATTGTTCATTTTATTTTCAAAGCTTAGTATAAAATTTTCAGAGAATATGGCAAAAGAACCAACAGTATGGTTTACTCTTCAGCGTCCGACGTTTGAAAGGTAGCAAACACAAAATTCACGACCAGATATTCTTTTTATACAAAATAATGGACAGGTGCAGAGCGAAACGTAAGGTAATGTTATGATAGCGGTTATTTTTAATCTTCCAGCACAATAAATAAGAAAGTTTTGTTTTTTTCAAAATAATAAGTACGGAATCAATGCATAACACCTGTAGGCCGAATGTATGTTTTTGTTTAGTTAAGTGCCGCATTCATCGCATCGCAATTAAAATATCGATAAAAATATAAGGAAATCTTAAGTATCACGAATCCGTACCATTTTCGTTATCAAAACTGAAATCCGCGTTGCAATAGTTTGAGTTACATATATTATATACTGCTCAGCCATCGGCCCTCATATTAGCGAACAAACGTCTTTACGTTCTGATGACGCTTTTGTGCAAGATTTTTTAATCTTGAATGGGTTGCAGTATCGGCGTCACTCATAACTCACAATACGTCCATACCGGAAACCTAATATATTTATATTGTATTAATTATAAATTCGACATCTCTAACTCACCCATGATTTAATATTATCTTTGAGGGGTTTTTAAGACATTACAAAACGGAAATACTTTTTTACCGATTTCAAATAGAGGAGGTATTCAATTCGACTGTGTGTATTTTTTATGGGTGTTATTACCTCATAACTTTTCTCTGGGCGAACCGTTTTTGATGATTTTTATCTGAAAGCTAGTGCTTCTCGTATGTTCCAATATAAATTTAATCAAGATCTGACCAGTAGTTTTTGGGTTATCTTTAAATAATGCGTATGTCATTGACTTCGAATACATTGATTCGGTCGTATTGAAGTCGGTTGTACAAAATTTTTAATTATACCACTTGTTTTTAATTTAAAGAATCTAATAAACCCTGCAGTGGTGATGAAAGAGTATCGTCCATTTCGTGCTGTGGGTGTCGTAAGAGGCGACTATTGGATACGCCAAAAAGGCATGATAGCATGCGATATATGGCTGTATACCCATTTTATTTACAATTGTCATTAATTGTTTGACAACAGAGTCAAAGGAATGAAACTTCTAGTAATACGATGGTCGAGTCGCCTTCTAGCACGCCCTCGTCCACTAGGCTCACCGAGCCGAGTCGAATCGCAACGCAGAAAGTCGCCTCCTATATATATTTACTATTGTTACGAGCTTGAGCTTCGTGACAATAAAAATTGCCGATGGAATCACCTAAATTATCACTTTAATTCACTTTACACTAATCAGTGTGATTAATTATTAGTGTTTTTACACTAATAATTAATCACACTGATTCACTTTATTCCGCTACGAAGCTTCGCTTGTCTCGCCAACTTCAATACTTCCCCGATCGCATCTTACAGCGCCTATAAATATAAATTAGCACCGAAATATCCAGAATATTCAAGTAAACACGCGCAAGGTACCGAGAGTTCGAGTTTCAACTTCAAGAATTTTAGCTCTTCCGTTCGAGACTAGATGGCGCTAGTGCCGTCGACTTCGGCGCGTAACACTATGAAACTGCGTTCATTATAAAAGCAACGAACATACATACGTGCAAGAGGCGAATTTCTTTGCCGATGAGATTGGATTCAATTCGGCGCGCCTCAGTCGACGCGAGTATTTTTATTAATTTTTATGTAGTTTTCATAAAAATCTTTTTGTTTAAATAAAAATGAATGAAGAACTTTTTCATAGGATAAAAAAAGTATTGAAAAATTTTTACAGGTTCCCTACTAACTGTCTCGTTTATATTTTTGATGGGTTTTTTGAAGCAAGGAATAGTCCATCGCGCTGCCATGTTATGTTATAATATATAATATGTTATTATAAGTTAACTTTGCAATTAACAGTTTAATTAGTGCTGTTGGGGTTTTTAGTACACTTATTTATTTTTAACCGACTTAAAATTAAGGTGGATGTGTATTATCTTTGTCAATCATCAAACCGATTTAGATAATTCTTTTTCTGCTGATTGTTAAATCAAATAGGTTTTTAATTCTAGGGAACCCCCATATATATTTGTAGAATGAATTCTATCACTCAGTGGTATAATAGGGGTAAAATTGGAAAAAATTTAAAATTTAATTGCCGTGGTTCAAATCTATATATAAATGATGAAATTTACCACAGTTATTTTTTTTTTCATACGAATGTCGTGTATCCAGTATTTGGAGCACGCCGTTTCCCTTTGCTATTCTCCCATGCTTCATCAAAGTATTTGAAATTAAATCATCTCTTCATCTGAGCGGTCCATGATGCAAAAACGACCTAATTTGATGAAAGTTTGCGATCAATGCGACACGTTTCTACTGTAGTCGACGCCAGGCTTTACCGTGACGACTAAAGTAAATCCTCTTTACAATGAAAGATGTCATTGCAGACAAGGTGATCATGTAAACATGCCGATGAGGAAGAAAATGAAAAAAATTAAATTGAAATTATATTTTATTTTAATTTTAAGCCACTACTTGACTAAAACCGCACCTGATAGTTAGTGGTGATGAAGTCCTAGATGTTGGCGGATTGCCTTAACGTAACAAAGTCTGTATGGCGTGAAGACTGACGTCCGCAAATTAATAATTTGGAGAATTTAATAAAAGGAGTGGAATAATTTGAAATTATTCCACTCCTTTTCCCATTACGAAAGATAAAGCAAACCAATTAGCACGTAGCATTACGAATTTGTTATAACACAACAAAGGGATGAAAACTCAACAAGCGTAAAAAAGAACAACGGACGTCCGCGTAAGGGGTTAAAGGTTAAAACAGTAATAAAAAAATACTGCTTTAAAAGTTTACAGAATTTTTTTCTTTCCCTATGGCACTAACGCAACTAAGACTAATCTAACGACACCCCATACGTTAAAATCCATCAAGTCTTTTGGTCTAACGAGTATGCCAAAGAAGTAGACATACAAACATACATACATATACTCACGAGAAACATTACTCTCCTTCTAAAAGTCAAAGTTGTGTAAAAATTACACAAATCGTCAACATCAACATCAACATTGCTTAAACAGGGTTATTTTGCAATAACCTGCCAAATTTGCAGAGGAGGAATAAGTTATATAGACAAATGTTGAAGAAAGATTAATTTAAAAAAAAATCTCAAACATTCTGTCCTTTTTATCTTTTAAATTCAAAATGCGTGGTTATGCATTATTTTAACTGATTTTACTCCGCACACACACATCCGTATGGCAAAAACGTTGTTGCCCATAAATCACATTTAATTTGTGATAATTTCACATAAAAATAAAAATCTTATTTACTCGTATTTTCAAAAACTGCAATAATAGTATATCATTATTTATATTTTTGAACTTAAGTTTAAACTTTGGCAACTCTTTGAAAAATAGCTCTGTATAAGTTAGTAAAAATTCAGGCGAACACTTACCAACTGCGTAAGTAATATAAAGTACGGAACTGTCATCGTCTGGAGTTTTATCCGGATAGCATACTACTGCTACCAGCCGTGTATCGTCTGTTGACAGATTAGTTGTCATCATGTCCACGCAATATTTGGTCGGCGCTATCCATAGATGATTATTCGAAGTTATATAATAGAGACTCGCATTCTGAAACGAAAAAATAACGACTTTTTATTAAAGTGACAAACAAACAAACAGTCTACCTGATTAGAAGTGACTACTGCAGCCTTGCAGAAAAAAAATTATGGTGACTGTAGAGATCCGTAGACCCTACTTTACTGAAAAAGAGGCATCCATCTTAGTCCTCAGGGGTGACAACGCATCTGCGTTTTGATTCTTAATCGAGGATAAATGTAGATGTCTATGGGCCACAGCATCCACTTACCATCAGGTGGACTGTGTGCTCGTTTGTCACCCTTTTTGTCTATAAAAAAACAAGTTCAAAAAACATAGGCTATGGAATGCCTCACAGTCTGTTACTATAGTGGTGGTAAATTGGTTACCCTTAAGCCAGACAACTTCAATGGTTGCACTACTGCTTAGTGGCAGATTGCGTTGTTGGTCTTTTGGCCGTTAGCGTGACAGTGGTTCCGAGTTCGAGTCCTGGCACGGCCCAAAATCAATTCCCAGTGGCAGCTCGGAGTCAGAAATTAGGCAGTTGTTCACCTCAGATCACTCCCTGCCCGTGTCACGTTGCTGTCCTATCGAACTATGAAAATGAGGGAATAATGAATTTTCCTACATAGATTTTCATTCCACAAACTAACAGCCTGAAAAAAGACATAGTAATGTTTACGTAATCCAAATCAACGTACAAAAATTTTTCTTTATGATATGGGCACATATGGCAAAATTTTTGCTGACTTGATGATTCCAATGTTTCAAATTTCTGAAAGGGTTTTAGGATAAAAAAGTCTACGCTGTACCAATCCGTATTAATAGAATCCATATGACTTGGAAATGTTTTTTTTTATGTCTAAATATGCAGGTAATCTCGCGATGTGGTGCTGGCGGATTGGAATTCGGTTTGCTCGTGTACCTACGAGTATGAATTTTTAACAAGAGCGGTTGTGTCCTAAGTAAAGGTGGGCGAAACTGTTATATTTTTCTAATTCGTTATGTTGTTGTAATATATTTTTCTAACTGTTGTTTTAAACTGTTATAATATATTATAACAGTTTCAAATATTACATTGTACACGCGGTTAGTTCAGTTCAGTTGTTGGCTGTGTTAGCATTTTTTTGTATGTTGTTATAACGATTATAGATATTATGATGAAAGATTATTACGATTATAAATATTATAAATATTAAACGATTATAAGTATTATATGAAGACAAAAAAAATATTTTTAAATTGTATTAGCATCATTTGAGTGTTTCATGTTTTAAAAGATTCTCTTTTAAAACGTGAAACTATTGTATCTGTTATAATTATTTACTCATATTTTCAAACATTTTAAGAAAAATAACTCATTCAGGCGTAGTTAGAAGCTTATTGATGTTATGTACATTTTGATTGAATTTTTACATTATTTACACTGTGGTCAAAGTTTTAGTTATCTACAATTATTTACATTTTTTTTTCAGTTACTATTCAAAAACATTATTTGGTTTACTTTTGATGACGTAAGCCTTGTGAGTCTATCCGATATTAAATCCGAATGGCAAAACTCTTCATACACTCCTACGTGTCTTTGCTTAAGGTGAAGCTTTAAATTTGTAATTGTACTTTTGAAAGATAAAGTTTTTTTAATTGCACACTGCTTGTTTTTCGTCCACACTTTGGACTTAGACTTAAAATAGTTCCAAATGGCTGCGCTACGCTGACGCGACATTATTATACACTTTTACATACAACACGCTAAATCCTATCTATATTACACTAAATATTTAAAATTACTTGAGGAATAAAACTTAACGAAAAATAAACAAAAACAACAATAGCTTTTTCACGTAATATGCGGACCTGCTATCAAAACATTACGTATATAATTAAACAGATAACAGTGTCATTGTCATCTCAGCTAGACAGCTAACTGAACACTAAACACTAATATATTACAACAGCCAAAAAATTAAATAACAGGCACAACAGGCAACAGCTAGCAATGAAAGAAATAATATATTTTTGTTTACCGTTATAATTTAGTGTTAGTAAAATAAGCTCTTATTAAGTTAGCTTAGAGTTTAAATTAGTGTAAGCTATACGCAATCCTTGTGGCATAATGAATGTAGTATTTTATTGACTCCCATTATAGTGCCGCGTCTCGGCCGACGGCTGGAGCACGGTAATATTATCTATACAGTATTCCAACTTCATACAAACGGACGAAGCGAGAGCTATACCTACGCGCCTCGATCTCGGCATGCGCTCGGCATGCAGACAGTCGAGACTGTGCCGCAGTGATGATTTTGTGAAATATATAAAAAAATGGAGGAAATAAATAATAGATTAGAAATAAAGAAATAATAAATCTGAACTTCATTTAAAAACAAACATATAAATTGTAAAGTAGCTGCAGGTATCTATAACCAATTAATAGATATTCCTTTTCTCCACTTTGTCCATGTTTCCCAAAACAATTTTTAATTTATATTATTTTTAGCTTTATATTAGAAAGCGGATTTTTTATATTTAAAAATCTAATAATAAAGCATTTCGTAAGTCTCAGCCGAGGCGCAAATATTTTTCGGTCGCAAATTTATTTAACCGATTTGTTATTCAAACATAAACATGGTTTTTTTAGGGTTCCTTAGTCAACTAGGAACCCTTATAGTTTCGCCATGTCTGTCTGTCCGTCTGTCCGTCCTCGCTTAATCTCTGTGACCGTTAGCACTAGAAAGCTGAAATTTGGTACCAATATGTATATCAATCACGCCGACAAAGTGGTAAAATAAAAATTGGAAAAAATGTTTTATTAGGGTAGCCCCCGGATATGTAAAGTGGGAAGTGATTTTTTTTATTTACAACCCTAGCGTGTGACATATTGTTGGAATGGTATTTAAAAATGAATAGGGGTTTACTAAAATCATTTTTTGATAATGTCAATAATTTCGGAAATAATCGCTCCAAAAGTAAAAAACAATGTGTCCCCCTCCCCTCTAACTTTTGAACCATAGGTTTAGAAAATATGAAAAAAATCTGGAAAGTAGAACTTTATAAGGACTTTCTAGGAAAATCATTTTGAACTTGGATGGAAACAACAGTACCCACTACCGGGAGCAGTTGCAGGAGCGCAGAGCGCTGCTGGAGCGCGAACATAATGGATACCCACCTTTAAACTCGTAAGTGGGAACACTTATTGTGACGGACGGGAAACTACGGAACCCTACACTGAGCGTGGCCAGACACGCTCTTGGCTGCTTTTATTTTAATTAAATCTACCAATCAAAAAACGACACGCATTTTTATCGAACACTTCCTATTCAATTCACAAAGTACCTATTTTATTTGTTTATATAAAAAGTATATTTACAATCATAAAACTAACAACAAAACGAAACACAAAGTAGGCAAATGTAAAAATGCTGGAGGCAGTCAGCCCTATCACATGTTTACGTGCCGCACGGCTGTAGGCATTTATTTGAAAGATACGGCCGAGTTACAATACTGTATAGATAATATTACCGTGGCTGGAGCGTAAACGTAAACAGATGACGTTTTCTAACGATAATGAATATATTATAACAGTCAATGGTTCATTATTCTAATGTGTTGTAAGATTACAAATATATAATGAAATATATTATCTGTTGTATGTTATAACGCCCAACTAGTCCTAAGCCACCGTCGCAGAAATGGGAGGAGGTTTGTACGCAGAAATGGGTTCACATATAAATATAAATATATATAGTGTATATTAATTGAAGTTAAATTAATTAATTGAATTAAATTGAGTTTACTTAACTTGTTTATGTACCGAATATTTTATAACAGTTGTTTTAAGCTTTTAGTAATAATTATAGCTTCTAACTTCACTTTAGAGGTCATAACTTATTTGTCACATCCTTAGTAATATATAGCAATTTTAATAAATTTATTGTTTTATTTTAATAATTTTAAAATCATTAATTAAAGACAGAATGACTTTTAAAGATTTCTTAAATTTACGCGAACACTACACATTGAATAAAACTATTATTTACGGATTTTACGCGATAAAATCCGTAAATAATAGTTTTATAGAATGACTTTTATCAAAGGTTATTACGAATTTGTTCTCTAAAATTAATAGGTCTGATAAAGTTATACTCATATATAATAATATGCCTATTAAAATTTAATTGCGAAATAATGTTAAGGGCCAATCTGAAAATAGATTACTTTTGTCGGTCGAAAGAAAAACGAAATTCAGTATGAACTGTATATGGACGGAACACCGAAACCAAAACCAAAAATAATTAATAGATCAACTGTAACACCATAACCCTTAGCACTATTACTACTACACTATGACGTATTAAGAATGTATTGGGGTTAGTGGTGTTTCGATTAGTGGTGACGGTGATGACACCAGTGCACGCAATTGAGAAAGGGGGGAGTGGTGTTTTTCAAACCAGGATTAAGACTATATAATTTTAATAGAAGAATAGAATTTTCTATTATCTATTATTTATATATATCCGTTATTTACTCTGATTGTAGTTTATTAATTTAACATCTATCGTTAAAACCAAAAATTTAAATTACCAATGTAAAGCTGTAAAAACCCCTCTCAGAAATGAGAGAATGCCTGTGCCCAGCAGTGGGACGTATATAGGGAGTAACTTTAACTTCTTAACTATGTAAGTTGTATTTAAGTTAAGGTTATTGTTAAGCTTTTTTTTAAATATATTAGTTTTAATATCATTGTTTATTGTCTAAAGGTGAAATTAAAATAATTTATTCGAAATATCGTTTATTATTTAATTAATAAAGCAAAAAACAACTTATTTGTTGACTCAAACAAGTAACAACTTAAAGTTAAATTTTGTAGGTTGTACACAAACAATAAACAAATAATGTTGTAACTCAATGACTCAGCTTATAAATAACATTTATAACTAAATTCATTAAGTCTGATGTACAAAAATAGTAATCTAATTTTTATTATATCTAATTTGCCAATTTCTAATTTTTACGTCTAGCACCCTTATTTATCGTATCAATCCTATACAAACTTGATCATTTTCATATATGATTCTACCAAACAACAATACTAAACATTTAACAGAAAAATTATTAGTTCGACAATTAGCTATATAGCATTATGTTTATTTTATAAAACGGTTCTTCTGGGGAAGAAAGGTTCTCGAGTGGCAGCCTCGTACCGGTAGGCGTAGTGTAGGGCGACCCCCCACTAGATGGAGTGACGACCTGGTAAGATATGCAGGAAGTCGATGGATGCAGGTGGCTCAGGACCGTGCTTTGTGGCATTACTTGGGGGAGGCCTATGTTCAGCAGTGGACTTGTGAAGGGCTGTGATGTATGTATGTATGTATGTTCTTCTGCTGTCTATGAAAACCTGTAGCAAACTTCAAAGAAGGCTATAGATGAGTTGTCAACTCTGAGGACTAAAATGGAATGCCTTATGCCCCAATTACATACACTCAGCCACTGCTACTGCTCCTGTCGCTGCCGGAAATATTTCCCTAAATACTACTGTGGAAAAAACGCCGCGAATGGGTGTTTATACATAGCCTTCATAGTTCATAGTTCATACTTCTTTATTGACCAACTCGCAACAATGACTGACGTCGAATTTGTTGGTGTGACAGCATTATGTCTGCTCAGTATACGTAGGAGTAGCTACTATGTGCAATTTGTGGTTTTTATTAAGATTTTTTCATGATATTACCCGCTCATTTTCATAAAATTCTTAAAATTTTATTGTTATCATTACTAAATATCGTTAAAACACAGGACAGATTAATAAACGAATTGCCATTTTTAAACGTAGCACGTTCTTTCTCAGCTGAACTTCGGCGGCAAGTGAGCGAGAATGTAAACACCAGTGTTGCCAACATTAACATTTAGGTCCCGTTGTAGAGATCCCGTCAAAACTCGTCAAGTAGGAATTTTCGAGATTTCATTCCCCCTAAATATTAAAAATGCATTGATTTGATATCGATTCTTGACACACACGGATTATTTTTCAGAATTAAATCTACCTAAGTATATACATACATCCGTTTTATAATACCTATAACCGTCCCGTTAAAAAATTCGTTAGCCGTTAAACACAATTTGTTCCCGTTGCAAACCTCGCTGACCCATCTAATCTAGCGGGAAACCCGTCAAGTTGGCAACACTAGTAAACACTCGCTCACGCTCGCGCTGCCCGTGCTTTGACTTGTGCGCGAAAAACCGACAGTCAAGGGAGCGCCGGGCAGTGTCAGCGGCATGGGCAGTGACAGCGCGAGTAGCCTATTTACATACTGCCCTTCCCACTTCCCTATCCAACAAGGCTGAGTGTAAATGGGGCATTACAGATTATCATTATGAATGCCAACCGTTCGTCTATACCACTTAAACCGGAACAAAGCAGTGCAAGCGCTGCTACGTTGTTGGCAGCAATAGGTAACATGGTGGAACCCGCCCAGGCGAACTCATAGGCGCAAAAGTTCCTATCACCTAGTTAGAGACGGTCCATTAATCACGTGATGTTTTTTTAAACATTTTTAACCCCCTCCCCTCTTGGTGATACGTGGTGAGGTTTAAGACTGACCCCCCTCCCCCACCCAAAATCACGTGTATTTTTTAGTACCTACAAAGAATCTTAAAATTTTTAGAATATTATGTTTAAAATTTAAACTTTAAATACACGTATAAAGTATAATCTTAAGTTTTATTCTGAAATTAAGGACCATGATAAAATGTCAAAAATAATATTAAAAGAATGGTGTAATTATGCGAAACATGTATTGTACTGGCTGAACATATTTACTGTACATTGTTCTCGGACAACGGATTAGCAAGACTTTCTTCAACACTAACAACTGGATAAGCGTCTTGCAAGTCATTTGTTGGCACTGTGCTTTATTGAAGATCAGCGTCGCTTTCATCAAGCCACTCGGCGTCATCATTTTCGCGCACAATGCAGAGAATCTCTCTCGATCTGTCGATCGATCGTCGCGTGAGGATGCGTGAAGGACAAACATTGTGCATCTCTAGATTATTATTGCTCGGATTAGGTTCATGCATGGACGGCCCCTTACTGAATTTGAATACAATGTGAAGGCAATATTTACCTTTCATTTTGTTTACAATATATTTATTTCATCACCATCATCATTACAGCCCTTCACAAGTCCACTGCTGAACATAGGCCTCCCCCAAAAATACCACAAAGCACGGTCTTGAGCCAGCTGCATCCATCGACTTCCTGCATGTCTTACCAGGTTGTCACTCCATCTGGAGGGACGCCCTATACTTCGCCTGCTGGTACGAGGCTGCCACTCGGGAACCATTCTTCCCTATCGGTTGTTGGTTCTTCGAGCTACATGGCCAGCCCATTGCCACTTCAGCTTAATAATCCGTTAAAATCCGTTTGAAACTTAAATTTAATATTTCTTTAAGATGATTTTTATATTTTATATTGATGTAGGTGGCTCAGGACCTTGCTTTGTTTCATTTTCTGGGGGAAGGCTATATGCAGCAGTGGACTTGCGAAGGTCTGTTATAATGACGAAATGATGATCCAGATTTTACAGATACAGATGTGTACGGTAATTATGCAATAATCGGCCAAATTTACAGAGAAGGTTCAGAATAAATAATATAGGACAGTATGTTTGAGTATAAAAATCTCAAACATACTGTCATTTTATATTTTGTATTAAAAATGTGTGGTAATGCGCTATTTTCGCCGATTTTACTGCGCACGCACACATTCGTATCAGGTACAGGTCGATCAGTAGGCAAAAACGTTGCCCGTAAATGACATTCAATTTGGAATAATTTCAAATAAAAGTAGAAGCCTTATTTACTCGTATTTTACAAAACTGTTAATAACGGTATATCATTATTTATATATTTAAACTTAAGTTTATAATTTGGCTACTCTTTGAAAAATGACCCTGCATGTACATAGATAAAGCTGCTAAGTCGCTCTTTTTCTTCCATGTGCATGCGTCACGTAGAGCGCGTGCGAGACGCACGTTAAAATTAGCATATCTTTTTTATTAGTCAACGGATATAGGTAAATAAAACAAACACTAAATGTTTGCCCAATACATCACTGGAAACCACGTTCAAATTAGTTTAGCTAATAGAGAGAGATATTAGCTTGCACAAACGAGCAGACTATCATGTTTAGCTTTCATGATATTATTTTGGGAAGGAATGCTATATTTTTAATTTTTTGATAACGTAATTTGATCATCATTTGGCAGATAATATTATGTTTAACCTATATTTTAAATATTTTAGTAAGAATAGATGAAGAACCTCACGTGGCTGATATAAATAACACGTGGGAAAGAGGGC
Source organism: Parnassius apollo (assembly GCA_907164705.1). Lineage (NCBI taxonomy): Eukaryota > Metazoa > Arthropoda > Insecta > Lepidoptera > Papilionidae > Parnassius > Parnassius apollo. Next base: position 41,519 of record CAJQZP010000828.1, read on the forward strand.
GTCAAAATATTTTTTAAATTTGCGTAAGCAACGAGTCAGATTGAACGAGAGCGGTATCGTTTTTCATATTTGTTTGTCTTAACCACGCGTACAGTACCTAACGGAGATATTATAACAGATCCGTTTGAATCTAAATTATCTAAAATAAAGAAATCCGCTTTAAAAAGCATCAAGCCTGTGCGTATTAACAATCAACATAAAGCCTCTTTTTTTAAAGAACTATCTGGAACCCGGCGCGTGGCTATTGCAGAAGAAATAAATGTGGAAATGTTGTTTTAAATTTAGAAGAGTTATATTGTTTCATTAGGAATGAAAATGCATTCATTAAAGCTGAATAAAATATAACTTTCAAATAAATGTGTCTTTACAATACGCGCGCAACCTACTGTAATTTAATTGTACTATTCCTGTAACCTTCACGCCAGCGCAAGCAATAAATTGACAAAGTTTTCTGATGAACGATATGGCCGCGCATAAAATACGAACAAAAAAACATTAATTTTTATATACTAGATAAGGGTGACAAACGAGCACAAAGTCTACCATATAGTAAGTGGATGCTGTAGCCCTTAGACATCTACATCTATCCTCGATTAAGAATCAAGATACAGATGCGTTGTCACCCATGAGGACTAAGATGAAACACCTCGTTTCCAGTAAAAAGGGTCTCCGATTCGTTACACTCACAATCCGAAACGCAGCAGCATTAAGCTGCCATTTTACGCCGGTATTCTAGTCTTCCCCCGGTCGAGGGGACCTATCCATGTTACAACCATAATATAGCTCTAGCATGTCTCTACCATGTAAAGCATTTCCCACATTGGAAAATTAGGATATACCTTGCTACTTTCACTTTTTTGTGTAGCACGCATTGTTTTTAATATTTTTTTCTTTTCTGTTAAAAAAAAGCACACACGTTTTATAATTTGTTGTTGGGTGAGTTTTGAATTTGCACATCATTATGATCACCATCAGCCAGCCGCAGTCCACTGCTGGACACAGGCCTCCCCCAAAGCGCGCCACTTAGCCCGATTTTCGGCTTCACGCATCTAGTTGCTGCCTGCCGCCTTGCGAAGATCGTCGCTCCATCTAGCCGGGGGGCGTCCCACATTACCCAAACGCGGTCTCCACTCTATGACACGCCTACTCCAACGGTTATCGCTTCTGCGACTAATGTGACCAGTCCATTGCCACTTCGGCCTGCAGATACGGAAGGCTACGTCGGTGACCTTGGTTTTCCGACAGATTTCTTCGTTACGAATCTTATCCATTAGAGAGACTCCGAGCATAGCTTTTTCCATCGCCCGCTGGGTGACTTTGAGTATACTCGTACTGTTAGTGTCCACGTTTTGGCACCATATGTGAGTACTGGCAGAACGAACTGGTCGAAGACTTTCGTCTTCAAGCTTTTTGGAATTTGGTATTAAAAAGATATATGATGTATTATAACTTATCATATGAAATTCATTCATCACTGCCTTGAGCTCTATAGAATCCGGTCGTGTCGATTGAGTTCGATCCCGTCACTCCACTCTCTTAGCTCATGTAAGTAATATTATCTTCACTCCTAGTATTGTGACGCAGTAATATTATCTTCACTCCTAGTATTGTGATGTGTGTAGTCTCATAGTGAAGTTTATCGGACGCTTGTGGTGGTGCAAAGTTCGGCAAACTATAAGTAGATTGAAACACACCCGCCCAAAAATTAAAATAGATTTTGTGTTGCTTGTTGCATTAGGCAACAGCAAGGTACAACATACCCTTACCCGTACGCTCTAGGTGTAGGGGAGCTTGGTTTTTTTATAGGATAGGGGAACAAACGAGCACACAGTCCACCTGATGATAACTGGTTGCTGTGGCCTATAGACATCTACATCGATCCTCGATCAAGAATAAAAAGGCAGATGCGTTGTCACCCATGATTACCAAGACGGAATGCCTCGTTTCCAGTAAAAAGAGTCGCCGGTTCTCTACACCCACCATACGAAAGCCAGCAACACTATTTAGCTACTATTTTACGCTGGTATTCATCACATGGCGCTGGTACACATCTGTGTTAACTGTGTTAGCATAGGCAATATGGCGTCGTTTTCAAACGACGAACTCACCGACTTCCTGCGTCTAGCCTTCCTCGACATTTGGTCGCCGTTCCTTAGACAACGCAAGGATAAGGAGGAAAACCCCCTCTCTCTTCCTTCCGCCCCGGTATCACCAGTTTCATTCGCGTCGGTGAACGAATCCGCGTCCCCCGCACCCCCCATGATTTTAAAGCCGCTGCCCCTCTCCAGTCTTCGCGAATGTTGACTCAGGCTCCAACATGGAGACTGAGACGCGTGCCCCACCCAAGCCCGAAGACGAAAGCTTCACCCTCGTCCAAGGCAAAAAGCGCAAGCGCGCTACCCCGAAAAAGACAGCTGAGAGTAACTCGGCCACCTGTCCCCCACCGCCAATCCAACTAAAAAGCCAAGCCCAGCGGTGCGCACGCAACCCCCCAAGACCGCGGCTAAGCCCGTGAAGAACGGTTCCCCTGCTGAATGTAGTGAAAAGCCGCCCCCATCCATCGTCATTCAGAACAAAACCAAGTATGACAATCTGTCTAATTGGTTGAACTACAAATGAATATACTACTCAAATTAGAATGCACGTTAACTTGACCGAGAAATTCCACAGCGCCACTAGTCACCTACGCGCTCGGGAAAATAGCTTTCACACCTACGCCCTACCAGAGGAGCGTAACGCTCGTGTGATCGTTCGAGGACTTCCTAAGGAACTCGAGACCGTTCACATCTTTGACGACCTCGAGACTCGAAATCTCCCGGTCGAAAAAATTAGATTCCTTGATCAGTACTGTGTAATTATGGACCTGTCTCCGGAAGACAAGGAGATATTCAATATCCGGCGTATCTGCAAACTAACCGGGATTGAAAATGAAGCCCTCTGAAATAGGGGCGTCGTTGGCCAGTGCCATCGATTTACCACGAAGATTATTTTTTCATTGATTACAGCCCCTATCAAGACCGTTGCTGAACATACGCCTCCCCCAATTATTGCCTCAAAGGGGATTCCCTTTTGCTATAGTTGCTACGCTTGGCTGGCAGGTTGGTGGGCGCAGTTTTTTTATTTTTTATTTGTTATTAGGAAGACGCTTCTACTCATCTCCTAGGTCAGTTTCTATTTGTCGCCTCTTCCGATATCGATAGTGGATATTCTTACACTGCCACAACACAGTAAACCTACTACGTAACCACCATATAATATGTTATGCCTATAAACAGAGCAACACAAATGCTATATTAAACGAGATTGCAAGAAGTTTGTTTCATTCATTCAAATTCAATTAAGATAATTTAAAGGTTGCCTATTATGCATCTACTTCTGGAGTATGATAGTCATACTGCATTGTTCTCATTTCTCTCATAAATTACATTATTTGTACTCCATGAGCGATGAGCCATAATAGTAGTGTTGCCAATTCAGTTTTTCAGAAATCAGGACTTAAAAGAATAGTATCAGGACTGGGGTGAAAAAACAGGACATGCTTAACATGTAACATAAACTACTTTTTATTATTTTATTCATTTTTTTAGACAACCCTATGGACCTTTATGTTATGCGAGCTAAATAAAAAATTTCCTCGAGCAACGAGTCACTAAAATAGGCATGGATTTTTGCCCACATTATCAATCTTCATATTTGATGGCTATTTGCAAATTCTAGTAATTTTAATAAAAAAAAAATTCACAGATTCATGTCATTAGCTCGTTAATTAAAGTATTGGTTTTGTAGGATTTCGTTTCGAATTATATCAGAAAATTAAATTTCGGTCATTTTATGTTTTGATTGGTAAATGAATGCTGTGGCCCATAGACACCTACTAATATACAGGGTTATTTTGCAACAACCCGCCAAATTTGCAAAGAAGGTTCCGAATAGGTAATCCCATCAAAAACATAAATGTGAAATGAGAGCCAAGTTCGATATAGGTATAACAAAACGCTACTGCACAATATAAATGTTATTCTTATCTGTTCTTAACAATACATTTAAAATGAAATCATGTTATGATAATTAAACAAGTTAATTTCTAGCTGATTTACCATGAATTTTTAGAGCATAACAAAACGCTACTGCACAATTAACTGTTCTTAAAAATACACTTAAAATAGAATTTAAATAAATAAAGGAAAATACATTTTAAAAAGCGAGCAGAAGTTAAAACGCCTCCAAGATTATTCCCTTTTTTATGAAATTATTAATCGAATAATAATCGAATCGCTATCGATATTATGATGTTATGATAATTAAACAAGCGAATTACTAGCTGAGTTACTATGAATTCTTTAGAGTATAACAAAATGCTACTGCACAATTTAACTGTTATTGTTATCTGTTTTAACAATACATTTAAAATGGAATCATGTTATGATAATTAAACAAGCGAATTACTAGCTGATTTACCATGAACTGTTTAGAGCATAACAATACGCTACTCCACATTTTAACTGTTCTTAAAAATACATTTAAAAAAGTATTTAAATAAATAAAAGAAAATATATTTTAAAAAGCGTGTAGAACTTAAAGCGCCTCAAATATTATTAATTTTTTATTAAATTACTAATCGAATAAAAATTGATATCGTTTCATTGTATTTGGCAACATCAAATCGACAGCTAGGAAATATGTTATGCGAATTGCCTATGAAAATGAAATCACAATTCAACAAGTAAAAAGGTACCAGAGAATTCACAACTAAATAGTCGCAATTGTGTTATTTTGTTTGTTATTTTTCAAATAAATTCTCAAGAACTCATATGGAGTGAGATTGCCGATCACATTATAGTGTGACAACAGTTAAAAGTAAGTGTTCAACAGTTTTTAATTTAATAATTTTAGTGCTGATATTTGATAGTGATGAATGAATGAAGTGATGAAGTTGTTTTATTTTTTAACATATGCACAAGCTATATCTGACAAACATTATAGCTTATTTATAACATGGCCATAAGATTAGCTAGCTAACACCAGATAGTTACGAAATTGACAATTTTTATCAAATACCAAGAAATGAGACAGTCGATTTTTAATTGTTTTTGGACTACTAGTAGTCAGTCAGTCCTTAATTATTAAATAATATAGGACATTAAGTTTTAAGAAACATTTACCTATATTTGAGTTTAAAGTAAACAAATCTATTAATTTTCTTCACTTTGTCTTATTTTTTTTATTTAATAATATTTCATTTGCCATCGTCATCGCGTGAGTGGCATGATTGCTGGCGAAGGACTGATAAAGCAGCATCACGTTAAACTTTAGAACGGGAACCATCTGAATCATCTAGTCCGTCCTCGTTGCAATCTAAAGTGAGTAATGTATTGAACCTAGAACAACAAAGCTTAGATCATACATCGTTCAATATACTGCTGCCTAATTTTATAAGAGCACCACTCACACAAAATCAATGTTTTTTCCTGATTGTAACAATTCCAATCAACTCACTGTTCCATCAGCATTGCGGGTATGTCTTTTTGCGAATACAATCACTATGTACCTCCAGAATGTAGAATCAGCAACTACCATTTAAATAGTAACTCTTGATATTTACTTTTAGAATTAATATATAACCATATTAAAACATTTAGTGTAGCACAAATTATAGATTTTTCTACATTATTTTAAGATAATATATACCATCATATAGACTTTGAAAATATTCACAGTATGCCTGAACATACTGTACATTATTATCTAGGCTTATCACAGGCACAATACCAACAAATTCTGTCTGAAGTTCCCAAAATGTCAAGTAAACATAGTGGATGTTTTGCACTTGATGTATATTTGATGAAAGTAAGAACAGGAGATAGTGATGAACTCATACATGCATTATTGCAAGTGCCAAGAAACAAATTAGAGCGGCTCATGAATATGGCCCGCGAAATATTAAATCAGGATGTTGTTCCTATGAATTTTATCCATCGTTACCACTCTCTGTGCCAAATTCCATTCAGTAATTATGATATTATATTAGAGGCTAATAATTTCTTAGCTTTCCTGGATGTTTTTGTTATCCAAAATCCTAACAAGATCATAGGTCACACTGTGTATAGAAAAAAGAACCATACAAACTGATATTTAAGCGGTGAATCTCACCATCATCCTTCACAGTTAGATACCGTGAGCAAATCTTTGTTACAGAGAGCATATGGGATCTGTGAGAGCAAGCACCTGGCCGCGGAGCTTCAGCACATCAAACAGGTTCAGCACAAAATCAAGCTTCGGGTCCCGCGTCTACGTCACAGTAACCGAGTGAAGCCAACCGCAGTTGAGCGTGTGCCTGCTGTACTAACGTATGTCAAGGGTGTCACCCCAACCAGATAGATATACATCAGATTTGATAGACCACAAATCCCCGCGAAAGAACCTTAATTCGTACCAAAGATGATATGTGAGGCTATTGAAATTAAAAAAACATCCTAATTTCAATAGAGAAGGCGGTTAGAACTACCATCTGCTTGGGACACTATAATTAATAAAATTAAAACTAAACCCAAGCATACCACTGCAGGACTTAAAGATAGAGTAAGTTCAATCTACGTAGATTGGACTATAAAAATAATAATAAAAAGCTGAAGGTATTCCATGTTGATACTGACATTGGGATGGCAGTCACCTCAGTCCCCCGTAATCATGGGTGCTATAGAGTACCTGAAACGTCGGGAATTAAAATTTAAAGAAATTAAAAGCAATAAAATTGGTAAAAGTAGTCGTTAAAAACCTGTATTTGCGAAAATAAAAACTTTTATATCATAAAAATCCCGACTTTTTTTAAACCAATTCCTTAACCATTTCATTATTTTAATTTCATATTGTCATTTCCATATGCTTTTGTATGTGGGCACCCATGGCCGAAGTGTCTATGAACAGTGGGCATTCCCTTTTGAACTTTCTAGGTCATCTGGAACTGGGTTAGAGTTTGATCTATAGGTCAGTCAGTGATAAAAATGACGATTTTTGGACGTTAATATCTAAATAACCGTTACAGATGTGTTAACGAAATTTAAAGTATATATTATGTATCTCGCAAGTCTCAATAATGAATCAAATTTGACATGTTTATGTGAAATAGTTTTTGAGTTATGAGGGGGTCAAAAGTGGCTCCTAATGATTCGTGTAATATTACACACGGTGCGGCTCGCCGTTCTGCTTGAACTTGGCTTGACACGCTACCGTGTCTAGATAAAAGTAAATAGTGAGCATAAATTAATAAAAAATCTCAAATATCGTGTCGTTTTATTTTTTAAATTCAAAATACGTGGTAATGCATTATTTTAACTGATTTTACAGCGCAAGCACACATTCGTAAGGGTCGAACAGTAGTCAAAAACGTTGTTGCCCATAAATCACATTCAATTTGGGACACTTTCAAATAACAGTAGAAGCCTAATTAATTTGTATTTTTTTAAAAAACTTCAATAATGGTATCATATTTATATAGGATAAAAATTTGGCCATTCTTTACTGTAAGCGCTTATACAAAAGCTCTTATTCATCTTATCTAAAGAATATATTAATATATAAATAAAGGAAGTTCTTGCCTGGCCAACCCGGGGTAAAGTGTGATTGCGGTAAAGGATCGGAGAAGATGTAATGTCAGAGTCAAAACACAACCAAACCCAAATACTAACTATATAATTCTATTTTTGGACAAATTATTGTAAATTAAATTCAATAATTTTGTATTTGTTTTCAGTTAATCATTCATCATTATTTTAAAGTTGATACTTCTATTTTAAAAACTAGTTATTAATATCATTGTTTTGGTTAAAACTAACAATAAAATATTTAACAATATAATTTTTATATCAGTTTAAAATTGATAATAATACGTTTTCAAATATTTTAAATTAATTTGAAAAGAAAACTTTCCCAAAACCAGATTTTCTTACAGTGGTTTTTCAATAATTACTTAGTGCGTAAGATATTGATGTAATATTGTTATATTACGATAATTGTAACTAACCAATATGCGAAATGTACCAAATAAACGTTAACGTAACTCGAGCGCAATGAGGGAACAATGCCACTCGCAGCAATCTAGAATAAACACATAAAATAGCATATGTTTATAGCCACTTACGTTAGAGAATGTGCAATAAACAACAAATCTGTGTTGCGGATACATGTCTTCAATGAAATAATTTCATGTTCCTGTCAGTTAAAGAATATGGTTTCGTGTAGATTGAGGGTATATTCCAAAATAGAACCCAGTGTACTTTCCAATGCAAATGACGACATGAATCGACGCTATACTGGTGATTCGTTCCAAAACATAGGACAGTATATGACGTCATACATTTGCGCCATATTGGAAAAGTGTTGGCAATTATTTTGTCATTTTGTCTCCAAAAATCATTATATCCTCCTAATGGAGATACCAGCAATTATTTTATAATTTCTTGTATTTGAATAAATAAAAACAAATTCTGGCATGATTCATTCAGCGCACACACAATTAAAAATTGTTTTATTATGGCCGGATATCCGACACAATATGGCGGCGGCACGCCAGTACAATATAGTGTCAATTGATGACGTCATTTGTATTCGGCAGTATACGAAAACGTTTCGGAACATACCCTAAAAAATGTGTGGTACATAGAACTATGGTGTGGTATATGTCGAACGGCTACTTGTTTTAAGCGTGATGGAGACTTTCTTTCCTTCTTCCTATACCCGTAAAAGCCCACTGTTGTATGTGGGCCTTCCCATTATGTTATAAAAATTTTACTAATTTCGCTACACTTAGCAGCACGTCGTTCACGTTATGTACCTTTGACGCTGCTCCTCTGCTGGCTGCCTGGGTATTTTATATCAGGCATAAAAGGACTGGTATACCGCTATCCATGCAGCAGACTATGAGATATTTCTGGCTTTTTCCATAGTAGTCCTTCACGACAACCGAGAACGAAATGGACAAATCCTCAAACGCCTCCACAACATGTCGGGCGATACAATGACAAGGTCTAGGACGAAAGAAATATTTTTTATAATGCCAAAAAATCAAAAAAATCTGAAAATGCGTAATAAATTTGTCTTAACGATAAAAAACAGATTTAAATTCTCGTCAATTTTTTCGATGTTGTTTTGTATTGTTGTTTTTATGTAAGTTCCACGTTCACGTTCCAAGCTTTATTTTTTTATTTTGATGCAAATATAAATATAAAAATAATTATGTTGAAGGGTGTAATGTCTGACGTGGTTTGAGATGAATCCGCTTTTACTCTAGCTTTCTATTCGTTATTATTAATTTCCAATTTCGAAATACGGTAGGTATTTTTACGTGGAAGAACCATGCTGCAGCCATGTTAGTACTATAGTATAGTTGTAGCACGAATGGGTCGGCTCGCCCGGGGAAGGACTACGCTCTCACAAATACCAGCGTAAAATAGCAGCTTAATGCTACCGTGTTTCGTATAATGAGTGTAGAGAACCGGAGACCCTTTTTATTGGAAAAGAGTCATTACATCTTAGTCCTCACGGGTGAAAACGCATCTGCATTTTGATTCGTAATCAAGGATTGATGTAGATGTCTATGGGCCGCAACAACCACTTATCATCAGGTGGACTGTGTGCTCGTTCCTCACAGTTATCCTATATAAAAAAAGTACCAACGAGGTTCGTCCTTTAGGTCAAAATTTCAAAACTTAAGTGATAAAACCAAAACACGCCGTAGACGCAATCTCGTCTATATATTAAGTACATCGCTGATATCGTAAATTACGTACTAAGTATAAAACTACTAAATCAAAAACGCTCTATAAAAACCGACGTAGTATTAAGTTTTTCCGGCATATGGTAATTCTCACGAAACGATGCAAGCACGAAGATATAACACGCCACTAGTAACAATAAACAATTGTGGTGCCCTAATTATTTAGACCCAATACACATTTGTTAACATTTAAACTTTAAAGCTACGTTATTGTCTTCCAACACGTTTGCAAGCTATTTTCGTAACTTTACAAAATGACTAATGTTAAAAGTTCACACGGGTTTCTATATTATGGTTTCACAACGGTAAATAGTGATTGCATTGTAAAATAACATTTCAGGTTTCTGAAAAGCAAATGACTGTGTCGTTTTAATGACGTTTAGTTCGCAAAATTAAGCTTAATAAAAAGAGAAAAAAATTCAAGACCTATTTCCTTTAGCGTTGTTACTTCCCTGCGAAGAAAAAAAAATACGTGTGGCACTCGGTGACTGCCCCGGTAAAGCTATTGCATAGCATTTTTTATCAACTTATGCAATTATAATTATTTATTTATTTTATTTATGCAGTTAAGTCTTTGATATTAAATCAAGTTACACTTTTTGAGAGTGGTGACCGATAAGAAAACAATTTTTTTTCTCTTATTGAATAAATGAGAAGTTAATATTGTTTAAAATATTTCTAATATCTTACAATACATGTAGGTTATTCAGGAATTTTTATCATTGAGTTAGCAGCTAGTGTACACGCATACGTCTAGTCGCACGCACACAAACACCGCGCCGAACTCTGCCGAGTGCCGAAGTCTGCCGAACTGAAGAAACGACGTTAGACGATGCACGGCTTTCAACGCCACACCTCCGTGCTCGTCGGAGTGGGGAGCGTGAGGTTTTTTTCGTTACGGAATTTCTGGATTCGGTCTCCGCGCTCAAGGCCCGCGATAGAAGCTATGCAATAGCTTTAAAACTGAAGAAAACTTAACGGAAGCGTGTAACACACAAATATCTTAATATATCTAAATTACGTGTCACGTTGTTTGTCCGCGATGGACTCCTAAACTAGTTAACCGATTTTGATCAAATTTGTACACCGTGTGCACTTTGGTCCAACTTGAGTGATAGGATAGTTTTTTGCCCATGAGTGACTCACAATTTTCTTTTACGCGAATTTAAGGATTTTTAATAGGACATGACAAAGGGTCGTCGAAAAGGGCAGAACAACGTCTGCCTGGTAAGTTAGTTGGGTATAAAATTAAAAAAAAAATTGCTTTCCGTTAGTCTCGCTAGAACTCAAAAAGGGCTTGAATGGTTTTGATGAAATTTTTTGACCTAGTACAAACCGAAATCAATATTATTTAGGCACACTATAGGGTCTAAGAAACGGACGACTTACTGGCACTGTGGAAATGACACAAACCATTTTGAACCTCTTTCGGCCCGTGCGTAACCTAAAAACTATTGGACTTACATACTTGCAATTTTGCATGTACGATCATAACAAGATCTCATTAAATACCTAGAACTTGGCAAGTTCTTTATCATACTAAATTATGTGTGATATAAAAATAGAATTCAACATAAAATTAAACTGTATTAACTATTAAATACCATCACGTAAAATATAATTTATTGACATACTGAAACAGTAACTCTCGGTAAACGTACAATGTAGAACAATCGTGACTTCTCCAAATATATCGAAAGGTCTGAGATTTATGTAAATACATTATACACGCTATGATTACTATAATATATGTATTAAAATCTCAGTAAGCATTTATAGAATTCGCTCATTTAGTATAATTCTAGAGTAAGGAGTATTTAATTCTAATTATAGTTTGTTTAATTTTTGGAATTATGAAAACATATTTAAATAAATATATCATTATATAGATGTATTGTGAAATTTTCACGACTGGTTTTTCAGTGGATTTTTGGATCATGGCGATAAAGTCAGCATACTTTAGATGGGAGATCTTACTGGGGCAATCCACTATAAGCATGTGTTGATGGTAGCATATGAAAGTTCTTAGAAAATCAAAAACTGAACAAACTAGCGAGTTATGAGTTTTATTATATCTTTCCAATATTTGAACTTATTTTTTTACTATATCGTTTACAAGTGGCCGGTTCTAGGTAGGTATGCGTAAGCATAGGTGCACTCGCTATTTTCTTCCTTTTATAGTTCGATAGGTCGCTAATCCGACAATACCAGAAAGAGATCATGTGCAGGAGCAGGAACAACGGTTTTAAGTGCTCTCCGAGGCACTGGGATGAAACACCACTAACTTCCTAACTCAGGCTTGCTACTGAAAATTTTTTACAGCAAAACCCAGCGACTGATTTATCCCCGACCCGGGATTCGAATCCAGAACCACATTCTTAGCAATTGTGTTTACGACCACCAGGCCAACAATGCAATCTCATCTGATATTACTTACCAGGATACGCCACTCCAATTGCAAGTGTTGCAGAATCCTGGTTCCTTCCACCTTGGTATAAACAGTTGGCCGTCGCTCCACGTCCAAATCTTTCACAAATAGTCATCAAAGCACCAGTGCGTAGGGACTATCTTTGTAAGTCAGTAGTTGAATTTACACTCCGTTGCTGCGTCCAGACTTCAAAATGAGGCAAGATGACCTTGGCAACGCGTTTGTGCGCATAATTCCTCGCAGCGTGGACAACGAATGCGTAAAGTCGCTTAACCGTCTCGAGTGTCTTTATAGGTTCACTATCAACACTGGCGTAGGATACGGATCTAGAAACATATTTCCATCTTATGGTGGAAAGCGAATCAGGTTAAAAGCTGCCTCGAAAGTTATCGTGCGATATCCTTGTGGGATCCATATAGTTACTCTCCGCTGAAAGCTGTAGATTTTAATTCTACAGCATTTGGTAGCCCGTCTTTTGTTCACACAGGCACTTTTTTCCTTACTTCGTATCATTTTATGGTACCATAGCGGCGCAGTTCTAAGAGGCGCTATTTCCAATTCTTATATTTTAGCGACGACCTTTTTCACCCTAAGCCCTGCCAGCATTGACCTAATCCTCGTGTTTGGCATTATAGGTCAGCCGATTGGGATAGGATGCAGTCTTTCTTTGCATTTTACCCTTGGGAACGAGTTTTCTTTTCACCGGACGATCGCAGCATTGTTGCTGATGTGGTACTTCAGGGTATGAAACTTTTTATTTCTTCCTCTGTGGTGCCCATCGGAGGCAGATCTCAGCCATGGTTTAGTCGCTCCCTTAAAATAGCGCCATGCTAAAAGCAGGAGCCAGGAGTGCTAACGGGCCTGGGCTGACGCATCAACGTCCCGGGATGTAAACAACAGAGCCCTAAAAAGAGATATAAGCTGCCTCCAGGTCCTTCAAATGAGTCATTGCCAAGGCAAAGTCAGAGCATATAGGCAGAATTGGCGAGTAACTAGTTCGCCTTCCGTCTGGAATCCATGCGTTCTGGTCTCTCGCCAAGGCTGTTTCTGTCAGCCATCTCTGCACTGGGAGGACGATTCACTGGCCCATGCCTCAAAGAGGAAAGCCGATCTGCTAGGCTCGTTCTTTGCATCTAACTCGACTCTCGATGACGGGGGGAGCACACCGCCGAACATTCCGCGGTGTGAGTGATCCATGCTGGATGTGCGGTTCACACAGCGTTCGGTTTGCAAAGCACTCTTCTCCCTGGACATCCACAAGTCGAGGGGGCCTGACGGAATCCCCCCAATTGTGCTGAGGACGTGAGCATCTTTTCCGGTACTCCTACTCCCTAGACGTAGTCCCAAAATCATGGAAGACAGCTTTCCACCTGTCCATCCGATCCCTAAAAAAGGCGACCGCTCTGATCCGTCAAACTACAGGCCTATTGCCGTCACCTCCTTGTTCTCCAAAATAATGGAATCCATTATAAACTGCCAGCTCAAGCGGTACCTTGAGGATCACCAGCTGATTAGTGACCGCCAATATGCTTTTTGTCGGGGTCGATCAGCTGTTGATCTTCTGACTCATCGATGGTAGGAGGCGATAGAGTCCAAGGGGGAGGCAATGGCCGTTTGGACATTGCGAAGGCCTTCGATCGGGTTTGGCACAAAGCACTTCTTTCGCAGCTCCCTTAAAAAAAACACATTGCAGCGACACAAGTAAGAGGAACCGGAAAAAAGGCCAAAGACCCACAACAAACCACAACTTAACAAGGCTTAGGTTCAGACTCACATGGAATACTGTTCCCATCTCTGGGCCGGAGCACCCTAGTGCCAAGTCCTTCCACTTGACCGCATCCAGGGCAGAGGGGGTAGAAACGTCGACAACCGAGTGCTTTACGATCGGCTCGATTCACTGCCACTGCGACAATGTTGCATCTCTTTGCATTTTCTATCGCATCTACCACGAGGAGTGCTCTGAGGAATTGTTCAAATTAATCCCAGCCGCCAAATTTCACGAACGCAGTACGCGGCAAACCTTCCGATACCATCCACATCATCTGGTTGCTTGGCGTTCCACCACTGTACGTTTCACTATGAGTTTTCTTCCGCATACGACCTCTCTGTGGAATAGTTTACCACCGGTGATTTTTCCGGACCAATACGACCTGGGGGCCTTCAAGAAAAGAGCTTACTCCTTTGTAAAAGGCCGGCAACGCACCTGCAATTGCCCTGTTGTTGTGGTTGTTGATGGGCCGCGGTAGTCGCTTACCATCAGGTGAGCCGCATACGCCTTTGCCCCCTCTTCTATAAAAAAAAAAGCTTTTGACGCTTTCTCAAGTTGAGTCTAAGTGGAAAATCTGAGGCTTCTGATGATCAATACCTGAGTTTTAAGATACTATAACTACGTGTTAGATAATGGAATAAGTCTTGATTCAGAGAGGTTTTGCGGCAGTCCGATGCCCATCTGATTTCTATATCTTATGCGGTTAAAACCTTACTTTTCTTATTATTTAAGCGGAATAGTTAACTAATATTTGTCTTTACGTTTTTACAAACAGTCACACACGTTTAATACTTTTTTATATTGCAGTCAATTGTACTAAATAAACAATACAAAGCAAAAAATAAACACTCGAACATCCTTTTACAAAATGTTTGAAATAAAAGGCAAATTTGTCCAAATTCTTCTGTTTCAGCCAGTACAGTTTACAATAAAAGCCGTAAAACCGATCTTGATTTATAAATCGATTCTAAATTGAAGATGAATTGGAGAGTACGAACGAAAATCCCATAAAACTATTGTCGTGTACCCCACCTAAAACAAAAGCTTACTTAAAGGAGTTAAAGAAAATGTTGCTTATGGGATCATTTAATTGTATATTTTAAAGCTCACCCACTTTCGTAAAAGCATATAATGTATAATATGTTCATTTACCTTTGTTTTTAAAATTTAGCCAAATAATAAATTGCCAAAATTATTTCTTAGCGAGAGATACTTCATAGTAACTATATTAATTCTATACTACGATATTGTTAACCTATCGATTCGACATTTAATACAGCAGCTTACTTGTTGTATATTGTTTAAACTTTAGGTATATTTTAAAGTATGTATGAAGCGAAGTTTTTATGGCCCGTTAATTACTCTCGGAAATAAATTTCTACTACACTTGCAGCAGTAGTATGGATTGTACGAGTACGTTACGTGTGTAAAGTTGTATAAAGGAAATAGCGAGCCCCGAACTAAAATTGTGCTTAAATTAGCATAATATAATATTTTGTTTTTGTAATAAATTTGCATCATCTTCATCATCATTATCATTACAGCCCTGCTGAACATAGGCTTCCCCCAAGGAATACTACAAAGCACGGTACTGAGCCACCTGCATCCATCGACTTTCTGCATGTCTTACCAGGTCCTCACTCATCTAGTGGAACCCTACATTACGCCTACCGGTACGAGATTTCCACTCAAGTACCTATTTACTCCATCGGTTGTCGGTCGCTTCAAACGGCCTCCTAAATAGTTCGACCATCCGGGGTATGAGTTCAGAAAAAATGTACTGGAAATTAAAACAACAAAAGCTCCATCCATTCGTAAAAGTCATGTGTGGACATCCATCCTTATGTGGACATAGGGTTCTCTCGTGTGAGATAAAACTAGTCATAATTTGGCTAGGTGAATTTGCGTTTTGTATTTTTTTTTTATTTATTAAACTTTGGACCACAAACAAGTTCACAATTATTAACTTATCTAATATAATTACTATACATTTTTTATTATTGTGAACTCAGCAACGCTGGTCACTTACTTAATTATAACATTTTTCCACAATAAATAAATAAAGCTTGTTACATAGTACTACTTGACATTGACAATATCTTGTTATTCTTAATCTAGAAGTAAAATCTAAACACAGTATCGACTGACAAATTAATATTGTAGGGTTATGGTAGGATATATGACACCACTGATCATTAGTTTTTTTTTAAATGGTCGTGTCATATATTCCATTATCTACTCAATGAGTACTTGTTTAAATTTCTCAGTGACAATCTTCTTATAATTACCTCGTCCAATGGCATTAATATCGATATCATTAAAATTCTCATTGTACGAGTGCATCATACGTGATAAAGAGGACCTTCGTCCCACGTTAGTTCGGCATAAATTAATACAGAAAAGTTTATGAGAATGGGCCACGCGCTGATGTGCTCTGATAGGTACCCTATAATTTATATTCTCAGTTATATCCATACAGTCGTATCTATTGTGACACAGATCATAAAATAACATTGCCTCGAGAATTGTACGCCTTGATTTAAGAGTGGTAAGATTATATTTTGCCATGAGTTCATTGTACGGTATTTTTTTTTCTCGCATATTTATAATGAATATATTTAAGAAATTTCTTCTGCACAATTTCTAGTTTATCAATATATTTTTTATATAGAGGATTAAAGTGTATTAATATCAGATATTAAATTATTTAATGAGTTCAGTATTTGGGACTAATATTTTCTTCTTCTTTTATTGTACATGTACACTTCAACTCAAGAGAGAACAAAAAAACTGTCTGTCTGTGTTATACATTTTTTTTATAGGTAAGGGTGACAAACGAGCACACAGTCCACCTGATGGTAAGTGGCAGCTGTGGTCCATAGATATCTACATTCTACATGTATCCTCGATTGCGAATCAAAATGCAGATGCGATGTCACCCGGGAAGACTAAAATGGAATACACCATTTCCGGTAATAAGGGTTTTCAGTTATCTACACTCATCATACGAAACACAGAAGCATTAAGTTGCTATTTTTCGCTGGTATTCTGTGAGAGCGTAGTTCATAACATAACTGCAGCGAAGCTCTACCACGTACTGTTATCGATTTCTGTTACAGTTTCATTTCAAATCCATTTTAATTCTAATTAATATAAAATATAGCTAATATTAAAAAAAACAACAATCTCTACACTTTTTGACAAAGTAACTTTCTCCGCCCTGAAATCGGTCAAATATGTGGCGGCGCTGTCGTCACGCCGCAAGAGAAACACACCGAAGCCTAAATCACGCTATCAAAATTCCGAATCGTAAATAGTATATATAGAACATCTCCAAACTACTATACGGAGTGTTGGGCGCTCCCCGGGCAGAACGCCTTGCCCGGCGGGAGATCTCCTCTTTTCCTTCACGACCATAGTGGGGTGTTCCGCCCGGGGAGCGGCCAACACTCCGTGTGATAGTTCGGAGAATTTTGATAGCGTGATTTAGGCTTCGGTGTGTTTCGCTTGCGGCGCGACGACAGCGCCGCCACAAATATTTCACTTTTTTTTAAAGCGGGATATTACGGGAACCTTAATTCAGATTTTCAATATAATCATTCAGCATCATTACATCCCTTAACCCTTCAATCCCCATAAAAATCCCATGCAGTAGCATGCGTCCGGCAAATCCCGAGCGGTCGCATGGGACCGCACCAACCCACATCACTTAAAACCATTAAAACTTATATTTAGAGACTACTTTTCTACAAAGAAGTTTCGCATTATAAAATTTATACAAAATTCTCTATCATGTGGTTCTAAACAAAAGTCAGATTTTACTTCATTACAAAGAGATTTTATTGTCTTTTGATAACAAAAAAACCTATCAAGCGAATGTCGGCACAGTGAAAATCATAACTACTTATTTCAATATATATTACTCGAAATTATCTACGTAAAAAGATAAATTATATTCACACAAAACTTTCATTACAATTTTATAATAAAAGACTATACTAAAACACTAATAAAACACTAGAAAAATCCAACAAATCAACACAATAACATTCACGCGAAAATATACTGTTATACGGAGACAGGTTGATAGGTTTTTTTTAAAAAAAATTATTTAACACACTGAAATGAACGTGGATTATAAATAAATATCTTTAGGATAACTAACTTTTTATTGCACTAGAAGATAGAAAATTTCATATTAATTATATAATGATAAACTTCTTTCTGCGTCGTTATTCATGGAGGGATATTCATGGGGAAGAAAGGTTCTCCAGTGGCAGCCTCGTACCGGTAGGCGTAGTTTAGGGCGACCCCCCACTAGATGGAGTGACGACCTGGTAAGACATGCAGGAAGTCAATGGATGCAGGTGGCTCAGGACCGTGCTTTGTGGCATTACTTGGAGGAGGCCTGTGTTCAGCGGTGGACTTGTGAAGGGCTGTAATGATAATGATGATGAAACTTCTTCTAGAAAAGTAGTCTCTATATATAAGTTTTTGTGGGCTAAAGTGCTGTGAGTGGGTGCAGTCATATTTGACCGCTTGAATTTTGACGGAATGTCGAAGCGGTCAAATTTGGCCGCTTGGTGTATGAGAGGTTAACAAGACCACCGCTGCACATTTGAATATCATAGGACACGGTCCTGAGTCACCTGCATCCATCGACTTCTAGACCGTATCTCCATCTATTGGTGGCCTTCCTGCACTTCGCCTACCAGCACGAGACTGCCACTCGCGAACCTATCTTCCTCATCGAATGTCGGTTCTTCGAGCTATATAGATTATTGATGGGAAGGCATTTATTCCCTATGGCGGAATTACAATTTCACATCATTAATTATTTACACAATAAGAATTTTTAACAAAATTTTAGTTACATAGTACGTGAATCCGCAATTTTTCGCACATTGCGTGAGCTCATAACATAAAACATTTCTAAGAACCGACAACCGCGTCGTTAACGATGCTTTTCAAACAGAGCATTGACTATTGCAAAATTGTAAATGACTAATATGGGTACTTAAACATAAGACTTAAGTAAACTAAGCAAAAATTAAGTCTTTGTGTCAAAATGTTTTAAATAATTAAATTACATTACTTTTTAACTGTGTGTGTTTTACTTATAATCAAAAGTTTTCATGACGTCATTATGGTTTTTGGCTGCCTCGTTGGTCTAGTGGCGGTTGCTGATCATGAGGTCTTGGATTCAAATCTCAGGTCAGACTAAAATATGCTGTTAAGTTTTTCTGGCAAGAAATTTTCAGAAGCAGCCCTGAGAAAAAGAATTTCAAAGCACGTCAAGCCGTATGTCCTGTGCCTGATCGCTCTCGGGTTGAGTGGATTCCCTGTCCCGTCCCATCACACTATGGGAGTTAGGGAATAAAGAATGCACCTGTGCTTGCGCACAAACTCGTGCACTAATATAGTCCTGTCCTGGCCGAAATTCAGTCTGGAGGACGTTATGGGTTTAAGCATCGAACGTGTATATAATAAGCAATGTTAAAATGTTACTAGGCAGTATTCTATTTTACACTAGGAATTACCTGAGTATATTATATCCGTTTCTTTGTCTAAACGTAACAGGGCTATACTTAGTACGGCTTATCGTCGGATTTTGACAAATGGTATGTCACTCGTTTAGTCATTTCCTCAGAGTAATATCATACATATGTATTATACGCAGTCATATCTGAGCTTGAATACAGATTTATTACGTGGTAGGGTTACGATGCAGTATACTATGGCTGCACGAGTACCAAAATGGGTCGGCTTGACCGGGAAGGAAGACGCTCGCACAGAATACCAGTGTGTTACACTGCAACTTAACGTTTCTGTGTTTTGTATGGTGTATGTAGAGAACCGGTGACGCTTTTTACAGGAAAGGAGGCATTTCATCTTAGTCCATAGGAGTGACAACGCATCTGTATTTTGAATCTTAATCGAGAATAGATGTAGATGTCTACGAGTACATCATCCACTTACCATCAGGTGGTCTGTGTGCTCGTTTGTCGCAATTATGCTATAATATAAATATGTTTTTAATAATATTAATTGTTAAATATAATAAAAATATACATAACGCTTTGACGCTTACTTTTATTTAGCAGCATCAAAACCTAATCAATCGAAGTATCTTATCTTGCTATCAATATGTGATTATGTTAGTGAATGATCACATTGTTACAATTAATGATCATTCGCGTAATGTGCCATTGTGTCAAATTCGTATGTCAGTAAAGTTACACTGAAGCTCTACTCATTCATGTAGTAGCCACACGAATGAGCTGGTTTGATCAGGGAATGACCACGCTAGTAAGGATTACCAGTTTGGAATAGTCGCATAACGCTGTTGTGTTATGTACGGTGAATATCAACAATTGAAAATCATTTTAACTGGTATAACGAGGAATTCCATCTCAGTCCTCTGGAGTGACAACGTGTCTGCATTTGGATTATAGTAGAGTATCTGATGTAGTTGTCAATATGTCACAACATTCAGGTATCATCAGGTGGACTGTTTTTCTTTGTCACCCTTAGGTTAGTACTATGAAAAAAAGTACAACAAAATAATGTGTCAATATAATTAAAAAAAAATCGTCAACATGACGACATATTTATCTCGTTACAAAGTGTACCAAATAAGTGTTTGTTGTAATAGCATATCTACTCAGCTAATGGCCCATTGGAATGTTGACATAGGGATAACCAAATGAGGAGTAATGAGTGGGTACTCATGAGTTCTGTAGCCCTAAACGTTTTATGTATCAGTCATACATTATCTATGGCTTCACTGTGACAAGAGCTTGATAAGGATGCGAAATAAGTTTTGGTAACCCCAACAAAAACTTAAAGGGGAACGGCAGATTTATTACCGCATATTTTTTTTCGTTGTTTTGTTATAGAATTAATACCAGATATTAAGGCAACTAAACCATTAATTTTCATATAAGTTTTATATTTTTAGAACTTGGGATTAGTTAATAATATCAATAAAATATTTTAATGAATAAACGTAATATAAGCATAAACTAAACGCAATGAGGGCTATCGCGTATGAATTCGCCGCTAGAGGCGCTACCACTAGTGTAGAGTGAGGTCTCCGATATGTCAAATGTCACTGTTAGTAGTAGGTGGGCTACGCGTGTTTATTTCTTTTAGAATAACATTGTGAATATATTGCAATTCCTGAGATTAATTATGGCCAATATAAGTTACGGGTTAAAGAATGTCAGTGCTTTAAAAGCGGGTTGAAAGAACAGTTCATTCAGAGGTTAGTTTGTTTACTATTTTACAAATACATTTCTTGTCAAAATTATGCTTATTTACCAAGTTTACAGCAATGTTTTCTTTTTACAGACTTAAGGACTATGATAGAAATAATAATTTTAATAGAAACATAGAAGATGAAATACTACAAAATGATTTGGCGTATATTGTTGAGTGGCCTTCTGACAGTTTGTATAGCAGTATAACATCGAAAAGTGTATCACATAACTTGGACATAGTGAATATTACCATTTTCTTTTTAGAGGTTTACAAACACAATGCGGAAATGACTCAGTATACTGCAGTTCACAAAAAATGCTATAATATAATGATAAATGAATATTTAGTGGCTCTAGTGACATGTACACAAAATAATTTACTTTTTTATTAAGGACAGGTCCACTCTGAAAACACGAAAGCATTATCATATTTTAGTATTGAGTATTGCCTTTGAAGAATCAGATGGAAAAATTGTTCAGCCTGTGTGAGTGCGCTGCTGTGTCCGTGGCTATGTGTGAGTGTGATGAACGTAGATGTTTATTATATGTTTTGTGTTTGTATGTATTTACATTTTAATTTTGGAAAATTAGTTTTAAATTATGTCTAGTATCTACCCATAGTAACTAGACAATGCTAATTTAGATGATTCCAATATGTATAAAGATGTAACTGTTAATAATCTTGTATTGTATGAAGTATTTGTTACAACTCTTATACATTGTTTTGAGCGATAATATATATAAATAATTTTGGATTTCTGTGCAGTTTCCCAACAACGCTTGCCATGCAAAGGGCATTACTCTTTAATGTTGCTAAACCTGGGACACTCATGAGGTGGGTTCTACTAACAACAAGGAGCCCTTTTCCTCTACAACTTATTCACACAACAGATATACCATATAGCTATTTGGAAAAGGTTTTTGTAAGGTGGAGGCAACCAATTATTATGTCTCAAGAACCATTCTCCAGCTTGGGTTGCTCAAATTCAATCAGGAATCTCGCTGTATCCTACCCATTATCTTGTTTGTATTTCTTTCAAGCTTGAAAATGTTGGGTACATCTTATATCTATCGAACTTAGTGTTTAATTTGTATTTCATCAATACTAATTTTATATCTATGGCCATCTCATGAAATAAATTATTTGCAGATGTCATCCATAAATGAAGTTTGTGAAGTTTGCTGGGACAAAGCTCGAAATTTGAGCTTACATGTACCAGCAGGACCACAAGAAAGATCCCAGCATATTGTGTTGCCCAATATAAGAATTTTCACTTTCATGCAATATATACACTAGAAGTATCCCGAGAGAGAATAGATGGTTTAGAGAGAATAAACCCAATCTTGCTTCATGCTAAAATAAAGTCCCGCCATTTTTCCACTAAAACTTTGTATTTATAGTTACAGAAAAAAACACGGCGGGACGCAATCAGAAGTTATTGCTGTAACTGCATTGTAGGTTTAAGAGCAGTGGGATGCTACTCACATGTTATGAGTATTATTTGGTACCTAAGCCATGCTCGCTATGAGGGTATTACCCGGCCTGCCCCCTTCTTAGATGAAGTTTTATTAAGAATTCATTAATTATAAGTATAATAAAATAAATGAACTTAAAAAAAATTATTTACCTACACTCAAAACCCCATCAGAACTTTATCATTATCAAATGTTGCAGTCCGCTGCTGAACATAGGTATCTCCTAATTCACAGCGCTGAGTAAATACCGATCCTCATCACCCTACAATCTACCTACTTAATGGTAGAACCACGCTGTAGCTATAATACAGTTGTAGCACGAATGACTGCTCGACCGGGGAAGAACCACGCTCTCACAGAATACCAGTGTAAAATTGCAGTTTAATACTGCTGTGTTTCGTATGGTGAGTGTAGAGATCCGGAGACCCTTTTTTGCTGGAAAAGAGGCATTCGATCCTAGTCTTCAGAGGTGACTTCTGAATTTTGATTCTAAATCGAGGATAAATGTAGATGTCCATGGGCCACAGCATCCACTAACCATCAGGTGGACTGTCTGTTCGATTGTCACCCTTGTTCTATAAAAAATAACGGTTAATAAAGCACTACAGAGTAGTGAAAAGCAATATAGAATATTCACTTTATCACAAAAACAATGTTTATTTGCCTATATGTAACATAGGTACACTAGGAGAGGATTGTTGGACAATGTCGCTCCTGTTTTGTTGCTTGAATAATGGTTTGAAGTAGATTTTGATTCGTAAAAGTGATGCGATTTTGTGAATTGTCTGCGTGTGTGAACTATTAGAGAAAACGACGAAACAAGTGGTTTGATGTTGATATAATCTCCCAAAAACTGTGACGCAAAAAGTGACGCATCAGCATATTGTGATGAAAAAAATATACAAAAACGAAGATTACGAAAGAAATGATAGGCTCAGAAGGTCTAGAACCCAAAGCCGTAAAGCCAGTTAAATAAAAAAAATTGTAACACTAGTTCATAATATTATATATTAGTCTATGGTCTAAGTAGATAATCTTAAAAATTAAAACTGATTTTTATCTCCTATGAACTTTTATCTCCCAAGTTCTAAAAATCTAAGAATTTAAAAGGGGTTTGTGTATCCTACTATCTACCAATTAAAACCAAAAATATCCCAAAACACGAAATTTTACTAGCGGTACGAAACTCCCATACAAGCCTGCCATTCGCCTTTGAAAAGCAAAACAAAAAACACCATAGTAAAGCTCGTATAATATGAAATAACTTTTATTAAGTTACTTAATAATACACTAATGCAGATCGGTTTCTTAATTGTTTTTAAATTTATTTGTTAAAAGCCTTGTAGGCTCTGGGGCTAAGTGCTCGCTGTAAATTTCACAGAATGCAAGCAGCACGGGGTTTGATTCCCAACGGCACCAATGACATTGTTTATTATAATTTTAAGTGCTGATTTACAACGTGCTCGGCGATGAAGGTAAACGTCGTGAGGTAACCTGTATGTCTTAGAATATTTAAAAAAATCTTTGAAAGATATGTAAAGTACGCCAACACGTGTAGGAACAGCGCGGTGGACACTTCCTCGACTAAAATCCTTTCAGAAAAGAGAGGAGCCTGTGCCCAGGAGGGAGATAATATATGGGTTGTAAATTTATTTTTACTAGTTAAAATGGAAAAGGCTATTAAGATCAATTACACACCGCACTTATGAATCGAACCCGAACGAAACCAATAGAGTCGCTGGTTTTAAATAAACCAGTGTTATGCTCTCCATAATATCTAAATAACGCTCTAGCAGTACACAGTTACCGACTTTTAAAGTGGAAGTTAATTCATGGGATTTTAATCAATTCCCGAGATCGCCACTTAATCGCTGATTAATTTTCCTGTCATAATCCATATTAAACTTTTAAAAAATCCAAAGGGGACGAGACGGTGAGAGTAGAGATGGAAAAACATAAATACAAAAGAATTCAAATCTATAAAAACACAGAAAGTTTACTATTAAAATATTTACATAGATAGACAGGCTGTGGTTACAATTTCTTTGTCATTCAAATAGTAATTGTGTCAATAGACTCAAACTAATTTAGCTCATTTCGTAGTGATATATAAATAGAAAAGGAGTTGGTTGAACAGCAAGCAAACAAGGGTTTGTGTATTTATCGTGCGCGTTTAGCAGGGACTGCAAACAATTAAACGTTAGTGCCGTGAAAAAGACTCACGGTAATAAATTCATTTCCCTAATTGAGTATTTCCATACGTTTCTTTCATAAGTCTCAACCCTTTCCCCTTATACAATGAGAATATAACGGTTTTGCCCCGCTAACCGGTACTCGCTGAAATACCCGGCATTATATATTAAATAAAGTGTACAACAGGCTTGCAACCACTCCCTTAGTACTGCTAATAATACTTTATCGCAGCCAGCTACCTAACCTACTTACATGCTTTTCGTTATTTTCATTTAATTCATATTTATCTCAATACATTCTTCTTCCTCACATCTAAACACGCTTTCAAAGTATTGCTTCCATCCAGAGGCGGATTCACACATTTGCCGCCAGTAGGCTAGTCAAATTTTGCCGCCGCTACCGACTTTTACAATTCGATACCCTAGTTCACAATCAGGTATGTCAGAATCGTGCCATATGGAAGTCCGTAATCTCTGCCTACCCCTCTGGGTAACAGACGGGAGTGTTTATGTATTATTATTATGTATATGTATTCACAATCATATCAATTACATCATTGTTGTCAATTAAATCGTCACTTTATGATTTCCGTCGCTCCTAGGCTCCAGCCTACTTAGCTTACTGGTAAATCCGCCACTGCTTCCATCTCTTTAAACTCGCAACTTCGTCATTCAACATGCAGCTACTTTCACCTAGCACTTTTGACGAGTTGCCAAAATATTTTTCTGAAAATTATCAGACAGTCAGTCTTCCATCGATTTTTGTCATTTCTTGCTTTAAATTGATTTCTTTATTTACTCTCTTCGTCTAAAAACTACCTTTATATACATATATATTCAAATTATGTAGGTTAGTCATCGACATAAATTGCTTCAACTCAAATTAAATTAATTTTTTTTAATTTTTTAATTTTGTAAAATGTATGTTAAAGTTTTGTAACGTAAATTTTATTTTGTAACGTGGTAGAGCCACACTGCAGCTTTATTATGGTTGTAGCATTAATTGGTCGGCTCGACCAGGGAAGGACAACGCTCTCACAGAATACCAGCGTAAAATAGCAGCTTAATACTGCTGTGTTTCGTATGGTGATGGTGAGATTCGGAGACCCTTTTTTACTGGAAACGAGGCATTCCATCTTTGTCCTCAGGGGTGAAAACGCATCTGCGTTTTGATTCTTAATCGAGGATAAATGTAGATGTCTATGCGCCACAGCATCCGTTTACCAACAGGTGGACTCGTTTCTCACCCTCATTCTATAAAAAATAGATGGAAAATGGCTTTACAAACAGAATTACAACCAGAACTACCAGTCACTGTACATCTAGCCTAGCTCTCTATTTTGCTAAAACATTCATTCATACCTCAATATCCTGACATAATTTAAATACGTATATAAATTTAAAAAAAATTGAAACATCTGATTGTAATATCGAGAGAACTGACTTCTAATCTCAGGGTTCATTTACATGTTATTGAGACACGAACAATCATTTTTAAAATTGTATCTGTCTGTCTGTCCAGGTTATTCTTCTGTATGGCTGAACCACAGAAATCTAAATAATAAGGCAATATTATTTAGATTTCTGTGGGCTGAACCAATATTGATGAAACCACACGTAGGGATAGAGAGCTGTGAATTTTATCCCGAAAACATACAGATCTTTTTTTGTTAAATCAAAAATACTGATAAAATAAGGGATTTCGAATGATTATCTCATCTCTCTCATAAGCTATAAGATTAAAAAAAAGTTTAAGTTATAAACTTTATGTAAAATTACAAATAAAAAAAAACTTTTTTATTTGTAATTTTACATAAAAAGGGTTCATTATACTCTCTCTTAGTTTTATTGCAAATTGCAAAATCGATTGTACTTTAACACAATAAATCTGCGAGTGTTAAAGGATAAGATGATAAAATATTTTTATGTGGTATTGGTAAATATTTAATTTAAATTTTAAGTATTTTCCCATTACGCTTATAGCTTTTGAAGTAATGTAAAAAAAAACTAAGTTAGTGTTTTTTTTAATGATTTCTTAAATTTACGCGAACACTACTCATTGAATAAAACTAAATTTACGGATTCTATCGCGTTTATTTAACTGATTTTACTTATTTTTAATTTCCGACGTTTCGGGTGCTTTACAGCAACCATTACAGAGTCCCCCCGTGACCATGGTTGCTGTAAAGCACCCGAAACGTCGGGAATTAAAAATAAGTAAAATCAGTTAAATAAACGCGATAGAATCCGTAAATTTAGTTTTATTTAGTGTTTTTTTTTTATTTAAATAAAGCAAGTGTATTATAATTCCTGTAATTTTTTATGAGCCGTGGTAACTCAAGCAATCGCTCTAAATTTCACAGAACGTGAGCAACCCTTCCCTTCGATCCCCGCCAGCACCAATGAAATTTTTAATTGAAATTTTATGCGTTGGCTTACCACGTGCTCGGCGGTGAAGAAAAACATCGTCAGGAAACCTGCACGTCTGAGACATTAAAAATGATGATATTTGATCTCCACCACCACGAATTCGTGCAGCGCTATGGAGACTCCCTTTACCTTAAACCCTCTCAGAAATGAAGCCAAGAGTGGGATGAATATAGGCTGTAAGTTTACTTCTACGTTTTTGCTCAATTTACGCAGATACTTTTCTTTCACGCCTTCTAATTGTAACCTTTCCGTAATGAAATAGTAGCCCCATATGTCCGACACCGGCAACCTCTAATTTTAGTACACAGGACAGGCTCTAAATCAGTTACCGAAATTCATAACAGTAGATAGATCAAAACGCTTGCTGTCTGGATAAACTAGTGGAAGTCAAAGAAAGGTGCCATTTAAGATTTAAAAAATTACGCGTACAATTCGAAAGAAGTCGGTGTGTATCGGTGCCCTACCAAGGTCACTAACTTTCATTTTGGTGGAAAAATTAGTAAAGACCTCTGCCAAAGTATATCAAGAGACTGGCTTGGATTGAAGCCTCTCAGTGATACATTTTTCAAGAACGTGTCATAGACTTTCCAGCAAGAATCTGCTCCTGGTTACAAGGCACGAACACAATACTTGTTCGAGAACAATGTTCTGGACTACGTAAGAGCTGAACCCTAGCCTTCGTCCAGTACAGATCTGAACAGGTTGAGCCAGAAATTGTAATCCATACTATGATTTGCTTAAACCGTTAGTCTGAGATTGAATCTTTAAAAAAATGCGAAGTCCAATTTAAAGAAATCTTTAAAAGAGACTTCGGGTAATAAGTAAACTATACGCGTTTTATTATTATTACATTGTGTCTTTAAAAACAGAAAACAAGCGTAATTTTTGCCTCAAATCACATTTCACTTTTGTAAGAATATATAATTTCAGTCAAGATGTGAAGGCGATCACGGTATCTTAAAACTGTAATTTTCGAATGCTGATTGACGGAATTCACATTTCGCTAATCATATATAATTTCCGTCTCAAATCACATCCCTTTTTGTGTGAAAGAAAATGTAATGAAATAGTATGATAGAAAAGTACCCCATTAACCGAGTTCCAAAACCGAGAATATTATTCGACGGGTATGTACTTTTTGTGTACGTTCACCGATTTCACGAAACCGATGATGATTAATGAATCTTTTAAAACCGATTATTAATTAATCTTCTTTTATTAAATAATAGGGTGGGGTAGTGCCATATAAGATTTAAGAAAAAAATCACTCCTAAGGCTTGAATTATAGAGAATGAAGTTTTTAATGTTACTATTTTGGTACCCTAAACTTTTCTTAGTACACTCAAGAGGGTGAATTAGTAATAATCAACTTCAAATAGTAGAGATGAGGACGACTTTATATTTATGTCATTTGCTGTAGAGACTATCGGTCCCTGGGCTCCACACGCGAGAATAGGGAGGGCACTTCACTGCGGCGAGTGGGACAGGATTTTTAGTTCTTAATCTCTTTTACTGTAATAAATATAGTATACTTACATAATAAGTTACGTAAATAAATATATTAAAATTAAATAATAAGCACTTAAAATATTGCTGTAACACCGGTGATTTAAATTGGGCTGCATGCATAGGCACTTTAATTAAATTTTATATATATTTTATTTATTTTATAATTTATATTATATAGTAATTTTAATAATGATTATAAAATTATGGGCTTAAGGCCCAGTTTCCTTAATTTACTTAATTAAGTATACATTTAAAATTACCTCTTGAATAAATATTTCTTCTGTGGGCGAATTTGTATCCAACAAATATCTATCATCGCATAATCTTGAATACATGTAGAAGTAGTGACGGTGTGATGTCACGTTCAACGGATCCCGGCCTTTGTAAACACGAGGACTAAATGGATTCACCGCACTGTCATCAGTGTCCTCGCAGGATTTATTTAAGAAGGCTTGCCCTTCATTACAACACTTCCACAAGCATACTCTTTCAATACACGGGCATCCAAGCCTAATTGTCGTACCATCTTCCTCCAGTTCGTACCACGTTTCCTTTTTATACTCTACACCATCGTATATTATAGAACCATTAGGGAATGTCACACCGTTTGTGATATTTAAAGACTCGATTCTATTGCAAGGACTACAATTACAAAAGTATATAACAAGCAAAATATGTGTAATCACTAAAACCTTCCTCATTTTCACTAGCTCTCGTCCTCACACGTTTAAGTCTGCAGTAAAAATTCACAACCGATATAACAGTTTCGTCATGATTGTTTTCATATCGAACTTCAAGAAAACAATCCAATTCTGACTAATAATAAAATGAAAACTAACTCAATCTGAAAAAGAGGGATCGCTTATCGCATATAAAGTGTTCTTTATCACACTCATGAGGTAATTCGATGTATCATTTTTATAATGATAAGAGATAACAGTAAGTTCTATTCTGTCGCGGCCCCGACTGACTGAGGCAAGACGAACGTCACTTTAACGCGGTACCTGGTTCCCGACTGAATGAACTGACTATTCTAGATTGGATACGTGCAGGAAATTTTGGTATAGCTGGCAGGACGCGATGACCATAATTATAATACAAAAACAAAATACATCATACGCTATGATATTTAATCATCTAAACTGTATTTTCTTAATTTATTAAGAACATCAATATTGTGATTACAACTATTAAATTACATTCATTCTTTCATTTAATTCGTAGATTTCGAGATTCGTAGAGTTGTAGTGGCTCAGGGGCTAAGCGCGATGTAAAGCGCAAAAAATCGCGAGCAATCCGGGTTCGATCCCCGGCTGCACCAATGAAATGTTTCATTGAAATTTTAAGTGCTGATTTACCACTTGATCGGTGGTGAAGAAAAACATCGTGAGGAAACCTGCATGTCTGAGAAATAAAAAAATAAAATATATTTCGAAGATATGTGAAGTTAGTTTTCCTTGCCTTAAAACCCTCTTAAAAATAAGAGGAGGTCTGTGCCCAGCAGTGGGACTTATATAGACGTTAACTTTAAGCTTATTCATTTCATTCATTCATTACATCATATCAAATATCCACTGCTGAACGTAGGTGTTCCCATGGTTGTCTCACAGGGGTTATATTTGCCATTGTTGCCACGCTGGTAGGGTGGTTTCATTTACCCGCAGTTTTTAATTTTTTATAGGATAGGGTGAAACAACCCCTGATGGTAACACCAACAAATTCCCCATTCCTACAACTATACTACTAATACAACTGCAGCATGGCTCTATAGCTTTTTAGTTGTTTAGTAGTAAGACGCTGTAATATATTAATAGAAAATATATTAATGTAATAATAAAATATTAACTACCATTGTTGGCGACGCGGAGCAACGTTCCCTAAAATGATCAGTTGTTTCTAGTAATAGAACGTTTTATTTAAATAATAATTTTTCTTTGAAAGAAAGATAAGCTTTAAATTTACTTAGAATTATTCGTTTCGTAGTAGTTGGCTACTTAATACGATTAAAAGAATTAAATGTTTATTGTTTGTTATAATTTGGAAGCATGTGTTACATATGTAACACATGCTTCCAATGTGGCACACGATAAATCAAAAAGACAGCTAAATGCTAGAGAGAAATGGTATTACATACTAGACAAAGATAGCTATAAATATTAGAAAGGCAAAGCAACAACCTCCTTTTGGGGGTCGTGTAGAAATGAATTGTTCAACTCGTATGGGTAATTAGCATCGCTGAAATATAGTCTCAAAATATATTATTTTTAATTGTTTAAAGTAATAACTGTTTCATGAAAATTATGGAAATTTATGTAACAAATAATTCAGGATATTTTTATAAAATAATAATTCAAGGAATATGTTAAAAGCATTTAATTCTATTAAAAATTATCAAATTAACAGTAAAAATGCATGTAAGAAATTAAAGCTCATTTAAGTATTTGTTTTAATTTGTGAATAAAACTGTTGTATTGTATTATTATAGTATATATTATAATATTATTGTTGTACGTCTAATACTTCGTAAAAATTGTATTAATATAGTTTTCAGTCGACATCAGAGATTTATGACGTTATTCTTGTTATGTTAATGTTTTGATTATTATTATAGTGATGTATAATGATATTATTGTGAGCAATAAAGTTAAAGAAAATATGGAAATGCAAATGCGATAGTGAAAATTGATAGCTAGCTTATGTCAAAATGGCTCTGTGCGTGCGGTTCTTCTTGCGGTAAAAATTCCGGGGTAGAATAGTGATTCGCTCAACTTGCAGTTCTCTACCTCGCCGGAACCTAGCCTCGCGGAGGAGAACACCATCAGAGGAGAAAAGGCTGAGGCCCGGTTCGGACTCTATATCCGAATCGGCATCGCCAACCACTTTCACTACCACCTCCACGACTACTCCATCTCCCTCCGAAAAACAGCCAGTGAGGAGACATAGCTCGCCGCCGGATCCACCATCCCCAACTACCTCCCCGAGCTGTAGGGCAACTGACATACAGGAATTCGGGGAGCAGGACCCAGAAGTAAAAGAGCCTCCTATGCCACTCCTGCCCCCATACAAGAAGATATTCCAACTAGTTTTGAGCCAACACCTGGACCATCTTTGGTTGTACACGTATGAGCGCGTTGCAGCGGCACCTAGAACGGCGCCGCCATCATCACCTCCACCACCTGCACCAAGGCTACAGCAGCCTGCAGAGAAACAAATAAAATACCCTCCTATAATCGTTGAAAGCTTCCCAAATTGGGTGAAGCATTTTAAAACTTTACATCAACTCCTTGGCCATGCTCCGAACGCTCGCCTATTTGGGTAGGAACCAAATTCCGGCTTCAATTCAGTAAAGAACACCGTATAGTCCTGAAGTAACTGGTAGAGCTTAGCAAAGAGGAAGCCACCTTCGCGTGGTATTGCTACGCTACACACGAAGAACCCACGAAGGTGGGGCTCAGAGGGCTCCCCGCCGATACAGATTCCAAGGATATCCAGGATGCCCTTATTGAGAAGAACTTCCCAGTCACCTTTGTGCGCTCGATCCCACCCAAAAGAGACAGGTCTGGCTGTCTCTTTCACGTTAAAACTGGAATATTTATCAGTTCGTTTTAATTACTGGTAAGTACCTACTTTCTTATTAGCTACATAATATGTACATTATTTCTATGCTATTTAGATTTTACATTATTTTATATATTCAGAAAATTTCGTTTGACGGAGGATGAAGACTAAGGTGACTGTGATGATGTCACCTTCCTTATGATTGACCAAAGAGGTAAAGGATCTTAGTGATGCTACGTAGAATCATCGTGTTTTTCCAAGTCATTTTCAAAAAAGTTCATGAAGACCTAGATGACTATGATGATATCACCTAGTTGATGGTGGACTCCAAAGATAGGTATAGGATCTCAGTGACGCCACTAGATAGGACGATCGTGTTTGAACTCATTTGAAAGGGCACATAAAGACCTAGGTGACTATTATGATCTCACCTTTCTGATGGTGCAATACGAAGGTGGATATAGGTTCTCAGTGACGCCACTAGATAGGACGATCGTGTTTGAACTCATTTGAAAGGGCACATAAAGACCTAGGTGACTATTATAATCTCACCTTTCTGATGGTGCAATACGAAGGTGGATATAGGATCTCAGTGACGCCACTAGATAGGACGATCTGTTTGAACTCATTTGAAAGGGCACATAAAGACCTAGGTGACTATTATAATCTCACCTTTCTGATGGTGCAATACGAAGGTGGATATAGGATCTCAGTGACGCCACTAGATAGGACGATCGTGTTTGAACTCATTTGAAAGGGCACATAAAGACCTAGTTGACTATTATAATCTCACCTTTCTGATGGTGCAATACGAAGGTGGATATAGGATCTCAGTGACGCCACTAGATAGGACGATCGTGTTTGAATTCATTTGAAAGGGCACATAGAGACCTAGATGACTATTATAATCTCACCTTTCTGATGGTGCAATACGAAGGTGGATATAGGATCCCAGTGACGCCACTAGATAGGACGATCGTGTTTGAACTCATTTGAAAGGGCACATAAAGACCTAGGTGACTATTATGATCTCACCTTTCTGATGGTGCAATACGAAAGTGGATATAGGATCTCAGTGAAGCCACTAGAAAGGACCATCGTGTTTGAACTCATTTGAAAGGGCACATAAAGACCTAGTTGACTATTATAATCTCACCTTTCTGATGGTGCAATACGAAGGTGGATATAGGATCTGAGTGACGCCACTAGATAGGACGATCGTGTTTGAACTCATTTGAAAGGGCACATAAAGACCTAGGTGACTATTATGATCTCACCTTTCTGATGTTGCAATACGAAAGTGGATATAGGATCTCAGTGACGCCACTAGAAAAGACGATCGTGTTTGAACTCATTTGAAAGGGCTCATAAGGACCTAGGTGACTATTATGAACTCACCTTTCTGATGGTACAATTTAAAGGTGTGTATAGGACCTCATTGACGGCGCTATATAGCGCTCAGTCCCCCGTGACCATGGGTGCTGGAAAGCACCCGAAACGTCGGGATTTTAAAATTAAACGCGATAAAAGCCATAAAAGTAGTTTTAATCCAAATCTATTATATATTATCAAATGTATTTATGATTTTAGGCTTCCTACTAATATTTTAATAAGACATGAATTGGCAACTGCTATAAGACTGAACCGAAATAAACCACAATGGCAGCCGTCCTCATCGTGTGGTTTGTTTAAGACTATTTTCATAAGACCGACTTGTACGACACAAAACGTGGTCTTCGCCGAGTTCTCAGAACAGGATATTCAAAAAAGGTATTTTTAACCGACTTCAAATAAATAAAGGGGTTATTTTTTCTTCTCGTATATGTTATATTATGTGTTTTGTGATTTTCTCAGTATCCAGTATATCATTCGTTATTAATTACTTGTTTATAATTATATATTTAGATTTTTCCACAGTTTTTTTTCGATTGCAGAAATTATTTGGGCCTTGCAATGCAGTTCTCAATGACAACTTTCATCTTTTTACAATATGGGCCCAAGAATGTATGAAAGCGTATCAGTCTCCATTATTTGTTAAAATATTTTAGTGAAATAAAGCATTATTTTTGAGGTATCTATATAGTTTTCTCATCTGCTTGGTTATAGCCGATATATATTATAGCCAAGTATATCCTCTCCATTTGTTCCTATGAGTATGTAGTAATCATGCGTATAACGTTTCTAACAGATGTAACAACCACATTCCATAACGTGTGGACATCGACGGCAACTGCAATATATTAGTATCTTGAGTTAAGTTAACAAAGCCGTCGGAGTCGGCAAGGCGCTGGCCAGTGGTGAACACCAAATGTTGTTCCTAGGAGACTCGAAGACACTGGATCCCTTTTGACCAGGTGGTGTATCATGCACAGAGTAGTCTTCATGCAGAGGTGCCCGTAGGGAGGGAGGTGTAATAACGCCGCTACACAATGTCCATTTGAAACCTTCCATTCCGTTACCGTTTACTTCGGTAAACAAGGCGCGGTAACAGCGCAACAAATCTGACACGCTCTGCGCACCCTTATCAGCGCAAGCAAATGACGGGTCAAAGCGTCTTGTATACTGGGTAAATATTTACACAGCAGGCATCGCTGCGGTGTGATCGGCTAGGATCTGTGCCAATCGCCACACAGTGCGCCAAACTGGCGTCAATCTCACATGACGTTCTAATCTCATATATATATATTGTCACTTGTGCCTATTGCCACATTGTACATCTTCTTCGCTCTTGTATCAAACATTGCAATGTTACGTAATATACTTTTTAATGTCAAATGTAATGTATTTGTTCATCATTAAAGAATGTTTTATGTGTTGTAGGACTTACCAGTCTCGCCTAGTGTGGTCATTGACAGTAACTACGTTGTATTCCCAAATACATCTTCTGAGGCTGTTGTAGTGAGTATCAAACAATGCAATCTTACGTAATATACTTTTTAATATTTAAATTAATGTTCCTATTTATCAAAAAACGAATACTGTATTTGTTTTAGGACTTACCAGTCTCGTTTAGTGTCATCGACATCAACTGCATTGGCAATAGCCAAGTACATCTTCTGCGGCTGTTGTGAGTACCAGACAGTGCAGAATTACGTTATTTTAATCATTAGAAATACTTTTCAGTAAGTAGTATGTTTTGTTCTAGGACGTATAAGCCCAAAGCAAACGTTGATCAAGAGTCAATTTTTGATACACCTAGAAAACATAAACAGAGGAAAAAGTTGAACAAACAGAAACTAAATTTAAAAAGAAATTTTAAAGAAATCATCAATTACTTAAAAACTCAATATTTCATTGACACAGATATATATAACTCATTAAAGCATGGCATTATTAGATTTATTTAACAATTTTAAACTAAAAAACCGGCCAAGAGCGTGTCGGGCCACGCTCAGTGTAGGGTTCCGTAGTTTCCCGTCCGTCACAATAAGTGTTCCCACTTATGAGTTTAAAGGTGGGTATCCGTTATGTGCGCGCACCAGTAGCGCTCCGCACTCCTGCAACTGCTCCCGGTAGTGGGTACTGTTGTTTCCATCCAAGTTCAAAATGATTTTCCTAGAAAGTCCTTATAAAGTTCTACTTTTCAGATTTTTTTTTCATATTTTCTAAACAAAAGTTAGAGGGGGACACATTCTTTTTTACTTTTGGAGCGATTATTTCCGAAATTATTGACATTATCAAAAAATAATTTTAGTAAACCCCTATTCATTTTTAAATACCTTTCCAACAATATATCACACCTTTGGGTTGAAATTAAAAAAAAATCACTTCCCACTTTATATATACCAACGCAACCCTAATAAAACATTTTTTCCAATTTTTATTTCACCACTTTGTCGGCGTGATTGATAGACATATTGGTACCAAATTTCAGCTTTCTAGTGCTAACGGTCACAGAGATTAAGCGAGGACGGACAGACGGACAGACAGACATGGCGAAACTATAAGGGTTCCTAGTTGACTACGGAACCCTAAAAAGGCTAAAAAAGCATTAAATATACACCGGCACTTCAAAAATTTTGTCTAACGCTTAATTAATACTCTCCAGAGGCTTACAAATACGTTAGAAATATATTTAATACATGTCTAGGTGGTATGGGTGCATTAATGGGAATTCTGACGTGGTAGAGCCATGCTGCGGTTATATTGGTAGTATAGTTGTAGCATGAATGGGTCGGCTCGACCGGGGAGGGACCACGCTCTCACAGAATACCAGCGTCAAATAGTAGCTTAATGCTGCTGTGTTTCGAATGGTGAGTGTAGAGAACCGGAGACCCTTTTTACTGGAAACGAGGCATCCCACCTAAGTCCTCACGGTTGATTACGGGTGAACGCATCTGCATTTTGATTCGTAATCGAGGATAGATGTAGATGTCAATGAGCCACAGTAACCACTTACCATCAGGTGGACTGTGTGCTCGTTTGTCACCCTATCGTAATAAAAAACCGGGATTTACAGAGGAATTATTCCAGGCCTTAAAAACCAAATCACAAGTCAGTGAACATGGTATAATATTATGATCTCTGATGTTTAATGAAATAGCCATTAGGACACAAAAAATCTGGGATGGCAAAAAGTATAATTTAGGGAGGAGTAGATGAGTCAGCTCCTTACGCTATTCAAGCATTAGTTTTTCTTTTAGTTGGCATAAACCATCAATTTAAAATCTCTCTAGGCTACTTTCGTCAAATTTCGTGAACGCACTACGCAGCAAACGTCCCGATACCATCCACAACATCTGGATGCTTGGCGGTCCACCACTGTACGTTTCACAAGGAGTTTTCTTCCGCGAACGACGTCTCTGTGGAATAATTTACCACCGGCGATTTTTCCGGATCGATACGACCTAGGGACCTTCTAGAAAAGAACTTACTCCTTTCCAAAGGGCCGGCAACACACCTGTAATTCCCCTGGTGTTGCGGTTGATCATAGGCGGCGGTAGTCACATAACATCAGGTGAGCCGCATGCTCGTTTGCCCCATCTTCTATAAAAAAAAAAAAACTTTTTGATAAACAGTATATTAGGAGAACCGGAGAGCTGTGTAGTGGCGTGTAAGAATATCCACTACCCCATATCGTCCCGTGGGTGTCATAAAAGGCGACAAAGGGAAATTGAAACAGGTGATGGGCATCATCAGCAGCATCTTCCTGGTAACAACTGGAAATAATAAAAAACTGCGGTTGACAATCCGCTCGCCAATCGTGTCAACTATGGCAAAATCCCTCTATGAGGCAATCTATGGGGGAGTTCTGTGTTCAGCAGTGAACAGGCTGTCATTGATATCAGAACAAAAAGCAAACCTTATCAAACTGTGTCCTCAAGTGTTATGAAGTTAATGTAGATGACGTTTCAATAAAATTTGACGGACATTCTACATATTTTACAGTGATTGGGTGCGTTTGGCAGAAAAAAGCGCTAGCAAGCGCTTACAAGCGCTAAAATAGTTTTCGGCCAGGACACGATTGCTACTTCAGTAGCGCCGACACAATCCGCCATTTTGCTTATTTAATTTGTTTTGAAGTAGAGTTTATAAGTTGTTTTGTGCAATATTAGTTTTAAGTAATATAATGACATGAATAGACATATACATGTTATTAAAAATTCATGATTGGTAAGTTTTTAATATGAATACTTTACAAACATATATTTAAATTAGGTTAGATTCCCCGGTTAAAACTAACATCGTGTCCTGGAGGAAAATAGCTACTTACGATTTGAAAGCGCTTACCGCTTACGATCGGCATTTTGCTTACAAGCGCTTGCTAGCGCTTTTTTCTGCCAAACGCACCCATTGAGTTACTTGGATGCAAGTTTGTAGATCCATCAGATGTCAAAACGACATTTAAGCATCCTGCAAAAGGCTCCGAGGTTGCTTTTTTTGTAGATTCTAGCTATGTCATTGAGCTAATAAAAAACCAATTTGAATCTAAAAAAGAGTTTGTGGACGAAAATAATAAAACTGTAGTTTGAAAGTACTTAGTGCAGTTGAATGAAATACAAACCAAAGCAGGCATTCATTGGGATTAGGATAGGTTGACGACACGACATATTAATGTTCGAAACCAAATTATGAAGCTTGAACTTGCCACACAGTTATTTAGTAAGTGTGCTTACGGCCCTAAAGTTATGCAGATAAGATGCTACAGCTACAGAGCAATTTGTACAAATAATGAAACACATGTTTGACGTATTTAATTCTAAATCTATGAAACACATGCCGTGTAGTGGCGGTTGAGAATATCCACTACCCCATATCTTCCCGTGGGTGTCGTAAGAGGCGACAGAGGGAGACAGGCAGGAGATGGGCAGCAGCATCTTCCTGATAACAACTGTGTTATAATAAAAACTGCGGTTGCCAACCCGCTCGCCATGCATGGCAACTATGGCAAATATCCCCCCATGAATAATGACCCAAAAAAACGGCCCCAGTCCCCGGAGGCCCCGCTATTCCTGGAAACGGTGGCGACCATGGTAACGGCGGGGCAGGGGGTGCTAAGAATCTCCGGTGGAGGTTCGGTTGCCACCTACGACGACTCGACCTGGCAACGTATAACGCACGCACCCTGAGGACTGACGAGAAGATAATGGAGCTGGAAGAAGAGGTAGACAAGTTGCGTTGGCATATTATTGGATTATCTGAGGTCCGAAGAGAGGGGGAGGACACGGTAATCCTCGAGTCCGGCAACTTGTTCTATCACCGGGAGGGCGACCATCTGTCCCAAGGAGGTGTCGGATTTATCGTCCACAAGTCTCTCATCAACAACGTTGTAAAGATTGGGAGTGTGTCGACGAGGGTCGCGTACCTGATACTCAGAATCACCAAACGGTATTCGCTGAAGGTCATACAGGTCTACGCACCAACCTCGGCACATCTCGATGAAGAGGTGGAGGAAATGTATGAGGATATTTCTAGAGCCATGCATTCCTCCAAAACCCACTACACGGTGTTGATGGGAGACTTCAACGCAAAACTAGGCACAAGAGAAGGCGGTGAGCTGAAGTTAGGGAGTTTTGGAGTAGGGCAACGGAACCGTAGGGGCCAGCAGCTGGCTGACTTTATGGAGAAAGAGGGACTCTTTATGATGAACTCTTTCTTCCAGAAGCGGCCCCACAGGAAGTGGACCTGGTCGAGCCCCGACGGTTCGACAAAAAATGAGATTGACTTCATTATGAAGACCACACGCCAACTGTTCAGTGATGTCTCAGTGATCGCAAGGGTGAAAACCGGCAGCGATCACCGAATGGTTAGAGGCACACTGAACCTAAACGTTAAGTTGGAGAGGTCTCGTCTAATGAAGTCAACGCTCCGTCCCCCTCGTACTCTAATCCAGAATCTCGAATCTTTTCAGCTCGAGTTACGTAACCGCTTTCAGTGCCTAGAAGATTGCAATGCAGTGGACGATATGAATGACAAGCTCGTGGAAACTGTCCATGCGGTCGGAGCTAAGTTCTGCAAGACCCGCCGCAGAAGAACACAAAAACTCTCCGATCACACTCTTAATCTCATGGCTGTTAGACGGGAGATGAGGCTGCAATCGTCAAAAGATTTGACAGCATACAGGCAACTGAACAGACAGATCTCCAAATGCATGCGGCGAGACTTACGCAACTTTAATACTGCTCGTATTAAAGAAGCGATCGAGCGGAACCAGGGCTCCAAAGTCTTTGCCAGAGATCTGTCTGCCAGAAAGAGCCAACTGTCAAAGCTGAAGACTGAGTGTGGCAGCATCGTTTCCGAGACACCTGAGATTTTGAGTGAGATTGAGAGGTTCTATGGGCAGCTGTACACATCATCGTTGGAGCCACACGCAAGTGTGAGTAACGATCCAAGAGCAAGTCTTACCCGACACTATTCCGATGATATCCCGGACGTCAGTCTGAGCGAGATTAGAATGGCTCTCCAGCACCTTAAAAACGGCAGGGCCCCAGGAGAGGATGGAATTACAGCGGAGCTTCTGAAAGCGGGTGGAACACCGGTACTTGAAGTCCTTCAGAAGCTCTTCAATTCCGTCCTCCATGGTGGCACTACTCCTGAGGCGTGGAGCAGAAGTGCGGTGGTCTTGTTCTTTAAGAAAGGCGACAACGCTCTCTTGAAGAACTACAGACCGATTTCCCTTCTGAGCCGCGTCTACGTGCTGTTTTCGAGAGTCATTACGAATCGTCTCGCACGCTGACTCGACGACTTTCAGCCTCCCGAACAAGCCGGTTTCCGAAAAGGCTTCAGTACCATAGACCACATACATACCCTGCGGCAGATTGTACAGAAGACCGAGGAGTACAATCTGCCACTTTGCCTGGCGTATGTGGACTATGAGAAAGCCTTTGATTCCGTCGAAGGTGATACAGTCCCTTCAGCGCTGCCAAGTTGGCTGTCGGCATATCGAAGTGCTGAAGTGTTTGTACAGTAGGGCTACGATGGCTATCCGAGTACAGAACCAGAGTTCGAAGCGTATCCAACTGCAGAGAGTTGTAAGACAGGGTGACGTTATATCCCCGAAAGTCTTCACCGCTGCGTTGGAAGACGTTTTCAAGCTATTGGGCTGGAAAGGATACGGTATTAACATCAATGGCGAGTACATCACTCACCTTCGATTTGCCGACGATATAGTCCTTATGGCAGAATCGCTGGAGGAACTTAGCACTATGCTCAATGACCTCAATGGTGTCTCCCAACGGATAGGTCTTAAGATGAACATGGATAAAACTAAGATCATGTTTAATGTCCATGTTACACCTATGCCGGTAGTTGTTGGGAGCACTATGCTCGAAGTTGTTGACGAGTACGTTTACCTGGGACAAATAGTCCGACTAGGTAAGTCCAACTTCGACCGAGAGGTCAATCGACGGATTCAACTCGGCTGGGCAGCGGTCGGGAAATTACGACACATCTTCACGTCAGGTATACCTCAATCTCTGAAAACTAAAGTGTACAACCAGTGCGTGTTGCCAGTGACTACTTACGGATCAGAGACGTGGTCCTTCACCTCTGGCCGTATGAGGACGCTCAAAGTTGCTCAGCGAGCTATGGAGAGGGCTATGCTCGGAGTTTCTCTGCGTGATAGACTCAGAAATGAGGATATCCGTAGTAGAACCAGAGTGACCGACATAGCCGAACGGATTAGTAAGCTGAAGTGGCAATGGGCCGGCCATATAGCTCGAAGAACCGATAACCGATGGGGAAGAAAGGTTCTCGAGTGGCAGCCTCGTACCGGTAGGCGTAGTGTAGGGCGACCCCCCACTAGATGGAGTGACGACCTGGTAAGACATGCAGGAAGTCGATGGATGCAGGTGGCTCAGGACCGTGCTTTGTGGCGTTACTTGGGGGAAGCCTATGTTCAGCAGTGGACTTGCGAAGGGCTGTAATGATGATGATGATGATGAAACATTTCGGGTTGCAAGAAACGCTTCATTTAGAAAATAGATTAAATGTTTACATTCTTAGAGCAATTAAAAAGGTATGCATTAAATCTCAAAGTCAAATCGGTTATCAAGCTCAAAAATATGAGGGACTGCCGTCCGACTTATGTTGTTGTAAAGTTGCAGCCTATATACGTCCCACTGCTGGGCACAGGCCTGCCCTCATTTCTAAGAGGGTTTTAGGGAGTTTTAAAGAGGGTTAGAGGGTTTTAAACTAAATCCTATGTGTAGGTACTTATCTGTATTCATAACCCAATATCTGAGGTAGGTTGATGCGCTCCTTAGTTTTTATATAGTTCGTATTATCAAATTAGGAGTACCCTTAACCGACGAGCATGTATGCGGAGGTGTATGGATGTGAAGGAGGCGAGAGAGGTGTGTCAGGATCGTGCCAAATGGAAGTCTGTAGTCTCTGCCTACCCCTCTGGGTGACAGGCGTGAGTGTTTATGTATATGTATTTATGTATTCGTATTATTCTGTAATAAATTAAATCTAATCCAAAATATACTATAATACCATAGCAAAGCTACTACTATTTTATTTAGCAGTAGCTTATATAGTAGTATAGTAAATTATATATAAAAAATATGAGTATATCTGAGGTAAGGTTAAATATAAACAAATATTTGCCAAGTGCGAATCGGACTTCCGAGCTTCCGTACCATCTTACAAGATTTAATATACATATTACTATCGATCAAAAAAGCCGAAAATACACGTTTCTTTTTCTAGTAGGGAACCCTACTGTACGGTCGGTCGGTCCTCTTACGATCTTCGAAGCTTGAATCTTATCTCGTAAGGTTATTTTCAATTTTTGTAGAATATTGCAAATCTCTTTTGGCGGGTAACCACAGCGGTGCAACGCGATAACCGCTACTCCATCATCTTCGACCACTATATATTCGAAAATAATGAAAATTAATGTCTTTTTTATTTTCGGCAAGCGCAAACCTTATATATTTTTAAAATTGGTGAAGTTCATCTAGCCAGTATTCAAAAATTTTAAATAATACGGTTTTGACAGAACTTATGGCCTATATTATTTTATCTCAATTTAAAAAAAAAGGTGGCAGCACTTCTCAGACTTACACAAAGTTATAAAATTGGTTAGTTTCTTATTCTAGGTACGATATCTACCTTTTTTACCTCATCTGAGTTTAGGCATGAAAATATACCCACGATGCGCGGTCCCCTACAAGGTACTAATTCGGTGAGGTTGTCACCCGCGCGGTTGAGCTGACGCGCGCCCTACGTTGACAAAAAAGTATTTTTCTCTTATAAGTTTTAGGCACTTTGATATTTATTTTTGAGTTTTTATTCAAGTATGGCCACTCAAGAAGCCAGAAGTTACTGTATAGTATACGGGTGCTTAAATAACAATAGGAATGTTGACTTTTCATTCTTTACTGTTCCTAAGGATACTGAAAGTTAAGATATTATTATTATTTATGGGTGTATATCTAGATAATAAGGTACCTAGTTATTAGACTAGCAACTCGAACACAGCTGCGCAATTTTCGGTTTTTTTGCGTATAATGTAATTGACCTTAAATAATCGTTCAGTGTAAGTACATCTCCCAGTACTAGTTAATAATAATAATAATATCTTTTCATTTTAATTTATAATTATATATTTATAGAACCCAACCAGGTGAGAAAATTATATAGATACCCCAATAATAATAATAAAATTTATTTCAGCAAATAGAATTGGTTTACAGACATTAGTGGCCAGATTCTCCTTTTAAGCAAATAATGCCTGTAGCAGGTGAATCCGCTCTTCCATATCAATATCTATATATTATATTATTTACATTATGAAATATGACATTACAAAGAAAAACTTAAAGATTAAAAGGGAGTATTTACAGTTTTTTTTCTCCTCAGATTATGATATTTGTTATATGTACGCGAAAGCGTGCGTGTGTGTGTGTGTGTGTGCGTGCGGGCGCGGTGTATGTGTTTGTATGTGAGTGTGTGGGTATGTGTGTGTACTATTTTACTGTATGTAAAAGCAGCTCAGTGTTCTCATAATTAAGTAACTCTAACCAATTTTGTACTACCTTTTTACATTCGATATATTGTTTCGAATAAATATCAAGTTCTTTATTGATTTTATTATAAATTTGAGTCGAGCGACTATTATATTGGGTACTAGCAAACTTAGTTTTAGTTTGGGGTACTGAAGCCACATTATTTTTCTTCTTTTTCCTTTTTTACTTGCATCGTAGGGTATATTTTTGTGTTTATTGAGTGTAATCCGTTTTATATACAGTTTCCTTACCGAAAGTAGCCCACTCTCGAGGTAAAGCCTTTCCGTGGGGTATCTAATATTTTTGAAGTTCATAACTTTAATAAGCGCACGTTGTGCTCTCTCAACCTCTATATAAACTTAGTTTTTGCCGCACCTCCCCGAACAGGAATGCA
This sequence comes from Parnassius apollo, assembly GCA_907164705.1. Taxonomy (NCBI): domain Eukaryota; kingdom Metazoa; phylum Arthropoda; class Insecta; order Lepidoptera; family Papilionidae; genus Parnassius; species Parnassius apollo. Next base: position 85,761 of record CAJQZP010000828.1, read on the forward strand.
ATATTCCAAGACAGATTGAACCAAGGCGATATATATCTCATTCAGAATTGTTCTTGATGTTTCCCGGTCACCATTTTTTTATTATTACCTGTAACCACATGCCTTAATGATCTAAAGACCCAAATCAACTTTCTGACTCTTTCGGCAACTTGCTCAAGCTGTGGGTACCAGGACAGTCTCTGATCCAACATGACACCCAGGTACTTTGTATGGGTAACTTAATTAATAATCGGGCAGTTGCAGTTACTATCCTGGGTGTTACAACAATCATGAACCCTTATACTAAATCTGTCATCAGGTTGATTTTTATTGTAGATACTGAAACATATATAGTTAATTTATTTATGTTCAGTTAGTTTATTTGTGTTCAGCGAGAGCAAGTTATATTTTATCCAAGTAGCTATTTGAACCATTCCATTTTCGGCACTATTTTTCACAGCTTTCCAGGAATTTCCAGAGAAGACGACTGCAGTATCATCAGCATAGGAGAAGATTTTTGAGTTATTTATTTTTAGGCTACAAAGGTCGTTGATATAAACAAGAAATAATGTAGGGCTCAAAACGCTTCCCTGTGGAACTCCGTATGTTATTTCTGCATCTTCACTTAAGTACTGTTCCAACTTTACTCTCTGCTTCCTATTAGAGAGGTAGCTTTTAAAAAGAGTTAATGGTGCTCCCCTTATACCAACCTTTTCCAATTTATTTACTAGGATAGGGACAAAGACGGTGTCAAAGGCTTTTTTGATATCAAGAAACACCTTTAAACATTTATTTTTATTATCAATTTCTTCAATTATTAGCGAGCTTAGAGAAGTTACAGCATCTTCTGTGGATTTACCCGTTATAAATCGAAATTGGGAAGGAGACAAAATATTATATTTATTTAAAAAAATTTACTAAACGATTATTAATAAGCTTTTCCAAAATTTTTGATATGCTAGGTAATATGGATATGGGCCTATAATTATTCACTTCCGTCCTATCTCCACCCTTGTGTACCGGAATAATAATAGATTGCTTTAACAGGGTAGGGAATATCCCCTTATTAAAACAAAGGTTGGCAAGGTGAGTTTTAATAGGAACGACTTCATATCTTACAAATTTTAAATACTTACTTTGTTGAAATCATATCCCAACCTGGTGCACTATTAGATTTTAGGCCCATCAAGATTCTATCCACTTCATCATGATCTGTGTCAGGGAGCATGAAGGAATTTCCCAGTGCAGACAGTGTGTCAGAAAGGTTATATGAGTCATGCAAGGCAATATCTTTAATTTGTTGAGCAAGTTGTTTACCAATGTTAACAAAGTACTCATTAACAAAATTTGCTGCTTCGGTAGGGGTGGGTTTAGTATTTAATAATTCTGTGTTTTGGTTTTTCGATTGGTTCGAGTTTGTTATATTTTTTATATTTTTCCAGAGTAGCTTATTATTTGAAACTGATTTAGCAAGTTGTTCTCTTTCATATCTTCTTTTCAGCTTTTTAATTAAATTATTGCAGTAATTTCTATATCTTAAGTACGTTATTTTTAAAATTTCATTGTGTGGGTCTTTTCTTAAATTCTTTTGTAACTTATTTCTATTATTTATGCACTTAAGAATACCAGTTGTAATCCAAGGTTTTATGATACGTTTACTCTTCGGAATTTCAATAGTAATAATATTGTTTTTTTATAGAATTAGCTATATTATGCAAAAGAAGGTCAGTTAATACATTATTTAGTTACTGCGTACTAATGCAAGATCAGCAAATACTGGTTATTTGTTAAACACTTGGTCGATAAAAGAGATTGTTGATAGTAGCACTTCCCATTGCCACTCTTTCATTAATAATGCCGTCGCGTTTCGCATGTTTGTAAATAGAAGAAAAAAAGTGAAACGAAAATTGGTAGGTAGGTAAATTATCTAAGTTTCAAAGACGTTCACGTTGTTTAATCTTATTATTTCTAGATGTTGCATATTAACCTTTCTCACATTGAACACTAATGTTTTTATTATCAGCAAATTACTAGTAAATTACATACATTGCATATCACCTCGGTATATTCTACTACCAACTAATATCAAAGGATTCAATTTGTTTTTAAACTCTTTGCTATCAGAGAGTGATCCTTCTGTTCTTGAACTATTATTAATCTGTGGTAAGACGAAAAGGTCAGTCTGTTGTTCAAGAATTAAACGAAGCTTATAAATTAGCAAATTAGGTACCTGTTTAAATCTAAATAATATTACAAATATAAGAAGTATATACCCATTACAAGACAAATTTTACCGGTAAAATTTATTATTAAGTATTATATTGTTTCTTACTATGTTTTGTCTTCTAGTTTATAATATCATTTTACGGTAATTTTGAAATTATAGACGGTTTGTTGTGTTAAATTATAATTATAGTTTATCTAACAAATGTACAGACTTCAGTGGACATTGTAAATTAAGATAATTTTTTTTAAATTTTGGCCTATATTTCACAATAGCTATGTTTTGCTGCAGGTCAATTTTAGCACATGTAGGTTTTTCTGATTGTAAAATACCTCCATAACACAGCAGTAGATGACACAATCCTACAGTAGGTGTAACATTTACAACTTTCAGTGAACAGAATTTTAGAACCTTTCTCATAGTTTTGTTGTAAAGAATATATTATAAAAAATAAATGACTTACAGAATGTATAAGAAAACACAAAAATTGTAATTTATTGCTAATAAATACTTTATTATTTACCTAGTCACCTATACCGTCTTCGTTTCTTAGAAGTATGATGTGAACTCGAATTTTGTGCAAAATTTATAAACAGTTCTTCATAAATTATATTATTTGATTCTGCACTTAAATATTTTGATATCTCACTATATAGAAACTTTTTATAAACCTCTTCATTTATGTATGTTTGTGTTGATACAGATTTTTTCTTTTGTGATGGTTTAGTTGAGGTTGGTAGTGTCTTTTTTAATTCCATAATTCTTTGAGAATTTTGATCTATTTTATTTAATAACAAGTTTTCCATTCTGATCATTCTAGCTTCAAGACTAGATAGGTAGCCTTCATCCTTTTGTAATATTACCCTTTCAGGAGAAGTTTGTACTTTTTTCTTACAACTTTGGTCTGACAATTTCTTATCACTAGCATTTTCTGTTCCTTCTTGTTTTATAACACAAGATTCTATGACATCTTTTAATTTCTTATTAAACTCTCTTTTTTCTTTAATAGCAGCTATCCTTTCTGGAGTAATTTTGTTCTTTAATAATGAGATTTTGGCCCTATCATTGCTACTTTCTTTCGAAGTATTGATGGGTTTTGCATGAAGTGTACTTATTTTAGGTATTATTTCAGATTTTTGTGGGGTAACATTCGGTTGAGGTTGTAGTATAACAGGCTCGGTTTCTTGTTGTGTATTATTTATTTGTTTATCCATAGATGGTGTGTTTTCCGAAACAATTTCAATAGTTTTTACATTGTTTTGTTTCAAATGTGTGGCATTTAATACAACAGATGGTGATATCATTTTAAAATTGCCTGTAACTGGAACTGGGTAGGTTAATTTTTTCTCAGATATTATTTGAACTTTTGGCTTGTCCTTAGGAATTTCTAGTTCTACTATAGATTTCTTATTTCTACATAAAGTTGGATTGAACGTAATATATTCGGGTTTTATTTCAACTTCTACCATGTTACTTTTTTCTGAATAAGGTGGTACAATAAGCATGGGCTGGGTTTGAGGCTTATTTATATTATTTTTAATAGATGTTAACTTATGGTTTAGTAAATCAGATTCATCAATATCAATATTATGATTAATAATATGAGGTTTCTCATGCATGTTGTTACGTAGAACAAAATTTAGCTCAGATAAATCATTGACTTTTGTTACTGCCAGTGGTTCATTATTATATTTTAAGTATGAAGATTCCTCACATTCTGAATTAGTTAAAAAGTCTAAATACCTCAAAGAAAAATTTGCTTTCTTTTCATTTGTTGAGTAATATTGATTTTCAATATCTTCAAGAACAATGGGATTAAGTTTAGAATAATCTTGAGAGTTATCAACTGATTTATTTGGATCACAATAAGGGCCATCCTCTGTAGGTATAGCTTCAAATGTAAGTTTTTCTTTCTGAAAATACAAAAATTATGCTTGATTTGTAATAAACTAAATCAGATATATTATAATATTTAAGATACTATATGATATTTATTATCAGTTACTTGCTGTTATAATAAGTTATAAATTCAAGACTTAAAGTTAAATATTGTTTTTTTTTAAATATTTTAGAGTGGCAAACGAGCTGGTTTCTATTTAAAAAATATTCAAAAGTTGTTGTTTGCTGGTTCTCTTCAGGACAAATACTTTTTTATAATCAGTGGCAAAGCTGCAAATAACTTCCAATAAATATTATTTTATTGGATTGGATATACAGTTGCTCAAAAAGTGGCGTATTACAGGAACGTATAGCGTTCGGGATGTGGGCTATTACATACTCGAGCTTTTTCTTTACCTTTTCCGAACTCGTGCATTCTCATTCCCAACTGTCAAAATAATGTATATTAAAAAGAAAAAAACCAACCACGAAGTCTTTACTAAAAAAAATTCATAGAAGTTTTAATGATTCATGCAAATATTTCTAAAAAGAAGCTACTAATTTGTTTCAATATCAGATTTAATGATTTGATTCAATGAAATAGGTTAGGTTTCATTTCATTTCATCTCATTAAATTTCATTTTCATTTCATATCAATAAAAAAAATCTACTGAAGACTTGGCTGTATGGGCATAGTTCCCTTTGCCTATCCAGAATGGGTGAAGAAAACAAAAAAATCTCTGCTTATATTCTTTTACGGTTGGCGCCATTTTCCAAAAATGTTCTTTGCGAGTATGGAGTGTAGAAGTAAGGGGTACAGACTGTGTATTAAAAAGTGTCCATAGAAAACCGTTAAATAAGGGTGGCGCCACTATAGCTACGGGCAAAATTTTAAAGAACGTACCGAAAAATATTAGTGGGATAGACGACTTTTTCGAGGTTATATTTGCTAAATAAAATTTATTTAGATTTTAAAGCTACTGAGCAGTTTAGCAGCACACTTCAAACGGTCGACAACTGCTAAGTTCATTTCATCCCAGTAGCTACTACAGCGCTGTTGTGGAGAGTTTTTGAACTGTTATTTACTGCTTATAGATGGCCACTTTTTCAACTATTCTACTATGGGAGTTGGTACTCCTTACTTCTACATTCCACATTTGCGAGTTTAGTTGTTTCTTGCAAAAATGAGTAATTTCGACGATATTTTATTTGAATTAACACCACCGGAACTCAGTATAATTGCACAAAATGCTTCGGAGAACATTTTATCGAAAACTTCAAAAAATCGCTACATAATCTACATACGACGAATTTATTGCTTGGAGAGAAGAGAAAAAAGCAAATAGTTCTTCAGAAAATGTTATGTTGGCATATTTCTCCGAACTCTCAGCAAAATTAAAACCTTTTATGTTATGGTCGAGGTTTTCGATGAAAAAAAGTATTCTGAAAATAAGGAACAACGTTGATATAAGTTAATACCCAAAACTAAATCTTTTCTCAAAACGACAATCAGACTTTTTTACAACTAAAAAGTCAAAAATATTAACATCGAATGAAGTGGAAAGGTTTTTGAACGAAACTCCCGATGATCGTTATTTAGCCACAAAGGTAATTTATTAATAAATACAGACTTATATTTTTCTTTAGTATTCAGTTTACGAAATCGCAAAATACAGTCAATATATTATTTAAAAAAATATTAATCAAATCCCTTTTTTGTAGGTTGCGCTGATTTTTGGCGTTGTTAGAGCTTGCATCAGAGAGCAGTTAGCCAATATTACTTTAAAAGATATTGAAGCCCGTGGAAAAATGCTACTAATCAAGATTCCAAATACAAAAAATAAGATACCGAGAAGCTTTGTTTTTGTAGATTTTCTTAGAATAGTGCAAAAATATAAAAAATCAGCGGTCCGCGGTAACAGCAAAAACCGACCGTTTTTTCCAAAATTATCAAAAAGGAAAGTGTTCAGCTTAAGCAATCGGGATAAACAAATTTGGTAATATGCTCAAAGAAATAGTTTCTTGGTCTGCTGGATGCTGAATAATATACTGGGCACAGCTTAAGGAGGACCTCTACTACATTATTGGTAGATTCAGGAGCCAATTTGACGTCCTTAAAGCGACTAAGAGACTATCTTGGTTTAACACTTTAAACTATTATTACACTAAGTACTAATTTTAAGGTTACAAAAATCATTTGAAAAATTATTAAATTGATTAAAACTACTTTTACGGATTTTATCGCGTGTTATTTATATTAATTTTAATAGCCGACGTTTCGGGTGCTTTCCAGCACCCATGGTCACAGGGGACTGAGGTGACTAACGTCCCGATGTCAAAGTTAACCCGGAGTACCTTCAGCTTTTTAATTATTGTTTTTGGTCCGATCTACGCAGAATGAACTAACTGTATTTTAATTACTTTAAAGCATTAAATATTTTTCCTACAAGTTGGATATTATCTACTCCCTTCTCTCTCCCCGGGTTATATAATATAGTACCTCTATACAAAATTTAACACTCTCTGGCCATCCCCTCTACCGTAACGGGTTTATTTCGAAATGGCAAAATATGTATTCATTTACTGTGATTTATTGTTTAAATACAGTACTCTCAGTAAGTATTGAATCAATCGGCTGTTAAATATTTTAAAAAAATAATAATCTGTAAAAACTCAATTTCACCCTCTTAGGGATCGAATTTTCCAAAATTATTTCATAGCAGAATTCTATGTCAAAAAAGGTAGCTAATATCCATATTTTAGATTTCTACTTCAAGCGGCTTATATTGAGCTTGTGCGCTGGTAATGAGTTAGTAGAGTATATAATCTGGCAAAGCTGGATAATCTGTTTATCAGAGATACCAAAAAAAATGGATAATCGCTTGTTTTTAAAAAAATTGTCCAATACTTTATAAAGAGATGTAAGTTATGTTGAAAACCACACTGTATTTTTAAAGCCATATCAAAATACACAGAAGACATCACCTACTTACCTACCTACCTTCCTAGTAAATAACTAACAGTATGAGCTGTGTAGAAGTGGCATAAGAGAATCCACTACTCCATATTATTCTGTGGGTATGTGAAAATAAAACAGGAGATGGGCCCTAAACACAACACAAACAAATAAAATTGAGTTTGCCAAACTGCCTACCAAGTGAGACCATGGCAAACAGCAGTGGACTTTTGATTGTTAGCTCTAATAAGAATTTTAATGGGATAAAAAAAAGATCTCAAAAATTTCAAAGCTGCTTGCCAAGCATGACAATGAAGGCAAATCCTTCCAACAACGGGGCAGGCCATATCCAGCAGTGGACTTTTAAAAGCTGTCGATGATGATAATAATGATAATTAATAATATTAAAGTAATAATGTGGTCCAGACCAAAGTGAATCATGATTGATGGCGAGTTTCAATGGAGTATAGCTATTTGTACAGAACAGAATTAAAGAGCATGAGTGTGTGCAGTCCAACAGCTTTATATGTTTTCCCAGGCACAAGGTTGAAACACTGTCTACTTCCGGACTACCAGATGCTACTGAGAATATTCTGACAATAACCCAAGAACCAATTTGGGCCTTACCTGGGATTTAATTCCTGGACCAAAGATTATGATGATGATGACTAGTACGAAAATTAATATTTTACATCTAGCATTACCATTTTGACATAATCATGTTGACATCTTATCTCTTTCCTCATTCTTAAGCCAATCTACTGCTGAATATAGGCCTCTGATATAGGAAGGATGGAGGATTTTAACCTTATTACAGTAAAATTATTGGTTAAACTATAGACATCCGGTACTCGCGTACGCGGGGTGGAAGGTGGGTGAAGGGGGGAGGGTTCAGGGGATGCTCTTCTACCCTTCCCCGCTTGTGGAAATGTATAGTTTATATGTAATGAATTTTTTTTGTAAAATCATAACCTCACTTTTTACACAGGAATAGTGACCCAAAGGTACTTCTGCAACAGCTTCCTAGCAAATTGCAGGCACCCGTGCGAGCCGTAGCGGTAGAGGCTGGTCGCTGAAGGCGACCAATAAGCTAAAGCTGCAGAGGTGAGCGTGGGTTGCTCTCCCTCCGCACCTACAGCTTGACAAAAACACTCTAGGAGTAGGGCAGACAAGACTACATGGAGTTGGGGCGTACTGTTTCGGTTTTAGAACAGATTCGACCAATCTTATCTATAAAGTCAGGTTGCTCTAAACTCTGCTATGATAGTGGTAACTGAAATAATGTAATGTGAATTGTTATAATTTTTTTTCTGAAAAACCTTTGGACTGCTCCCCACTGTAACTCAATTTGTTGTATATGTATAAGTTCAATCTTCAACCACAAATGGATTGTCTGGGTCCGAGTGATTAACTTTTTTATGAGTGTATCTGTGTTGAAAAAACAAACTGACATATGTATTTGCATTTCGTAATGTGCAATTTTTGGTGAAATTTATTTTTATCGCAATTAGTTCAAAAGGTATTTCCGAAATACAAAAACAGTGTAAAAGGTTCAAGCTTAACCCAGACAAACCTCCTAATGGAAAACAAAATTAAAAATCAAGTACTGCTTGACTACTTCATAATACGAGAACAAATTGACATATTTGCGTTTCATTATAAGCAATTTTTAGTGAAATTTGTTTTTATCATAATTAATTCAAAATGCATTTCCGACGTTTTGTATGGTGAGCGTAGAGAACCGGAGATCCTTTTTACTGGAAACAAGGTATTCCATCTCAGTCCTCAGGGCTGGTAACGCATCTGCATTTTGATTCTAAATAGAAGATAAATGTAGATGTCATTGGGCCACAGCATCCACTTACCATCAGATGGACTGTGTGCTCGTTTGTTATTATTATTCTGTAAAAAAAAACTGGATATCTATAGCAACCCAAATTATTCTACTTAGATAAATAGTTTCTGACACATTCACATACCTTAAAGTTCATAAAATATTCATCTTTAAAATGGTATTGACATACAACTCGATTCTTAAGTTGAGAAACTTTTAAATTAAGAAAATCTAGTCGGCGTGCATTTATTAACCACTGATGACACCTTACTTTATCAAAGACAGGATAATGAAACATATGGGTCTTTCCATCTGTTTTTACTATGCAATTGCGATATGTACACCGACAACCTCCCATGATTGTAGATCTGTAACATAAAATAACAATAATCCTTACATTTTCAAGAGAAAGCAGGTTCAATGTTGCATATTCTTATAAAGAGTTCACAAAAAAGTTCTGCACGGAATTGAAGGATTTTTGTTATGAATACTAAGTCAATTTAGCTAATGAAAAGGTCAATTGGGATCACTTTGATATACAGTGGACCTCATTAATTTGTAATCTTCTATAAAATGAAAAAAATTGCCATTCTCTTCTGCTGAACCTTTAAATATGCAGTATGTAGCGGCGCTGTCGTCGCGCCGCAAGCGAACCACACCGAATCCTAAATCACGATAATCAGAATTCCGAATAATAAACAGTATATTTAGAACATCTCCGAACTATCACACGGAGTGTCGGCCGCTCCCTGGGCACAACACCTTGCCCGGCGGGAGATCTCCCATTTTCCTCACCGGCCACAGTGGTGACCCCGACGTGATCTGAACACGCAACCAACAACCTTCGGAAACTTCAAGCTTTCATCATCGTCAAAAATACCCCACCCATTCACTCCCGAGCAGATATCATCTGCAGTCTTCATATCCTGCAAGCCATCTAGCTTCACAAGGTTCATCGCAGCACTGGAATAATAATGCTTCCTGTTCCTTAAAGCTACTCTCTGAGCTATACAGTGTTAGGCACGGCTCTGAGCCTTACTGCTCGCCTCTGCCTCACGGCACTCTCGCAGATTACTTGCCTTCTTCTCGACTCACCGCAGACTACAAGGCAATCTCCTGGCAATTGCACATTCGTCGGCAACGAGGCTGCATTATCGACCTTCGGTCTGAGCAGGGGGGTGATGTAGCGGCGCTGTCGTCGCGCCGCAAGCGAAACACACCGAAGCCTAAATCACGCTATCAGAATTCCGAATAATAAACAGTATATATAAAACATCTCCGAACTATCACACGGAGTGTCGGCGGCTCCCCGGGCAGAATACCTTGCCCGGCGGGAGATCTCCCCTTTTCCTTCCACGGCCACAAGTATATTAAATTATTTACTTTCTAACTTGAATAAAATTTATTTTCCTGTGAGATATTGATAGTATATATTTATACTCCATATATTAAATTTCAAAAAGCAGACTTCATAAGTTGAATTAAGTAAAATATAAAGACATCTTACTTTGTATTCCCCAAACTCATAGCAATAAAATCCAACAGGAATGTGTTGCTTCTGTTTGTTTTATTGTGTGTATTACACATGGAATGAATAAATACATTAATTAATCCTTCTAAGTAACGTACCTATGTACTGTATGTTACTCATGCTGGGGGAAAAATCTCAAATTCCATGTAAACTCAATTACTCTAAATTTTTAGCATTTCTCTTAAAATTCGAGTTATTGAGATTCAACTGTACTAAATTTCAACAAGTTTGTTTTGTTGAAGTTTTTTTTACAAAAACATTCTCAAGAACATATGTGATAATTGCACATAATCTATGGAGATAATCTAACCGACATTTTCATTAACTTTCTCTGTCAACATTATGTAAAGCAAATTCATTTGTTCGCCAAGTCTGCTGTTGTCTAAATATAATCATTTTAAGTTTCAGTGGCACATAAAGCAAGGTGGAGCATAATGTTTTGCTAAAGAGACATCATTGTTTGTTTTTTAGGTGTAACTAAGAATCATGTTTTATATATTTAGGCTTGTAGTGATAGGGCAAAAGATTTTTTCCAGTTTAGAACAACGCAAATTGTTGAAATTATGCATGTATGTGTAGATATAAAATTTTATGTAGGTTTTTTGCATCACCTCCACAGAGGCAATCACAGCATAAGCTTTCTCCACGCATACCTAATTAATAATTAGCATGTTTTCTCCCTTCACACTGTTGGTTTTAATAAAAATCACAGTACCTCATTGTTTGTTTTTATTTTGTTAAATTTATTTAATATGATTTCGATGTATTGTTAGGTATAAGTATAAAACAACTTACTTTTTTGTTATCAACTAAGGTTTAGTATACACCATTTTTAGTTACAGATAAAACATATAATAATTTAATTTACATTCCAGTTTCTTTAAATTTGGTAATATTTCTAATAATTAGTATTTTTTTTAAAACTGCAATGCACGACTAAACGACAAACAAACACAAAGACCTAGGTCATAGATCATAGATAAATAAATATGTAGCAAGCTAGTCATAGATTACTGAATCTAGGTAGTAGCTCAGGTCAGCTCTACTCTATGACTCTATGGTAGTAGCTAGTATAAGCTAGTCGTCTATGACAGTTTCTCTGTCTACGAGGCTAGTACAAGTCATATATAAATATCAACCACAAAAACCATAACAATAAGCGTGGCCTAAAAGGTAAATCCAAAAATTACTGTCAAGCTCATCACTCTACTCTATGACTCTATGGTAGTAGCTAGTATAAGCTAGTCGTCTATGACAGTTTCTCCGTCTACGAGGCTAGTACAAGTCATATTATATATATAGTCAACCGTAGACAGAGAAACCTATAGACGAATGATTAGCGTGGCCTAGAGTGAGAAAGGATGATAACGTAGTTTTAGGTTATACAATAATCTTTATGACTTTTAAACATATTTAGATAAATTTTTTAATTATTGTAAGAACTGAACTGAACAAGATTCACCAATCTAAAGCTCACAAAACACTTTTTTCTCACTTAAACCAACTTGTAAACTCCTTAGAGTGCTACGAACTGTCAAAGTTGTTTCGCAAAGTGTAGTTTGCTAAACAAAAAAAACCGGCACGGAGAAAGGGACAAACAATCACACCGCTCTGTCTCATTTAGAAATGCATAGATGCAAGACGTATGCATAAATCTATCTTTTTCGTGTGCGAATGCGAAAGAAGGCGTCAATTTGCATATAGGTTTCTCTGTCTACGTAGTCAACCATGAAGGCTAGAGAACAGGAGAACGATCGCTGTAATAAATAGTGTCCCAGAAATATGAACAAAATAAGTGAGGCGCAGCGATAGCTAAGCTGTCTCAATAATTTTAATTATTATAAATATTATAAATTATTACAAATATAAATTATTATTTTTCATTGATTTATTATTATTATTTATGATATTTCACCATTTTACAATGTCACTTTCTGTCAAAAATTAAAAATTTACTTCGCAGACACTACTTACAGAGCAGCGCGGCTATAAATTCTACATATTTTCAGTGACAGGTGGGCTATGCTTTAGCACGTAGCGCTCGTTCTCCTGTTCTCTAACCTCCATGTAGTCAACTTTTAGTTTTTGTAATTACCATAGATTACTGGTATATAGTATAATACGGCCAACGTATCTTGGCGAGTCAACATAGGCTCTGCGAACTTTAGCGCATGAACACTCGTAAAGAAAACTGTTATTGTAATTTTTTTAAATAGCAATGTACGAATAAAATTTACCTAATAGTGTGACCAATTAGTACAAGTAAAATAAATATCAAAAACACTTTGGAGACAGAAAGTTACAACAATAACATATAAAATAAAGATTAAATTTCGATACCTTACCTTTTGAAAGGGACATATTTTTATCACAAACACATTATTATTTACATTGAATACTTTTTATATATTTACACTTAAAGTTACAGCCTATATACGTCCCACTGCTGGGCACAGGCCTCCCCTCATTTCTGAGAGGGTTTTAGGACAAGGAAGTGTCCACCGCGCTGCCCCAGTGCGTGTTGGCGAACTTCACATGTCTTCAAAATATTTTTTTTCTTATTCCTCAGACATGCAGGTTTCCTCACGATGTTTTCCTTCACCGCCAAGCACGTAGTAAATCAGCACTTAAAATTGCAATTAACAATTTCATTGGTGCCGGTGGGGATCGAACCCGGGTTACTCGCGTTCTGTTATATTTACACCGAGCGTTAACCATCTAAACTACCACGGATCTTTATTATTTTTACACTTATTACTATTTCATCACAGTCGCTGAGGGGGGATCTCTAACATAAAGTCATCGGCTCCTTGCGTACCATGTGAAGCACTTGACATAGGTTCATCATCGTAATCGTCGCTCTCACTTTCTAACTCACTTTCCGAATCTTAAGCTGTATTAATGATGAATAACTGTTCCGTCATTTCATCAATAATATGGTCGCTCTTCCTATATTCATCTTCGACCTCCTGCACTTTTCTGCACATAGCACTCCATTCTGCCTGACCCATTAAATTTACTTTTTACTGTATGAGCTCTATTGTCTGGGTTACGTTCCAGTCGACGTTTTTAGCGGCTACTTGCTCTTTAATGGTAGCCCACGCCATCTCGATGGGGTTTCAATCGGGATGATATGGGGGTAAATGAAGGACTTCGTGATTGTTTTTTGTAAACATTTCGTCTATTGCGTATCTTTTATGCACATCTTCGTTTATTTTTATTAGATCGTAAAGTTGTAGTTAATGCATGTCCTTTTCCTAGGGTATACCTTTTTCTACTAAACACGATTTCATTTTTGCCTTCTTGTCATTAGATGTGCAGGATTTATAAGTTTGTTGTGGTACGGAGCATTATTGATAACCACCACCGAGTTAGGGCTCAAATTTAAAATCAGTTGAGTCCGTAACCATTTCTCATAATTTGTGAAATTCATGTCATCATGATAGTCTCCGGTTTTGATTCCACATTTGAACATTAGTAGGGCGTTCAGAACAAACCCTGCTTCTGACCCAGCGTGTACAATCAATATTCGCTGACCTTTTGATATCGGACGCTAGTCCTTGAGCGGAATCATCTGACCACGCCTTACCTTTTATATGTGATGAGTGGGTATACGACTCGTCAGTGAACACAATTGGTCACCCTTCATCCCTGTATTTTTTCATTGCCTTCAAGTACAAGATCCTTTTCAGGCGAATGTCGGTCTTCTCTATAAGAGCCATTCTATTGGTTTCGGTCTTTCACCACTTGAAACCCAAGTTTTGGACAGTTGTCTTTAAGCTCGTTTTAGCGCCAAGAAAATTTATATCCTCTTTGAGTTTCGCTAGTAATTTGTTTATGGTCGGCATTTCTTTTCCAGTTTTGTGGAAGTTGTATCTGCATCTTTTTATAACTCCTTGGTCAAAATTATCTATATCAGTAATAGGTTTTGATCTATACCTTTTTTTACCAAGCATGCGGAATATCGAAAGTAAGCCTGAAATACTGCCTTCCGTTGAAATCTGCATACTGTGCGTTGGGAAACACCAGTTGCGTTAGCAACTCTTAAATAAACTCTATCTACATCTTTTACGTCTTCTTCTTTATTTTATTCATATACTGCGTTAAATCGTAAATAATTTTCTCGCTTGGGGATTTAACACACTATTATGTTTTGGTGGCATATTTGGCGAATAATATAAGTGCCAACTGACACTTACAAATAACACAAATAAAACATACTTAACACTAAACAAAAAACTTAACAATAATAATAACAATTAACAACAATAACGAAAACTTTGGTAACCGACTGTGGTCAAGACAGATATAGTGACACGAACTCGACACCAATGCTAACGTGCGACTGAGACATATTACCGTGTACCGAGAATTGCCGAATAAGTACAAAGCTTTACGAAATAACAAAAACGGGATGTCCAATACGCGTGCCCGAGGGTGTTGCTTAGTCGTTTATTCAAATCGATTGAAATTAAGTCACAAATATATTTATTTTCAAATTTGTAAGGTTTTAAATTTTTTCAAACAGTTGTTACTCAAGTAGACGTAAATAGATAACTGACATTTAAGTAAATCATGTCTTTCAACTGAGAAAATAAAATTTGATTAGTTTTTTTTTAATCTCGATTGTTAATGACAAAATTCACTATATTTGTAAATCCATTTTATTTAATATCTTATATATATAAAAATCATTAACTTCTAAAAAAAATTATCGATTGCGATATTTGATTTAATAAAAGGTCGATTGTGTTTACATAAGGTCAATCTCATAGCATAGACCACCGCCTCCCGTACGTCGCCTCATGCCACCATTTTGTTCCTAAAAAGTTAGTGATTAAGCTCTATTGTGCCTTATCATGAGCGACCCTCTTTTGGGAAAAGAGGGCGCAGGCGGCTAAGAGCCGCTGAGGGAGTGCCTACGAAGGCAAATTAATGTTAGTTAAGAGGGCATATGCGTTTCGCGTCGAAAACTACATGTTTTATGGTTTTTCCAAAGGCGATATCGTAACGACGTGAGGAGATTATTTGCTGAAAATTAGGGCTTTAGAATAATGAAGTATTTATTTAGTACATAGCAGTGCAAAATGACTTTGAATTTTTTTTGAATGAGTTTTTAATGACGGTTTTTTAGGGCGAAGACAATCCCTTCACTGTGTTTTACGAAAATATGCATCAGAGTTATCTTTCAGGTTGAATACAACCATTATTATAAGCTAAAATACTTTATTTTAAGCGTTATTATAATGGAATATATAGTCTTTTAGTGTATAGCAAAACCTAAATTACGAAAATATTTCGATTTAATATTATAAAATCACCAAAACTGTCTACTTCAATGTAATTTTTTCCATGTATTTGCATATCACATATCTATTTTAATTATTTTATCAAAATACATGTAATGTTAAATATCCAAAAAAAATTTTTAGCTCGTTTTATTTTGTCAATTATTTTATATAATTATTTTAAAAATACTATAAAACATCATGCGCAAACGCAGTTCGATTCAGTACGCCACAGAGTACCTTTGTATAAACTGAAAGCAGTACCATAGAGGAAAGTAATATATCGTACAGCAGTACGCTCCGGGTAATCCCAACGACAGGACGTATTACTTTTTCTCACCGACACCGCGCGATCGCGTTGATACACCGATAGGGCTATACTACACCATACTATAACTAGATACCTATAGCACCATCGAGCATTTTAAACGATTCACTTTTATAAGCGATATTTTTGGTAGTAAGTAATTTTGAAATATGTTTATTATTGTAATATTTAAATATTAAATGATGTAATGGTGGCAAATTTTCATTTCATACATATTTTTTTTAGAAATGAGTATTTGAACGTAAGCAATTCGGATCAAGTAAAAATACAAAATCGTTGGCTTTCACCTTTGGCTCCGTGGCGGAGTGACTTGGTAATGATTTGTAGCGCTGAGCGCCGCAGGTTCGAATCCCACATGGAACAAAAATTTGTATTACCTACAAATAATTGTTCCAGGTCTGGATGTTTGTCCTTGTGAAATTAATGTATTTAAACTGCCCCAACGATGTATGTACTTAGGAAAAATTCCTAGTGTGGAGATAACGTTATGATTAAACAAAGACATGCCATCAAAAACATAACTTGTAAAATAACCAAGTCTCGCAATGATGATACGGCCGTGCCGCTGTTTTGGTCTACATGACGGGGGCACTACCGTGCCCCCAGATATAAAACATATGAGTGACCGTGCTTGAGTTGAGTAGCTCAATGGCGTAGTGCTCGCCGTAAACGCGAACAATCCGGGCTCGATCCCCGCTAGTGTTGCCAGGTGTCCCGATTTGCGCGGGACGTCCCGATTTTCAAAGGTCTAGTGACACGTCCCGATTCATCATTGATCGGGACGCCAAATGTCCCGATTTTCACTAATCTTCTTATTCTATACTTTAATCCATAATTTTGACAGCATAAATGATTACATCTGTTAGCTACTACCACATTAAAATATTTTTACTACGACATTGTCTCAACAGTCGAAAAAAACCACAAAAGTTTTAAACAGAATTATATTAAAATGAGTGATTTGAAATGTTTTAATTTGCCTAAAATGAAAAAAAGTTCAGTTTTTACGATGTTTGGATGAAAAGTTATTCGTTTATGAGATCAGACCCGAATAATAATTATAAAGCACAAAAGTAAAGTAAAGTTATAGTCACAATTTCTCGCATTACTCACATACTGTGATATTTACAGTGAGCGTTGACCACCTGAGCTACCACGACTCTCAATAAAGCACAAAAAGGCTACAAAGAAACCTATATTTTGTAGTCATTGTAGTTGTCCGGATATGAAAACCAAATCCCCGATTATTTTTACCTTCCGTCCCGAAATTTTACTTGCTAGACCTGGCAACACTAATCCCCGCCGACACTAATGAAATTGTTAGTTTGATGAATTATGTTTACATTATAAAACAGAACAAAAGTTTATCAAATGATATATATTTTATACAATACATATTTTTCAATTAGAACATATACATATTATAATATACTCAATAGGGTGAAAATGTAAAACCGACTTCAATTTACTAAAAGAATAAAACAATTTCCACATATTAGCCTCCGATTTCTATACACTATATAAGCCATTATATGGAAATTATTTTTTTATTATTTTAGTTCCAATAGTATCAAAGAAGGTATATAATCAAAGATCAAAGTGATTCGTAGTCGTCGTTAGGCAACTATTATAGCTTCACGCTCGTCCTGACACGCACACAGAGATAACATAGTAGTGTGCGTCAATATTACGCCGTTCCAAAGCGATCGCGTAGATTTCGACTTGGACATATTTGAATATGCGCTCTTAATACAATAATTTAATTTAATTAGAGTTGGCCTGAGCCGCCAGGAGACAGTTCAGGTCGTTTGACAGTTTATTAGGCGGGTCCGAGAGAAAGTTTCTCGGCCTGCGGACACGGTAGCGAGAGGGGGGTGGGGCTGCATAAGAAGCTGCCTCACGAATTAAATGGTTTGGGTGCGACTCTGAGGCTTTGAAGAAGTTCTCAGAGAGTTTTTTAAAAAATTGTTGAATTGTTGGGAGCTCTAAGTCCCGATGAAGGTCGGCATTACGGACGTACCAAGGTGCGTTCGCAGCTCGACGACAGAAGAGTTTCTGAACTATTTGGAGTTCATTTATGATAATAGGGTTTGCGTGGGCAAAGACGGAGCCCGCGTAGGACATGACTGGTCGTATACAGACCTTGTAAAGGGTACGCTTGTTTCGAAGGGACATTTTACTGTGTCGGCCCAACATACTGTTGAGCCTACTCAGATAAAACCGTGCGTGTCGGTTTACTCTTTTGACGTGGGGCCTGAAAGTGAGCCCTGTGTCTAGAGTGACACCTAAATATTTGGCGGACGTATGCCAGGGGACAGGGGTCCCTAGCATACGTATTGGTTGAGTGTTTTTGAGACGGCGTCGTTTATAATCGAAGTGAACGGCGGAGCTCTTCTCCGGGTTCACATCGATGCGCCATTTTTGGAAACAAGCTCCTAGGTCATCAACTGACTTTTGGATCTTGTTCCGTATGAAGGGTAGTGAGACACCTTTGCAGTAGATGGCAGTGTCGTCTGCGAAGAGAGAGAGTTGAACACCTTTCGACGGGATGGGAATGTCGTTGGTGAACAGGATGTACAGCAGAGGAGCAAGTACTGAGCCCTGAGGGACACCAGCCTTGATAGTTTGCTGTGAAGATAGCGTGCCTTCGTGTCTAAAACGAAAGGTACGATGTTTTAAGTAGGAGGCCACGAGACGAACTAGACGATCGGGGAGACCTATTTTGTAGAGCTTGTAGATGAGGCCTGTGTGCCAGACTCTATCGAAAGCTTTAGCTATATCGAAAAAGACCGCGATAGTCTTATAACGACGAGGATAGAAACCGCTGAGGATATATTCCACAATGCGGTGAACTTGTTGGGGACATGAGTGTTTGGCTCGGAAACCGAATTGATGGGGAATGATAAGAGGGTCGCCGTCTGTGGGAAACAGATAGCGCCTCATACGCGTTTGGATGACTCTTTCGAAGAGCTTGCCCATTGCCTTGAGGAGGCTAATGGGGCGATGACTGGAGGGGGAGGTTGAGAGGCTTGCTTGGCCTGGGAATTCCAATCACAGTTGCCTCTTTCCACGTAGTGGGGAAATAACTAAGGTTGAAGCAGGCGTTGAAGATAATAGATAAAAAGGGTAACACCTGCTCAGGAAAGTGTTTTAGGGCTTGGTTGGAGATGCCATCCGCGCCCGGAGCCTTTTTGGGCTTAAGTCCTTTGATGAGGGATGAAATCTCATCATTGGACACAGAGATAGGTTCGGATGAGCATCACCGTAGGGGGTGAGTTCCGGCGGCGGACCTCATCCTCCACTGCTTGGACGTGAGAGGGGTCGACGGGTTGAGAACTAGGAGAGCATTGAGCGGCAATGCTATCTGCAAAGCACTCAGCCTTTTCCTCGTCCTCGAAGGCAACCGTGCCGTCGGGACGGGAGAGAGGGGGAGTGTGGATGATAGCGTCTATGCTGGAGGGCTCTAGGCATCTGATAGTACGCTGTGTGAGATGGAGAGATATTCTCCATGAGCTTACTCTTTTCGAGGTCTCGAAATTCAGAGAGGTGGAAGCGGAGTTCTCTTTGAAGACGATTGGCCGCGCGCCTATATTCGGGGGTGGGATATTTTGCTGCTCTCCGGAAAGCAGCTTTTTTGGCTTTTAATAGGTTGCTAATATGTAGGGGAAGCCCACTATTGTTAGCAACCGGGACGACCCTTTCGTTCTCCTTAAGGGAGGATTTAATAAGGGTGGAGAGTGAATCGACCGCGGTGTCGATTTTTTCGGGACTATCTAAGTCCGACGGTAGGGAGATGGTAGAGTCCTGTGAAATAATACTAGTTTTTACGGAATTTATCGCGTATATTTAACTTTTTAATTACCCGACGTTTCGAGAGCTTTACAGCACCCATGGTCACGGGAAGGACTGAGATGTTCAACGTCCAGCTGTCATAGTTAACCGCGGTTACCATAGATTAAAATTTACCTTTTGTTCCGATCTACACAGTATGAACTTATGGTATCATGGAGTCTTGCAGTTGTATGCTTGGGTTGGGATTTAATTTTATTTATTATAGGATCCCAAGCAGATGGTAGCACCCAGCCATCTTCTCTATTGAAATTAGGATGTTTTTTGATTTCAATAGCCTCGCGAATCATCCTTGGAAGGAATCGGTGTTCTTTAGCGAGGATTTGTGGTCTATCAAATCTGATGTAGTAACGGGGGCGATCCTGTACATGTTCACAGACTGCAGACTTCCCGGAGCGTCGATTCTTCACATCAGCTATATGTTCTTTGACGCGGCTTTAGCTAGGGACTCCTTGAATCCCTTCCAGTTAGTGAAAGTTTTCGTGTGTGTTGGGGGAGGTGGCTGATGGCCAAGAATGAGGGAGACCGGTGGGTGATCCTAGATCCTAGATCGTCTAGTGTCTCGATTGCTCTGAGGTTGAGAGAAACTCCTTGGAGTAACGCAAAATCTAACACATCGGGGGGCGTGATCGGTGTTATCGGGAAAGTGAGTAACACCGAGAGGACTATGGACGGTAATATCAAGAGACTGCGTGATATCGAGCAGTATCTTGCCACTAGGGGACGTAGTGCGGCATGTCCATTCAGTATGCTTGGAGTTAAAATCTCCAAACATAATGACTGAATTGAATAAAGATAAAATGGCCTCAAAATCTTTTTTGAGGGGATAGGTTCCTGAAGGGATGTAACAGGAGGCTATGAGGATGGACTGATGTCCAGACATAGCTAGCCTGCATACCATGGCTTCCATGTTGGTAAGCTGCGGAGTGGAAATGGGCGAGCAATGAAGTGTCTTCTTGTAATAGATGGCCGTTCCGCCGCCTCGGCGGTCGGGTCTGTCGTTACGAAGAAGAGAGAAGTTTTTAATAGAAAGGCCTCTAGTGTCCTTAGCTTTGAGATTAGTTTCCTGTACTTCAGGATTCCGAAGAAAGAGCTTAAGCTCTGGGAGGTTATTTCGCAAGCCGCGAATATTAAATGATACAAGCGATAAACCCTTAGGTTTGATACGACCGTGAGATTTTGGTAGAGTAATTTGCACTGACATTGCAGTTAAGTTAATTAAGTTAACTTAACTTACAACGCTAACAAAAGATTGTTATGTTCTGCAAGAACGAGGAGACTTTCCGGGGGGGGGGACTTTGCCGCGCGCAGTTTGCGTGCTACAACGGTGATTTCCCTAACGTCAATATTCCTAATAGCGGAATATAGTGTGTTGTAGTCGTCGGGTGTGGGCTCCGCTTCATGGGAGTAGGAGCTTATCCGCGGTGGGTCTGCCTTTTTGGGCCCCCAGGGAAAGACTGGAGGCTGCATAGGCTTAGAGAAGCCCGGAGGGGGCCGAATTATGCCCTGAGGGGGCCTAGGGGGACCCTGAGGGTCGAGAGAAGCCCTGGATGGGCTGAGAAAGGACTTGACGGGGCCGTTGTTGGAGGGCCGGGAATGAGCGGTCATTTACCGGCGGTGGAGCTTGCCTACTGGGGCGAGGTTGAGGTGCGCGTGGGCAACCCCTGTAGTTAGCCTTGTACCGGATGTCCTGTCTGTTTGCACAGGACACAAGCAGGCGGGGATTCGGCGTCTTTGGGCCGGGGACACTCTTTCGTGTTATGGGGTTCGAGGCACTTTACGCACCTGGGTGGGGCGGAGCAGTTGGCCGCCGCGTGACCATAAAGTTGGCAGCGGTGGCACTGCGCCGGGAAACCGCGCCTACGTGGGGGCTCGACCTTCACTCTCGACAGGCCACACACTGTGCGTACCTGCCGGAAGATGGCTTTGGCCTCCTCTACGTTGGATAGGATGATGAGGGCAAGGCTGAATCTCTTGCCCGTCCTACTGTGCATTTTGTGCACTGCTTCTACGGGGAAACCTTGGGACTTAAGGTCCTCAAGGATTTCCTCGTTGGAGAACTCGAAGGGACGCCTCGGATGACGGCCCTGACTTTGCGCTCTTCAGGGAGAGCGTAAGTGTGGTACGAGACTCGTTCGGCTGTGAATAGTCGGGTGATTTGACGGAAATCCTCGATCGAGCTTGGGATGATTTTGATCGCCTCCCCGAGGTTGACGGCATGATCGTACTTTATACCTGCGTTGTAGCAGGTTTTTGACAACTGGGTGAATTTAGCCTTGTCTCTTAGGAAGACAGGGGGCGGGACTTGCTTCTTAGCAAGGACTGGAGCACAACCAGAGGCTAGTTTGGACGGTGTGGGGATGTCTAGTGACATAAGTGGGACGGGGGCAGCGTCGGGGGCTGCTGAGGTTGTAGGAGCGGCAGGGGCCGCTGAGATAGGGGGGTACGTTTTAACGCGGCGCGCTTACCGTTGCGCTTGGAGGTGACGGTGGTGAACGTGGACTCCCCGGTTCCGTCGGAGTCAGAGGACTCCGATGAGCCGGAGCCTGAAGTAGTGGCGGGCCTCTTCCGGGAGGTCGGCGCCGAGGACTCGCAGCATGCGTACTCCATTTCTAAGGGGGCAGATTCAAGGGGGCAAAGGAGTTCCTCGTTTCGAGGTAAGACGCGATTAGTGTGCGGATGGTGTGCCTGAGGGGCAGGGAGGGGAGCCTGGGCGGCGATGGTGGCGATGGCGGCGAGGACCGTCTCATTGCCATTTAAACCGAATTGGTTAATGAGGGCGGCGAGGGACTCAGTGAAGCTGGATGTGGCCATTTTGGGTCAGTAAGCTAAGCTAAGTAAAGATGAGGACGGATCCCTGTTCTCGGTAGAACAGGGACTAGATCGCGAGACGTATTACGACACACTATGCACGTAATAGTAATGCAAGAACAACAAGAAAATAAAGGAGACAGTACAAAAAAATTGAAAAATGATAAATGAAAATGATAATGAAAATGAAAATGAAAAGTGAAAATGAAAAATGAAAATGCAAGAACTGTAGCGTGAAAGTGACTCACCGGCAGCCTTAACGCTGTTCCGCGTGAGCAGGACAGCGGAGGCGCGTGAGAGCGAGACAGCACTACCGTACTGTACGGGAGCGCGGACCACCAGGAGGCGACCGTCCGAGAACGATGCCGCCGGCGGACTGAGCACTGCGTCGGCGCTGTACAGCGCGAGCGGGACAGCCGGGGCGCGAGAGCGGGAGAGCACTACCGTACAGGGACGAAAGCGCGGACTACCTGGATGCTACCGCTCGGAAGCGATGCCACAGGCGGAATGCGTCGGCCGTATTTTTTTATTTTTTTTTGCGCCCGAAGCAATTAAAGGGCTACCCTATACGTAGGGAGGCGGAAAATGCATTACGCATACCACGATAGCCGGTCTATCGTGGTTATGAGGGGCTCACTGTCCTACCGGGGACCCTAAGTGATACCCTCTAAAAACCGCCTTTGGGGACAGGCAACCGGCTGATTAAGCTCTATTGTGCCTTATCATGAGCGACCCTCTTTTGGGAAAAGAGGGCGCAGGCGGCTAAGTGCCGCTGAGGGAGTGCCTACGAAGGCAATTTAATGTTAGTTATTACAATAATTGCCATTAATAGAGTTGGCCTGAGCCGCCAGGAGACAGTTCAGGTCGTTTGAAAGTTTATTAGGCGGGTCCGAGAGAGAGTTTCTCGGCCTGCGAACACGATAGCGAGAGGGGGGTGGGGCTGCATAAGAGGCTGCCTCACGAATTAAATGGTTTGGATGCGACGCTGAGGCTTTGAAGAAGTTCTCAGAGAGTTTTTTAAAAAATTGTTGAATTATTGGGAGCTCTAAGTCCCGATGAAGGTCGGCATTACGGACGTACCAAGGTGCGTTCGCAGCTCGACGACAGAAGAGCTTCTGAACTATTTGGAGTTCATTTAAAATATTAGGGTTAGCGTGGGCAAAGACGGGGCCCGCGTAGGACATGACTGGTCGTATACAGACCTTGTAAAGGGTACGCTTGTTTCGAAGGGACATTTTACTGTGTCGGCCCAATATGCTGTTGAGCCTACTCAGATAAAATCGTGCGTGACGGGTTACTCTTTTGACGTGGGGCTTGAAAGTGAGCCCTGTGTCTAGAGTGACACCTAAATATTTGGCGGACGTATGCCAGGGGACAGGGATCCCTAGTATACGTATTGGTGGAGTGTTTTTGAGACGGCGTCGTTTATAATCGAAGTGGACGGCGGAGCTCTTCTCCGGGTTCACATCGACATCTCGACATTAGACATCGACTCTAGACACAAGGCTCACTTTCAGGCCCCACGTCAAAAGAGTAAACCGACACGCACGGTTTTATCTGAGTAGGCTCAACAGCATGTTAGGCAGACACAGTAAAATGTCCCTCCGCAACAAGTGAACCCTATATAAGGTCTGTGTACAACCCGTTATGACCTTCGAGTCCCCCATTTTTGCTCATGCTAAACCTGGCATACTAAACGAACTTCAAATAGTTCAAAACCTTTTCTGTCGTCGGCCTACGAACGCAGCATATTACGTCCGTAACACCGACCTCCACCGAGACTTAGAGCTCCCGAAAATTCAGCAATTCCTAAAATCACTCCCTGAGAAATTCTTCAATGCCTCAGTGTCCCACTCAAATCACCTCATTCGCGAGGCAGTTGCCTATGCAGCCTCACTTCCCACTCACTATAGTGTCCACAGGCCGACCCTCCCAACAAGCTTTCGGCCGACCAGAACTGCCTTCTGGCGGCTCAGGCCATGCCACCATATCTCATCTCGTAATCTGCCTTAGTTAGGCACACTTCTCAGCGGCTACTCGCCGCCGGTGCCTCCTTTCTCCCAAGGGGGGTCGCGATCGATACGGCTGAATGATCTTAACAGGTTATAGCCATTCCTACAGGTGGTGTTTAGTGGGTAAGGCACTCTGGTGAGTCCCATATAACCACGCAGCCGGCTGCGTGTTATGCATGAGCTTTCACCACTTCCCTCCCCCGTTTACCGAAGGGTAGCTCTTATTTCCGGGCCTTAGCTTCTAAAAAAATGATTAAAAAATAGTAATGTTGTTTACGGTATATAATTAATGAAAAAAAAAAGAACGTTGTGTATTTAAAATAAAATGAATTAAACGGGATAAAATCCGTAAATCCGTTTTTGTTGTCATATCGAAGCGCTGTTCACGAAAGTACAGCAGTGACACCAGCTTTCGCAAACTTTGGAAGAGAATTACGGCTGCCTGCAGACCTGATCACCGGGATACCACCTGATGCTCCACGCAGTATAACCGATTATGCAAATAACTTGCGGAACAAAATGAATGACATTTATGAGCACGTCAGACAATCGGGCCAGCAAATGTCTGAGAAGATGAAAACCCGGTACGACCGCAAAATGAACAATAAAGGCTTCGACGAAGGTTCACTAGTGTGGTTGCACAATCTAGTCCGCAGCAAGGGGAAATCTCCTAAGCTTCAAGCTAAACGGCCCGTACCGGATTGTAACCAGGATCAACGATGTAACCTACCGGATACAGAAAGGCGCAAGAGGGACTCCTAAGATCGTCCATGTGGATCGCCTGGCGCGTTATTATGGGGCCGATAATGCTCGGGACGAGCATGTCTTAGGAGGGGGCAGTGTTGCGCGGCTAAGTTGACATCTGGCACTAGCGCCATCTAGTGTCGAGTAACAGAGCGAAGAGAGCTTTCCAGAAAATGACATCACTAATCTTTCAACCGACAGCGCCATCTAGTATCGAATTGAAGAACTAAGCTTTCTGGAAGCCACAAACTCGAACTTTCTGCGCTTGGTCGGTTGGCGCGCGTATTTACTCGAATATTCTGGATGTTTTCGTGGAAGAGTCCTATATAAAGGCGCTGCAATACGCGATCGGGGAAGTATTGAATTTGGCGAGACAAGCGAAGCTTCTGTTCTTCTTATTCTGTTCTGTTCTGTTCATTAGTGTTTTAAGTTTAAATTTGTGTAAAGAAAATTAAAGTGTTAATTTAGGTAATTTTATCGGCAATTTTTATTGTCACGAACCTCAAGCTCGTAAAAATATTATCTTACGTATAAATTACAATGTCAATACGTCTTTCCTACTATAATTATTGTGTGGATGGAAGCTAAATGACCAACAAAAGGTTTCAGATATGTAATTCTTTAAGTTACAAAAAGATTTTAGTAGAAAGTCATGAAAGGTGAATTTATTTCATATTTTTTTGTTATATAATTATATTATACCTATGGCAAAAAATAATTTAAATGATAGTTTATCCACAGTAGTAATACCTAAGTCAGAAGTTAGGCAGAAGGTGCTAAGAATCTCCGGTGGATGTTCGGTTGCAACCTACGACAACTCGACCTGGCAACATATAACGCACGCACCCTGAGGACTGACGAGAAGATACTGGAGCTGGAAGAAGAGGTAGACAAGTTGCGTTGGCATATTATTGGAGTATCCAAGGTCCGAAGAGAGGGGGAGGACATGGCAATCCCCGAGTCCGGCAACTTGTTCTATCACCGGGAGGGCGACCATCTGTCCCAAGGAGGTGTCGGATTTATCGTCCACAAGTCTCTCGTCAACAACGTTGTAAAGATTGGGAGTGTGTCGACGAGGGTCGCGTACCTGATACTCAGAATCACCAAAGGGAATTCGCTGAAGGTCATACAAGTTTACGGACCAACCTCGGCACATCCCGATGAGGAGGTGGAGGAAATGTATGAGGATATTTCCAGAGCCATGCATTCCTCTAAAACCCACTACATGGTGTTGATGGGAGATTTCAACGCAAAACTAGGCACAAGAGAAAGCGGTGAGCTGAAGTTAGGGAAATTTGGAGTAGGGCAACGGAACTGTATGGGCCAGCAGCTGGCCGACTTTATGGAGAAAGAGGGTCTCTTTATGATGAACTCTTTCTTCCAGAAGCGGCCCCACAGGAAGTGGACCTGGTCGAGCCCCGACGGTTCGACAAAAAATGAGATTGACTTCATTATGACGACCAGACGCCAACTGTTCAGTTATGTCTCAGTGATCGCAAGGGTGAAAACTGGCAGCGATCACCGAATGGTTAGAGGCGCACTGAACCTAAACGTTAAGTTGGAGAGGTCTCGTCTAATGAAGTCAACACTCCATCCCCCTCGTGCTCTAATCCAGAATCCCGAAACCTTTCAGCTCGAGTTACGTAACCGCTTTCAGTGCCTAGAAGATTTCAATCCAGTGGACGATTTGAAAGACAAGCTCGTGGAAACTGTCCAAGCGGTTGGAGCTTAGTTCTGCAAGACCCGCCGCAGAAGAACACAAAAACTCTCCGATCACACTCTTAATCTCATGGCTGTTAGACGGGAGATGAGGCTGCCAGCGTCAACAGATTTGACAGCATACAGGCAAATGAACAGACAGATCTCCAAATGCATGCGTATTGAAGAAGCGATTGAGCGGAACCAGGGCTCCAAAGTCTTTGCCAGAGATCTGTCTGCCAGAAAGAGCCAACTGTCAAAGCTGAAGACTGAGTTTGGCAACATAGTTTCCGACACATCATCGTTGGAGCCACAAGCAAGTGTGAGTAACGATCCAAGAGCAAGTCTTATCCGACACTATTCCGATGATGTCCCGGACGTCAGTCTGAGCGAGATTAGAATGGCTCTCCACCACCTTAAAAATGGCAAGGCCCCGGGCGAGGACGGAATTACAGCGGAGCTTCTGAAAGCGGGTGGAACATCGGTACTTGAAGTCCTTCAGAAGCTCTTCAATTCCGTCCACCATGGTGGCACTACTCCGGAGGCGTGGAGCAGAAGCGCGGTAGTCTTGTTCTTTAAGAAAGGTGACAACTCTCTCTTGAAGAACTACAGACCGATTTCCCTTCTGAGCCGCGGCTACGTGCTGTTTTCGAGAGTCATTACGAATCGTCTCGCACGCAGACTCGACGACTTCCAGCCTCCCGAACAAGGCGGTTTCCGAAAAGGCTTCAGTACAATAGACCACATACATACCCTGCGGCAGATTTTACAGAAGACCGAAGAGTAATCTGCCACTTTGCGTGGCATATGTGGACTATGAGAAAGCCTTTGATTCCGTCGAAATTTGGGCGGTGCTACAGTCCCTTCAGCGGTGCCAAGTTGACTGTCGGTATATCGAAGTGCTGAAGTGTTTGTACAGTAGGGCTACGATGGCTATCCGAGTACAGAATCAGGGCTCGAAACCTATCCAACTGCAGAGAGGTGTAAGACAGGGTGATGTTATATCCCCGAAACTCTTCACCGCTGCGTTGGAAGACGTTTTCAAGCTACTGGACTGGAAAGGATACGGTATTAACATCAATGGCGAGTACATCACTCCCTTCAATTTGCCGATGATATATTCCTTATGGCAGTATCGCTGGAGGATCTTAACACTATGCTCAATGACCTCAATCGTGTCTCCCAACGGATAGGTCTTAAGATGAACATGGACAAAACAAAGATCATGTTTAATGTCCATGTCACACCTATGCCGGTAGTTGTTGGGAGCACTATGCTCGAAGTTGTTGACGAGTACGTTTACCTGGCACAAATAGTCCGACTAGGTAAGTCCAACTTCGACCGAGAGGTCAATCGACGGATTCAACTCGACTGGGCCGCGTTCGGGAAATTACGACACATCTTCTCGTCAGGTATACTGAATCTCTGAAAACTAAAGTATACAACCAGTGCGTGTTGCGAGTGATGACTTACAGATCTGAGACGTGGTCCTTCACTGCTGGCCGTATGAGGACGCTCAAGGTCGCTCAGCGAGCTATGGAGAGGGCTATGCTCGGAGTTTCTCTGCGTGATAGACTCAGAAATGAGGATATCCGCAGTAAAACTAGAGTGACCGACATAGCCCAACGGATTAGTAAGCTAAAGTGGCAATGGGCCGGCCATATAGCTCGAAGAACCGATAACCGATGGGGAAGAAAGGTTCTCGAGTGGCAGCCTCGTACTGGTAGGCGTATGTACCAATGAGTGACGACCTGGCAAGACATGCAGGAAGTCGATGGATCGTCGTCGATGGAATTGTAAATTCGATGTGTACCTAAAATATGATATCACTTTACCAGCACGAAGCGTCAGCCTAATTGATGTGACGGTGAATATTGAATCTAATGACAATTTATACTTCTATATCTGGAGTTATGCTATATCTGGAGGAATTATCTGCATCGAAGGGTGTTTAAAATTTATAAATATAAGTTATATACCAGTTTCCTTCCCTGCTCGTAAATTAATAGCGTGGGCTGAACTAGTGACCCTACCCCCTACTAATGTGCAGGACGTACTGAATATCGATTTTTGTCTTCCTGATGGTTACGGTAACCTTCCAAATAAGGGTGAAATTGACGTAGGAGACCTAGAAAAGAGACCAGGATGAGCTCCTAAAACTATGAAATAAATACGGTTATATCTTTGCTAGGGATACGAGAGATTTGGGGTGCACAGATCTCATTGAAAAGCATATATGGACAACTACTAACAAACCCGTTTACTTTAAGCCATATAGACTATCACACAAAGAAAACGAAATCGTTAATAGTAAGGTGCAAGATTTGATTGAAGCCGGTATAATACGCGAATCAACATCCGAATATGCAAGTCCAGTTATATTGGTGAAAAAGAAAGGCGGTGACTATAGGCTATGCTTCGATTATAGGGCTTTAAACTCTCACACTATAAAAGATCGGTTTCCCTAACCACATATTAACGATCAAATCTCAAAATTGGCAGGTAAATTTTACTTCACAACGTTTGACTTAGCTCAAGGCTAATATCAAGTGAAGCTTGCCGATGATTTGACACATAAAACTGCCTTTGGAACACCCTCCGGACATTACGAATTCCTAAAGGTACCCTTCGGATTGGCCAATGCTCCTGCTGTGTTTTCTCGACTAATAAGCCTTGCCTTAAAAGAGGTTAGAAACGAGGTCTCCATATGTCTTGATGACATAATGGTACCTACTGTAACTGTAGAAGCCGGTAAACAATTATTGGATGGTGTTCTAGGTCTTTTACAAAAAGCTGGTCTAAAATTAAATCTAAAAAATGCTCTTTCCTGAAAAAAGTGTCAATTACTTGGGCCATGAGATATCTGTAGGAAAAATCCGACCTGGTCAAGCCAAAATCAAATATGTCTCTGAATATCGACAACCCAACGTTCATGAGATCAGACAGTTTATTGGACTTACCTTCTACTTTAGAAAATTCATTCGTGGATTTGCTGAGATTGCTCTTCCTTTAACAAAACTGACGAAGAAGAGCATGGATTGCATTGAGGTCCAGAACAGGAAAATGCGTTTCAGTGTCTGAAACTTCGATTAATTGAGAGGCCAGTTCTTGGCATTTATGATAGCAAAGCAGTTACGGAACTACACACTGACGCGAGCAAGTTAGGATTAGGTGGCATACTCATGCAGCAGCAGCCCGATGGTGAAATAGCATATTTCAGTAGGGTAACATCTAAAGAAGAACAATTCTAACACAGTTATGAACTTGAGACCCTCGCAGTAGTAGAACCGCTGAAACGGTTTCGCATTTATTTAGTAGGGATACCTGTGAAAGTAATTACAGATTGTGCCGCTTTACTCACTACATTGGTTAAAAAAGAACTCATTCCTCGAATAGCTCGATGGTGGCTCACCATCCAGGATTATGATTTGAAATAGTATACAGACCGGGAGAACGAATGAAGCATGTGGATGCCTTGAGTAGGAACGCCCTGACTGAACATATTGTCCAAATTGACGAATCTGATTGGTTAGTAACGCTACAATTGCAGGACGACAATATTCAGCGTATAATTACTCAGTTACGAGAACAGACCACAAACCCAGACATAAATAATAATTATGTAATAAAAGATAACGCCCTATTCAGAAAAACATTGCATGGAGAACGTTTTGTTATACCAAAACCTGGCAAAAGATGGCCTTCTGCAGAAATATCATGACCAAATAGGGCACCCTGGTTTTGAGAGATGCGAAAAAACCATAAAAGCTCAGTTTTGGTTCATCGCGATGACTCGATTTATAAGAAAATAAATTAATTCGTGTTTACAGTGCGCATATGGCAAGTCCGAATATGGTAAGAAACAAGGGGAACTTTATCCAATCGAGAAAGTTCCAGTGTCTATGCATACTCTCCACGCCGACCACTTAGGACCCTTCGTTGAAACAAGAAATGGTAGTACGTATGTATTAGTCGTAATAGATTTTTTTACGAAATTCGTATTCGCAAAAGCTCTCCAAAACTGTAGTTCGGTAGAGACGATTAAATACTTAAAAGAAATAATTGCTATAATACTATCCCAACAGAATTATTACAGATAGAGGTAAGGCTTTCACCAGTCGTTATTTTAAACAATTTGCAGAGGAAACCCAATTCAAACACGTATTAAACGCCATAGCGAGCCCGAGGTCAAACGGACAAGTGGAGCGAGTAAATCGTACAATAATAGATGGCATAAACACTATGTCGGAGAGTGAAAATACATGGGATGAAAATCTATCGGATGTTCTATGGAGCATACACCCAATTCTACCACTTCTTTTCCTCCATTCAAACTCTTATTCGGGCACGAAAATTCCCGTTTACCAGCTTACCCTAAGGGAGACTCAAAAGATTTCGCTATACAACAGCAAGCACTACAGGATAGGAGGAAAAGTGCGAAATTAAATATAGATAAAAATACGACCCTCATGACAAAGAGATTTGACAAATCCCGTAAGACATGTAATAAATATTCAGTAGGACAATTAGTTTTGTGGAAAGGGGGCACTAGTATCGATACATCCTGCGAAAGTTTGCCAAAAGTTAAAAAGCCTTTATACAGGACCTTACAGAGTATGTAAGGCAGAGCAGACAATAGACCGTTATACAATATGTAGTGTAAAGGAAATGAAAGGTTATAGAAAATTTAGTGCGGTTGTGCGAGGGGAAGTATTGAGACCATACAAGTCTATTATATCTGACGCAGATAATTCATCTACTGATAGGGAAGTGGATAGGGATGATCTTATTGATCTGTTAGGGAGTTGAATAAAACAAAAATAAAACAAATACTTATAGTTACAAATGTATATTACAAGTTATAGAATTATTACTCCTTATTTTCGTTATTTTATTAAATAGTCTGAAGTTCTGCTCGTCTCTATTACGTAGGAATCAATAAATTAAGCTCAAGGGTATTGTATTTAACGTTCTAGAATATAATTTTTACTAATTTTATTGCTTGTAAATGAAAATCAAATATATTATGATAAATATAGATTAGTCATTTATTAAATGAATCCTTTACTAATAAGGAGTTCCGTATTAATAAGGAGTCAGAACATATAAATAATGGGTAATTGGATAGTTACCAACTCAAAATAACTGTATAAATATTTTTTTTATTATTACAAACTTATAAATCTAAATTAGTAAATTATAACAATTAATCCTTAGGATTATTAAGAGGGTTGGATCACTTAAAATATGTCTTGTAATATCATTATACATTTACTTCAACATCAATATGTAGAAATCTCCATTTTGAAATAGCCACATCCATCTGAAACATAAGCAATGGGATTATTAACCATGTGAAGATACATTGCTCTATCCATATTAGTATATTGTTTATTACAATACCAATTACAAGTAAGAGAAAGTATATTAGGTAAGAAGGTATGTGACAAAAACATCACAAAGTTCTGCGTGACAATACCTTGGCGAGCATTCATTGATCACTACACATTGACATTAAAGGAATAATTATAATTAATTAATATCCTTTATGTAACTAGAGAACATCTAAGAAAATGTTATTAATACTCAATTACCTAACAGGACACCCGGGTCTACTCAAAATTTTTGTGTGAACGACCCGTCTGTGTGACCGATCCGTCTGTGTGACCGTTCCGTCTGTGTTACCGATCCGGCTGCATGACCAACATCTATCTGTGTGACCGACTTCTGTCTGTGTGACCAGTCTATGTGACCAATCTGTGTGACCAATCTGTGTGACCAGTCCATGTGATCAGTCTGTGTGACCAGTCTCTGTGACCAGTCTTTGTGACCAAGTACTAAAGTTTCTTCCGTAACACAGTTCAATTACGGGAACAAAGCAAAAAAAATTTGTTTTTATAAAAACATTCCTTCAGAATTTATAAAACATCTGCTTAACTTTTCTTACCAAACTTTTATTGTTCACTTTCTTTTGAATTTTTCAGGCTTTACATGGAACCGAAACCAAGATGCTGTCTGATCGTCGTGGGACACGGCCGTCGCAGGACGGCCGAATGTTAGCAAATGTTTCCCGTCCTCAGCCATAATTATAAATTTACTTACTCGTAAACCTCTTCTTCTTAATTTATTATTAATCTTATCATTAAACATTACTTGATTAAATAAATTTAACTTAATCAAAATTACTTGATTAAGTAAATGCATTATTATTTGATTTATAGTATATTAAATATTTAAGTACGATAAAAGTTTGTAATTACAGTATAGAATAAAATTCCGGATGTAATAAATAATGTAGGCGATTTTAAACTACTTCCGTTTATGAATAATTGTAAACCGCATAACGCGGGTATAAAAACAAAAGCAGGACGCCGACCAGAGTCATTGTAAGTTACATAGTTGCCTTAAGCAGAAACTCTGTCAATTATATATTAGATTAAAACAATATTAAAGTTTTATTTGAAAATCGTCAACCACACTCGTCACATTTCAGAAGTGGGATAATAATTCGTAATAAATTCTCTGTCACACTATTTTATCCTACAATTAAATATACTTAACACTAAACATAAACTATTTCAATAAGAATTTACAAAAAACACACAATAAAGATTTGCACACATTATACAAATGTGTATAGAATAAAGACCCATACAAACCGATATTTAAATGGTGAATCTCACCATCATCCTTCACAGTTGGCTACCGTGGGCAAATATTTATTACAGAGAGCACGAGGGATTTGTGACAGCAAACACCTGGCCGCCGAGCTTAGCACGTCAAGCAGGTTCTGCACGACAACAAGCTTCTTGAAGTAAGCTTCTATTAGAACATTCTACAAGCCGCCGAAGAAGATTGGTCAGTTCTTACCATCCGTCAAGTGTCATATTTCCTCTACAAGATGCAGGAGTGTACAAGCTTGATTGTGATTGTGGTCTCTCATATATAGGGCAAACAAAGAGATCAATTAGAACCCGCGTAAAAAAACACATAGCTGACGTGAAGCATCAACGTTCCGGGAAGTCTGCAGTTTGCGATCATATCCTAAATGGCCCCAACTATTACATCAGATTTGATAGGCTACAAATCCTCGCGAAAGAACATCGATTCCCACCAAGGATGATACATGAGGCTATTGAATTAAAAAAACATTCTAATTTTAATAGAGAAGGAGGCTGGGTACTACCACCTGCTTGGGTCTCTATTATTAATAAAATTAAAACTAAACCCAAGCATACCACTGCAAGACTTCAAAACACATTTCATTCTGCGTAGATCGGAAGAAAGAGAATAATTAAAAAGCTGAACGTACTCCGGGTTAACTTTGATATCGGGACGTCAGTCACCTCAGTACCCCGTGACCATGGATACTGGAAAGCACTCGAAACGTCAGGTATTAAAAATAACATAAATAAACGCGATAAAATCTGTGAAAGTAGTTTGAATCAATGTGTAGTGTTCGCGTAAATATAAGAAATCATTTCGCAACGTATTTTATTACTCTTCATTGAGATCCTTTAGAAACCACGGAAAGTCCGCCGTGGCGTAGGAAGGGGAAAGATTCAAAGTAATATGGAAACTCGCGCTAATGAAATATGGAAACAGCGATATAGTTTTATTTAGCTTTCGTGCGCGATTTGTCTAATTAATAATAATTATGTAGACTATTAAACGTCGTAAAGTAGTAGTAAAGCAAGTAGTAAAGCAGTCAACATTAAAGTACTGTAACTCTGTACGTAGTACTATTATTTATTCTAGGGTTAAAGTTTTTCAACGCTGTTTACGTAAATAGTTTTTTGTATATACTTAATGAAATCGTTTTTTATTTCAAATATTTATTTTTCGCAATATAAAATTCGTGATAATCATCATTCGCAATTTTAACATATGGTATTTATACCTTCGATTAGTTGGTTATTTCGGAACCTCGTGGCTCTGACTTTTTGACGGCAAGCCAAAACATCGCTCGATGTTTATGAATAATATATCGGTGTTTCAAAGAATTGATGTCATTTTTCATCCCTGCACGGTGGTAAGGGCACCGAAGACCGAGTTCACTTTGTCGCCCTCGTTAGGGACCCTTACTCCCTCACTCTTTTACTATTACACCACCGTGATTAAGTGCTTAGCGACCCTGATTCAGTGTAGTGTAATAGAGGTATAAGGCAGGATCTGTATTCTAAAAATGGTCACACTGCACTCTTTTAGCTGAGCCGCATTCAATCACAGTATAGGTATGACCGATGTTGCCGTACAACATCGATGTTGGCTGCGATAGCTCAACTTCGATGTTCGATGTTTATTCTCCTCAAAACATCGATGTTTTTTGCACTTGTATTTAATTGGTTAGAATTAGATAAATGAAAAAAAGGATTACCGTTTGCGCACCGCTGAGGTCTGAGCGTTTGATGCTTGCTTGTTATTGTTTTATTTGTTTTTCTAAATATTTTTTTTATTATAATTTCAATTGCATTTTTACGTACGAGCATGTGTCCTACCACACATACGCTCTTCCTGAAGAAAAAAGGTCGTGGCTGTCCTCCGCGGAGTTCCTTTCGAACTTGCCTTCGAGAACATACTGGAAGACCTCAAATCGCAAGGTTTCCCCATTGAGGCTGTGCAATAAGATGCACAGCAGCAGGGGCGAGAGATTCAATCTTGACCTACTCATACCTTCTAACGTGCCGACGGCAAAAACCATATTCAGCAGCTACGCACCGTATGCGGCCTATCGCGAGTAAAGTTCGAGTCTCCCCATAGGCACGGTTATCCGGCGCAGTGCCACCGCTGCCAACTTTATGGGCATGCGGCGGCCAACTGTTCAGCCCCACCCAGGTGCGTTAAGTGCCTAGAACAATACCACTTGAAAGAGTGCCCTCGGCCCCAAAACGCCGAAACCCCACCCGCATGTGTCCTGTGTGGACAGACCGGCCAACCAGCAAATTTCAGGGGCTGCCCTCGCGCTTCTCGCATCCATCCTAACAAAGCTGCCAGATGTGTAGTGTATGTGTATGATGTGTATGTGACCACTGGTCAATGACCAATCATTTCCGGCTCTCCCAAGCCGAATGCCCCGTCAGGACTTGCCCCTGTCTCAGCCCCTCAGGGCTTATCTGAGTCTTCTTGTTGAGAATCACAATCTCTTAAGTTCGTTGTAATAAAAACAACATAATGGCAGAGCCTCCTGCTCCCGCCATATCACACGGTTGTATCAAGCCAACGGGTTTGTCGCTTGTATCCTTTAATATCCTCGGATTGTGTAATAACCTCCCTGAGCTTATGCTCGTTTTTCGAGATCGCGAAGCCGACCTCCTCCTCCTTCAGGAGACCCACCTCAGTTCTAAGGTCCTCAAAGGCCTCTCTATCAAAAAGTATTCTCTTCTACGTGATTACAGACCCGACTGCAAAGGCGGCGGTATTGCCATTTACCACGAGAAGTCGCTTCATTGCTCCCACATCCCCACTCCTACAGTTCTAGACCACAATAAAAGGTACAGCCCAAGGTGCTACGGCTGTGGAGAAAGGGGCCATATTCAACCCAGCTGCCCTAAGCGATCTGTAAAAAGGGAAGGTGATCGATCTCGAAAAGGTAGTGCCGCTTACAGCACCACCCAGCAGCAGCAGGAATACGACTTGACTATCGTACGCTGCAGCGGGAAATCGAATGGCAACGCAGATGCGTTGTCAAGAAGACCTTGTCCTGATAAGTGCAAGAATAGTTCTAGGCAGGAGAGTAAGGAAGTGGTATCTGTGAGGATTCTCAGGACAGACCACCTCAGCAATGAGTGGAAGGACAGTTTACAATATGCTCAGTAGGACGATCAGGACATCAAGCCGATTCTGGAATGGGTGAAGGCCAGTGCTCCCATGCCCAAGTGGAGCGACATCTCAGCGATGAGCTCGACCACCAAAAGCTATTGGGCCCAATGGGACAGCTTGCTGATTCGGGATGGAATCCTGTGCCGTAGATGAGAAAATGTTGGAGGCGACAGCTGTCGTTTGCAAATGGTTGTCCCTAAAGCTAAAGTGCCGGATGTTCTACAGCTGTACGATAATGGTTGTTCAAGAGTCCATCTGGGAGTTAAACAAACTCTACTAAAGATCCGAGAATGGTTTTACTGGGTCCATTATCGTGACGATGTTGAGGATTGGTGTCGCAAATGTACTAGTTGTGCGGCTGTGAAGGGACCTCAGACTCGTAGTAGAGGTGCGTTGAAGTTGTACAATGTTGGTGCACCATGGGAGAGAATAGCCATTGACGTGGTGGGGCCGTTACCGGAATGTGAAGTGGTAACAAGTATTTCATGGTTGTGATGGATTACTTCACTGTGTGGCTAGAAGTCTTCGCCATTCCAAATCAAGAAGCTTCAACAGTTGCAGATAAAATAGTTCATGAAGTCTTCTGTCGTTTTGGAGTACCTTTAGAGATTCACAGTGATCAAGGAAGGAATTTTGCGTCTCAAATGTTCCAGGAAACTTGCCGAGTTATGGGTACTCACAAAACAAGAACGACTTCTTACCACCCGCAATCTGATGGAATGGTGTTGGGACAAGCACATGCAACCGTTTTTGTTGTCATATCGAAGCCTTGTTCACGAAAGTACATTAGTGACACCAGCTTTCGCAAACATTGGAAGAGAATTAAGACTAACTGCAGACCTAATCACCGGGATACCACCTGATGCCCCACACAGTATAACCGATTATGCAAATGACTTGCGGAACAAAATGAATGGCATTTATGAGCACGTCAGACAATCGGGCCAGCAAATGTCCGAAAAGATGAAAACCCGGTATGACCGCAAAATGAACAACAAAGGGTTCGACGAAGGTTCACGAACGAACAAACGACGAAGGGCCGATAATGCTCGGGACGAGCATGTCTTAGGAGGGGGCAGTGTTGCGCGCCTAAGTTGATGTCTGGTACCTGGCATTAGCGCCATCTAGTGTCTGGGAACAGAGCATGGAGAGCTTACCAGAAAATGCCATGACTGAACTTTCAACCAACACCGCCATCTAGTAGCGAATAGAAGAACTAAGCTTTCTGGAAAGCTCCACACTCGAACTTTCTGCACCTGGTCGATCGGGGGCCGGTATTTACTGGAATATTCTGGATGTATCGTTGAAAAAGACGTATATAAAGGCGTTGAAGCCCGCCACCGGGGCATTATTGAATTGGCGATACGAGCAAAGCTTTCGGAGCGAAATAAAGTGAACAAAAGTGTTAAGTGTGATTTAAGTTTTAATAGGTGTTCTCTAATAAAAGTGTAAATTTTGTTAATTCAATCAGCAGTTTTTATTGTCACGTATATATACGTCACGCGTATAGTGTAAGACACCGATATATAACCATCACTCATTCAGCGTTGCCAACTTGACGGGATTCCCGTTAGATTTGACGGGACAGCGAGGTTGGCAACGGAAAAAAATTGTGTTTAACGGGTTAACGGGTTTTTCAACAAAATTTGTTTTTTTAGATTTGTTTTCTTAATTAATTTTTTTAGTTTAAAAATACGAAAAAATGTGCAATACATTCTTATCTTTAAAAAGTTCAGAGAGTAAGTTTTCATTTGACGTAATTCTTTTAAATACGGCTCGGAAACTGTTTTATCATTGGTCGGCCAAAATGATGCGCTACTGTTGAATACATAGAAAACTATCAACTACTCTATTTATTTCGTTCTCTCTCTATACTGTTTGAGTCGCATATCCTGTGAACCCGTGATATCCAGTGTTGTCAACTTGACGGGTTTCCCGTTAGATTTGACGGCACAGCGAGGTTGGCAACGGGAAAAAATTGTGTTTAATGGCTAACGAATTTTTTAACGGAACAACAAAAATTTATGTTTTTTAGATTTGTTTTCGAAATAAAAATAATTTGGAAATGGCAAAAATTAAATTATAATTTTATTCATTTTTCCAGTGTAAAAATACGAAAAAACGCGCAATACATTCTTATCTTTTGTTGAGAGAGTAAATTTTCATTTGACCTAATTCTTTTAAATACAGCTCCGAAACTGTTTTGTTGTTGGTCGGCCAAAATGATGCGCTACTGTTGAATATATAGAAAACTATCAACTACTCTATTTATTTCATTCTCTCTCTTTACTGTTTGATTCTCATATCGTGCGAACCTGTGATATCCTCGAAAGTCAATAAGTTTTAGTTCGATAAAATGAATTTATTGCCTAGAGCATGTAGTAGATGGCGCTATTACAAATCTCAAATAGAAAATGTTCAGTTCCCAATGGATCTCACAGACTCAACAGAGTACAGGAGCCTGAAGTGATCCATTTGAATGATCGATCCGAATGTACTGTACTCGTGACAAAATGTACTAGAATGATTCGGTCACTAGAAATGAATTATTGATACTTGTCTACCGTACTTGACGGGTGACGGGATTATAGTGTTCTCTACAACGGGAACATAAACGCCTATTCACTTGATATAATACACCAGCATTAATATTTGATTGATAAATTGATTATTGCACAAACTAATAAGAGTATTAATATTATTGGGATTATTAGTTAAATTGCAATATTATTATCTATACGTTGATTTGTAAAAGTTTCTAAATATTTTTAACTGTAACACACCTTTCACGTTATTGAAAAATATTACTGTATACGTATTTTATTATTAATTAAAAAACAAAAGAATTCTCTTAAGTGATAAAAAATTAAATAATTTTGGGGGGTTAACTTCAGTCAACCAACCGGAACGACAGTCACGGTGATAGCTAGAAGTGGGTGTTGAATCAATAAAGTGTTTTTTTCAACGGCTTTTCATTCGTCAACCTGTTAACTGTTAATCATTAATGAAAAAATAGGTTGAAAATATTAGCTTTCAATTTACGTCAACGCACTCAACGCATTTTTTTTTCAATATTATTTTATTCATTTCTGTGAATTTAGTCTCCCTCGGAAATATTCGTTACTTCCGGAGGTTACCGAACACCGCCGCATCAACACATCGGACGCGGTCTTGTGGGTGCGTATGTGAGCGTGAGCAAGTAAAGAAACTTAATTTGTGATATGTTAAGATTTTGTATTTAGTATGTGTAAACAATCCGTGAGCTTCGTTCAAGGCTAAAATTCGTTGCGATTTTTTTGTTTGCATTACGCGGTCGAGGACAAGTGTATTTAAGTTTAGTTTATTTTTTAAGTTTAAGTTTTACTGGTTGGGATTTTACGTGAATATTGTTTTGTGACAAAGCTTGGACATTATGTCAGTGGCACGTAGACACGTTTACTCTGCCAAAGACAAATAGACAATATAAAACGAATTGTGACTCACATAAAAAAAGCTCGCAGAGAAAGACTAAGATGCTAGCAGACAAAGACTTGTCGACGATCACTTCGGAAGATTGGACCACCTACCAACAGTTATGTCAGGTGTTGAAACTATTCGAAGAGTGGCCATAAATATTTGACAGCGTGTTATCTCATAATAACGACACGTTGCCTGATAGAATCTTATAATAAAATATGAGAGAAAGGAAATCGAACATCAAATGTCCACGATATAGTTTCATTTTTGAAATCAGATTTATCAGACAGATTCAAAGGGATAGAGCAAAGTGACACATTTAGTTTGTGTACTTTCTTGGACTCTTGATTTAAGATGCAGGGATTTGCAGACCACGCTGAAATTGTCAAAACAAAAGATAGAGTACGAATGCTCGTCGCCACCGAAATATCCAAAATTGATGCTGCAACACTGGCCCAAACCTCAAATCAAAATGAATTGACAAGAACTAGAATTAATTCAGTCCACGGGATATTTTTGATCAAATAATATGGGCACCTCCCACCACAGGCACTCCGTTATCAAAAGCCATAGAAGAAGTGGACATCTATTTGGCCGACGACATATTAACAAGTACTAATACTACTGGTGACTGGAAGAATTCTTTGGAATGATGGAGAACTCACGATTTTTTATCCAAACTTAGCCAAAGTTTACAAATTTAGTTTAAAAATGTACTACGACTGGAAAATCAGTGCAATGCGATAGAACGTTCTCTAAATCGGGGCTAATTGTAAATCAAAGGAGAACAAGACTAACTACCAGCAAAATGCTATTTTGAAATGTTAACTTAGATGTAGGCCGTTTCGCAAGTTATGAGCTTTTATATGTTACTGTAAATAGAACAAAGGAAAAAAATCATGAATATTGTATATATATCCAGCCAGTTCTAAGCCTGGAAAAGTACGAAGAATGGTCATTGCAGTTCAATAAACAGTAATCTTTAGATACGAATTTATTCTTATCAAATCAATAATCTTTAACTTAATCTACAACAAAACTGTTATTTATCGAAAACGTTGAAATATTGAATTGACGATAAACGCTAACAATTGAAGTTTCAAAACCTGTTATTTATTTAACAGCTTTTTAAACCTGTTGACCATTAATGATTAACAGTTAAATTACATTAACTAAAAAACCGTCAATGACCCATGCTTAGTGATAGCAAAATAATAACTTTGTCTATGTTTTACACAAAGGAAAAGGAAGAGCATACCTAACTTTATAAAACAAACCATTAACAATCGAATGGAGTACATTATTGTCTATTGAAGAAAAGGGATTCCCCTGTTATCTTGAAATGTTGTCATATTTACAAAAATTGCATTAGTCTCGGGTATTTCTTTTTACTTATTAGTAGCAATTAATATTTACAATGGAAGTGGAACCCAGTAAAACAATTCAATTGTAAGAGTTATCACTACTACGTTTACAATTTTAAATAGTTTTAGTGAGTAAAGGAACAGGATAACTTTACACTCATTTTTTAAATAAGCTAAAATATTTAACATATTTGTGCCGATTGATACGTAACTTAATATCGAAGGTGAAAATACGTTTACATTTGCTGTTTATACATAAAAAGTAAAGTAAAAAGTAAAAACCTTGCCCTTGCCCTAAAACCCTCCCAGAAATGAGAGGAGGCCTGTGCCCAGCAGTGGGACGTATATAGGCTGTAACTTTACTTT
This sequence comes from Parnassius apollo, assembly GCA_907164705.1. Taxonomy (NCBI): domain Eukaryota; kingdom Metazoa; phylum Arthropoda; class Insecta; order Lepidoptera; family Papilionidae; genus Parnassius; species Parnassius apollo. The sequence continues at coordinate 127,898 of CAJQZP010000828.1, forward strand.
TATATATGGTCATCCGCCGCCCTCGTTACGATAGTGGTTCAAGGCGAGGTGCGCCGCCGACGCCTCGCCGGACTCGCAGAATCGCTGCACTCAACAGCTCGCGGGTCCTCACTCACGAGTCTAATTTGATGAAGCTGTAAAGGCCGCAGGGCCAACAGCATACAATTTCGGAAAAAAAATGGTCGTCTGGTTATTGTGATCACTTTCTTATAACTCAAAAACTACAGCCTTGTTTCCACAGGTGGTTTCGTGCCACGATAAGTCTTCATCGGTCAATCAAATAATAAAGAGTCGAAAGGGCGTTGCTTATCGACACTAGTTATACTACATCATACTAAAATCGCCTTTAATATTTACTATATATTAACTGTTAATTTAGTTTTTTTTAGTTGATTTTGAAGTGTTCCTGATATTGCCACAGCTTGTTTGCTACTTTTTTCTTAATATGTTAGTTATTGTACATGACCTTGTGTTTTTGTCTGTTTTCTCCGCCTAGTTTTGGTTTTATAGGGCGGCAGAGCTTAGGGTAAGGAATATGTTAAAATTGAGATATATAGGAAAAAAGTTCAAAAATAATCTTAATATTCCTAAGCTATCGTAGAGCAACACGGGTTCGAAGCCCGTTGGAACCAATAAAATTGATAAATACAATTTTAAATGTACGCTCGGTGAAGGTAAATATTTTATTTAAAAAAAATTAAGAATACTAGAAATCACGATAGAATACGGTTTACCACAGTAGTCAAATAGCAGATTCGAGCATACAACTTCCTAAGTTTGCAGTCCGAAGCTTACCAGATGGCTAGTGTCACTTCAAATGCTTATAATGCTTTAAATATGCTACTGAATTTTGGATATCGAAAACGTCATAATATCTTATGATATATATATATATATATATATATATATATATATTAAGGGAAGTTTAAATTTTAAAGGAAAGCACAACAACACAAGTACAAGCAAAGTGTATAGACTGTATACACATACAGCGAATAGTACGACATTGTTGTTTGCACAGAGTACCTTTGTCCTTTGTATAAACCTTACGTTAGTACTCTTATTAGTTTGTGGAACTGGTTGCTTGGTTGTTTGCTGTTCGAGAAATTTATTCTACACCGTAAGAAATTTATATATATTTATTTGTTTTGTAGCAAGATTTATTTACCTAGTAAATAATTATTGTAGCCGTACTGTTTTAATTTCTATCTTATAGCCGTAGTAGAGAACAGAACTAAGTGTTATTAATAACAGATGCATTAAAATATCTTCATTGAACGTTGATTTACATTCCTTGTTTCAAAGTTTTAATTTAAGTATAGCTAGTAGTTATAGCCCACAAATTAATTCACTCTAGACTTGAAACTGAGAATTATTTTAACTAAACTTTTAAGGAATAGGTACCCCATATAAATGTGAAGTAAATTTGGGATGAAGTTTTTAATAACGTATTATTGAGATATTCTAGTTGTTACATTAAACTTGCGATGTTACTTAGTCCACTCAAAAGAACCAACGAAACCGACTTTCAGGATTAAAATAATTAGCTTCGAAGTCGCGGCTTGAAATCTTCTGTAAAGTGATTTACGATTTCAGAAGCTTTGTTAAATTAAACACCATAAGTATAAGAATTTCGTACGGGTTTATCAAAGAAAAAACACTTGTTTCAGGCTAAAATGGGTATGTTGGCTGCTCTCGCTGTTAACATTGTCGGTGGGGCGGTCATTTACGGAACAGCTGGTATTGGTGCTCCATTGGTAGCACCATTGCTGGGTTTCAGCAGCAGCGGCATCGTGGCTGGAAGTACTGCCGCTGCCGCCCAGGCGTACTACGGAAACCTTGCTGCTGGGAGTATAATTTCCCAACTGACGTCAATTGCTATGGTAGCACCTACTCCATAAGGTGATTAAATGCAATTTTAAACATTGTCATTTTCTTTGTATTTATCTGTATGTGTATGCACCATTAAACCATTAAAACCATGAAATATTTTAGGTGATATCTAATAATAATGGATTTAAAACAAAGAACTGTAGTTTTATTTAAAGATATGCTTTGTCACATTGTATGAACAGTCATTGGTTAATTAATTAATAAAAAATATATTACAATAACTTTATCTAGACTAAATCTACAACAATATCTTCTTAGCTTTTTATATGCCCGTGTTTTTTCACTTTTCTTACAATGCTACATAGGTTGGATGTCCATATCAGCCCAGTGCCAATTTCAACCTTAAAAGTTTGTACAATTTTAAATAGGCACAATATTTGTGAGCTTGTTTAAATTGTAAGTTAATTTATCCAAATATGTATTGAACATTTATCTACAATCATGTTATTAAAATACTATTACTAAACTAGCTAGTAAACTTTTTTACCTTCAGCATATGCTGTAAAAAAACAGCTTAATTAGCTATTTCTATGGCATAATGTCATAATGGTACCTTGCTTTGGGGTAATGCAACTGACATAACTTTGTTTTGCAGACGAGAACCATAAGAGCAAAGAACCTACTACTCTCTGGCATAAGAGCAATTGATAACCTAGGTTCAGACCTAGGTTATCAATTAGAGAAAAATTTAAACTAATAAATTTATTAACTTCAGCCCCATTATATTATTGAAAATTTAACATATGTTACATTAAACTTGCGATGTTACTTACTTACACAAAGAAAAATAGTTTTTTTAAATAGTGATTTATAAAAAGTTATAAAAAATTTATAAAAAGTTTTTATACCAGTTACTTGATTCCAAACAGTGATTCCTTCATGGGGCAATGTATTTACTTATACAACAAAGTTGCAGAAAATATGCAGGTGTTATCTAGCAAAAGGCTCAAAATATTTACCAAGTTAAGTTACCAGTTACTTGATTCCAAACAGTGATTCCTTCATGGGGCAATGTATTTACTTATACAACAAAGTTGCAGAAAATATGCAGGTGTTTTCTAGCAAAAGGCTCAAAATATTTACTAAGTTAAGTTACCAGTTACTTGATTCCAAACAGTGATTCCTTCATGGGGCAATGTATTTACTTATACAACAAAGTTGCAGAAAATATGCAAGTGTTATCTAGCAAAAGGCTCAAAATATTTACTAAGCACAAATTGTTTAATAGGTCCACTAAGAGTAAGAGTACTGTGTTAATAAAGATTGTTATACTTTTAAAGAGTATGTGATGCTACCATGTTGTTTCTAATATCTTCATACTAATTGCATAAAATAATGAACTGTAAATTATTTTTTTTAAAGAAAAAGTCCTGCTGAGTTTCTTGCTGGTTCTTTACAGGACAGAGGTTTTTTCTGAAGAGAAAGAATTACATGGAATGTATATTGAATAAAAACAATTCTATTCTATTGCAAGAACAATTTTAAAAATGATATAATACAATATCGTTTATTGTATACTAAGAAAACAAATAACAAGAAACAAACAGTGAAAAACAAAAGGCAGTCTTACTATGTAGCAATTTCTTGCAGACAACCTAAATAGGAAATAAAAATAAGCAAAAAGTTAATTAATGGGTAGAGTGCAATATAAATAATATCATAATTTAAAATATAAAAGTAAATTAATAAACACGCCAGTATTTACTTGAGAGATTAGTGATTTTTAAATGGCAGGAAGACATTATGGCTGGAATTCCAGCCTTCATGTATCAAATGTCTTTTTGTGTACCTTATATTATTTATATGTGGTGAAGCCACGCTGCAGTTATATTAGTAGTATACTCGTAGCATGATTGGGTCGGCTCGACCAGGGAAGGACCATGCTCTCACAGAATACCAGTATAGAATAGTAGCTTAATATGCAGTGTTTGTATGGTGAGTGTAGAGATCCAGAGACCCTTTTTACTGGAAATGAAGCGTTCCATCTTAGTTCTCACGGATGATAACGCATCTGCATTTTAACCCTTAAATGCATGATTTTTCCTTTTTAAGCAAATAAAATTTATTTGGATGTAAGGTTAGCTCTATAGTGAGGTAAAAATAATTTTAAAAAAATATTCATAAAATTATTTAATTTTTTTTTAAAATAATGGGTTGGTGGAAATTTACATCATTATGTCATCAGAACCAATTTATTGGGAACAAATGTTTATTGAGACAATAAATTAACTCATTATGGAATTTATTGAAACAATTAAAGTTTTTGTTGGAGACAGCTAATGATAATGAAAATACATTTGATGCTGAACATAGTGAAAATGATACCCAGATAAAAATACTATTATTATATCATTCTTTGTTGCCATGACACTGCACCACTAGTATTAAAGTAGGTTTCATACTTTTCTCTGATAATTTTTGCATTTTGAGTGGGGTTACGACTATGTGTTTGTTGTAGTGACTGTAATTCTCCATTTTGTGGTCTCAGCCCCAATTCAATCGTTCCATTTTCGTGATTTTCACTATCTAAGTGCTGATGTGGACTGTAAGCTTGTCTTAATTTTTTCCTTAAAAAATTGTGCAATACACAACATGCCAAAACTATTTTGTTAATATTGTGCACACTGGTATTTATAGGCGATCGAAAAATGTGGAATCTTGCCGCCAGAATTCCAAAAACATTTTCTATAATTCTTCTAGCCCTGCATACTGTATAATTGTATATCCTCTTACTTGAGCTAGCCTGTGATTGCCTTTGTGGGTACGGTTTCATAAAATCTGTCCTCAAAGCAAAAGCCTCGTCGCCAATAAATACATAAGGCAATTCTTCTGAATGACCGCTTGGTTTTCTGGGGCTAGGAAGATTTAAGCGCTTGGAATTCAATCTTTGAAAGAATGTAGTTTTTTGTAATACACCTCCGTCAGAAATACGTCCATTTGTTCCAATATCTACATAAATAAATTCATAATTTGCATTTGCAATTCCCATAAGTACAATACTGTGATACCCTTTATAATTAAAAAATGTGAGCTGGCTCCGGCAGGAGGGACTATAGCTACATGTTTCCCATCGACGGCTCCTAAACAATTTGGAAATTGCCATGTACGCTCAAACTCTTCAGCAATTGCTAGCCATTCTTCTTCTGAACTCGGGAACTGTAACAAAAAAACCCATAATTCAGTATAAATGATATTTTTATTTACAGAGTACCATTTGCAACGTGTCATCACCTGTGACACCTGCAACATCTGTTGCTTCATCTGCACGTCGTAAGCGACACGGCAATGCCGCCATTGAAGACACAATATCGTTAATAGGTAAAAGATTACAAAACCCAGATGATGAATATGATGCTATAGGAAAAAATGTCGCAATTAAACTCCGCAACATGACTGCTATTCAACAAGGCATAGCTGAAAAGCTCATCAATGAAGTTATTTTTTGGGACGGTTTGAAAAATTAACATTCAATACAAGTATACATAATCCAGTTCCAGTCCAGGTACCCCAAAGACCATTGATACACATGCCAGCTGTTACAGTCCAGCTGCAAGAAACACAAGCATTTAACTTGACACAAGACTCGCAAACTATTAGTATCCCGGACACCCTGGTTGAATATTTAAACTTTAATAATAATAACTAAAAATAAATAAAATAGTACGTTACATTTGTATATGTTCAAGAGTAAATTTATTTGTTAAGCATTAATGTTAATGTGCCATTGCAAAATAAAGTCTGATTATTTGTACTGAGTTATTTTATTTATAAAGTATGTAATAAATGATACATACCATCAAATATGTTTTCAGTGCAGAGTAGATTGCGTCACATGTCTCAGGAATTATGTAAGGTGCACTGGGGTAATTCCGAAAAAGGGTATATTCCGAAAATTCAAAGATTCTACTAATCGTAGCGATATTTTCCTATTGGCAACATTGGTTTAGACGCCATATTGATTATCCTCGCCGCATCAGTCGTCGTGAGAAGCTAGTGTCAACATAACGTGCGTAGCATCAAGTTTTGTCAAAAGAGTGTTTTTCGCGCCATTTTTGTTGATTCGCAATAACCCCAACATATTTATCCCGGAATTCTGGTAAGTTATTTCAATAAGTGCTTGTTTTTGCGATACGTTATAGTTTTTAGCGAATTCGTGACAGGAAAACAACGTACTAGCTGTGTTTTCAATATTTTTTCGTACATACCCCTCTGGGGTGATTCCGATGTATAACCATTCCGCAATAACCCCACTTAGTTTTTCCATAGAAATTGACAGTGATTCTCAATCTGTACGATCAGATGATTTGCATGACATTACATGAAGTATGCAAAATTTTATTATTATTTCGAAGTTTGTTGGAAAACTTGGGTTTATTGTAGATAATGATTCTATATTACTAATCATTACTTATTAACCGACCTCAAAAAGAAGGAGGGTTTTCTAATTCGACTGTATATCTGTTTTGTGTGTATTTTACTCGATTTCTTCGGCGATTATGAACCGATTTTAATTGTTCTTTTTTTAATTGGTAGAGGAAACGGACGTTGTTCCATATTTTAATAATTTTGGTTGAATTGTTTTAAAAAATAACTGCAACAAATGGGTTAATAAGCTTCAATAAACGACATTTAATTTACTTCGCCTATGAATTAATTAACAGCAAAAAGTGGTATGTGTAAGTCACTCCAAATAGAAAAATAAAAAAGTTAATACCGTCTTCAAAAAGAACACAATAATGTGTGTGAGGCAGTTTCGAAATTCGGTACCCAATAAACCAAATCAAAGAATCAACTTCGAGCATCTACTTCCTAAACTGTTTCACACATATTGCGTTCTTTTTGAAGGCGGTTTTAACTTATTTTAAAGTTTATGTTTTAAATAACATTGTAATTTAAAATTAATGTATTCCCAATCCTTCGGGAAATACAGGTGTGACGTATATGTTAAGTAAGTAGGAACTTATTTCTTTTTCAGAGCCATTATGCCTCGGACTTACATAAGAAAGAAAATTAAATCATACACTCCACAAGATTTAGCTCAAGCGATCGCAAAGGTAAAAAATGGAGAACTTACGCAATATAGAGCAGCGCAAGAGTACAAAATTCCAATGACGACTCTTCATGAAAACTTAAAAAAAGGTAAAGAAACTACCGGACCAAATGCAGGTAGACCAACCGTTATACGCCTAGAAGATGAGAAAAAATTAGCAGAAACTGTCAGAATTATGGAAAAATGGGGATATGGTCTGTCTAGGTTTGAAATTATGGAGCTTGTCGCTGAATATGTGCGGGTGAATAAGATTCAAACACCATTTAAAAATAATGTCCCAGGCACAGACTGGTTCATTAATTTCCGGAAACGACATAGATTATCAATTAAAAAAGCACAGCCTGTAGAATTTGTAAGAAGAAAAATGACAGATCCATTCGTCATTGGTGAATATTTCAATTTGCTCGAAAATACTTTAAAAGATTTGGATCTTTTTGAAAGTCCCCAACTCATTTGGAACTTAGATGAAACGTCGTTATGCCTGGATCCATCCAGAACTAAAGTATGTGGACAAATAAATAAACCTTGTGCGAGGTCCACCCATGGGAGTGGAAAAGAAAATATCACTATGTTGACAGGCGCAAGCGCTAATGGGAAGAAGTTGCCGCCTTTGATTGTATTTAAAGGCAAATTTGTTTGGGATCAGTGGATGGCTGAACTGGTTGGTGGTGATTACGATTTCGAATTATCGTATGCAGCCAGTACTAAAGGGTGGATGGAAACAGACATTTTCTATAATTATATAGAAAAAGTTCTTATCCCAAGTTTGGGCGAGGAGCGCCCGGTTCTTATTGTTTATGATGGTCACTCAACTCACGTCCATGTAAGAGTTGTGGAACTGGCAATACGAAACCGTATCACAATTCTTAAACTACCGCCACACACATCACATTTGCTGCAGCCTCTTGATATAGCAGTATTCAAGTCATTCAAGTCAATATGGGATGCAAAACTGGTAGAGTGGCAGCGTAGAAATGTTGGCACGAAAATGCCAAAAAAAGTTTTCGCTCAAGTGCTGGCAGATACTTGGAGAGAAACAAACCCCAATATTATCAAAAGTGGATTTAGAAAAGCTGGGATTTTCCCTTTCAATGCGCACGTGATACCTGTGGACAAATATGATCCAGATGCATATAAAAGGTACCAAAAAAAGACATTAGAAAAACATTTAGCTTCCACACAACCGACACCAAAAAAATCCGAAGTCACTACAAGAAATTTGTATTGGCTTGTTTAACAATCAACTTGCAACAACAAATGATGCTTTTGAAAATGCAAATACCGATGACGTTACCTTGCTGTCGCAAATTTCAAAGTCCAGTATCCAAACTTTGAGTTTTGTGGCCAGACAGCCAACCCAACTACCTGCATGTTTACAGAAATCGTCAAACACTGATAAGGATACCTTGTTGTCTCTGGTATCGAAACCTGATATCCAGACTTTGAGTTTTGTCGCAAAACAACCATCCCAAATACCTATATGTTTACAGAATTCTAATCAAACATCAACTCAAAATTTATCAAAAATAAAAATAATCTCGAACGTTATCATCAAAAAAGCATCTCCACAGTTACTTCAAGCTCAACGACTACCCGAGCCATCATGCACATTCGAAGAACTGCTTTTAAGAAAAATACAACAGGACAAAAAAGATAATAAACCGACAAAAAAGAAACATGTCACTAAAGGTGCTGAAGTGATAACAGCAACAATGGGTAAGAAAATTTTAGAAGAAACGGTAAAAGCTAAGAAAGCGAAAGCTAACCCCAGTAAAATTTACAAAAAAAGAACAGCAAAAGTAAAAAATAAGGAAGATTCTGAAATAACAATATTTACAGCACAGCAACAAGAATATCATCCAGGCCCTTCAGGCATAAGGAATAAGAAGAAACGAAAACGCCAGCCTTCACTTGACAGCATAACTAGTGTATCCGACATTATGAGCGTACATAGTGATTCTGATACTATTGAATGTGTTGATTTTGAAGAATTGACGGATGAATACTCTGAAAATGGTTTTCTTACTAACAAGAATTTAAATCCTCTCTGTATTAAGGGTAAAGGTGTAGGCAAAAGAAGTAAAGGGAAAGAAAACAAAGTGGAAGAAAAAGTCGAAGAAAATAAAGAGGAAAGACTCATTGAAAGAAATTACGAATGTGATATTGATGTTTTTACTAAAGAAAAAAATATGACAACTAGAGAATTCTCGAAAGAAAAGGACAAAGATGAGCAACTGCTACTTAAACAGGAAAGTAAAGAAATAATATGCGAGACTCAAGAAGAGAACCTTGCTATGAAGGAAAATTACCAACTAAATGATTCAGTACTCGTCAGATATTTGATAAGGAATAAATGGAAGTATTTTGTGGGGTTCATAGAAAATATAATAAAAAATGAAGAAATATACTTCACTATCAATTTTCTAAAAACCGTGAGACCACAGCAGCGCCTTACCTTTATAACGACTAAAAGAAAGGATATTGATAAAGTTCCAAAGTCATTAATAGTGAAGAAGATAGATTTAAAAAAATATAACGAAAAAGAATATTACTTACTTAATTATGAAGATACAATTTACTTTGACTGATTATGTAACAGTGATTTTATATCATTATTATATAGATGCGATGTTTTTACAATGTCCTAACCAATTTTGTTATATTTAAAAAAAATTGAAGCATTTTATAATTTTAGTTTTGCTAGCAGCAAAGTTTTTTTATTTGATAAGGTTAGTGCTTAAGTACTTTATACCAAAAGAAAATGAAAATGGTGGTTGTGACCGTTCCTACTTTGAGTTAACATTTTTAAGGATGATTGATTTAAGTGTAAGACAATAATACATGTAGAAAGTTTATTTTATTTTGCAAAAAGCACTGAATAAAAGGTATTTTTATAAAAATCTCTACCTATGCTTTATTTCTTCAAGTATCTACAGTTTCAGCTCATCTTAATTGACCGTTAAATTTCATAAGAGCATTAACCCCTGCTAAAAGCAACATGTTTGTCTCTTTGGTAATGTACAAATTTTTAATAATCCGCAGTCATTTTATTCATTTTTATCAGGATTAAAATAATAATATTAATTTATAATAATAATTTAAATTATTAAAACATAACGACATTATTAAATTATGTAATCATTTATACTACTTGTTCTATTCCGCGCAGAGATCTGTCAGAACTATCAATTATTGTCAACTCACTTCTACGGCAACTTCGATGACAACTGTGACATTTTTCTCGTTTGTCACCAGTGGAAATAAAATTACTGGCAATAAAGTGGGTGACAATTACTGAGAATAAACAAAAAAAACTTAATTGAAATGTTGAGAACCACAATCTCTTCTAGGGGTAATTCCGAAATACAAGACCATAAAAAATTATATTAGCGATACTATTACTAAAATTCATGATATTTTGTGTAAGGGTTAAATACGATTGAAAAAGAAATGTAAGCCTTCGGTCAAAGTACAATAAAATAAACTTTTGAATAATTTTTGAATAACCCCAAGATAGTTCGTAATTTCCCCTATACCAAAAACTTATAACTCAATAATTCAAAATGCTCTATTTAGTGAATCCAACTACATAGTTATGAATCTAATATATCCATAGATTAAATATTTTCATTAAGTTAACAGAAGTCGCATACTATTGTCAGTAAATATGAAGTTACTTTACCTAACTAACCGAAATATAGACCTCTAGTCATCTCGTAAAAATTCCCGTCGGAATTACCCCAGTACACCTTACCCCAATGACTGTCTTGATATCGCTGACGAATACATTACATCTTTATATGTTCCACCAGTTATCAAAAATCGTAATGTTGCACTTAAACGTTCATGCGGTGAAATAGCTTCTCTCATGCAAGTATCCTGTTTAGCTATAATTGGTGTGACAAAACACAAAAGTTCTTCATACACAGGCTCAGGCATTCTGAAATAATTCTGGAAATCTTCCTTCTCTTCACGTAACTCTCTTACTAAATTCACATGTGATAAACGCTCTCTTTTTGTAAGTCAGTTCTTAACCCACACTTTTCGCCTTTGTCTATTGTTTTTAGTTTTTAAAATGTAATACGATATAATTCCTAAATAACACAAAGTTTCTTCAGTGGACGACATCGCGATACGGTATGAGTAAGTTGGCGCGTGTGTCGCCAACGTCGAGCCAAGTAAGTTCGCGATCTTAAAAACCGCCTACTTTAAGGTGAATCCCTGACCAAAATGTTGCGAAAGTGCGTTTTTCAGACTCTATTATCTCATTAGTTATGAAAAATAAACTACATCTAAAAGTACATTATTAATGTTCGATATCTTATCATCGCATTCCACGTTCTAATTTATTTTTATGTGCTATAAATACATTTAAAATCAACTTTTAAAAAATGACTAAAATTCTTGATTACATGCATCTGTTGCTAAACGCAACGCTCTAATCATTTGAGGATAACACTAATGGATAGATAATTAAAAAATCTATATTCTCCACGTTTTATTTAAATTTTTAAGTTCGTTTTTTCTCTTTTAATTGAAATAATTCCGAAAATTGTGTGACTTCTATGATAAAGGGGCGTGCGCAGAGTGCGGGCGGCATTACGCTCAAGGCCGCGTCGCCCTTCCCGCAAACATAATATTATTTGAGTACCTACCAACCGATGCGCTTACGTCACGGTATATTGTAACTCGGCCGTATCTTAGAAATAAATATTACAGCCGTACGGTACGTAAACATGCGATAGGGATGCCTGCCTCCAGCATTTTTACATTTGCCCATTGATTTATGTGTTTTATAACTCAATGCATTTTCCTACTTTGTGTTTCCATTTAGTTTTATGATTGTACTTAAATATAATTTTTTATATAAACAAATATATAATAGGTACTTTGTGAATTGAATAGGAAGTGTTCAATAAAAATGCGTGTCGTTTTATGATTGGTAGATTTAATTAAAAAACCATGTTTATGTTTGAATAACAAATCGGTCTTATAAATTTGCGGCCGAAAAATATTTGCGCCTCGGCTGAGACGTACGAAATGCTTTATTATTAAAATTTTAAATATAAAAAATCCGCATTATAATATAAAGCTTAATTAAAAATTGTTTTGGGAAACATGGACAAGTTGGAGTAAAGGAATATCTTTTACTTGGTTATAGATACCTGCAGCTACTTTACAATTTATATGTTTGGTTTTAAATGAAGTTTGGATTTATTATTTTTTTATTTTTATTCTATTTTCTGAAAGGGTCCTAGGAAAGGAATTATCACTGCGTGTTGGCGAACTTTGCATGTCTTCGAAATATTTTTTTTCTTATTTCTCAGACATGCAGGTTTCCTCACAATGTTTTCCTTCACCACTGAGCACGTGGTAAATCAACACTTAAAATTGCAATTACAATATTATTGGTGCCGGCGGGGATCGAACCCGGTTTGCTCGCACACTGTGAAAATTTTAGCAAGCGCCAACCATCTGAGCTACCACGGCTCCTCTCCTCTCGAGCTAGAGACTTTATTTTATTTATCGTCAGGCCTGTTGGTCTAGTGGTTAGTGACCCTGACTGCTATGCTGCAGGTCGTGGGTTCGATTCTCACCCAGGACAAATGTTTGTGTGATGAGCACGATCATTTGTTCTGTGTCTGGGTGTAATTTATCTATAATATTTATGTATTTAGAAATATATAAGTATGTTTATCAGTTGTCTAGTACCCATAACACAAGCTCTGCTTAGCTTGGGACTAGATGGCGTTGTGTGATAGTTGTGGAATATTATTATTATTATATTATTATTATTGAGGTATCTGTACAGTTTCTCATCTGGTTGGTTTTTATAAATATAAATTAAAATGAAAAGATAAATATACATAAATATCAATAAAATAAAATAAATACAAAAAATATACAAATAAATAAAGATCCAACCATATTAAATAAAAAATAGTCTCCTATCTTTTTCTCTATGTTTTGATCTCCTAAAACGAGTTTGAGTTGGTAAAATCAAGGCAAACTTAGGGTAGGGTTGTCAATTATTATTTTGATAATAAAACTAGTGAAATTCCGCGGTTTTATATGCGTAAGCGTGAACGTAGTTAGAACATAATATAACCTTTATATTTTACATAAATATCCTAAAAAACTTATTATTTTAATATTTTACTAAGTACCTATAAAATTAACAAGTTTATTGCATTTTTATTTGAGTAATTTTTTATGCAATTTCTTTATCTACGTCTATTTTTAGGAACCTTTATTTAGTCTGAATCATACATAACACTATATTACTGATTTACTTACTTATACGTAGTTTTTTTTTGCAGTTACAAATATCTTGTGAGGTTGAAAAAGGCAGTAATGAAAAAATAATAAGAATAATAATAATTGACGTCAGCCACTTCTTTTCATAAAAATTTCAGATCGTGGTCCATTAGGTTGCAGCTTCACCGAACCACAACTTATAATAATAATAATAACAATAATAATATAATATTATTTTGTATTTATTTTATTTTATTGATATTTATGTTTTCATTTTAATTTATAATTTTTATATATTTAAATATTTATATAACCGAACCAGATGAGAAAATTATACGGCTCCAACGATTTTAGCGACGAACGCTTGGATTTATTTTTAGAAAATGTCCTTCTGTCCATGTTTTCAGGCAATAAAAAAACTGCTACAATATAAGAAAGTAAATTTCGACAAATCACTAACGGTCGTTATAGCTCAGGTGGTATGTCGGTCGGGCGTGATATCGGAGTTCCGTGGTTCGCGTCTTGGCTTTGGTCCCGCTTTTTTTTCCTTTTTTTTTCAAGTTCTCTTCTTTTGTGATAAAATCTATTATTTCAAACCCTTTTTTTTAGTAATTTTTAAAAATACGAAAATTTTAATTTTAAAAATTAAAAAAAAATATCTATTTATTTACTAATGCTATATTTATTATTTTAATAATTACCTACCCAGTAGGTAAATATTAAAATAATAAATGTAGCATTATAAACAGTAAATCTCCCTCAAACTCAATTTACTAATATTGTTCCTAAATAAGGAGTAGCAGATAAAAGATTAGTAGGTAATAACTATTGCTCCTCAAAATTATATTTGACCTCAAGGTAAAACATATCCTAAAATTCAGAAGCTAAATAAAATAATAATACATACTATTCAAGTATATTTTCAATATGTAAGTAAATGAAAATAACAAAAATGAAGCACCATTAGCATGTAAAGTTCGAATCCATAATTAATATTTCGACAAATATTATAATTTACACTATAAAAAGCTAATTCAATATTAGCAGTATAGTATATAGTTAAAAATAATCAAAATAGTCTTTTTTATTAATTAGATAATATATTAGAATACATAATTCTAATATAATGCAACTAATATATCGAATAAAGAAAATTAAAATACATTTATCATTGTACGCCGTGTCCATTTCCATAGAATAGTTCATTGACATCGAAAAAATAATACTACGTTCGTAGCAGTAGGTGGCGTCTTTTGGCGATTTCTTACACGATATATTGTAGCGAGCTTCGACAGACCAAACGCTCAAGGTCGTTCGCTGGAGGTAGCGCCTTAAGTTCGTACGTCTATCACCCACTTTACAATAGCTTACGCGGGGTGCAGGGCGGGGAGAATCACGCGCCCGCGTCTCGTATTGGTCACATACAAATACAACAGATGAACAGACCACGCCAGACTTTCAACCGGCCGCACGCATGATGTAGGAACCGTTTAAGTTTTTTCAAAAATAACTTTATACGTAATTGAATTACTTCAAATATTTAACAATGAATCGTACAAGGATAATAACAAGAGGACGTAGACTATGTGATATGGTCAATAATACGAGTACACAAATAGAAACTCCGAAACACCCATTGAAAATAACAATGTTTCATTAGATGAAATAGAACTAAACAGCTTTCGTAATTCAAGTCTCCGAAATATCACAGGTATATGTTTCTTTTTGTAATATTTTATTAGCATTAATAAGGTTAATGTTACTTTTTTTGTCGTGATACCAACCTAAAATGTTGTATAGGTTACTTACAACAGTATACGTCGTTGAGCGTTCATAAAAATGTTGTACGTAATACATATAACATTTTACGTTTACATTTAAATAAAAATATTGTTGTATGTAATAGATACCACATTTTACTTCGGGAGTTGTTATTCAAAACTTTGTTGTATGGTGACATGCTGTATTTTACTTTGTTATTCCTTTTTCGTTTTCGATGATGTATGTCAAGTCTTTTCTAAAATTGGATGTTGCAACATTATAAAATGCCTTGCCCCACTGACTTAATGCTTCACTAACGCAGGTCGCACAGGCAACTATGTGCGACCTGCTTTGGTGGATCGTTAAGTCAGTCAGCCAGGATAAAGCATTTTATATGTTGGAGAGGTAAAAGGTGTATGTCTTCCCTAAACGATGTAGGCATCAGGACATACGCGGGTTGCAATCAAATTAAAACGTTAATACTGTTTCAGAGTCACCACTGCCAATAAGTTTTAATGAATCTGAAATGAATGAGTTGGCAAATATAATAGATGGAAACATCTTTGACAACTTAGAAGTAGCAACAGATTCTGATACTGCAAATCTTGAGAGACCGCACCCTTCCCCTTCTTGTAGTATCAATCACTTGGACTACGACTGTGATAATGATTTCTGCCCATATTATATACAAAAAGAAAATTTATCAGCGTTCGATATTATACCACAACCCTCACCAGCATGGATTTCTAGCTGCTCGACGTATACAACCACGAACAATAGTCCGCTGTCGGATATTTCGAATAATAGTCCCACCACAAGTGACCGCCGCCGTCGTCCATCAAGGAAAGATAAAGGTAATGTAAGAAAAAGACATCAACAATGGATAGATAATAAAAGAAAGTATTTACGTAATTTGGGAAAAGAATATATTTCGAGAAAAGGTAAAATACAAGCAAGCAGAAAGATGGGCCCACCATGTCGCTGCCGCAAGAAGTGCTTTGACAAATTAAGCGAAGAACAAAGAAAGAAGATTTTTGAGAGTTTTATGGAGCTTAGGCGATCGAGAAAAGCAATGGATGTATGAGTCTATACAGATACAGTTTCAAGACGTAAGTACACGTTAAAATACTTAATACCAGTAGGTCATGACAATGATAATATTAATTATGTGGATGTGTGCAAAAACACTTTTTAAGCACTTTGTCTGTCAGTGATCAGGTTATTTATAAGGCTCTAGAAAAGATGGATACGACAACGGGAGTACTAGTCCCAGATAAAAGAGGTAGACATTCAAACCATCCCGTAAAAAAAAACAGATTCGGTTATAACCAGTGTGTATACGAGGCAAAGGTCAAACAAATTATATTTGGATGGATATTTAAATTTTCCTAAATTATTTGAAATGTACTATGAGTGGCTTCAGGCTAACACACAATATGAAGAGAAAGCTGAAACCGAACGTCAATATCGAGATATTGTAAATGAAAATTTTAAGCTCAGTTTTTACGTGCCTAAGAAAGATCAATGCGATCAATGTCACATTTTTAGAAATTATGACGGTCCTACTGAACAACAAATCGCAGATCATAAAAATCATGTCACAAACAAGAAGTTATCCCGACAAATCATGAAATCTGATAAAAATGACAGCAAATCTTCACAAGGTAAAATCGTCGCAGCTACTTTTGATTTTTCAAAAGATTCTTAATGCACCTCATGGCCAACTGAGTATTTTATATTACAAGCAGAAGTTGTCGGTTTTGAATTTTACTTTGTTTGATGTAGCAAATAAAGAGGGACATTGTTATATGTGGCACGAAGGAGAAGCTAAGCGTGGTTCTAATGAGGTATCAAGCTGTCTTTCTCATTTTATACAAAAAATGCATGAACAGGGTGCAAAAGAATTCAGATTCTGGTCTGACAATTGTGCCGGTCAGAACCGTAATCGCATTGTTTTTGCGTTTTATATGTATATTGCTCATAAACTTAACATTACTATAAAACATACCTTTCTCGAAAAAGGTCATACCCAAGCAGAGGGTGACAGCGTACACGCTTTAATAGAAAGATCATCTAAAATAAACTTATATATACACCTCCGGAATGGTTTAGCTTGGTTAGATGGGCTAAACAGGATGGAAAATCATATAACGTCATAGAAATGAAGCACACCGATTTTTATAACTTTAAACAACTTTTGGACGGGCGTAATTGGTCAAAAAATATAAGTGGAGACGTAGTTAAATGGAACAAAATAAAAGAAGTGCGGGTATGTGCAGAAGATCCTTTTAAAATTGAATATAGGCACGATTTGGCAAACAGTAATGCTATGACGATTGCCATTAATACCAATACCCGAAGACGCCAGAAAAATAGTATGGCTGAGCTATGCCCTCTCTATTCAACCATCTTCCCTTAACAAAGGCAAAATATGATGACTTAATGAGTCTCTGTCATAATGGAATTATTCCAGCCACATATCATGACTTTTTCAAGAGTCTATCTTTTGTTGCTGGCTCTCATAATGTTGAATTTTCTGATTCAGAATAGTACTTATAAAAGTCTTTTCTTTTTTAAATCATTTAAATTTCTTTAAATTTCATCTTCATTTTATCATTGTTTTTTCAAAATAATAATAGTTTTCACAGCTCCATAAAACCAAAAATTTGGTTTGTTTAATTAAAAATAACTCAACTGTTTTCAATTACTTACCTATATATAATTTCTAATAAAAAAAAATCCTCTAAAGCCAAGGATAGTTACTATGCCAATAACTATAAATAGTTACCTGATTTCTAGTTATCTTGATTTTAAGTTGATCTTATAGAAATTATTAAGTAAGTCATAATTATTTTTGTTATTTTATGATGATTTTTTATGATTCTATTTTCACAATCCTAAGAAGAGTTTGTTGTTATTAAAATATAATAGAAAGAGTGTGCTATGTTTTCATTTATGTCCTTTTTATTTTGTTTCTAAATAACCTAAGTTTGATAATATTATAAGCTGTTTTTTTTAATATTCATTATTTTATTTTTATGTCCGGTGTCCTCTAAGATTTTAATGCCAATTTATAAATATTAGGTAAGTACTTTTATTGCAATGTTTATAGAAATGTTCCTAAAAATATAATAATGGTAAGTATTTGTGTTGTTCCTATTAAAAAATAAAGAAATTTATCCTTGCCAATATGTCTTTTTATTTTTTAACCTAGTATTTGTTTACACATATTAATACAAACCTAATATTTTAACCAATGTAAATTGTTATTGCCACATACAGTGGAATGAGACTTATATTTTTCAATGTATATTGTTGTAACTATTATATACAACAACTGACGAAATCTAAACTCCGCGGTATAATATTGTAAGTATGAGATACGATAAATGTCGCAGCCTGTACTCCGCAGTAAAATGTTGTATGAACAATATCTCAGAAAATATACATTTTTTTTAATTTATCTTTCAATTATAATCAAGAATACTATAAATTACATTCATATACCAAATTTCACAAAAATACAATCATAAATGCAGTTTTTAGTCCAATTTGAATCTTTAAAATGCTCTATTGTAAAATTGCAGTTTTGGGGATACAACTTACGTGGGAAGTATCGATATTCTTGACTTGAAACTTATTCTGTACCTACCCAGTAGACTATCCATTAGATATACACCTCCTACATGGGCATTGTATTCACTTATAATCTTAGGACATTGAATCTCTGCATTCTTTTTTTTTCTTGCCATAATGATACAATATTCAAGGGCAAAGCACCAACATATGATGACTGTAATGTTACTTTGTTGTCTTTCCATGCTACTTCACTCATAAATACACTTTGAAATATTGTTACTCTTCCTTCATGTCTACCTCTTGGGATAGATTTATTCATAATTTTTTTATCAGGCAATTTTGAATTAGCCTTTCTATTTTGTTGAACTGTTCCTACTGAAGGATTCCTTAAGTTGCTAAATAGTACACCAATGGCAGAGATGTATAAAAACTATCAAAATAGACAATGTGACTGACTTGCCTTGGTATATCTCAGGCTAAACGAAGGACATTATTGCTGGTTGAGCCTAAATGTGGTTCATTTTCAGGTTTGTTGGTAAGGTCCTGCCCAGCCAGCATATACATCTAAGTTATATGCAAATCCTTGCACACTACACCAAACATACAGTATAAGCCCCCACATATGAGACTCGTTGGGTAAGTACTGTATTAGATATATTCTAAGTTTCTTTTTTCCAGATCTGTTTTAGTTTATCTAACTATCCTGAAAATATATGTACTCTAGGGGCACTATTGTCTACATCCTGGTTGTCTATTGCCTCATTTCCAATCAAGGGAAGGTCACTTTCGTGGTTTTGTGAGTTTTCTGTGTCCTCCTCATTGCTTTGTAACATATTCAGTAAATCATCTCCGTCGTAACTTTCAGGCACATTTTCCTCCTCTTCATCAGACTTCTCCATGTCATCTTCCGACAACAACCCACCTTCCAAAGATGTTAAATAATGTTCTATATCTCTGTTATAAATTGTAAGATATCAACACCTGGAATCAAAATGAAACAAAACTATATCAAACCATAGCACTTCACTAACTTTCATTACAAGCTAAATGAACGTCATTACATGATGATGTAAATTTACATCAACACAATTTTGGGTTTGTTTCTACATACATATAGAAAATATTTATAACAGAAATAAAGACATAAATCAAAATACTAACCTCAAATCCATCAATTATGATTAACTTGAAAAGAAACCGTCAGTATGTCAGTATTTTATACAACTTTTTTACATTTTTTTTTTTAATATTGCAATCTAACAATTACTGCCAACCTCCAGTCAATAAAAATACTTGTAACTTGAAACGAAACGACGTACAATCTAAAGAGAAACTACGATTCTGATTAAAAACCAAAATCATAATGTTAAGAACCATAGAATACTATAATAATGAATCATGAAATGACGTACTGAAGTATATTAAATAAATGATGGATATTAGGTTGAATTAAAATAATACTAAACTCAATACCACATTAAAAATAAAAAGTATTACAAAATAAAGACGATTGATAGCTAAATAATGAATACAATTTTATAATCTAATATTATTTAATTCTAAAAATTCCATAAGACAATTGAAAACATTTTCACTTTTTTTAGAAAAAATTAAAAGAGAACAAATTTCTGTAGGAAGAGGAATTTTAAGATTTACCAAAGTGTTAAATAATGAAGTATGATGATATAACGGACACGAGAAGAAAATATGGTTGAGGTCACCAATATCCAAACCACATTCACATATTGAAGAATTTTTAATATGAAGCCTAGCAAGGTGAACCGAATTACAGCAGTGACCCAAGCGCATTCTACATAACATTGATGTATGTTTCTTATTTAAGGATAATTTATAAAACCAAGGCTTAGAAGGAATGATGGGTTGAATTTTGGTATAGTGACAGCCTTTTGTCGTTTTGGTTTTGTTCCAATGTTTTGACCATCTATCTCTATCTATATAAGAAAGTATCCCCACAGACTATAGCTTGTTTAGCAAGTTTGTCAGCATATTCATTACCAGATATACCAATATGACTCGGAATCCAAACGAGAGAAATGTTGATGTTTTGGAATTGGTATAAGAATAGAAGTTTCTTAATTTCAAATATCAAAGGATTGCGGGAAATGTCATAGAAAGGATTAAATAACAATGCTTGTAAAGAACTAAGAGAATCTGAAAATATCACGCTTGATTTTAATTTAAAAAGATAGCAATATTTTATTGATTGTAAAATGGCTAACATTTCTCCAGTAAAAACTGAAGATTCGGGAGGACTTTTCATTTTTTGAACTATTCTCCAATTTTGATGGTATATTGCATATCCAGTACAACCTTTTGAGTTAATCTTAGAAGCATCTGTAAAAATATAATGACAATCTGGAAAATTCTTGTCCAACGTAAATATAAATCTTTTATTTGATTCAATAGAAAATTTATTTAATCCTATGTCTAATATAACATTGGGTTTGAAAAGTGCAACTTCAAACGAATTGGAGAAAAGAGGCAGAGTCGCCGACCTATAAATAGGATCTAGTAAGGAATTATAATGTTCATAGCTTTTAACTAGGTTAGGAGTTTCTTTATTACGCCAGTATTTTCCTGAATTAATTGAAATGTACTGAGAAAGCAAACGAATTTTAGGGAGTAATGGATGGTTTGAAAATTGAAGAACCCGATAAAAAAAGGAATCCGATAAATATTGTCGTCTAATAAAAAGTGGAGGATCACCGCATTCAATCTGCAAGGCACTGATAGGCGACGAATTCATAGCGCCTATAATTAATCTTAAAGACTTGTGTTGAATGATATCTAATATTTTTAATCCTTTTTTTACTAGCTGGTTCAAGAAGAAATGAGGCATAATCTAATCGGCTTCTTATAATTGCATTATAAATTAATTTTAAATAATATGGATGAGCGCCCCACCATACCCCGCACAAAGCTCTAAGAATGTTTATATTTTTTTCGAATTTTTTTTGGTTATAAATTATATGAGGCATGCCGGATAATTTATTATCAAGAATTACACCTAGGAATTTAACTTGTTGAATATTTACGAGCGGATAATCAAAAAGGCGAACTTGGATTTCAGGTAAAACTCTTTTGCGCGAAAAAATTACTGTATTACTTTTATTTGGGGAAAGTTCTAGTCCATGATCATCTGACCAAGAGGCCATAGAGGGGAGATCTTGTTCTATCGCATTAGCACAAGATTCTATACATTTATCATTAACATAAACTAAGATATCATCAGCATATTGCAAAATTCTACACTTTGAAATAGACTGGTCCAAATCTGACGTATAAATATTGTGTAATAAAGGACTTAAAACAGAGCCTTGTAGAAGGCCTTTGAAAACCTTTCGAGTATATTTTAGATCATCATCAATTTTAATATGTATATATCGATCTAGAAATAAATTGATAATCAAATTTGTAAGTTTTTTGGATATATTAAGCTTAAACATCTTTTCTCTAAGGATGTTGAGTCTGACATTATCGTAAGCAGAAGAAATGTCAAGGAAAGCAGCAAGGACCGACTCATTTCTCGAAAATGCTAGTCTAATATCTGTGGTGAAGATAGAAAGACTGTCATATGTGCTTTTACCTTTTCTGAATCCATATTGGGAATTTGATAACAATCCGTGACTTTCTACATACCATTCAAGACGGTTCTTGATCATATGTTCAAAGGTTTTAATTAGAGTTGAGGATAGAGCGATCGGTCTATAAGAAGAGCCGTCGTTAGGATTTTTGTCAGGTTTCAAGATAGGAATAATTACTTGAGTCCGCCAACAGTCAGGAACAAAGCCTATGTCAAACAAAACGTTAATGATATTTAAATAGTAGGATAAAATTTGATCATTACATTTGGCAAGTAGTGAATATGGAATACCGTCTAAACCAGGAGCTGAATCTTGAACGTGAGAAAGGACGAGCTTTAATTCATATAAAGAAAATTGACGTTCTAAGGGATCAAAAAAAAGAATCACATGGAATACTTTGAGGTAGCTCCTCTCTCAAAGGAGCAGAAGAGGGGGGCAAGTTTATCTAGAAAAGTGTTTATAGATTGATAGGGAATGGCACCACTGTAAGAACAAGATGAAAAACAACAGCGAAATTTTCTAATATTACGCCAAACAACTGATGAAGGTATTGAAGGAGAAATTGAGGAACAAAAGGCATGCCAACGTGTTTGTTTTTTTGTGCGAAGAGTATTTTTAGTCACTTCTTGTACACGTTGAAGGGATGAATAGTTTTCCGAACTCGTGTCTAATTTATATTGTTTTTCGGCTTTTTTCCTATTACGAATGGCCTCAGTACATTCAGAATCTCACCTTGGAGGGGAGGGCCTACATTTATTATTTAGAGTTTTAACAGGAATTGTTTGATCTGCTGCATTTATAACTGCGTTTGTAAATGCTTCAACAATAGAAGTTATATTATTTTCAGAAATAGGAGCGATTTTTAGAATTTCATTGTAAAGAAAAATATTGTAGAGGTTCCAGTCTGCTCTGTCTAATTTGTGTTTAATACATGGTTTTTTGTTAATTTCTGCCAATTATTTGTTTGGAAAGGAAATCAGAATGGGAAAATGGTCACTGCCGTGAGAGCTATCTAGAACTGACCAATTTAGAAGAGTGGTTAAATCAGGAGTACAAATTGATAAATCTACAGCACTTCTAGACTCATTAGGACGAGAGCGTTTGGTAATTTTACCAGTATTAAGAACACCAATATTAAGTTCGTCAATTATTTCAACTAATAAACTACCGTATTTATCAGTATTATCCCCCCATAAATAATAATGACAATTAAAGTCACCAAGAATTATAAATGGTTTGGGTAAGGAGGCTATTAAAGATTTTATTCTGCGAATCGTATGGACAGAAGGGGAGGGAACATAAATAGAAACGAAAGTAATATTTTGAATTCTTACTGCTACAATATTAAAGTCAAATATTTCATCATAAACATCTATAATGGAATAAGTTATATTATTTTTTATAAGCAAAGCACATCCGGCATAACCATCAGATCTGTCACTTCGAACAAGACAAAAACCAGGTACTCTGATATTCGAATCCGGTTTTAGCCATGTCTTTGAAATAGCAGCGATACACACATTGTATTTTTTTAATAAATAGATTATTTCAGTACGTTTATCTAAAATGCTTCTACAATTCCATTGAAGGATCTTTGTGAGAGTGAATGTCTTGGAGAATTTTAGGTATAGAATTTAGTAAGCGAGCAACGTGGGACGGTAGCTTCGACGAATACGAAGATATGATTATGTTAATAAGGAAACTTATAATGCTTTCTACAGAATCAAAATTATCCTGTGAAGTAACTGGTGAAACCCGAAGAGCACAACCATCCTCAGGTTGTGGAATTGAAAAATCTTCAATAATTTTTTCATGACTTTTTTTGTCGTATCCTGTTTGTGAATGGTGACGTAATGGTTTAGGAATATATAATGATTTCTTATAAGAAGTTTTATGAGATGTAGGGGTTGGAAGGAAAATTATTCACTGAAGGATTAGTAGAAAGCGAAGAATTTTCAGGGAATTTAGAAATCAAAACATCAGCATATGATTTTGAAGAAACTTGTGGATATTTTTGAGATGCTTCTAGGTATGAGATAGACTTTTGTGCCATTTCAATTTTAATATTATTTTGTCTTGTGTGTTCAGGACATCTAGAATCTCCGGCTTTGTGGTTACCTGATCAAAATAAGCAACGAAAAGATCCATTATCTTTGTCGCAAGAAGAAGAGGAGTGATCACCTCCACATTTTGAGCATCTTGGCTTGGAACGACATAAATCTTTAGTATGTCCAAATCTGCAGCACTGAAAGCATTGGATCGTTGGAAGCTTATAAATTTCAACAGGAATGGAAGAATAGCATAAATAAACCCTCGAGGGAAGAATTTGACCGTCAAATGTGATTACGACACTTTCAGAGCTTTCATATCTGACTTTGTCCTCGTTGTGAACTCGGTAATTTAATCTTCTTACTTTTAATACGGGAATGGTATTTGGATACGAAGATAATTCGGAAATAATCTCTTCTGGTGTCCAATCTTTTGGTACACCTTTTATAACTCCCATACGAGATACGTGAAATGATGGAATAAAGGTTTTATATTTATCATTTACGGATGGATTTTCTAAAAATAGATTTGCATCAATAAATTTAGAGAATTCAACAGTTATTCTATTTCTCCCGATACGTTTTAGGCCTCCATTAACTATATTATGTACATTTAATTTTTTCAAAAAGTGACCAAATGAAATGGCATTTAAAGTTTTACCAGAATTAGGAGAGTCTTCCTTTACTTGAACATGAACGATAAAAGGACCCGAATCTGTAGAATTATAAGAACGAAGAGATTGAAATCTTTGTGACTCTATTTTTTTATTATCGCTATCAATATGCGTGTTAAGAGATTTAGAAGAGATATAACTATTGGCAGAATTTAATGTTTGTGATAGAGGATTGCCAGATGATTGTGAAAGAAGGATTTCAGATGATTGTGTACAAGCAATATTGGATGATAAAGACATGGGAGATTCAATTCAATTTTAGATGATGAAATATTACCAGTATCGCAGTCCGATTCTGAGAATGAGGAATTGGTGGAAAAAGCTGAAATTCTTCTATTTATGTCAACCAGATTAGCATGCTCTTTCTTCTTCCTTTCCTTCGTTTTATGTTTTCTTTTCTTTTTGTTTGAAATAATTTTGAAGTTGTCATCAAAAATTTCTTGCGATAATGACTGCCGTGGTTTTTTAAGTGAACCTTCTAAATCATTTTCAATTTCCACATAAGCAGCTGGTGAGGAAATAATGTTAGTGTCAGAATAATTCGGATCCGGTGGCTTAGGCGGAATTGGATTAGACACGGCGACCGAGAGACTAAGGCTATGTTAAACTATTTTGTGATGCAAATAAATATTATTAATATATACTAAAATATATAAGGAATGTAATCAGAATATTACAAGAAAACTTAAAATAATTAAAATGACACCAAAAACGCGTAAAACCGTTATTGATGTTCAGTTGACAATCCCAACTTTTTTACAATCACAATAAACGAAATCTTCACCAAGCAAAATATCAAGTATTGAGATTTTGAAACAACATTTGACAGCTGAAATTGAAGTATAAACTTCTTTTTTCATTCGAAAACATGACTACTGTTGCGTAAAAGTTACGATATACAAAAAATACGATAGCCGTACTCTATGAAAACGAAAAAAAAATGATATTAAATTGGTTGAGGGAAATTTCCATCACAATGCATTTAAGGCTTAATTAGTAATCGAGTATAGATGTAGATGTCCATGGGCCGCAGCAACCATTCACCGTCATGTGGCCTATGTGCTCGCTTGTCACCCTATCCTAAAAAAAAACCTTAAGCCAGCGTAGCATAGGGTTATGTTCTTTAAGTTTTGCTTATAAGTTTTGTTTGCTTCGATCAACAACAATAATATTGTTGATCGAAGCTTTGGGTAGAAGTAGAAGTTTTGGGTAGTATCTATTGTAGGTAAGTTTAAAGAGGCACGGAATCAACTGATTTGTGATTTTTAATCAAGCATATCACAAGCACATTACAATAATTATTTTATTTCAATGTCATACTACACACCCTATGTACTGTTTTAAGAAGTGATTTTTCTTTTAACACTTCAATTAATTGTGATTAAAAGTTATGTAGCACATCTATTTCTTATAAATGAATCATTCAAGTTTTTGAATCATCATCATTACAGCCCATTACAAGTCCACCACTGCACTATTTGTATCAAGATGCAGATGCCAGATTTCAGTATCTAGAACGGCATCGAACGGCATGATAAGGATATAGAACGACATGTGAATGCAGAAAATAAAGGAAATGGGGCTCTACACTCTATTGGGGAGAGTCAGAATGTGTCAAAAAAGACATGTAGGTATGGCAATACACAATGCTGTTAAACCCTGCTTAAAAACATATGGTTGTGAAAGTTTGGTGTGGCAGAAGAAGCACAAGAGTAGAATAAACACAGTAGAAATGCGGTCATTAAGGACTATATTAGGCCTGAATCTGAGAGACAGGGTGAGAAATTGTGTAATAAGAGTGTGGTTTGCATTATGTTGTGACCAGGATTAAGAAAGGAAAGGTATGGTCATGTAGAAAGAATGAATGAAGACGCTGTCTCCACGAGCGAGAGAATCGCGACTAGTCCGCGCCTCTATCGTCGGGTAATCTCCACGAACGAGCGATTATTCCGCCAGCGTATCGTCACGACTCGTGACGGAACCGCAGCGTGTCCGCGACGATTAACGGAATCGCCGATTTTGCATTGTGCTTTTATTTGTTGAAAGAGTTCAGTTAGGTGCCAGACAAGACCGAAATAAGTAGTGTATCAGTCAATAAAATAATTCCTTATTATGGATGTAGTGTTATGGGGTGCTTGTGTAAGTACGCTAGTGAATATGCAGTTATTGTTATTAAGAAAGGAAAAAAGCGCCGTTGGTGGACACATCCTATGCTACTACGTCGTAAAAGTCATGGACATTTCCATGTGAATTATGAAGAATGTCGACATCATCCAGATTGGTTTGAAGATGAATATTTAATGCCAATTCCTGTTTACGATGAACTGTTAAGTTTACTGTCAAGAAACTTATCAAAGCAAGATACTAATATGAGGAAAAGTATCGGGCCATGTGAAAGATTAGCAGTAACACTACAGTAAGTTTTAAGCAGTTTTATTTGTGTTAAACGCTTACATCAGTTATATAAATCGTAAAGTTTATATTCCATCAAAGTGTTCTAACATTTGAGCAATATCGTCATCGCTTGTTGGTGTGGATGCACGAGGATATGATTCTTCCAATGTATGTGATGGTGGTATGTATTTCTTAATCACAGACATAATCTCAGTTCTGGCGTCAATTAAATAATCTTCTTTTATTTTGTCCATAAGTGGTAGCATCGAACGGTAAAATGCCTCATTTCCACGCTCGTCATTATACTGTCGTTGAACATTATTTCTTTATATATCTATGCTCTCGCGCATAACATTCGATATCTCTTTATTCGATTCCAGAAACATTTGGACTAACGTTTTCTTTTTATTAGACGTGGATGGTTCGGTAACACTGGGGGTAGTATTAACCGAACTGTCGTCATCCTCAAAAACTTCTTGACTGTCCTCGTTGAGCATGTTTGATAGGGTTTGGGAATTCTCGACAATTTTTAAGTCTACTATCAAAGTCCCGGGAATTCCCAGGACCTCAACTTTCAAGAAAAATTTTTTTAAGAGAAGTGAGCCTTTTTTGAAGAATTTTAATTGAGTAAATTTCAGGTGAAACGTATTTAAAAAGGCAATTTTTGTAAAAATCAACATTTATTAATGTTATTAAGAAAAATATAATTTATCTTAATATTTTCATTCTTTGCGGCGGTTAAATCTTATAGTTATAAAAAGAACCTAGTAAAAAATCATACTAATTCTCAATAACTTTAGTATTATCTAGTAATTCTAGAATCTCATCACTGGTCATAATAACTACATTGTTAATTCAGATTTGTTTCATAATTAAATAATCTAAATAAAAATAATAAAGCCGACTTATAAATCAGACTTTCAAATAATCAACTAATACATTAATTAGACTTCTTTGCTTGTTTAATAAAATAGGCTTTTAATCAGAGCGTTAACAAATTTGTCCGATAATCTGTTTCTGATTTTTGTAATAATGCCACCGAACAAGAACATACTCTCGTTTTCAACAGATGTCGGTTTAATTGTGTTTAAGGCTTTATACAGTTGTTCTAAACATTCTGTAAGTTTTTCGGTTGCTTCAAACAACTGACACTCCTTTTGAAATTTAACTAACAGATGGCGCTAGGCTCCTTCAATTATTTGAAAATAAAAATGATAACATAACATTTTCGACAATCTTGTCTCGTCTCTAGTCTCGACCCGAAAGTCCCGGGATTAGAGACACGAGACGTCCCGGGACCCAAACCCTAGTGTTTGACGACGTTAAAGCGTGTTCTGTGTGTTTCTTTAAAAAAAGTAATGCATCATAATGGATATACTTTCGTCGTTTTGAGGCAGCTTGACCGGATTTTGAACATTGCTGCAACTTTAACTCCTTACGAAATTGATCCCTTAAAGATTTCCATTTTATCATTAACTCAAGTCCTGAAATAAAGAATTATTACGTTAAATTTTATTTATTTAGAATATCACTGAAGCACTTTTACAATCTGGCTAGACACAAGCGAACCAAAATTGATTGTTATTTGTTTTTCCTAAAAATAATACAGATTACACACCTATATGTGTCTGTAACATATATTCACATTACTTGTAGTAATACCTATATTAAATTTGCGCATTTTATATGTATATTATGTAACGTATATATAATATGTATGTAATTATGTATATATTATTATGTATATTAATAAAAAACACAGATTAATAAAAACCGCTTTGGTGGGGTCTTCGTTTTTTAACCGATTTCAAAAAAGCAGAATATGATAAAAGTATATTTTTAAAATAATTAAGTCATTTTTCAGATATATCGCTACTGGAACAAGTTATAAACGCCTTCAGAATAAGTACAAAATTTCGAAAAAAAAAAACGTTAGCTAAAATAATAAAAGAAACATGTGGAATTATATGGAAAGTGCTAGCACCTACAGAAATGGCAACCCCAAACAAAGAATCATGGAAAAGAATCTCAGAGGGATTTAAAGACAATGCAAATTTCCCACATTGCTTGAGAGCGCTAGACGGCAAACACATTCGAATTCAGTGCCCCCGAAATTCCGGCTCTCTATACTTTAATTATAAAAAGTACAACTCAATCGTTTTATTGGCTTTGGTGGATTCAAATTATTTGTTTACTGTTATTGATGTAAGTTTTTATGGCCGTGAAAATGATTCTACTATTTTTCAATCTTCAATTATAGGTCAAAATCTGCATGAAGGAGCTCTTGATTTGCCGGAAGAAGAAGAACTGGTATTCGACGTCTCTCTCTCACTTCAAATATAAACTTTTCAATGTTAAACATTATACTTATATTGTATGCTTGTCGATACGTAAAGTCCTTGCTTGGCGAGAGGCAACACTGAAATGACGCTGTGTTTGACAGCGCGCACGCTGCGAGAGCGCCACGTTCCGCGGCGAGCGCGCCGTTAGTAGCGACGATACCGCGGCGTTACGTTCCCACTCGTCGCATCGCCGCGATAAAATCGCCCTGTGGAGACGCGTTCATAGAGAGTATATAGAAATACGTGGCACGACAATAATATTGACGCGATTCTCTCGCTCGTGGAGACAGCGCCTAGGGAGTGACAAAGCAAATTAATGTTGCAGGAGTGAACGGAATAGTCTGAAAGGGATGTCCTAGGCGAAAATTTATAGACCAAATTATCGATGTATATTGAAAATGGGTCAAATTGAGAGTACCTTTAATCGACGAGCATGTATGCGTAGGAATATAGATGTGTAGGAAGCGAGAGAGGTGTGTCAGGAATCAGGATCGTGCCAAATGGAAGTCTGTAGTCTTTGCCTACCCCCAAGGGTGACAGGCGTGAGTGTTTATGTATGTATTTAATTATATTTTATTATTTCTCTGTGTTATAGACACTGTTTTACTTAACTTTGGTGTTTGCCGTTCATTACTTGGAATTTCTTTTAAGTTGTTAACTTTAATACTTTATAAGTTTGCATGCTTTACCAATTAAATTTTTTTTATAGATGAGGGGGCAAACGAGTATGCGGCTCACCTGATGTTAAGTGACTACCGCCGCCCATGATCAATCGCAACACCAGGGGAATTGCACGTGCGTTGCCGGCCCTTTAGAAAGGAGTAAGCTCTTTTCTTGAAGGTCCCCAGGTCGTATTCCTTGCCGGTGGTAAACTATTCCACGGAGAGATTGTACGTGGAAGAAAACTCCTTTTGAAACATACAGTGGTGGACTGCCAAGCATCCAGATGGTGTGGATGGTATCGAAATTTGGCGGCTGGGATTAATCCGAACAATCTTCATACATCATACCATTTAAATTTAAATGTTTCGTAGGCAGACTGCCAAAGTAAGCATTAGTAGCCATGGACCATGGTGCTCAATCTCAATACTCATCAATTTCAATGTCAGTATCAGACTCAGTGTTGGGAAATAGTTGGTACGAAATTATGATGTTGCCAAGCTAGAAATTATTGTAGGTTGAGCGGCGGGCCTTAAGGTTGCCGATTCACTATTCCCCGGTCGAGCCTTGACCCTATTACGCGAGATGTTACACTATGTGGACTGTATACGCGGATGATGCCTAAACAAGATGGTGGATTTGGCACTCGGTTCCCTGACAATGCACTCGCTCTTCCAAGAAAAACCTATTGCTTGCCAAGGTTTATGAAGGAACCCTGCTTTATCACATTAGGAGAAATGAAATTAGGGCGGATGAACTAATAAAACACAAATATTCAAGCAGGTAACATAAATAAGGAAGCGCACTTACCGGGGTGTTACTTCGATGCGGCTTGGACGCTTTGCTGCTGCGGTGCGACTTCTGGCGGATCCCCTGGGGCCCGACTGCTCTAGGCTAATGCGGTTGAACTAGCGGTGCGCGTGGGCAAAGCCCTCTAGGACACGACTGTCCTAGGCGGTGTGGTTCCAACTGGCGGCCGAAGGGAAGAGAGCGCACGAGGGCCGTGTGCTAGCTTATATTACTTCGGCCCTCCTATCAATGCGTCTTGGAGGGGCGCGCTTCTCATTGGTTGCGAATCACGCGACATTCTAGAATTATCTTCTTTCCCCTCTCACCTCACCACCCCGGTGTGTACGGAAAGGATAGGTGAAGGAAAGGTCGAAGGAAGGACAAGCTTGACAAGCATACCCTCGAAAAAAAATACGAATTGTTTTCCGCGCAAACAGATTATTTTGGGTAGAAATATTGTATTTTTTTGCAATAGATTTTTTTATTTATTTAAGCTGTCTAAATCCAAATTTAATAGGTTTTTGCTATTTCTTTATATTTGCATAAATTAAAAACATGTTATTAATTGTTTTTTTAATTAAAAATAATAAAACTTAGGGCACGGAATTAATTAATATGGAAAC
Organism: Parnassius apollo; assembly: GCA_907164705.1. Lineage (NCBI taxonomy): Eukaryota > Metazoa > Arthropoda > Insecta > Lepidoptera > Papilionidae > Parnassius > Parnassius apollo. The sequence goes on from CAJQZP010000828.1 coordinate 159,574, forward strand.
TAAACAGGAAATGGAAAATTTCAAAGTCGTCTTCTTCTTCGAGTTCGAAATCTCGACGTGTAGATGTAGACGGATTTGATTGCAGAGAAGTTGTTGCATACAGGACGTTGGAGACAATTTTATTTGTCATTTGTTTCGTGGGTTCAAATGATATACATCCCTTTTCAAGACGTTTTGCGCTATCGGAAGCCATAACCACATCATTAATAGTGTTAGTCATAATTCTGTTCCGACTTTTCGTCTTAATAAGATTTATCTTGCTAAAGATGCGGTCGCAATCTGCATTGGCGTGAGGGATGCATAAAGCGACAAGAGCGAACTGTGCGAGAACAGTAAATTCTTTCTTCGCAAAGGTTTTCAAAGGTTTTTAGGGGGAGATTTCGCCACTGGTAATCTAAGGATTGCAGTAAACTGCCATCGTCTGTTGCAGTATTATGAGTAATTATTCTAGGCAATATTGTAGCCAACGGCACGATGGAAGGCTTGTTCTGTCTGTGGTCGCTCGAAAGAGCTAATTTAGGATTTAAAGAGCTTATTTCCGACATCACATTATCTGAAAAGTCCCAGCGTTTTTTTATTTCAGAAGCAGCTACCATGAGGAAGTTCCTACACCTATTGTGGAAATCTGTTATTCCGGTAGGATTTCTTTGGATATCTTCATTACTAAGATGAGTTAATACACCTACTTCTAAATATAATTGTTGTACAAGGAGAAATTGTGATTGATTCGTGGGATCTATATTAGCCAGGGGTGTTTTTGAGACATAATCAAACAAAGTAATATTTCTTTGTATAGCTCCCCTACTTTTTCAATTAGTTCAGTTACAACCCCTTTAGTTGCCTGAACGTATGTATTAAAATTTGTGAATTTTGGCAATATCCACTGCAAGAAGTAAAAATATAATTTAGGAAAGGATCACGGAGCCAGTCCAAAATAAATTTCCCAGAAATTAATCTCTCTGAAATGGCCATATCTGTTAAAAATAATGTGAGCGCGCTCCACTGCTCTAGAATTCTGTGTACTACTGATACGAAAAGTTTGAAACTGCACTAATTGTGCAGTCCTTTTGGAGCTTCCTTTAAAGAAATTGTAAAAGGATCGCGCCAATTCGCGGGCTTGTCGCGGGAGTGGGGGTCGCGGGTTCGAATCCCGCACGGAACAAGTATTTGTATGGCCTACAAATAGTTTTTCCGGGTTTGGATGTTTGTCCTTGTGCAATTTATGTTTGTAAACTGCCCCCACGATACAAGAGAAAATCATAGTGTAGGGGTAACGTTTTTTTAAAAAGAAATAAACAATTCCTCACACCGGTTAGGAAGGCTTTTGCATGCCTCACTTGCACACAAATGTGCAGAGTGGCAAATACACTTTACTATTATAATACCCGGGTAATCGGTTCTAAAGCGACTTGCGACTGAATTATAAGACGCCATCATTGTGTAGTGTGCAAAATATTAATTAATGTATATTACTTTGTAAATAACAGTAAAATAGTTAATTGTTTAGTGTAATTGTAATATTTAATTTTAAATTATTTCTATATAAATTTATATTTCATAATTACGGACATACCATTCCACAGAAATTATTATATATATTAAGTATTAGCAGTGGCTATTGTTCAATGCTGCGGTCGGTGCAAGGGCAACTCAACAACAGCAAACCGGTTCACCGCTGGCCGCCCTTGCTACGAGAGTTTGCACCGCGCCACCAGTACGTTTACGTATGCCATACTGTTCGTTTGTTGACTATTTACTTGTGATAAGAAACTGTTATAATAATAATTCGTTCGCTTGAGACTCTTAGTTCTTGTGCTATCTTTCTATATATAACTATCACTCTATTCTCCTTCTGTGTGTTGTAAAAGACTTGTAACTTGTGTAAATTATAATTATTTAAACTGAAAAACTATTGAATTTTATTTTACTTACACAAGTAGCATAACAAATATTAAATTGAACTGTAATTGTATTGCATACGTCGTGGAATCGTGGAATATCGTATTCTATAAAACTTTGCTTTGTTTCACTATACAGTCTCTCTGCAGTAGTACCTTCGTTAGCAGCTTCGCAATCCCCTTTGAATATAGACCGCAACTCCCAAAACCGGCTCTCAATATGGTCACTCTCTTTATTGAATAAGTTTCTTAACGTATTTGCTAAATCTAACTTTATATCAGGTCCGATTACCTTCGTAAGTATCTTTGTAACTTTTTTTGTTAATAGTCATTTTCTGTATGACCTCTGATTCAGGCACACAATCTTTTAATAACTTTCCCAAATGTTCGGCAGTGTTGAATGAAATATTGTGTTCCGCAAAGAACATGGCCAATTTTAGTTCCATTCTCCTACTTTTGTTAATCGTGACATTCTGCTGAATTTGTTCAGTTGTTTGAATAAAATCATGTAAAGTATTTCCCCCGCTTAATTGTCTCATGCTTGCTTCATGCTTCTTACTGTTTGCGTGAAGTTTAAGAACGTTTTTATCAGCTGTTATAACTGAGTTGCAAACCCTGCACATAGCCTTTGTAATGTCAGTATCGAATACAATCCATTTTTTAAACAAGGGTTCTTTTTCCCACTCGGATCTTTATTTTTGCGGTTTACGCTTTTTTTATTTTTATGTGGTTGACCCGATGGTGATAACTCTATAGAACTTGGCTTAAGATTTCTTGATGGCATCCTATCTGGATCGGACGAACTCATTGTGCTTTCTCAACTGCAATATAAAAAACAAACAACATCATCATCACCACCACCTCCACAAGAGCCTGCAACAGTTTATTGCTGGACCTGGTGGCCCTGGTGGACCTGGACCTGCAGGCCAAAACTGTAACTATTTCCATTGTGATTTAGTAAAACAGCTGTATCTTGGGTATATTAAATTTACAAACTTGTTGTTCTTTTCCTACCACAAAACCAGCCAAACAAAAGCAGAAAAAATATTCAATAAAAATGCAAATATGACCAAAGCAAAATAAGCTTCTGACAGTGGCAACACTGAAAGGAAATGAAAATGAAGCCGGCCGAATGAATGAAATCGAATCGAAACGCGGCGCGCGCGAGAGGCTCGAAGCCTCGAGCTATTATAATGACATGTATCCAGATACCATTTCAAATTACTACAAGTATTATTAGGTAGGTACTCAATTCTTTTAGGCTTAGGCGGGCTCTCTCACACTCAGCTCAGACAAAGTTGAATACAAAACACTATATAACCTATTTATTACTTGTCGACCTCTAGCCACAGAACACTAAACAAAACAAATAAAGCCAAATACCATTCAATTCAATTCATTCATTCATACCATGCTATTTCAAATTATTAAGAAAATCACTTATCTTTATATGTACCTGTTGTTGGGTGAGCGCTCTACAGAACTTAAAAGTTACTTTGCCACATAATATAAATCATATATAAACTTTCTGTATATATTACTCTACTCTACGACATAAACCTTGGAGCGCTCTATAATATATATCTATAATATATTCATAGCTCTATCAGACTTGTTTATTTTTTTAATTTTTCACAATGGGAAGGCAAAAGGAGCGCAGCCCATACAGCCTTATGAGGCAAGGTTGATGTTAAAGATTTTGGTATAAGCACGTGGTGCGTTCGTTCATACATTTTAGAGTTGCGTGCTCTAGTATTGAACTCACATTGTGTAAAAATAGTAAAATATTGTATAAAAGCGCACAATAATGGGAAAGCTATGTTTTATGGTACAATTTAGTTTAGTGTAACAAATTATTGTAAGAATCCAGTAATTATAGTACATTTCCCAATACTGGTCAGACTCATCACCAGTGTTTCCACTTTAATGATTTCCTTTCCTCACGCCTCAATTGAGATTTCCCCTTGTCAGGACTTTTTTCCCCTCAAAAATTATTTTGCTGTAGTTTTAGCACTAGTAGTAAAAATCTGCTCATTCAACCTTATAATATCATTGTGTGGTACACAATCACTTATAATTGGATGATACATATCAAATAATAACCAAGCATGGGTACCACAGAGTAAAATTGCGCTGAAACATCGAAAAAACCTGTCGACTTTGCTCATCACTAGTTTGATGTAACTGCACATCACTGGCTGTCAATTTCTTTAGGATTTAAAAAAAGACGAATCATTGTGCACCTTAGAGCATACATTACATGGAGGGAGCACTGTGTGAGCAGAAAGCGTGATCGGCGTAGAGAGAGAGAGACTGAGTTTAGGTAGAGTCTGTCTCTCTCGCACAGTCACTGTCATTGGCTGTTTCATTGGGCATGCGCTCGCGCGATGCAACGGTGGAAAACACGCCAGCCAATCAGAAGCATGTGCGAGAGAGACAGACTCTACCTAAACCTTAGAGCACCGATCACGCTTTCTGCTCACACAGTGCTCCCTCCATGTAATGTATGCTCTAAGCAATGCACATCTTCAAATACAAATCGTTTCTTAATCTGTACGATCAATTAAATATAAAACAATTATATGACAATATAAAATTGAACTTTTGGAACGTAATGCGAGAACCACAATGGCAGCAATAAAAAATATTCCACGAAACCATTATGAAAATAAAAATGAACTTAAATCCTTGGTCAAGAAATTTGGAGAAATTATTAATATACACCACCACGCATACACACATCGGTCCACGAGACCGTATTTCAGAGCGAGCTCCTGGTCAAGAATTCTGGCTACTAGGTTGTGCCTGTGCAAGTACTCAGAGCTAGAAAGCGCCGAACAACTGGAGATGATATGCCTAAGTGATTCGCCGGGATGGCGACAAGCTCGACAGATGTCGACGGTGCCATCCTTTAGGATGTATCTCCGATAGTTGTTGGTCTTAATAACCTGATTCTGTATTGCACAGACAAAACCCTCGGTTTCCCCGAAGAGGTTACCAAAGCGTAGCCAGTAGAGGGAGGCTACTGTGTCTATGAAAGGCTCATGTAGAGCCTTGTAGAACCTCCCGTGGAGCTCTTTCTCCTTCCATACGGTCTCCCGGTTGGAAATGCTCTGCACTGCCGGGTCTTGCCATTGCTCGTTGGCTAAGGATAGAGGGGTAAGTCTTTTATCACAACAAATGACGTCCTTATAGAATGGATCATCCGATCTAACCAGGAAGTAATTACGGAGGCTGCACACTTCGCGATTATGCATGGTGAGCGCGCTCAAAAAGCCACTCCAACCATGCTTTCGCGGCAAGTACAGCCTCATTACCGACGATCTCGAATGATGCATCCTAAGGGACGTCATAGTAGTGCGGACTTTTCTATCCAGGGCGTTAAGTTCAGTCTGAGTCCACCTGAGTATGCCAAAGGTATACATGAGGACAGGCATGACCCAACCGTTATATGCGTGTGTCTTATTCACACCAGACAAAGGGCTGTTGAGCAATTTGGTCAAGCGTGCATAAAACATGTCGCAAACTGACTGTTTCATACCAGCCTCATCGATACCGATGTTCTGTGACACACCCAGGTATCGGTATGTTTCAGCCTCGGAAAGGGTCCTTAAACTGATGGGCATAATAAGTCTATGCCCTCAGAGTTAGCAACCCTTCCCCTTTCAACATGGAGGACTGCACATTTATCCGTCTCCAGTTCCATTCCAATAGAATTGCTAAATTCACAAGTGATATTTAGCAATTCCACAAGATAGGAGCGACTGGAGGCGAATAACTTAACTTCATCCATATAAAAAAGGTGGGTCACTTTTGTACCTCTTTTCCGAAGCTGAAAACCCCTCCCGGAGCCCTCCAGTAAAGTACTGAGAGTGTTCAAAGAGAGGCAGAACCAGATTGGACTCAGACAATCGCCTGGAAGATACCCCTTCATATCCTTATGTGGTTTTCCGCATCCATCATCCGCTCGCCCAGATGACAAAGGATCGTACTCCACTGCCCCATACATTGCTCGAGAAAGTCTCTAACTCTATATGTACAGTCTATCTTGTACAGCTCGAGGACTCTCTTTAGCCATGTATGGGGTACCGAGTCGAATGCTTTTCTGTAGTCTATCTAGGCGGCGGAGAAGTTCCGACGGTTGCGTTTCACCACTTTGCCAATGACCGCGTCAATGAGAAGTGGTTCCTTGGTTCCACGACCACCGCCCCGACATCCATTTTGAGCGCGCGACATCACCTGATTTGAGTCCAGGTGACGAGTGATTCTCGCGCTCAAAATGGATGTTAGTGTCTTGTATATGTTCGGTAGACATGTGATGGGGCGGTATTTGCTCGGTTCTGTGGTATCCTGGTCTTTAGGAACCAAATGAGTGATCCCAGTAGTGAAGAGGCTCATATTATTATCATTATTATGTTGTTTACTTTCATATCGCGGCTTTTACCGGTTTACTAATAGCACGGGCCTAAGCCAAGTGTATATTAGTGCTGGATTTGGTATTATCCTGTGAACTACCTTATTCAGTTACCTGTGTGTTAGGTTGTGAGGCAATTTGTCTAAGTATAGGTATGGTTTGTTCTTCAGTTTGCAGGAACTTCCTAACTATTCTGCATGTATTTAGTATCACAGCTTTCTGTAACAGTTTGTATGTGTTGGGTGGTAAATTTAAAGTTTTTATAGATTGGTGTAATTGCTTCGGTATTACGCCGGTTGTCGATAGGACAACGGGCACTATAATTACTTTTTTAAGATGCCAGAGTCGAGTTATTTCATCTTTAAGTTCTGCATATTTAGAGAGTTTTTTAGCTATTGTAGTTTATAGATTGTGCGTATTAGGGACTGCTATATCTATAAGGTATGGTTTTGTTAGTTTTATTAATCAATGTAATATCTGGTCTGTTACAGTGAATGGTCCGATTTGTGAGGATAGCTCGGTCAAAGTATATCTTCGTTTTGGGGTTTTCTAATACGCTTTCTGGGTTGTATTTATAATAGGATTCAATAGAGTTTATTAGGTTATGTTGGTGGGCTAGTTTTTGGTGAATAATATTTGCAACTTGATCATGTCTGTGTTTGTAATCTGTTTGGGCAATTGCTTTACACGCACCTGTGATGTGTTGAATAGTTTCTGGACAACTGTTGCATTTTCTGCACCTATTACTTGATCCTGTATAGCAATCATAAAGCCATCAGTCTCTGGGAAAAGTTCGCCATGAATCAGCCATGCGATCGGTAATGTCGATTTCTTCCATGTAGAGACTTATCAGCCCACTCGGTGATTTTTGTTTTGTCATCGGTCAGTTTTTCAGTTTTGTGTAGTATTTTCTTTTAAGTTCAAGGGTGTTAGTTAAGTTAGAGTGTGGGAGATTCTGATTTGTTGAAGAAGTATTGTCTGAGGGTCGTAATTTGCTTGTTATGTAAGTTTAATATATCGATTATTCCCCTGCCACCTTCTTTTCTTGGCAATGTCAGTCTCTGTAAGCAAGACCTTGGATGATGTTTGCGAAATTTGGTCAGTGTTGTGTTTATAATCCGCTGTAGAGCTTTTAAATCAGACTTTGCCCAGTTGATAATACCGAAGGAATAAGGGGAGTACCGGTACAGCAAAAGTATTGATGGCCTTTATTGTATTTCTAACGTTTAATTGTCTTTAGTATTGTGTTGATTCGATGTCGGAACTGTTGTTTCAATTTTTCTTTAGTATATTTATAGTGTATTTGTCGTGACTGGTTGTAACCTAGATACATATATGCCTCATTTTCATCTAGTGGTTCTATCTTATCTCCAGTTTCCAAAGTAAAATGGTGCTGATAGTTATGTCCTGATGTTATCGAGTTTATTTTGCATTTATTTATTCCAAATTCCATTTTTATGTCATTTGTGAATTGTTCCGTAAGTTAAGCTAATTGATATAAGTGATTTTACGTATCAGCGTAAAGTTTTATGTCATCCATGTAAAGTAGATGGTTAATATTTATGCGAATTTTATTGCTATCAGTATAATGTAAGGGGTAACCTACTGCAGATGAATTTAATAACTTAGATAGGGGGATTTAGAGCAAGAAAGAACCGCAATGGGCTCAGTGCATCACCTTGGAATATTCCTCTGTTTATTTTTATTGGATTGGTTTCTATCGTTTTAGTCGGAGTCGTGAGTATTAATCGTGTTTTCCAGAGACTCATCAATGATGTTAGTAAAATAATTAGGTTTGGATGTATTTTGTACATCTTCAGGACTTCTATTAGCCACGAGTGGGGGACTGAATCGTAAGCTTTTTTGTAATCAATGTACATGGAAAATAAGTCGGACTTCTCTTTCTGAACTTGTTTCAGTATAACAGAGTCTATGATTAATTGTTCCTTGCAGCCTTGACTGAATTTTCGACATCCCTTCTGTTGTTCAGCCAGTATACTATTGTCATTAATGTTTATATATATAAGTTCAGATACGCATGACCTAAGGATGTTATATACAGTTTGCAAACATGTTATAGGCCTATATTTTGCAGGGTTATTAATGATGGATGTAATGATGTGGTTCATTATGATCTTTTGGTATCATGTACGTAATTCCGACTGTCATGTAAGCTGGCATTGTTAAAGGGTTTACTATAAATTCATTAAGATGATTATAAAGGTAACTATGAATACTTGTAAATTTTTTATACCAGTAATTGTGTATAAAATCTGATCCAGGTGATTTCCAATTATGCAACTTATTAATTACCTTTTTAAATGTTTCTATTGGGATATGCTCAAAAGACATTTTCTTGGATGTTAACATTGCTATTTCTAGTTTCGGTTTGTATCCAGTTGGCATGAGTACTATGTTTAACAGGTCTTTCCCAGATTTCTGCCCAAAACTTTCGCATGTCCTCTGGATTTGGACCGTCACCTAGCCAGTTTCTTTTTTGTACGTTAGCTGTTGTTTGTTTTATGTTTCGATGAAATTGTTTTTCATTGTTGTGGAATTGATTATTTTGTTGTTTTCTTAACGTGCATGCTTTGTATCTGCGTAACCGACCTGAGGTGACTGCAAGTTTTTGTTTGAGTGTGTCAAGGTGTGTGTGTGAGCTGTTTGTTTTGTTCCTCATGTACTGAATGAGTTTTGTGCTGTTGTACTATGTTTTTAATATGTCTTTCTAGATGTTAGTTATTCGAATTCCGTTAATGCATTGTGTTACTCTGCCAATTTTTGTTCGCAACTCACCAAGTCTCCTTTCTAGCCGTTTTTGCCAATGTGGTTTATAATCGTCTTTAGCTTGGTAAGATTTTTTTAAGATTCGTACGATAATTTTGCCCCGTTTACCTTAGCTGCTGTCTAAGCAGCGCAATATGTTGCAGTTTGTAATATAATAAAGTCCGTTTCTGTATTTATAGTTTCGGGAAGAGTTTTTTCATTAAGATAATGAACTATTATTGCAAGTTTTTTAGATGGCTTTTGTTTTGGGGTGTAGACTCTGCTTGTGGGGTCAGTGTCGTTAAAATGTAATAATGCTTACTGCAAAGTTTCGTCTATTAAGGAATCTCTCTCAGGTTGTGATAGATTATGTCTTTATATTATGTATCTTTAGATTATGTAAAGAGACTTCAATGCTATTTATAAAGGTAATGTCAGTATTATTAGTGTGTTGTGTATTTTCTTGAATTGTATGTGGAATTGTATTTGCGTCATTTGAATTATTCAGATTTATTGATAGTTCTTTATTTACCTACTTGTTGTTTTATTTCATTTAATTTATCGTCACTGATGTATTTATTATTTACTATTGCTCTTCTTTGGTCAGCTATTCGCTGTTCATTTAAATGAGCAAGTGTTGGGAATGCATTAACGAAAGATTCATGTAATTGTTTTCTGTAAGAAGTTCTATTCTTATTTAGTTGAGTTATCTGGTAATACAGTCTCATTAAAGTCTCATTTTGTTCCTTTGTCCATCTCATTTTAGTTCGCGCTTGTGTGTCATGTGTGTCTAAAATTTCTTGTTGTGTTTCATGAGTGATGGGAGTCTAGCATGATGATTTAACTCTTCTCTAACTTCTTTATAAATCTGATCTATAGTTTTTGTGATATCAGTTTATTGCGGACTATAGCTCTACTTTGGTCTCCTACTCTTTGACGGCTTACTAGCATGTTTAGGTATTTCTCCATAAATTTCTGATATAGTGGTTCAAGGTAAGTTTTGGTATCAGTATCAAGGAAAGTTAGCTGAAGATAAGTGCGCAGTATAAATACATTCATTTCATGTGTCCATCGTCTGCACGTTTTAGGAATGCCGCTAGTGAGTGCAAGCTCAGAGTCATTAATGACATCTTGGACAACACTGTCGGTCCTATTTGGTGAAGACAAGTAGGATGTTTCACTTCATTTCAGATACTCGGAGGGATTGAAATCGATAGATGATGTTGTTGGTGTGGTATCATCGCTTGAAGATTCGGCCGTAGCATCAACGCCGAAAGCGTGCTTGTTCAACTCACGGCGCCCGGCTGTAGCATTTTGTGTGACGGACGCCCGCCTGCTCAGCGGCTCGCCACCGGTGTCCCGCGAACTGTAGCACCCAGCACCGGCTCCAGGTGCGCCCCGGCGACCCCCGGGCAGCGGCCGTAAATTATGCATCTTTTTACTGTGCTACATTAGTGGGTTTGTGTTGGGAATGATTAGTTCATAGAGAGAGAGAGAGAGAGTTGGTCAGGATGTTATTGGTATCTCCGGCTTGGGTTATTAGATCAAGATCTTCAGATCTAGTACTAGTGTCTGCTCTATTTATGCCCCCCGCACCGCGACAAGGTTCACTCTCTTGGGGGAGGGGGGGGGGGGGTTATTATTATTAATATTTTTTTATTATTTTAATTTTTATTTTCATCTTTTTATTTTTAATATTATTTTTTTTTCTAAAGTTTTTGTAATCTAATTACATTACTAACAAGGTCTAAAATTAGTTTTGACATAATAATCGCGTTCTGTGAGTTTTTATGTTATATTGTTTTAAATTATTAGTCTTTAGTTTTATTGTTAATTTTACATCGAACACTTATTCTAAACACCCTTTTAATTTAATCTTATACATGATTCGTCCCGTAATATTATTTTTAGTACTAAACATATTTTACAGGTGAATAGCTTTATGCATACTATTAGAATTAAGAGAAAGATTTACTAAATATTTTTATTTCTAAATATAAAATAAATTTTTAGTTGTAAAGTATTCATGCACCTTAAAACTAAGTTTTTAATCAGTTTTTTTACATCAAATTCATGATGAAAGATTGAACTTGTTTAAAAAAATATTACAAAAGGCGAAAATATAAGGAATATTATTTACGATTGAGATAAAATAACTACAGCAAACTCCTCATAGTGCGATATGGAACACTGCTATAAACATATTACAGCTAATTACTATCAACTCTTAAAACTTTTAATGCAGAATATGCGTAGCATTAGAAAAAATTACATGATAATCGCGACAGAATGTTGGTTACAAACAAAGAGATTTAAATATATATACCATAGAGCGGCATAAGGAACGTTTGCATACAAAAACTGTGAGCTGGTGCGTGTGTGATACCCTCTAGCGAAATATAGCAACACTACGCTAATTATTTATATGAAAAACATTTCAGCTATTTCCCATTAGGTGACGCTAATAATTATAAGGTAAATATATAATATAGATAATAAATAATCGGTTTAAGTATCGGTTTTCTTAAAGTTTAATGTTCCCGTTTCGACATCAAAGTATCGATAACGTTGTTGAAGGTTACTAAGTTTGAAATGCATTACGATATAATAGTAGGGAATATGCATGATTGTTTTATTGCATAAATTTAATTATTATGGCTTCTATCCAGTGGCTTGGCAGTTTAATCTTCCATTAAAGCCGAAAAGCTGGGCTTGCCTTATTAAACCTGAATCAATCAATAATATCAACTAATAAAATAACTCGTAAAATGTTTCAAGCTATTTCAAATTTCCCGCGCACTCCACTGTACGACACATGTCGACCGATGACCTCGTATTGCCTTAGCGATACTGCTTCTGTCATAAAAATGAGTTTTAATAGAGCTAATAGTTGTCTCCCTCGCTCGCGTGGGCTTTTTACGGGGCTTTCGGGAAGACGATCGCTCTCTTTCTAACCTATGGCAAAACATTCTATAATGAAATATAACTACGATTGTATATATAGCAATTAGTATAGAGATTTAAAGCCAGGCTTTTGGGAATAAATTTGTTAAAAGCGGAGGCGCGAGGGCAATACGTTTGCAGGTTCATTTCACGTTTCAATGTTTATTTACTCTGTGTGCTTATCTTAAGCGATTTAATATTACGAGTTCAAAATTTATGCTTTTTTAAAGATTTTTAATGAAAATGCAGGATATTAGTGTTCCTTGTGATGAATTGAAGTGTGTTAAAGTGATAATCGGAGAGGAAATATTTAAAATTTGTTGAGATAATACACAAGGTTAAGAGTGTATTTCAGACTTATCAATTATACTTACTTACTTACTTATCTTCACGCACAATCCCTAACGGGGTAGCCAGAGAGAACAGATCGCCAAGTGTCACGATCCTTACATACCTCTTCCGCTTCTTTCAGGTTCATTAACTTCTTCATACATGCACGTCTAGGTATCCGAGTACTCTTGACCTTCCCCTCTTCGAGCAATTTGCTCACATGGTCTTCGAAAGTTAGTCTCGGTCTACCTCGACACCTTTTAATATTTACTTTCGCTCTATATATTTTCTTCACCATTCGGTCTTCACTCATTCGCTCAACGTGCTCAAACCATTGGAGTACGCCCCTATCAATTTTTGTGATAAGGTCATCTTTCAATCCTGCCATATTGCGAATCTCTTCGTTTCGCTTTCGATCGGCTATGGTAACGCCACACATTTTACGAAGAGATCGCATCTCCACTGCATTCAACTTGCTTTTATGCTTCTTCTGGCATAGCCAGGTTTCGCTGCCATATAACAAAGTCGGTACCAACACTGCGTTCTGTAGTGCAAGGCGTGCACTCTTCACCACGCCTTGCCTTTTTACTAATGCATTCAGGGCACCGTTGACTTTGTTTCCGGCAGCGACACGCCTATCCACATCTAAATCACATCTTCCATCCCGGCTGAAAGCACTCCCCAAGTATACAATTTCATTTACCTGTTCTAGACATTCCTGATTTACCCATATTTCACATTTCGTTCTCTCATTGTCATTGTAGAAGCGTGCTCGTCGCGACCCCTGCCAGCCCTTTTCAGGGCTACAATTCTACACAGCTGCGCACCCATGCAAACGGGAGTTAGGGCGTCCCCCCAAGGCGACGCACACTAGCTCGTCCCCGTTGGTGTGGAATGCAGCGCGCAAAGCGGCGATGGGGACCGCCACCCGTCACGCACAACACGACACGGCGGAAGGTGGAGGACGGAGTGCAGAGTTGGCACGTGGAATGTTAGAGGGGGGCATGAGAGATAAGACAAATGAGTTGATCGAAATAATGAAAGAAAGAGAATTAGATGTCGTGTGTATGTCGGAGACCAAACGGAAAGGCAGTGGTACTGAAGAGCTCCCTGGCGGGACGTTAGCTATATGTTCTGGAGTCCCGGAAAGCGAGAACGCCTGCCAGAGAGTAGGGGGTGCTGTTGTCGTCCCGGTTGGTCGATCTTATGACTGAATACAAGGTTGTGAACTCAAGACTTCTCTGAGTTCGCTTTAAACTGGTACTGACAAAGTTACTCCTTTTGGCTGTTTATGCGCCGGTAGCTTCGTCTTCCAGGGCTGAGCTGGAGGAGTTTTGGGAGAATGTAAGAGAAGTTCTAGATTTGGTTAAGGGAAACGAAAGAACTGTTGTATGTGGTGATTTGAATGGATGGGTAGGTATCGCTCGACCAGGATACGAGTCGGTGCTTGGAAAGTTTGGCGATAAAAGGGTTAATGATGCTGGCAAGCTTATACTGGCTGTATGCAAGGAAAAGGGTCTTCTTGTGACAAACACTATGTTTAATCACAGGAAAATCCATATGTACACTAGATAAAGAAAGAATGAGAGAAGTATGATTGATTTGTTCCTGATGGATGACCGACTTCGAAAACAGGTGATGGATACACGAGTGTTCAGGGGTGCTGACCTGGAAACGGATCACTATCTAGTAATTACTAGATTTAGGGGTTTGTTCGCGGGTTGGCGCTACCGGACGGCAGTAACAGATTCACAGTCGGTCTGTCGCATCCGAAGCTGGAAGCTTCAGGAAGCGGATACTAGGGACAAATATCACACGAGGGTAGCCGAAAAGCTTGACACCATCGATGGCAGGAAAGAATGTGTGGAGAGAACATGGCAGAACCTTAGGGATGGAATGGTAAGTGCAGCGGAAGAAGTATGTAGAACGACAAAAAGAGGTAGTATTAAAAGAAGAGATGCATGGTGGAATGATGAAGTGAGAGAAGCTGTAAAAAAGAAGAAAAAAGCATGGCTAGACTACTTGGCCTCTAGTAACGATAAGCATATGAGAGAGAAGATAAAAGAAAGATATAAGCTACAGAAAGTTCATGCGAAAACATTGATTGAGGAAGTACGTGAAAGGTGTAGAATAGATGCGGATGAGAGGTTGTCGCACAACTTTAAGGAAAACTCCAAACTCTTCTGGAAAGAGGTTGGAAGGCCCCGGAGTGGTGCGACAGCCTTAAGAATGAACAAAGTGCTTTCGAGAACCAATGACGTCCTCTCAGAAAAATCGGACGTCATGCAGCGATGGAGTGAATTTTATAGAGAAATGTATGCGTGTCATGATCTTAGTGAAGAATCCGGGGGTGACGCCATGACTGGCACGCCAGACACGGACCTCGATGACACTGAGGTCATCAGCATGAAAGAGATTGAACGTGCGATTCGAAGTTTGAAATGTGTTAAGGCTGCGGGACTAGACAGAGTTACTGCTGAAATGGTCAAGTACGGTGGGCCTCGCGTCTGGGACAGCTTTCGTCTGCTGTGCAATTTGTACTGGCGGACGGGAGATGTCCCGGATGATTGGCGATCCGCGGTCATTGTGCCTTTATATAAAGGTAAAGGTTCACATTTTAACTGCGGGTGCTATCGGGCGATCAGCTTGACCAGTTTAGCAAGTAAAGTTTACTCGAAGGTTTTGACACGTAGGATGCAAGAGAAATCGGAAAGATTCTTATGGGAGGCACAATGCGGATTTAGACCTGGAAGAACGCACGGATCAAATGTTTTCTCTCCGCATGATCACGGAAAAGCTTCTGAGTGTTAACCAGAGGATTTTCTGTGCTTTTGTAGATCTGGAGAAAGCATTTGATAAGGTTATAAGGAAGAAAATGTGGGAACTGTTGCCGGGATATGGTGTGGATGGTCGATTGTTAAGAGTTGTGCAGTCACTTTACTATGACTGTAAAGCCTGTGTGCGGGTAGGGCATGACCTGTCACCCATCTTTAGGGTCCAAGCGGGCGTAAAACAGGGTTTTGTCATGTCTTCCTGGCTGTTCATACTGTATCTCGACAGCTGTTTACAGAAACTGAAAAATAGCTGTTTGGGTGTGAAATTGGGTGACATTAAAGTAAATTGTCTGCTGTATGCTGATGATGCAGTGCTTATTGCACCATCAGAAGCAGAACTGCAGGCATTAGTCAAGTGTATAAAAGAGTAATGTGAAATTAAAGGTCTCCGTTTGAATGCTAATAAAACTAAAGTTCTGGTTTTTGAAAAGGACGACTTATCAATTATCGCAATTAAAAACAGTTATTGGTACAATTAAAACGTTCACCAACATTTTACGTGGACGTAATTAAATCTTTCCATAAGAAAGCGAGACGATTCCACTTATCTTATCTTATCTCTTATCCATTAGAATGTAAATATTTTTTTTTAATTTTGTACATAGTTTGTTTGTACTTTGTTCGTGTTTTACTTTTGTTCATATATTGTATTGGATATAAATATTTTTTTCTTTCGCTTAAACAAACCCAAACGGCTTTCTTCAAAGCCACCGAAGCTATGCAATTGCTGATATGTAATACAATCTATCTAGCAGTGATATGCCTTCTGTGTGCTTTATTAAACACGTCCTTGACAACACTGAATATGAAACTGAAGCGTGGAGACAGATCAAGATTGGTGTATTTTTATAAAACTGCTAAAAACAACAATCTATATTTTTATCAATTTATATCTTGGGCTTGCCCTAGCTTGGAGCTCTAGCTTCGCCACTGCTTCTATCACACATAAAATCATATTAAATTTTTACGCCACTTCACATGCACATTACGCACACACACTGCCACACACACTAAGTGTCATGAAATAAAATACTTAATTTCCGATTACTAAGAATCAATTCAAACAGCAGTCACATTGGTGGCATCTTGGATGACGTCGCTCGGTCTATTAGATGCTATAATATAGCATATCATAGAACATCGAGATACGCCAAATGCAATAAGAGATCGCCTCTATGTTTTTGAATTCCTTTCTTTTACAAAAATACATTTTCTAGCATACTTGTAAGCAGCTGGAGAGTAATAATGAAGAGTTAGAGCAAATTTATGAAAAGAAGGATTAAATTTACGACAAGATAATCCTGCCTTCGTCGATTGCTTATTGAGTCTATCATAGACAGCTTGCGTTTCAACTGTAGCATTTAAGGAATTAACCATATTTTTTTTTAATATCAATCTTCTTTTATAAATGTTTAAATAATCTTATAGTTTAATATTTTCCGTTTGAAATATTTATTTTGTTGGCCTAGTTTTTTTAATTTTAGCCTTATGGCGTATATTTTGTTTTTGTAAATTGCGAACTTGCAACTTCAATGCAATTTTTCTAGGACTATCAAATATTGACTCAGAGTCTGATACAACAACACTGATTGGTGTAACTCTGGTAGCCTCCAGATTTGTTTCATTACTCTGAAATTACAAAAAGGTGATTTCAAGAAAAGATTACATAAAATCTGTGGTTAAGACTAATAGGCAAATGTTCAGCTTTGCTTGGCTGTACCGCTATAAATAACATACAACTTACTTCATTTGCAAAACAAGGAAATGATCCTTTTTTTTTATTTGTGCGACCAGTCTTTTCGAAGTACATATCTTCGCTTCTAAAGTGCTTTGAGCATAATTTTGATATAGCAGATGGAAGTCAATTTTCTTCTTTGCGCTCTATTTGGACAAACCGTATCTACTTTTCACGCACTGCGGTATTAACTAACTAAAACCTAAAATTACCAGATACGTGCTTATACAAAGACCATAATTATAATGCCGGTTCATAGAACTCCGTAAGCAAATGATTTTAATTACATGATATGTTTGTAAGCAGTTTGTAAATTTTATGTTATTATGTCAATTTAATGAGATGCAATACTTATAGACCCACATCAATAAAAAACCATCACTTTAAGTTTTTACCTTATTTCCTAACTCAGGCTTAACCTGTAACTTCTTGCATCTTATATCTTTAACAGTGTAAAATGTTTTTAATTCAAACCTATAGCCCTCCCCTATCAGTGTAAGCCAGGATCTATAAGGCTCCGTCTTTGAAAACCACCAGACAATGAAGCCCGATGTGTAAAAGTACAGCAGGTATCCTCAGCATGCTCAAAAGCAACACAGAAAATCTCATCAGCATGCGTAAATAAACATTTTCCCACCCTTTCTCCACATAAAGTAAGCTACTTAGCATAGTTGGTATGTGAGTAGCACAGAGATCTTTGTTAGTATGGGTACAGTATCGTTGACTGTTTCACCTCCTTAAATATTGTAGATGATTAAATCGCATTCTGTATTTTTTATCGATAACACCAATCGTCAATCACTAACACATTTGTAAATAAATAGTGACACTACTGGATAACAGAGGGCGCTTATGACAAAATAATAAATGTTCTAGAAAAATTAACTAGATATCTTAAAATTAAAAGATTATTTTGTAAGCATAAATTATAATTACGATAGTAAACCGAAATCACGTTCATTTTTTGCTCCATATCGTGACTTACAATATCTTAATGCACAACAGGGAATATTTTCTTTAAAAATAATTTTTAAATTTACAAAGCGATTGCGTCTTGACCTTTTGACGATGTCACTAAGACTAAATGACAAAAATCGGAGATATATCCTATAGGACAAAAGTTACAGACGAAAATTTTGTTGTTGATGTCCGGTCTATTACTACTACTACTTAGTCTTTGGTTACAAAGTTCTCAAATAATACCTCCTATTGAAGGCTACAGTGACAGTTACACGCTAAATAACAATACGCAAAATGAAGGAGTGATAATTTATATTAATATTAATTTAAATATATCAATTATAATATGTGCCAAATCGATTGAGAAAAACGGACAATGACCTCAAATATGAGCGGAGTGTCAAAAGGCGTAATTTACAAAATCTCAATTTATATGTGATAACAATATTTAAATATTGATATTATTCACACTTTTAGGTCAGCAAATATGTTTTATTTTTTTGTTTCTTAAATATTATTGTGTTTACTGTGGTTCCTATAAACGTCGTAAAATCTTACGGTACATCGCGAAAAATGTGTTATATTTTATATTTCAATTTATGGTAAGTAACGCAGCAATTCATTTAATAACAGTTTCATATTAAAAAAATATTTGAAGCACTATAATCACTATATTGAGCTTTTGCAAATTCACCCCTTTAAAGTAAACGAAACATGCGTTACGTCAGTTCGTTCTAAAAAAAACGCGATAATGGCAGCTAGTGATGCGTCACCTTTTTTGGGCCGGTCCGCCATTTGTTTTCATTCGTGTTCGTATAGCGTATCTATGCGAACAGACTGTACAATGACAGTGACAACCTATGAGGAGGAAATAAGGTTCTTGATTGGCAGCCACGTACCGGTGGGCAAAGTGCAGGGCGACCCCCCCCCCAATAGATGGAGTAACGACCTGGTAAGACATGCAGGAAGTCAATGGATGCAGGTGGATCAGAACCGTCGCGTCGGCGGCACTAGTGTATCGACACGTGTACAATTTAATGGCATGCGTAAATGCAATGAGCACAAACACAAATGCTGTAGTGTGCGTGTTTAATGACGCGATTCAATTTTGCATTTATAGTGAAGTATACAGTAGTGTGTTTTTCTTGCGCCTCCCTAATATTGACAAACTTTTTATTTAGGAATTAACGCGCATGGCCTCTCCAGTTGGTTGAATGCTCAAAGGCAGAATATCTAGATATTGAAATATATAGTTTTTATATTAGATATTGAAACTAGAAATCTGATACATATACCAGTCTTAGGAAACGTGATACGACCCAGGAGAACCGTCCCTGTATAAAAGTGTCCGTAGGACAGCGCTAAATAAGGGTGGCGACACTGTAGCTAGAGGGTAAATCTTAAAGAACTCACAGACTTTCTCCATAATTCTATTTTATAATAATTAAATTATTGTTTTCAAAATTTTTATTTTCAAAATTACTCTTAACGTGTTTCATGGCTTCATTTTCTAGGTTACATTTACTAAATTATTTAAGACAACGTGAGTATTTGAGGTTTTAAATACTCGTTCGTTAAGTTTTTAAGGTTTCGAATCCTTTCCAGCACCCATGGTCACGGGGGGACTAAGGTGACTGACACAAACTAATAAGAGTACTAACGTAGTGACTGACGTTCCGATATCAATGGTAACCCATTGTTTTACCATCATCACAAATCACAACAAGAGCAAAAATACTAATAAACATGCAAACGAAGTCGCGGGCACAGCTAGTAAGTTTTTATTTTTCCGTAAGTACATGATATTTAAAAAAATGGACAATACTGCAGCTAAACATTTAGCTTCTAACAACTGTATGCCATTGCCACGCTAGGCGGGCGAGCGGGCAACCACAGACTTTTATTATTTTAACTTGTTATCGGAAAGATGCAGCTGGCGTTTCAGCAGTTTACAGCAGTAACGGGATGATATGGGATAGTGTGTTCTCTTTCACCAATGCACGGTGACGATTGTTTCAGGTTGATGCTTCATGATGTTAAATTCTTCTCTTTATAATATGTACAGAGACGGATCAAAAAGTTCGCGGAATGTGGGGGTTAGAGAAGAGAAGTGGGATTTTCTAACTTTCACTACTTGATGACTCAATATAAATACCACGTTTCAGTAAAATTGGTTCATTAACCTTTGAGATGTCACATGATAAACAAATGAAAACTTGTTCCTGGAAATGCTCTTCTGAAGGTAAAACAGATCGCAGAAGTGACTGAAGTATCATCTACGACAGTTTTAAACATTCTCCATGACCATCTTGGCATGCTTAAGATCAGTGCAAGATAGATGCCAATGCCAAGAATGCTCACACCGCTCAGAAACAGCAGCGGGTCAAGTGCGTACGTGTGTATTTGGACCTGTGTAGTGAGAACAAGCATGAAATTATGGACCAAATTGTGAGTGGGAATAAAACTCAGGTTTACTGTTATGAACCTGAATCAAAGCAGTCCATGCAGTGGCATAAAGAAGGTGTAGCACCGCCTAAGAAGTTCAAGGTGTCACAATTTGCTAGAAAAATTATGGCTTCTGTTTTTTAGGATTCAGAGGGGATTTTCCCTGTCATGTCCTACTAAAAATCCTTAAATTCGCAAAAACAATTAATTGTGGGTCACTACACACACTAGGAGTCCATCGCGGACAAACAACGTGACACGTAATTTATATATATTAAGATTAAAACTTTTTAACTATTTTATCCTAATTAAATGTACTAAACACTAAACTGTTATGTATGTAAGATGCGACCGATATTTGAAATATATTCAGTGTGTCACCAGCACTCGTATTCCCCGCAACACAATATTTAACAGTGGCGACGAGCTTACCCTCGTATTAAAAAAAATGTCGATCGGAAATTTCGGTATTTTGTCTGTTTTCGATCATAGTGTACAGTCTTGGAAAACTTACAAGAACAGACTTACACAGTGGTTCATAGCGAACGACATTGATATAGTTAATGATCGATCTTGCTGAGCGCACTCACCGAGGGCTCATATAAGTTAGCGTCGGACTTGGCCCTTCCAAAAGAGCTACAAACAGTGCCTTATGAAGACATTTTGGGATTGCTAGATGCGCGTTTCATCCCCAAAGGTTGGGTTTGGAGAGCGTCATAAGTATTATACTGCTACCCAACTACATGGCGAAACACCGTCGCAGTGGGACGCGAGATTACGTGGACTTACCGCTAACTGTCAGTTTTCGAACGTGGAGGAGGCGCTACGTGATCATTTTATTATGAGGATGCTGCCGGGAGTTGAAAAGGAACGCATATACGCACAAGATTTCACGACCTTGACCTTAGTGAATGCGGTTGATATGGCTGAAAGTATGCGCAACGCCTACGACGCGCGGCGCCTCGAGCAGCGCTGGCGTTGGCGCCACCGCCGATAGCATTGCCGCCGAGCAACAGCTCTTCAAAATTAAGAAGAGAGAAGGTGAAAAGGTGAAGTGTGCAGTGTGTGGATACTCAAATCATAAAACGACTGACTGTCGCTATGCCGAATATACCTGTAAAAAGTGTAAAGTTAAAGGGCATTTACGTAGGATCTGCACAAAAGTGAATTATGTGTTGGCAGGCGATGTAGGCGAGGAGGACGACGGTGAGTTATTTAATATTCGATCGCTTAAAGGTGAACCTATGGTAGAAACCGTATCTGTTAATGGGGTAAATTTAAGGTTCGAAATAGATAGTGGGTCAGCAGTAACGGTAATTTTTGAAAAAACATACAAGACTCATTTTAACGACGTGCCATTGTCAGCTACTGATAAAAGGTTAATGAGCTATACCGGTAGCGAGATAGCCTGCACGGGCGTCGCAATCGTGTCGGTGCGGTTCGCGGGCAGCAACGCCCGCTGCGCCTGATCGTAGTGCGGGGCGGGGGGCCGCCGATATTAGGAAGAGATTTCATTTCTTTGTTTAGATTACAACTGACACCGGTTAATTACTGTCAACAAATTCAAAATGAAATTTACTCATTACATTTGCGGTATTCCGAAACTTTTTCAGGTACCAGAGTGTTTTAATAAATACAAAGTAACCCTGACCTTAAAAGACGGTGCCCGTCCATGTTTTTTTAAAGCCCGTCTTATGGCTTTCGCTTTGAGGGAAAAGGTCGACAAAGAAATCGATAAAATCACGACGATCACGGGCCGCGACGACCAAGATCACATGGATCGGCTGAATGCTCAGCTGGGCTGCAGGATGCAGGCTTGACGTTGAAAAAAGATAAGTGATAATTTTTCAAGGACGAAATAAAATATTTGGGTTACTTCATTACTAAGAACGGACTAAAAAAACGCCAGAAAAGGTTAAGGCAATCATAGAGGCACCCGTGCCTACGAACCTTTCACAGCTGCAATCCTTCTTAGGATTAGTAAACTACTACAGAAGTTTCGTCCCGGGCGCCTCAACAATTTTATCTCTTTTGTACGATTTGCTAAAAAAGGGCACAAAATGTAATTGGAGTAAATTACATGAGAAAACTTTCAATAAGATTAAAAAAATATTGATTTCGTAACGGACATTAGCTCATTTTAATCAAAATGCAAAACTCTATTTACCTGTCGACGCGTCACCAAATGGCTTAGGCGCGATATTATCCCAAATCGACGATGGAGGATTAGAAAGGCCGATATCTTATGCGTCTCGTACCTGAAATAGCGCCAAGAAAAGATATTCTAGGATACAAAAGGAGGCAACTGCGATAATATTCGGCGTGCGTCGGTATCATCAATACCCATACGGCCGGTTGACTCCATTCACATTACGTACAGACCACAGATCGTTATTGTCAATTTTTGGTTCACATAAAGGCATCCCGGAGGTATCCGCAAACAGATTGCAAAGGTACGCACTGCTCCTAAGTGCTTACAATTATGTAATAGAATATGTGCGTAGTTGTAATAATAGCGCGGACTTGCTTTCGCGAGCAAGTGTTGAGGACCCAGTCGAAGAGTTGGGGCACAAGGAAGAGCTGGATAGGGCAGCCTATATGTGTTTTATGACGCAAGGTAGTTTTCCCGTGACAGCAGACCAGCTTCGGCAGGCTACGGTTAATGACGCGACCCTGACTAAGGTTATTCATTACATACAAAAGGGTAGGCCAAAGCGGGTTAAAGATACAGAAATTAATTCGTATTATCAATGTAGGTTACAACTATCGTACGAAAACGGGTGTGTACTTCGAGGCCATAAGGTGGTGATCCCCTTTTCCTTGAGGCAACGTGTTTTATCGGAATTGCACAATTCTCACCTCGGTATTGTAAAAACCAAAGCTGAGGCTCGATCACGGTTTTGGTTTCCGGGGATTGATGACGAGCTGGAAAAGAGGATTGGGGCCTGCGAAGTTTGTTTACAGTTGCGAGCATCACCGCCGCGGGCACCTATGTCACCGTGGCAGTTACCTCCCCGACCACTCTAGAGGATACACCTGGATCTGCTGGGTGCGATAAACGGCCGTATCTATCTGGTCATAGTCGATGCCTACTCGAAATGGGTCTAGGTATTCGATATGTGTACCACAACTACTTCTAGTGCGGTAATAGAAAAAATGCTCGAGTTTGTGTTTAGGTTCGGAATACCTAACACCTTGGTTTCTGATAATGGCACATCGTTTTGTTCCGAAGAATTCAATATATTTTGTAATTTAAATGGTATAAAACATGTGGAGTCGCCTGTATATAATCCGGCTAGTAATGGTCAAGCCGAGAGCTATGTGAAAATTGTCAAAAAGGGTATTAAATCTAGTCTCGCAACAAGTAAAAATTCAAGAGAATGTAAAATAAGTATTCTACAATATCTTTTCAATTATCGTAATTCGATTCATTCTACCACAGGTTCATCACCAGTTCACCTAGGTTTTGGGCACAAATTAAGATCGCGGTTAGACCTAATTAATCCAATAGAGCCGACCCCCTCGTCTACAGAACTTGCCAAAAACGTAAAGTCTAAACAGTGTTCGCAGGTTAAATTTTATGGTGGTGAAATAAAAAAATTGTTTTCAACGGGAGAGTCTGTATTATATAAAAATATTGCAATAATAACAAGTTTTCATGGGCTAAAGGAACAATTGTGAAAAAAATTGGTAACATGTTGTTTATTGTACAAGAGTTAGTTACATCAAACTTTAAACCTAGTTCGAAAACATGTAGATAAAATTATTAAAACAAACATTAATTTCAGTAGGGACCTTTATAATAAGCAACGTTGGCATCACCCTTGCGATATAGAAGACCCAGTCATAATAGAAAGAAATGACGTCACACCATTGCCACCACCACGGTCTCTTCCGCAATCACCTGTGTTGGAGCCGTACGCGCAGACGTCACTCTTGCCACCAGAAGTGCCATCACCCGTGCCATCTGAGAGAATGCTCCACGACGGTTCGGGGGAGAGATGGGGGCAATGAACTATCTGCGGCATCACACACTCCTACTGCCTACGAGTATGACCAGACGCCGTCAAAGGTGACGATAACAAGAGGAGTCCGAAGACCCGTTTATTCCGACGACAATGACGAGTTCTATGAGGTCGAAGAGAGCAACCAAGACAAGGTTCCGGCACATCGCAGGGTGCCTTGTCGGCGTCCAAAAATTAATTATAAAATATTTTATTAGTCTTAAATATTTACCACGTTCTCGGCGGTGAAGGAAAACATCGTGAGGAAACCTGCATGTCTGAGGAATAAGCAAAAAATATTTCGAAGAAATGTGATGTTCGCCAATTTGTTTTTTTTTGGGGCAGCGCGGCGGACACTTCCTTGCCCTAAAACCCTCTCAAAAATGAAGGGAGGCCTGTGCCCAGCAGTAGGACGTATATAGGCTGACACTTTACTTTAGTCGTAAATATTAGGGGAGGAATGTTATGTATGTAAGATGCGATCGCTATTTGAAATATATTCAGTGTGTCACCAGCCACAGCGCGTTTCACTCCTATTCACCGCAACACAATATTTAACATAAACGAAAACTATTTCAACAATATTTACAAAAAAATATTTTCGTAAACAGCTTTAAAAGCTTTAATATTCAATCGCCTACAACGCGCTAGCCCCGACTGCGTATTTCACCCTGGGCACATGAGTAAAGAAACCGACCAGAGGGGAAGCTACATACAAACGGCTCGCTGTGACTATACCCCATAGAGAATATAACCACTAGAGAGCATATAGGCAGATGTCTTCTAAGCATACGACTCACTACTTCGGGCCGGGGGACGAGGAAGAACGCGTGGCTGCAAATGGTCAAGTTGCGTTGTTATGGCTATTTTTTGGGGTTGCTCTTCTTAATAAAGGAAAATATTCGTTATCGATAAAATGGATTTTATCATTATGAAAAATACTCAATTAAAATCATATAAATAATATATACTCAAAGTCAATCAGTTACAACGAAAACATGTATTTATTATATTATTATTGATTTTTTAAATGATTAATTTTTTATATTTATTTCGAATTGAAGTTTAAGGGTCCTGATTGTTCTTTGTAAAAAAAT
Organism: Parnassius apollo; assembly: GCA_907164705.1. Taxonomy (NCBI): domain Eukaryota; kingdom Metazoa; phylum Arthropoda; class Insecta; order Lepidoptera; family Papilionidae; genus Parnassius; species Parnassius apollo. The sequence goes on from CAJQZP010000828.1 coordinate 185,000, forward strand.
ATAAACAAGCGTCTACAAATTTGTAAATTATGCATCTTGCTAATTCAATTAAATGATTTTTTGATTCTATTTCATATTGATGAAAATGAATATCCGGGAATCAATAATACCTAATCAGAGATTTTAAAACCGTTCTCATAAAATAATTGGTATTATATTTCGAAGACAGCACTTTTGAACCACTCTCATTGATCGCCCTCTTATTAAAAATTTTACAACGACGACAAATATCTATTACTGTAGTGGATCCGTACAATAACTTGTCTTTAGTGTCCTTTTGAAATTGTAAGCCGTTCTGATTTGGTACACCAATCTAATTTAACTAGGTAACTATAAACTTTAACTAAGAAAAAATACCGACAAACTGAGAACCTCCTCTTTTTTATGAGACGGTTAAAAGTAGATAAGTAGTTTTTCACAGTGTGTGAATTGAATAATCTTAATAATTTTATTATTTTCGATATCGACTTTCAGCTATTAAAGGTAACAGTAAGTACTAATGTTTACGATAAACATACAAAGGGAAAGAAAGGGATAGAAGCATTAGAATTGTCTAATAATAGAACGAGACTTTTCCAAAAGACATCAACGTGCGACTGAACCATGTCGTTATTTACCCGGCCACCGTTTTAGATAGACCCCTGCGGTGGCTCATAATCTGAATTAATCAACAATAATTTTCGTATTTTTTACTTAGCAATGAAAAGTTTCCTCCATTATTTTTGGACATCTGTCCTGGAATGTTTCCCACACCACTTCACTGCGCATGAAGGCATTTTGATGCATTATAATTGCATAAAAGTTATAAAAATTTGCATTAATTTAGCGTGCACACAGGTCTAGCACTTGGACAATACTAAAATGGTTAATAGTACCATAGCCGATGCATAGGCGACAAAATACACTGTATGCGCAGTCAAGTGGTTATATAGTCTTTGCTATATCCGTACATAGCGCAGCGATGTGTGCGTGACTCTCACCGACAGGTTCACCGACGTTCCTTCCGGGTACAAACCGGTTTGCGCCGGCTCATTCAGAGTATCCATGAAGAGGCTATTAGTCGTACGCATTTAAATAAATGGAAGAAGAATATTTTGTGATATTATAAATAAATTATTTTATTTACCATTAGAGTTAAGTTTACAGTTGTTTATTATAAAATAAGACATTATAGATTTCTATATGTAATTAATTAGTGTCCTGTAAAAATTAATGTCTAACAGTTGTACCTCATGAATATGTTGTCTTACGAAAATTGTATTGATAGAAATATATAATATAAAGCTTCTATTTGCTTTAAATTCTCTCAAAGGGATACACGCGGATACAAGGGATAATTTGCGTGTATTTTCTCAATATTCGTCGCTTTACCCTGCAGCAAGATTCCATAAGACATAATAATATGAAAATTAGCAAAATCTAAAATTTTTGCAGTTTCAATTTAACTTTAAAAAAAGACATATTGTTACATTAATTTATGTTACTATGAAATCATATGTTGTTTTATACTATATAATATTGTTATTTTTTTCCTTAAATTTTTCACGTTCATCAGGTGATAACCTTATCAAAATAGGTATTATACATTTTCGACATTGTTAGGAAGCTTCTCCTCTGGTCCTTACTCTATGCCCTGGGTGCCTCGCGATTGTAGGTAATTATTTCACGCGGGTAGCAAGAGTGACAGAGGCCTGAAGAAGGTGAGAACTATATAGCTATCTTATTTTGCACTATGTTAAAAATCGTATGTATAAAGACTTCAGTTATAGAGTGTAGAGGTAAGGAGTACAGACTCTCTATAAAAAAGTGTCCGTAGGAAAGCGTTAAATAAGGGTGGCGCCACTGTAGCTACACTCAAAATTTTATAAGAACTTTTTTTAATTTTTTTATTGCACAGATTTTCACCATAATTCTTTTTACTATAATTATTTTATTGGTTTCAAAATTTTTATTTTCAAAATCACTCTCAACGTATTTTACGGCAATTTATGATAACCGGTAAGCTACTCGAGCACTGTAGTGGAGAGTTTTTGAACTGTTATTTACTGCTTACAGATTGACACATTTTCAACTATTCTCCTATGGGAGATTGTCCTCCTCCCTCTATACTCCATGACTTCAGCTATAAGAAGTTAGCCCCTCAAAAAATTTATTTTCTTATTTTTCAAATTTATTTATCACATATCGTTAGTTCGTGGTTTGTTCTTGATAGTTCTCTATCAATAATTATTTGTTCGTCAATAATATATTTATAAAAAAATAATTAAAAATCTGCCTTATAGCTAGCCCACCCCCCACTCCAATTTATAATTTCTTTCGTTGTTATTGGTCTTTTTATATTCATTGATAGATTTCATAGAACAAACATTCTTTGATAAAATCGTAGACAGAGAAACCTATAGACAAATTGACGCCTTCTTTCGCATTCGCACACGAAAAAGATAGATTTATGCATACGTCTTGCATAGAAATGAGACAGAGCGGTGTGATTGTTTATCCCTTTCTCCGTGCCGGTTTTTTTATTTAGCAAACTACACTTTGCTAAACAACTTTGACAGTTCGTAGTTTACAAGTTGGTTTAAGTGAGAAAAAGTATTTTGTGAGTATAAGATTGGTGAATCTTGTTCAGATCAGTTCTTAGAACAATTAAATTTTTTATCTAAATATGTTTAAGTCATAGAGATTATTGTATAACCTAAAACTACGTTATCGTCCTTTCTCACTCGAGGCCACGCTAATCATTAGTCTATAGGTTTCTCTGTCTACGGATAAAATAAGTTTATTTTTGGCTAAAATACCTTGATTCTATCAAAAATATATGTATTTTTGGTTTAATTAACAATTTTTATTTAGCTACGTAATTATAGACGTGGTCAACGTATGGTAAAATGTGTAATTTGAAAGAACTTACTATTCATTTAAACTTAAAATTTCAAAATGATGGTGGATCCGAAACTAATCTACTGTTGCGCGACTAAGTTGACGTCTGGTACCTGGCACTAGCGCCATCTAGTGTCGGGAAACAGAGTGAGGAGGGCTTTCTAGAAAATTCTTGAACTCTCCCAACAGCGCCATCTAGTAACAAATAGAAGAATTAAGCTTTCTAGAAAAGTCAAACTCGAACTTTCTGCACTTCGTCGGTCGGGACCGGTATTTACTGGAACATTCTAAATGTTTCGGTGGAAAAGACGTATTTAAGGCCGCTGAGGGCCGCGACCGTGGCAGTATTGAAATGGCGGTACGAGCGAAGCTTCTGGAGTGAAATAAAGAGAACTAAAGTGTTAAGTGTGATTAATTATTAGTGTGATTTAAGTTTTAATTAGTGTTCAGTAATTAAAGTGTCAATATTGGTAATTCAATCGGCAGTTTTTTATTGTCACGGACCTTAAGCTCGTAACAATTGGTATCAGAAGTGGAATAAAATCATGCCGATTTTATCTAAGGACGAAATGGAGGGTGTCCGTACCCGAAGTCGCCAGCAGGAGACGGACCAGAGAAGATTTGGTGGTGCAACGTCGATGACGTCGGAGCCGCCGGCCACGGAGGCCGGCCCGTCAGTAGCTCCTGCATCTGTAGCACCTGACTTAGATGCTCTGATGGTGATGCTGTAGGAGCAGGCTCGCCGACAGGAGGAACGGGCCCGTTGGTTGAAAGAGCAGCAGGAGGAACAAGCCCACAGATAAGAGGAACAGGCCCATCGACAGGAGGAACAGGCACGTCGGTTGGAAGAGCAGCTGCAGCGCGCACGAGAGGAACAAGCCCGCCAGTTGAAAGAGCAGCAGGAGGAACAGGCCCATCGACAGGAGGAACAGGCCCGTCGTTTGGAAGAGCAGCTCAAACGCGATAAGGAAGAGATGATGCTCCTCATGAAGGACATCCACGCTACCTTCGGGAAAGAGATACGGGAGGTGAAGGATAAGGTTGCTCAACATGATAACCGCCTGTCGGAACCTGAAACCCGAACCGACCAAGTAAACAATCGGGTTGACAACGTAATGGCTGACATGAAAAAATCAATGGACGAACTCAAACTTGGGGATGGAACTACAGCTCCCATAGTAGCTACACCACCTTCGTTTCGGGTTCAAAGTGCCGCCGTTCGACGGGACTTCTTCCTGGTCAGCCTACAAAATCCAGTTCGAGGCTGTCATGGAGGCGAACGGCTGGAATAAAATCCAGGCCATGACTACTCTCACACTAGGCCTGCGCAACCAGGCCTTAACAGTTCTGGAAGCGACTTATGAGCATTTATTCATTATTCGGTGAGGAAGTGACTTATGAGCAGCTCCTTGAGGCATTGGAGGCGAGATATGGCGACGCTTACCTGAAACACGTCTTTCGTGCGCAGCTTAAAGATCGCGTACAGCGCATCAATAAAAACCTGCAGCAAAGGGCTCTTGAGGTGGAGAAGTTGGTACGAAAAGCATACCGGTCTGTACCTGCGCTCATTGAAGGGAACCTGGTGTAGACATTCATCGACGGCATCCGCGATCTTGAAGTCAGAGCTACTGTGAGGTTCGGTCAGCACGAGACGCTTAAGGACGCCTTGGCCCATGCACTGGAGGTGGAAGCCGTGCGGCAGGATCATCGTTCCCATCGCGTCAGGGGAGGTTGCGGCCGCTACAGTTCACGACCGAAATAAAAGATACAGCCTTAGGTGCTATGGCTGTGGGAAAAGGGGCCATCTTCGATCCAGCTGTCCTAAGCGAACTGTAGAAAGGGAAGGTGATCGATCTCGAAGGGGTAGTGCGGCTAACGGCACCGCCCAGCAGCAGCGGCCAGATCATCGTGCCCCTAACGTTAGGGAGATTGCAGCAGCTACAGTTCGCGACCACAATACAAGTTACAGCCCAAGGTGTTACAACTGTGGGGAAAGGGGCCATCTTCGACCCAGCTGCCCTGAGCGGTCTGTAAAAAGGGAAGGTGATCGATCTTGAAAGGATAGTGCGGCTAACAGCACCGCCCAGCAGCAGCAGGAATACGAATTTACTATCGGACACTGCAGCGGGAAATGACTTGGCAACACAGATGCATTGTCTAGAAGATCATACCCTGATGATTGCGAGAACAGTAATAGGCAAGAGTACCCTCTTGATAGGAAGTGATATCCATGAGGATGCTCAGGACAGACCACCTCAGCAACGAGTGGAAGGACAGATTACAACATGCACAGCAGGAAGATCCAGACATCAAGCCGATTCTAGAATAGATGAAGGCCAGTGCTTCAAAGCTCAAGTGGAGCGATGTCTCAGCGATGAGTTCGACCACGAAAAGCTATTGGCCCCAATGGGACAGCTTGCTGTTTCAGGATGGAGTTCTGTGCCGTAAATGGGAAAATGGTCGAGGAGACAGCTGTCGTTTGCAAATGGTTGTCCCTAAAGCTATAGTAACGGATGTTCTACAGGTGTACCATAGTGGTTGTTCAGGAGTCCATCTGGGAGTTAAACGAACTCTAATGAAAATCTGAGAACGGTTTTACTGGTTCCATTATCGTGACGATGTCGAGGATTGGTGTCGCAAATGTACAAGTTGTGCGGCTGAGAAGGGACCTCACACTCGTAGTAGAGGTGCATTGAAATTGTACAATGTTGGTGCATCATGAGGAGGACAGCCCTGGACGTTGCAGAGCTGTTTCAGAAAGGTGCAAGAGGTACTCCTAAGATAGTTCGTGTGGATCGACTGGCACGTCATTATGGGACCGATAATGCTCGGGACGAGCATCTCTTAGGAGGGGGCAGTGTTGGCTAAGTTGAAGTCTGATACCTGGCACTAGCGCCATCTAGTGTCGGGGAACAGAGCGAGGAGGGCTTTCTAGAAAATGCCATTCCTGAACTCTCCCAACAGCGCCATCTAGTAGAAGAGTTAAGCTTTACAAGTACAAGTAGAAGAATTAAGCTTTCTAGAAAAGTTCACACTCGAACTTTATGAACTTGGTCGGGACCGATATTTACTGGAACATTCTGGATGTTTCGGTGAAAAAGGCGTATTTAAGGCCGCTGAGAGCCGCGACCGAGGCAGTATTGAATTGGCGATACGAGCGAAGCTTTCGGAGTGAAATAAAGTAAACTAAAGTGTTAAGTGTGATTAATTATTAGTGTGATTTAAGTTTTAATTGGTGTTCAGTAATTAAAGTGTCAATTTTGGTAATTCAATCGGCAGTTTTTATTGTCACGAACCCTAAGTTCGTAACACTGCTCTTTACATTTGTATTGTATTGTATTGTATTGGTATAGTTGATTCATTACTCATTTATTCATTTTTAGATTATCTAGTGTAGCAGCTTATGTTACGGGTCATTATTTCGCTTATTGCCGAATATTAGCAGGAAATTGGGAAAGCTACAATGAGTCAATGATTAACGAACAAAATCTCAAACAGCGTCTGCTCATGTTAAACATTGAAGCCCATGGAATGTATTACCAATTGTTACGAGCTTGAGGTTCGTGACAATAAAAATTGCCGATAAAATTACCTAAATTAACACTTTAATTTACTTTACACAAATTAAAACTTAAAACACTAATAATTAAACACACTAATTCACTTTATTCCGCTCCGAAGCTTCGCTTGTCTCGCCAAATCCAATACTGCTGCAGGTTTTCGTTGATGCGCTGTACACGATCTTTAAGCTGCGCACGAAAGACGTGTTCCAGGTGAGCGTCGCCATATCTCGCCTCCAATGCCTCAAGGAGTTGCTCATAAGTCACTTCCTCACCGAGAGCTTCCAGAACTGTTAAGGCCTGGTCGCGCAGGCCTAGTGTGAGAGCAGTCATGGCCTGACTTTTATTCCAGCCGTTCGCCTTCATAACAGCCTCGAACTGGATTTTGTAGGCTGACCAGGAAGAGGTACCGTCGAACGCGGTGGCACCTTGAACCCACGTAGCGAAGGTGTAGTAGCTACTACGGGAGCTGTAGTTCCCTCCCCAAGTTTGAGTTCGTCAAGTGATTTCCTCATGTCAGCCATTACGTTGTCAACCCGATTGTTTACTTGGTCGATTCGGGTTTCAGCTTTCTCGATTCGGTTCTCAGCTTTCGCGATTTGGGTTTCAGCTTCCGACAGGCGGTTGTCATGCTGAGCAACCCTATCCTTCACCTCCTTTATCTCCTTCCCGAAGGTAGCGTGAAGGTCCTTCATGAGGAGCATCTGCTCTTCCAACCGACGGGCCTGTTCCTCTTGTCCGCCCCGCAGCTGCTCCTCCAAACGACGAACCTGGTCTTCCTGTCGGCGGGTCTGTTCCTTCTGTCCGCCCCGCAGCTACTCTTTCAACTGACGGACCTGTTCCTCCTGTCGGTGAGCCTGCTCCTCCTGTCGGCGAGCCTGCTCCTGCAGCATCACCATCAGAGCACCTAAGTCAGGTGCTGCAGATGTAGGAGCTACCGACGGGCCTGTAGCCGGTGGCTGGCCCTCCGACGTCTGCGACGTTGCACCACCAAATCTTCGTTGGTCTGTCTCCTGTTGGCGTTGACTTCGGGTACGGACACCCTCCGTTTCCTCCTTAGGTAAAATCGGCATGATTTTATCCCACTTCTGACACCAATTGTTACGAGCTTGAGGTTCGTGACAATAAAAATTGCCGATATAATTACCTAAATTAACACTTTAATTTTCTTTACACCAATTAAAACTTATAACACTAATAATTAAACACACTAATTCACTTTATTTCGCTCCGAAGCTTCGCTTGTCTCGCCAAATCAACACTGCCCCGATCGCATCTTACAGCGCCTATATATACAAATTAGCAATGAAGCATCCGGAATATTCAAGTAAATGCGCGCAAAGCGACGAGTGTGCGAGTGTAGATTTTCTAGAAACTTAGTTCTTCGGATGGCGCTGTCGGTTGAAAGATTTGTGACGTCATTTTCTGCAAAGCTCCCCTCGTTCTCGCTACTGACACTAGATGGCGCTAGTGTATGACGTAGACTTATTCACGCAACAATATTTTAGAATAGTATTAAATCGTCTTAATAATATATTTAATGAAGTTGTTTATTAATTTTACATTAATGTTAGGTATATTAATGTTATGATTTTATAAATAATTATATCTAAACAAAAAAAAGTGTACAACACCGATATATAACCATCACTCATTACATAAATGGCAATTCACTTGATATAATACACCAGCAATAATATTTGATTAGTAAATTGAATATTGGGATTATTAGTGAAATTGTAATATTATTATCTATACGTTGATTAGTTAAAGTTTCTAAATATTTTTAACTGTAACACACCTTCCACGTTAATGAGAAATATAACTGTATACGTATTTTATTATTAATTAAAAAACAAAAAAATTCTCTTAACAGTGAAAAAAATTAAAAAATTTTGGGGAGTTAACGTCAGTGAGTCAACCGGAACGACAGTCACGGTGATAGCAAAATAATAACTTTGTCTATGTTTTACACAAAGGAAAAGGAAGAGCATAACTTTATAAAACAAACCATTGACAATCTAATGGAGTACATTATTGTCTATTGAAGAAAAGGGATTCCCCTGTTATCTTGAAATGTTGTCATATTTGCAAAAATTGCATTAGTCTCGGGTATTTCTTTTTACTTATATTATTAGTAGCAATTAATATTTACAGTGGAAGTGGAACCCAGTAAAACAATTCAATTGTAAGAGTTATCACTACTACGTTTAAAATTTTAAATAGTTTTAGTAAGTAAAGGAACAGGCTAACTTTACATTCATTTTTTAAATAAGCTAAAATATTTAACATATTTGTGCCGATTAATACGTCACTCAATATCGAAGGTGAAAATACATTTATATATATATATATGGTCATCTGCCCTCATTACGCTAGTGGTTCAAGGCGAGGTGCGCCGCCGACGCCTCGCCGAAGACTCGCAGAATCGCTGCACTCAACAGCTCGCGGGTCCTCACTCACGAGTCTAATTTGATGAAGCTGTAAAGGCCGCAGGGCTAACAGCATACAATTTTGGAAAAAAAAAATGGTCGTCTGGTTATTATGATCACTTTCTTATAACTCAAAAACTACAGCCTTGTTTCCACAGGTGGCTTCGTGCCACGATAAGTCTTCATCGGTCAATCAAATAGTCGAAAGGGCGCCGCTTATCGACACTAGTTAAACTACATCCTACTAAAATCGCCTTAAATATTAACTGTTAATTTAGTTTTTTTTTAGTTGATTTTGAAGTGTTCCTGGTATTGCCACAGCTTGTATGCTACTTTTTTCTTAATATGTTATAGTACATGACCTTGTGTTTTTGTCTGTTTTCTCAGCCTAGTTTTGGTTTTATAGGGCGGCAGAGCTTAGTGTAAGGAATATGTTAAAATTGAGATATATAGGAAAAAAGTTCTATAATACCTAATCTTAATATTCCTAAGCTATCGTAGAGCAACACGGCTTCGAAGCCCGTTGGAACCAATAAAATTGATAAATACAATTTTAAATGTACGCTCGGTGAAGGTAAATATTTTATTAAAATAAAAAATAGGAATATTAGAAATCACGATAGAATACGGTTTACCACAGTAGTCAAATAGCAGATTCGAGCATACAACTTCCTAAGTTTGCAGTCGGAAGCTTACCAGATGGCTAGTGTCACTTCAAATGCTTATAATGCTTTAAATATGCTACTGAATTTTGGATATCGAAAACGTCATAATATCTTATGATATATATTTATATATATATATATATATATATATATATATATATATATATATATATATATATATATATATATTAAGGGAAGTTTAAATTTTAAAGGAAAGCACAACAACACAAGTACAAGCAAAGTGTATAGTGTATACACATACAGCGAATAGTACGACATTGTTGTTTGCACAGAGTACCTTTGTCCTTTGTATAAACCGAACTGGTTGCTTGGTTGTTTGCTGTTCGAGAAATTTATTCTACACCGTAAGAAATTTATATATATTTATTTGTTTTGTAGCAAGATTTATTTACCTAGTAAATAATTATTGTAGCCGTACTGTTTTAATTTCTATCTTATAGCCGTAGTAGAGAACAGAACTAAGTGTATTTAATTAATAACAGATGCATTAAAATATCTTCATTGAACGTTGATTTACATTCCTTGTTTCAAAGTTTTAATTTAAGTATAGCTAGTAGTTATAGCCCACAAAATTAATTCACTCTAGACTTGAAACTGAGATTATTTTAACTAAACTTTAAGGAATAGGTACCCCATATAAATGTGAAGTAAATTTGGGATGAAGTTTTTAATAATGTATTATTGAGATATTCTAGTTGTTACATTAAACTTGCGATGTTACTTAGTCCACTCAAAAGAACCAACGAAACCGACTTTCAAGGATTAAAATAATTAGCTTCGAAGTCGCGGCTTGAAATCTTTTGTAAACTGATTTACGATTTCAGAAGCTTTGTTAAATTAAACACCATAAGTATAAGAATTTCGTACGGGTTTATCAAAGAAAAAACACTTGTTTCAGACTAAAATGGGTATGTTGGCTGCTCTCGCTGTTAACATTGTCGGTGGGGCGGTCATTTACGGAACAGCTGGTATTGGTGCTCCATTGGTAGCACCATTGCTGGGTTTCAGCAGCAGCGGCATCGTGGCTGGAAGTACTGCCGCTGCCGCCCAGGCGTACTACGGAAACCTTGCTGCTGGGAGTATAATTTCCCAACTGACATCAATTGCTATGGTAGCACCTACTCCATAAGGTGATTAAATGCAATTTTAAACATTGTCATTTTCTTTGTATTTATCTGTATGTGTATGCACCATTAAACCATTAAAACCATGAAATATTTTAGGTGATATCTAATAATAATGGATTTAAAACAAAGAACTGTAGTTTTATTTACAGATATACATAAAGTTATTGTAATAAAAAATATATTACAATAACCTTATGACCTAGACTAAATCTACAACATCTTCTTAGCCTTTTTATATGCTCGTGTTTTTTCACTTTTCTAACAATGCTACATACGTTGGATGTCCATATCAGCCTAGTGCCAATTTCAACCTTCAAAGTTTGTACAATTTTAAATAGGCACAATATTTGTGAGCTTGTTTAAATTGTAAGTTAATTTATCCAAATATGTATTGAACATTTATCTACAATCATGTTATTAAAATTCTATTACTAAACTAGCTAGCAAACTTATTACCTGCAGCATATGCTGTAAAAAAACAGCTTAATTAGCTATTTCTATGGCATAATGTCATAATGGTACCTTGCTTTGGGGTAATGCAACTGAAACTGACATAACTTTGTTTTGCAGATGAGAACCATAAGAGCAAAGAACCTACTACTCTCTGGCATAAGAGCAATTTATAACCTAGGTCTGAAGGAAATCCTTAGAGAAAAATTTAAACTAATAAATTTATTAACTTCAGCCCTATATATATATATAGTATTTTAATTTAAAATATAGAAGTAACTAAATTAATAAACACGTCAGAATTAACTTAATTGAGAGATTAGTGATCATAAAATGACAGGAAGACATTATGGCTGGAATTCCAGCCACCATGTATCAAATGTCTTTTGTGTACCTTATATTATTTATATGTGTTGGAGCCATGCTGCAGTTATATTAGTATACTAGTAGCATGAGGGTCAGCTCGACTGGGGAAGGACCACCCTCTAACAGAATGCCAGCGTAGAATAGTAGCTTAATGCTGCAGTGTTTGTATGGTGAGTGTAGAAATCTGGAGACCCTTTTTACTGGAAATGAGGCATTCCATCTTAGTTCTCACGGGTGATAACGCATCTGCATTTTGATTCGTAATCGAGGATAGATGTAGATGTCCATGGGCCGCAGCAACCACTTACCATCAGGTGGACTATGTGCTCGCTTGTTACCCTATCCTAAAAAGACCTTAAGCCAGCGTAGCATAGGGTAATGTCCTTTAAGTTTTTGGTAGTATCTATTGTATAAAAGTTTAAAGAGGGACAGAATCATAACTGATTTGTGATTTTTAATCAATCATATCACAAGCATGAACACATTAAGGCACATTACAATAATTATTCATAATTCTTTATTGCATGTCACAAAGTATAAAGTTGGAACAATATATTTACAGAGCATGTGACATCCTGTAGGGGCGTATTAAAACAGAGTTTAAATTTTATTAATATAGAATTCATTTTCATTTCATTCAAATTACAGTATTTATAGTAGTGTTTATAGTACACAATATATAAATTATATTATAAAATGTCAGACTAAATAATACTTACACATTTGTTTTAAAAATTAAATTTCATTAAATATTGTCAACTGATCATTCGTTATTTATATTATGTAAATAAAGTTTAAAAATTTTGATGAAAAATGCTAACAATGTCAAATATGTAAATAGAAATAAAGAAAATTGTCAAATAATTAAAATTGATTTATAATTTATTATTAAAATATTCTTTCAAACTGTTACATGTTTTTACAATAAGCATTTTCTTGAGTACTATTTCAAATTTACGACACTGGAAGGGCTTTTATTGTATTAGGTAAATGATTGTAAACCCTTATAGCCATGTAGTAGGGACCATTTTTATATAATGTGAGATGTGTGGCAGGAGCAACCAGATTATAACCTCGGCGTGTGCCGTAGCGATTGGGTTTATCTTCAAATCGCTGGAAATAATGAGGATTTTTCCTAACAAATCGGCATAATTCAAAAATGTACATGCTCGTTACAGTTAGTAAGTTATATCTGGGGAACAACCTTCGACATGAATCTCTTGGAGCTGCGAATGTGATGATTCTAAGGCAGCGTTTTTGGAGCATGGATACCGCGTGTACCTCGGTAGCGTTTAGCCAGAATATGATTCCGTATCTTATCCAGGCAGCTGCGTGGCTGTGGTACGCATGTGGTACGTATTTTATTTCAATGTCATTACACACACCTTATGTACTGTTTTAAGAAGTGATTTTTTTTAACACAACAATTAATTGTGATTAAAAGTTATGTAGCACATCTATTTCTTATAAATTATTCATTCAGGTTTTTGAATCATCATCATTACAGCCCACTACAAGTCCACCACTGCACTATTTGTATGAAGATGCAGATGCTAGACTTCAGTATCCAGAACAGCATCATCTATATTCTCTTCTCTAAAGATAAAGGACACTAAGTTGAGAGTCAGGCTGACCTTGAAGTAATTGAGATGTTTTAAATTCGCAAATATCACAGTCATAATATATATCCATTAGTTGTGATACTGGAGTTTGTTCAACATTTTTTCGGAACTTTTCATACAGGAGCGCTCTTAGGCGAAGCAAAAGGATTCTCGATTTTCCTCCAACCTACTCTCTTTATGGTTAAGCTGCTGCCTCCCCAGGCTCAAACTAGTATGGTGAGGTGACTGGTGAGTAAATAATATGTGAATGGGGCTCTACACTCTGTTGTGGGAGAGTCAGAATGTGTCAAAAAAGGCATGTAGGTATGGCAATACACAATGCTGTTTGTTAGACCCTATTTTAAACATATGGTTGTAAAAGTTTGGTGAGGCAGAAGAAGCACGAGAGTGGAATAAACACAGTAGAAATGTGGTCATTAAGGACTATATTAGGCCTGAATCTGAGTGACAGGGTGAAAAATTGTGTAATAAGAGTGTGGTTTACATGATGTTGTGACCAGGATTAAAAAAGAAAAGGTATGGTCATGTAGAAAGAATGAAGAGAGTGATAAAGCAAATTAATGTTGCAGGAGTGAATGGAATAGTCTGAAAGGGATGTCCCAGACGAAAATTTATAGACCAAATTATCGATGTATATTGAAAATGGGTCAAATTAAGAGTACCCTTAATCGACGAGCATGTATGCGTAGGAATTTAGATGTGTCTCCTACACACTCAGATGAAGTAAAAAAAGGTAGATATCGCACCTAGAATAAGAAACTGTAACCAATTTTATAACTTTGTGTGTCAGAGACGTGTTGCCACTTTTTTTTTAAAGTCTGAAAATCGAGATGCAATACTACAACTATAAGAGTAATTTACGAAAGTATATCTGTATGTTTTAATAAATTTCAACAATTTGACAATTTAAATGTAGCACGTAGGAGGCGTCTGTAGATCATTTAAAAGTATTCTTGATAGATTGTCCAGTGAGCATGTAAACATCGATAAAATATACAACATATGTAATGTAAAACATGTTGATTATAAAAAGTAATACTAAAAGAACTATTGAATAAAACGAAATTTACGGCTTCTATCTTATTATCTTATTCTTAAAACGAAATAAAATTTATTTATTTATTTATTTATTATTATCGCGTTTAATTAACTACTTTTACTAGTTTTATTAATTTTCCGACGTTTCCATCACCCATGGTCACGGGGGGGGGGGGAGGGGGGGCTGAGATGTTTGACGTCCCAATGTCATTGTTAGCCCGGCTACCTTCAGTTTTTTAATATTAAAATTATATTTTTTATGTTCTATATAATTAAAATTTTTTATATATAATTAAATGTAATTTAAATTTATTTCAAAGTGTAGTGTTCGAGTAAATTTAAGAAATCACTGAAAGAATTAGTTGGAATAAAAAATAAATTTCCATGGAATTAAAAATACGCTTTTTAAATGAAAAAAAGTATATTTTAGTAAATGCAAAATAGAACAAACTCCAAGGAGTGTCCTAACTTGTACCCCGGGTAGGAGAGATATGAAGTATCATCCGGAGAGGACACCTGAGTCTCGGTTCAAAAGAGCATGGCCGGCTTCGCCGTCTCCTAGTGGACAGCACTACACTAAGATTTTTTTTATAGCAGAGGGGGCAAACGAGCATGCGGCTCACCTGATGTTAAGTGACTACCGCCGCCCATGATCAACCGCAACACCAGGGGAATTGCAGGTGCGTTGCCGGCCCTTTAGAAAGGAGTAAGCTCTTTTCTTGAAGGTCCCCAGGTCGTGTCGGTCCGGAAAAATCGCTGGTGGTAAACTATTCCACAGAGAGGTTGTACGCGGAAGAAAACTCTTTTTGAAACGTACAGTGGTGGACCGCCAAGCATCCAGATGACGCAGATCGGGACGTTTGCCGCGTAGTGCGTTCACGAAATTTGGCGGCTGGGATAAATCCGAACAATTCCTCAGATTGGAATGAAGTGTCCTGATGTTGCAAAAATTCACGGATACCGTGACAGGGGTCGCCTTGGTCTTATTGCTCCACTTGCCCCTAACAGTTTTAGTCACAAGCAGAATCCCCCCCCTCCGCCAGAATACGCTGAGCAGCCTAAGCACCCACGCTCAGGAAGAGTAAAGTAGCTTGGTCGTGGATGCTCACAGCGAGGGATTCTCCGTCACCAGGAGTAGGAAGAGGGTTCTTGGGGTAGTTTTTATTTGATTCCCCTACGATGTTAAAGAGGAGGGGGAAATGGGCTTCCAGCCCAAGCGAACCGCAAAGGAAAACCTCTAATTCACGCAGGTATTCTGTGAGGTCGTGGTACCCCCCCGGTTCAAGCTGACCCATCCATGTGACATCAATAGCCACTGCGTGGCTCTACCACTGTCAAGTCCGGAGGATGGATGCCATTTTGGTTCATTTCAGCTCAGTCTTATAGCAGCTACCCTTCATTTTTTTATAGGATAGGGTGATAAATGAGCATACAGTTCACCTGATGGTAAGTGGTTGCTGTAACCCATAGACATCTACATATATCCTCGATTACGAAGCAAAATGCAGATGCTTTGTCATCCGTGAGGACTAAGATGGAATGCCTCATTTCCAGTAAAAAGGGTCTCCGGTTCTCTACACTCACCATACGAAACAGCAGCTTTAAGCTACTATTTTACGCTGGTATTCTGTGGGAGCGTGGTCCTGCCCCGGTCGAGCCGACCCATTCGTGTAACTATACTACTAATAGTATAACTACAGCATGGCTCTACCACGTAAAAAATCATGTCTCATTAAAATATTCGTTGGTAGCCTAAAATCATAAATATTTTTAATAGTAAAATAGTTTGTAAGTACTCAACAATTAAAACAGAAACATCAGCGACTTAAAAAATTAAATGTTTACCTTGACTTCAATTTGATGTAACATACTAACAACTAATTAAAATAAATATACTGACTACATAATATATCTTTATAACAGCCTAAAAATAATTACCCAAATTTTGGACCATTAGAAATAAGAAATACTGACAACATTCTCCCATTACGTAATCTCGAAACATTGACATTCGTGCTTCGAATAACCTTCATAATAATTGTGCTGGAATAACAAATTAAAATATAGTTAAATGAGTGTTTACGAGTGAAACGTTATTGCTTCAGACTTTTTGTTCACTTTAGTATTGTTTTTACACCATTTAAATACACAGGACGACATTTTGAAGGCAAATTCACTGCACGACGCCCTGGGAAGTACTGAGCGAAAATGAGCGTAGTTTGATGCATGTGTGTGCGTGAACGCGTGTGCTTACATAAAGGAGCGGAGTTTTTGGCTTCACCAATAACAAAGGCCGCGCTGTATCTACCTTTTTTTACTTCATCTGAGCCTACACATGCGAGAGAAGTGTGTCAGGATCGTGCCAAATGGAAGTCTGTAGTCTTTGCCTACCCCCAAGGGTGACAGGCGTGAGTGTTTATGTATGTAATTAATTGTATTTTATTATTTTTCTGTGTTGGACACTGTTTTACTTAACTTTGGTGTTTGGCGTTCATTACTTGGAATTTCTTTTAAGTTAATAACTTTAATACTGCTTTACCAATCACATACCATTTAAATTTAAATGTTTCGTAGGCAGACTGGTAAAGCAAGCATCAGTAGCCAATAGCCATTAGCCACGGACCATGGTACAGTGGTACTCATCAATTTCAATGGGTGCGTTTGGCAGCTAAACCGCTAGCAAGCGCTTGTAAGCAAAATGGCGATCGTAAGCGGTAAGCGCTGTCAAATCTTAAGTAGCTATTTTCCTCCAGGACACGATGTTAGTTTTAACCGGGGAATCTAACCTAATTTAAATATATGTTTGTAAAGTATTCATATTAAAAACTTACCAATCATGAATTTTTAATAACATGTATATGATGATTTCTTAAATTTACGCGAACACTACACATTGAATAAAACTATTATTTACGGATTTTATCGCGTTTAATTACTTTAATTTATTTTTATTATTATCCCGACGTTTCGGGTGCTTTACAGCGCCCATGGTCACGGGGGGGACTGAGATGTTTGACGTCCCAATGTCATAGTTAGTCCGGCTACCTTCAGTTTTTTAATATTAATTTTTGGTCCGATTTACGCAAAACGAGCTTGTAGTATCATGAAGTCTTGCAGTGGTATGCTTGGGTTTGGGTTTAATTTTGTTGATTATAGGATCCCAAGCAGATGGTAGCACCCAACCATCTTCTCTATTGAAATTTGGATGTTTTTTAATTTCAATAGCCTCGCGTATCATCCTTGGTAGGAATCGGTGTTCTTTTGCGAGAATTTGTGGTTTATCAAATCTAATGTAATGGTGGGGACGATCTTGAACATGTTCGCAGACTGCAGACTTCCCGGAGCGTCGGTGCTTCACATCAGCTATATGTTCCTTCACGCGGGTTTTTATAGATCTCTTTGTTTGACCTATGTAAGAGAGACCACATTCACAATCTAGCTTGTACACACCTGCATCTTGTAGAGGAATATTACATTTGATGGATGGTAAAAATTGACTAATCTTCTTCAGCGGCTTGTAGTATGTCTTAATGGACGCTCGCTTCAAGATGTAGCCAATCTTGTCCGTGACTCCTCCAACATATGGTAGTAGAGCCGGTGCGCGCTCGACTGTTGCCGGCTTCACTCGTTCACTGTGACGTAGGCGCGGGACCCGAAGCTTGTTGTCTTGCAATACTTGCTTGACGTGCTGAAGCTCCGCGGCCAGATGTTTTCTGTCACAGATCCCTCGTGCTCTCTGAAACAAAGATTTACCCACGGTAGCTAACTGTGAAGGATGATGGTGAGATTCACCATTTAGATATCGGTTGGTATGGGTCTTTTTCCTATACACAGTGTGACCAATAGTGTTATCAGGATTTCGGATGACTAAAACATCTAGGAAAGCTAAAGAATTATTTGCCTCTAACTCCATTGTGAATTGTATTTTAGAGTTTATGGAGTTAAGGTGGTCTAAAAATGCAGTTACTTTGTCAGATGGTAAAATTGTGAAAGTGTCGTCTACGTACCGCTTGTAGAACCTTGGATTTACAGGAGCAGTAAGAAGGGCTTTCTCCTCAAAGTCCTCCATGAATATGTCGGCGACTATGGGAGACACAGGTGAGCCCATCGCCACACCATCTACTTGCTTGTAGAACTCCTCCTTCCACAATAGATAGCCAGATGTGAGGCAATGTTCAAGTAGTATTGCATATTCTTGAGGCATGTTATTTTCTTCTAGCTTCCTAGTTACAATTGAGATGCAGTCCACAATAGGTAGGCATGTAAATAGTGACTGAACATCAAAACTGACCATAGTTTCATTGTTAGCGAGATGTAGGTCTTTTATCTCACTCACAAAATGGTATGAATCCTTTGTGTGTGCTCTGGTATGTCCTCTCAGTGGTGATAGTATTTTTGCTATCACCACTGAGAGGACATATAGATGTTTTAGTCATCCGAAATCCTGATAACACTATTGGTCACACTGTGTATAGGAAAAAGACCCATACCAACCGATATCTAAATGGTGAATCTCACCATCATCCTTCACAGTTAGCTACCGTGGGTAAATCTTTGTTCCAGAGAGCACGAGGGATCTGTGACAGAAAACATCTGGCCGCGGAGCTTCAGCACGTCAAGCAAGTATTGCAAGACAACAAGCTTCGGGTCCCGCGCCTACGTCACAGTGAACGAGTGAAGCCGGCAACAGTCGAGCGCGCACCTGCTCTACTACCATATGTTGGAGGAGTCACGGACAAGATTGGCTACATCTTGAAGCGAGCGTCCATTAAGACATACTACAAGCCGCTGAAGAAGATTAGTCAATTTTTACCATCCATCAAATGTAATATTCCTCTACAAGATGCAGGTGTGTACAAGCTAGATTGTGAATGTGGTCTCTCTTACATAGGTCAAACAAAGAGATCTATAAAAACCCGCGTGAAGGAACATATAGCTGATGTGAAGCACCGACGCTCCGGGAAGTCTGCAGTCTGCGAACATGTTCAAGATCGTCCCCACCATTACATTAGATTTGATAAACCACAAATTCTCGCAAAAGAACACCGATTCCTACCAAGGATGATACGCGAGGCTATTGAAATTAAAAAACATCCAAATTTCAATAGAGAAGATGGTTGGGTGCTACCATCTGCTTGGGATCCTATAATCAACAAAATTAAACCCAAACCCAAGCATACCACTGCAAGACTTCATGATACTATAAGCTCGTTTTGCGTAAATCGGACCAAAAATTAATATTAAAAAACTGAAGGTAGCCGGACTAACTATGACATTGGGACGTCAAACATCTCAGTCCCCCCCGTGACCATGGGCGCTGTAAAGCACCCGAAACGTCGGGATAATAATAAAAATAAATTAAAGTAATTAAACGCGATAAAATCCGTAAATAATAGTTTTATTCAACATGTATATGTCTATTCATGTCATTATATTACTTAAAACTAATATTGCACAAAACAACTTATAAACTCTACTTCAAAACAAACAAATTAAATAAGCAAAATGGCGGATTGTGTCAGCGCTACTGAAGTAGCAATCGTGTCCTGGCCGAAAACTATTTTAGCGCTTGTAAGCGCTTGCTAGCGCTTTTTTCTGCCAAACGCACCCATTGTCAGTGTCAGACTCACAGAATCAGAACACTAGGTAGGTATGTCAGACAGTCATGTCAGATGTCACTTTTTTATTAACTGGCTTTACGGCTCTGGGTTTTAGCCCTTCTGAGCCAATCATTTCTTTCAGAATCTTCATTTTTAAATTTTTTCTTCACAATATGCTGATGCGTCACATTGCGAAGCCCTTTGGAGATTTTGACGACAGCTCAACCCAGCGGACAGTTGATGACGACAGCCACTCAAGTTCATAAGGCGCCTAAGCGATCAAAATAACTTGAGGTTTATATCGACATCAAAGCACTTGTTTCGTCGTTTTCTCTAATTGGTCACACGCGCGGACACTTAATTCACAAAATAGCATCACTTTTACGAATCAAAATCCACTACAAACCATTATTCTAGCGACAAAACAGGGGGCGACAATCCGTCTACGGCCAAGGGCCAAGTTCGCGCCAAAACTCAATCAGATGTCATGACGAACTCACCATGGAGGTTAGAGAAAAGGTAGACATTTCGTTAATCATGGAGGTTAGAGAACAGGAAAACGATCGCTGTAGAAAATAGTTTCCCAGAAATATGGACAAAATAAGTGAGAATCCGAGATCGCTAAGTTGTCTCAATAAAAGCGGGCTGTTGTGCGCTAGTTTGAAATGATTATAATACCATTCAAAAAAAAGAAAATAACGAAATTATTATTATTTATTAATAGAGTTTTACCGTAAATTAAAACATACCTATTATTTTTTAATCAATATCCGGAATCCATCTTCTGGAGTTGGTTTGGCGTTTCAGTTTTTAACAACCAAACTGCTGGTTCAAATGTATTAAATAATTTTATGCGATGCGGCTATTAAATTAAATCGAGTAGTGGACTGTATATTAGCGCGGTGCGAGCGGTGAATGGAATTTAATTTATTCGTGATACTGCAAATGCCCTAAATTCGGGATATAGGAAGGACGTGAAGGAATGTATGTGTACCCACCTGGACTTCCGCTGATCTGCCTCGTGTCTCGATGGCTGCCGGCTTTCTTCACACTTATCAACTTCACAGAAAATCTTCACAGATAATCACGAAATATAGCGTTATTGCAAATGTCTATACTTTTTACTATATGCTTGTATAACTCAATATCCAAATTACACAAGGGCGGGAGAAATGATCCGAGATATAAGCGATGCGGTTGGCTGCGTGTCTTCTCAACTTGTGTGAGCCCCGTTAACACGAATGCACATGCTGGGTATAAAAAGGCGGTAGATAGGAAACCCGGAAATGGGCTTTGCAGTAATCTTATTGGATAATAATTATATATATATATATATATATATATATATATATATATATATATATATATATATATATATATATACTTATATAGTAGCGAAATGAAGCGACGTTATGACCTAAGAATTAAAACTAAATATACAATATGTAACGTAATTAACGCACACCCTCAGACACCCCAATTAGTATATTATGTTATAATCATAATACATACACTGAATTTTTAGTTAAACACTTTTATGCACTGATTATTTATCAAATTAGTTATACCAATTCCGGAAGAATGTTGTGGTCACAGTACAAATCCACGAACGCAAAGACTAACGTGCTTGAAATAAAGTTAATTTTTATTTATTTTATTGGATGACAGAATTAGTAATAATACAAATAAAACTGCACTCTTAAAAGTCTTATTGCCTTAAGTTACGGTCCATTTCAGTTTGTTTTGACTGTACAGATTTAGTGTGACTGTAATTTACGTAGTTTTAATTATTTTTGGGATAAAAAATTACCTATATTAAAAATGATAGGAATCGATTCAGTAAACGATTCTGAACAAACTACTTTCTCAAAGTGCGTTAATTATGTTACATGTTGTATAAACGATAATGCAAAATTAACTATATTAATCACTGTGTTGGTAAAGGATACAGTTTGCTAAGAGGGCGTTTCAAAGTGGAATTCTTAAGTTTAACTTGCGCAGCGCGTACCACACCATCCTTACCGGGAAACAATTCAGTGACAACGCCTAGAGGCCAATGAAGCGGTGGAGTATTATCCACGTCCATTAGAGCAATTGTTCCTACAGAAATGGCAGTAGCATTCTTATTCCACTTCACTCTACTCTGTAATGTATGAAAGTATTCGAATCTGAAGCGTTTCCAAAAGGACTGAACTAGAGAATCTATTAAAGAAAAGCGTGATAACAGATTAATACGTTCCTTGCTTAAACTTAAATCTGCAGCTGGTAAGCATTCAAGTGGTTTTAAATTTAGAAAATGGATCACTGCTTAATACATAAAGCGGACGAGAATTTAAGATACACTCGATCTGACAGAGAGTCAGTGACATTTCTTCATACGTGAGGATTTGCTTACCTATTACGCGAAACAGATGGTTTTTTACAACCTTATATTGGACTCCCACAAACCCCCGAAATGTGGAGCGCTTGGAGGGTTGAGCTTGAGTTTCCAAACAATGCGATTATCAGTGAGGATCTGATTGAATGCCTTATAATATTCTTCTGATTTTAAAAATCTATGCAATTCATGTAAATATGAACGCGTGGCGACAAATTTAGTACCGTTATCGCTATATTTAAATCGACACGGACCTCTACGAGAGATAAATCTCTTAAAAGCGTCTAAGAAACTTGCCGAACTTAGATCTGACGCTAATTATAAATGCACTGCCTTAGTAACAAGGCATATAAATAAACATAAATAAGCCTTCTGGCTTCGTATACCACGTTTACGCGTCAATGTGATATAAAGTGGGCCCGAAAAATCATTACGTTGGTTACATTTGCCTCCGTGGGTTGCCTTGCCGTGTAAACAATGGCCTGTACAAAGGTTCGCACCAACTCATATTAGTTTACCAGAAGAAAAGACTGTGTCGCTTGGAGTCAGTGAAATGGAAGAACACCCATTTATCTCGTTAAGCTTAAAATTTTCTAATTGGAATAAATATTTACGACCCGTTGTTTACGTTTTAAGGTTTTTAAAAAAAATTACCGCGCACAAATAAAATTATAACAGACATAGAGATTTCTGAAATCACAGTCATTAAAATTGTGCAAAGCTTCGCTTTTGCCGAAGATATAAAAAATATTAAAAAAGGACAACTATGCTCATCAACATTACGAAGGTTATCGCCATTTATCACGGACGGTGTGCTAGTAGTAGGTGGTCGGTTAGATTATTCATCTTTATCGGATTCCCAAAAGCACCCAATATTGCTACCAAAAAAGGGGCAAATTGTTGATCTTATAATTGATTATTATCACTATAAAAATTTCCACGCTGGTCCTCAGTATTTACTTGCTGCATTACGGGAGAAATATTGGATATTATCAGCTCGCCGTGTAGTGAGATACCGCATTCATAGGTGTAACATTTGTTTTCGACATAAACCCAAATCTATTTACCCCATGATGTCTGCCTTGCCTGCTTGCCGCCTATAGCGATGTAATGCGTTTACACACACAGGTGTGGATTTTTCGGGCCCACTTTATATCACATTGACGCGTAAACGTGGTACACGAAGCCAGAAGGCTTATTTATGTTTATTTATATGCCTTGTTACTAAGGCAGTGCATTTAGAATTAGCGTCTGATCTAAGTTCGGCAAGTTTTTTAGACGATTTTAAGAGATTTATCTCTCGTAGAGGTCCGTGTGGATTTATATACAGCGATATTTTTTGTAGAACCGTCGGGGCTCTACCAGGTCCACTTCCAGTGGGGCCGCTTCTAGAAGAAAGAGTTCATCATAAAGAGTTCCTGTTTCTCCATGAAGTCGGCCAGCTGCTGGCCCCTACGGTTCCGTTGCCCTACTCCAAATTTCCCTACCTTCAGCTCACCGCTTTCTCTTGTGCTTAGTTTTGCGTTGAAGTGTCCCGTCAACACCGTATAGTGGGTTTTGGAGGAATGCATGGCTCTAGAGACAATATAATATAAAATTAAAGAGGTGGAGGAAATGTATGAGAATACCTTTCCTCCACCTCCTTATCGGGATGTGCCGAGGTTGGTGTGTAAACCTGTATGACCTTTAGCGAATACCGGTTGGTGGGTCTTAGTATCAGATACGAAACCCTCGTCGACACACTCCCGATCTTTACAACGTTGTTGAAGAGAGACTTGAGGACGATAAATCCGACACCTTCTTGGGACAGATGATCACCCTCCTGGTGATAGAACAAGTTGCCGAATTCAAGGATTACCGTATCCTACCCCTCTCTTCGGGCCTCGGAAAATCCCATAATATACCAACGCAACTTGTCTACCTCTTCTTCCAGCTCCAGGATCTTCTCGTCAGTTCTCAGGATGCGTGCATTTTTTTATTTATTTATTAGGTTCTCCAACAGTTATAACGCAATACATTTGAATGAAATAATACAAGTTCCAACATGTCTTTATCTAAGTGCATAACTACTTATAGGGGAACACATCGTGCGTTTATTAAGTTACCTCTACATGAAAGAAAAATCATTAAAAGTATTTTAAGTTATTTTTTAACAAATTACAGAAGATATTTTTTGTGACAAACTCCCTGATCTGCTTACGGAAATGTTCAGAAGAATCAAAATTAAAAGTGAGAAGCCTACTTTTGTACGATTTAAGCGATTAAGCTTTATCTACAGAGAATGCTACGTGCCATAGAAACCTTTTCTGAACCCTTTCCAAGCGTAACGTATGTGTTGCGAAATGGGGCCTCCAAACAACACTGCAGTATTCCATAATGCTACGCACAAAACTGTTATAATCATATTGGTCTTAATGGTCTTGAAAGTTTTTGTATTGCGTATAATAAAACCGAGCATTCCAACAAGCTTACATTTATAACACATTTCAACCATATTATAAAAAAAGTTTCCTTTTTTATAATAAGGTCGAAATGTGTTATAAATGTAAGCTTGTTATCTAGCAGCACGCCTAAAACACGAACACTGTCAACTTCTCGTAATTTGATACCATTGATTTGGTATGACGAATTTGTAACATTTTGTTTGCGCGTAAATTTTATACGTGTACACTTTTCGCGTTGACGACCACATTGTTTTCGTAACACCACCTTGTCAACTTATCCAAGTCTGCTTGCAGGAGATTCACATCATCCATGGAATCGATTTCACGCAAAAGTTTAAGGTCGTCAGGATATAAAAAAGATTTAACATTATTAAGATTAACAGAGACATCATTGATGAAGATGTTAAACAAAACAGGGCCGAGATGCGAGCCTTGTGGCACTCCTGATGATATGTTATGGGTTTTAGATGAATAACCATTAATTACAACGAAAAAAGATCTGTGAGTGAGGTAAGAACTGAACCAGTTCAATAAGGAACCATGCACCCCAAAGGCTGAAAGCTTACGAAGAAGGACGCAATGAGATACTTTATCAAACGCCTTGCTAAAATCCGTGTAAATAACCTCAATCTGTTTGTTCTTGTCCATAGACTTAATCAGTTCTTCGGTGAAGCAGACTAAGTTTGTCGAAGTCGATCTAACGCGCGTAAATCCGTGTTGTTGGTCTGTTAAAAATTGTTTGAAATAATTTTGAATTAGGTAATAAAGGTGTAATTAATGACTCAATGACTTTACCCATATCTACATCTATCCTCCATTAAAAATCAAAATGCAGATGCGTTGTCACCCGTGAGAACTGAGATGGAATGCCTCGTTTCCAGTAAACAGGGTCTCCGGTTCTCTACACTCACCATACGAAATACAGCAGCATTAAGCTACTATTTCACGCTGGTATTCTGTGAGAGCGTGGTCTTTCCCCGGTCGAGCCGACCCATTCGTGCTACAACTATACTACTAATATAACTGCAGCATGGCTCTACCACGTCAAACAGGAGCTAAACCATTTGAGGGAGGATTGAAATTGGTCGGTAGTTTCCTATTATATTTTCACCGCCAGATTTGTAAACTGGCACAACTTTAGCCACCTTCCAAACTTCGGGGAAAACT
Source organism: Parnassius apollo (assembly GCA_907164705.1). Taxonomy (NCBI): domain Eukaryota; kingdom Metazoa; phylum Arthropoda; class Insecta; order Lepidoptera; family Papilionidae; genus Parnassius; species Parnassius apollo. The sequence continues at coordinate 210,749 of CAJQZP010000828.1, forward strand.
CCAGACTTGAGAGAAAAATTAAATATGTAATGTAGTGTAGTGACTAAATTTGATGCACAATTAACCAAAAAAATGACTGGAATCTCGTCATATCCCGCTCCCTTCGACTTATCCAGCTTGCTCAAACTTTGTTAAATCGTTTCTTCTGTCAGGTTAATGGAACTGAAAAAATCATTGCAATATGTGATCGGTTGTGACTGTTGACCAGATTGATTAGACTGTTCACTGTAGTAGAAGTGCGATGCAAAAAGATCACAAATATGTTGACCATCAAACGTTGTTACAGAACCATCTGTCATCTCGGCTGGATATGATTTCAGACTGCCACGTTTCAATTTGATAAAGGACCAAAAGAATTTGATTGATTTTGATTTGATTGATAATTTTTTTAATGGCAATATTTTCTTCGGAGCGTTTTATATAGGAATTGTAGGCATCCAACGATAGTTTTTCACATCTTTTTCTACAAATATTCAATTCTATTTTATCTAACGGATTGTTATGTTTTTTGTATCTAAGTCTTATTTTATTTTTTTCATGCAATGCCTTGATCAAACAGGAGCTAAACCATTTCGGAATTTTTTGTTTCGTTTTTTTACCATTGGAACGTACTCTTTAATGATTTTATTAAGTTTATCATAGAATATTGTTACTATGTCGTCTACCTTTTCTATTCCAAAAAAACTTGGGATCAGTCGATTTCCACCAGTTTTCGGTTAATCATTTCATAGTCAGCGACTAGTGAAGTTATAGATTTGTGCTAAGTTATAATATTTTTTTGATTTTAAAAGTATTTCTAAGGGAGGATGCAGCACATCCATTGCAGACAAAACATCAGTTGCTTGGTCTACTTGAACTAATAAATGTGATTGCTCCAAAAACACTAGATCCAGGACTTTACCCTTACAATTCGGGATTTCATTGTACTGTTTAATGTTATTCATACAAGCAAAATCAATTAGCGTCTGTCATAGTGTTGATTGAGTGGCAGAGGATGTATTATTTATTTCACTCCATTCTATTTGGCATAAATTAAAATCACCTACAATCTTTGGATATACATTATGTTCTACGTACTCTAAAATTTTATTACAATTTTCAGTAAATCTGTTTAGAATAACATGGTTAACAGGGGGTGGTAGGTATACTGCGCAAAGTGCGATATTATAGTTGGGGTTTGAGAGAGAGATCCTCGCATGCAATTTCCCACTCATTTATGCGTCTAGCATAAAATTTTTCGGCGACAGCAATCAGCACACCACCTCCCCTCTTATCATAGTGAAAATCAGTGGTTTCCCTGTCCCTGCGAAAAACTGTGTATCTATCTATCAAAAAGTTCAGTACTGAATACACTCCTGTCTATCCATGTCTCTGTTAAAGATAATTAAATCGTATTTGCTACAGCGCAGATTACGGTAAAAAATATGCGTTTTAGTTCGCAGTCCACGAGTATTCTGATAATAAATATTTTATTGAAGCTCTACGAACGAAAATTAAAAAAAAAACCAATGCACGCACACAAAATAAATAAAATTTAACTTAGTACCTATTTAACTATTCTAATTTAGATAAGGTGTCCATATTTTTAATAACAATATAACCAGCTGTATCGTTTTTTCTGACAAAAAATTTCCCATTCCTGACCCAGACGTACTTGAAGCCTTTCTCGTTTGCTTTTTTTCTTGTGTAAGGCCTTGTTTGCAGGTGAGAGATGTTCTGAGACAAAAATTGGCGTTCTTGCTCCAGGCATTCCGAAATGAGTGCTATTCAATTTATTTTGAGGGTTGCTCTTGTTGAAAGTTATTGTTGCTGCCAGAATGTAATCCCGGGTACGAGTGAAGTCGAGCTGAACGACTATTGAACGAGGTCGAGAGCTTTCGCGATTTACTTTCGCAATACGTGCACAGTGGAGGATGTTCTGTTCAGATATTTTATAATTAATTATAGAGCCCAACCGAGATACTAATTCAACTAAACTTTCGTTTTTCTTTTCTGGCATGCATTGAATCTCAAGATTATTAGATCTTTCTGCTTGTTTTATTCGGTTTAAACGAAAATTTATATCGTTTATTGTGGGTTGAAGTTTATCGCTCTTTATTTGTAACTCCTGTATTGCTTTTTTGGATGCTTTAAGCTCCTTGTTAATTTCCTTATACTGATTACTCATAAATCACATTGACTCTTTTTACGTCTTGTATTTTATCTTTGATTGATTTAAGTTGGGTGTTGAGCAAAGTGCCCACTGAAATGTTAAGTTTAGTCAGTAAATCACTACGTCTTCAATTATGTTGCGAAGCGCTGTGTTTGTAGCATCGTCCGCGCCTTCCGGTAAATTCCCAATTGGAGGAGAGTAGACGTAGACGGCTGGGCGTTTGCTAGGTATTTTTGCTACGTTATTTGAAGCAAGCGCTGATGTGTGGTGACGCCCGTCACTGTCACTTTCAATTTTTTGAAACATTGTACACGGCGGTGTTCTTTGCGTACTCATTTTGCTTATAAAATTATTTTTTTTATTATACTAAATAAATAAAAATACTTTTCCGCTACAACGAGAAGATTGGATTCGTCCCCTGCGTGGATTAGAACCAGGGCCTTCGTTGCGTAGCGAGGGCGCGACTACTCTAACCGTTGCGCCAACTAAGCTTACTCGTAAAGGGGCGAATTTAATAATCGCAAACAACTGTCGATGAATGACTTTTGAATAGTTAGCTATAATGTGGGTTGGTTAAGAACACACACGAATAGAACACTTCTAACTTTTTTCGCGTGAGGGTGATATTGGATAAACCGGGTTTGCATTGAACGCTTTTTTAATGTTTTTATAGTCAATCATTTAATAATTTGAGAATATTATATTGTACACAGTAAACTAGATGGTGTTATGGCACTTTTTTCCAATAAATTTTTTGGTATACGTCACTTTTAACAGTAGTACGATTTTTCGAACACAGAGGCACACTATTTACGTCTTCTCGCGCGCTAGCGCTAAAGCATTTTATGGTGCTAGGGCAAGTCGTCGTAGGTGGCAACCGAACCTCCACCGGAGATTCTTAGCACCCCCTACCCCGCCGTTACCATGGTCGCCACCGTAGCCAGGAATAGTAGGCCGCCGGGGACTGGGGACAATTCAGAACAAGTTCAACCTGTACCATCGACATCAGCTGTAAATCCTGTTCCGTCCCAAATTTTCGGATGCGACATGCCAACATACAGTATGTGGTGTGAATTTGACAGCGAAGCCAACAAAGAGTTCTTCCGAAGAGTTGGAAAAATATTTAGCGGACAATTTAATTAAGAGAACAGAATGTCCCTTTAAATACTGGCGAGAGCATAAATTCATTTACCCCGAATTGTATACCTTATTTATAAAACATTGCAATATCATGGTGACTTCGGTTCCTTGCGAACGTATATTTTCCAAGTCGGGGTATCTTATTAGTGATCGAAGAACACGATTGTCTACTACAAGAGTAGCACAGATAATGTTTCTTCATGTAAATAAAATGTAAATAAAAACTTAAAACAAATAGTGTAAATGAAAACTTAAAGTAAATAGTGTAAATAAAAAGTAAATAGTGTAAATAAAAACTTAAACTAAATAGTGTAAATAAAAAAGGAAAAAATTTGAAATATGTACATATATGTATATAGTTGATTTTTGTAAATACATTCAATGAACTTTTAAGTACGCCTATAATTGCTTTAATTAAATACTAATATACTTTATTTCATCAAAACACTTAATTAATTAAAGACAGTCCTAAGCATGAAAAGTATGAAGGAAAGTTCATTGTTTTTTTACTGTTCCGTATCGTAATAAATTCATAAACGCAATGCACCGCGGTTGCTACCTAAAGTCGCACCTACGCACGGTCGCACGTACGCAGTCGCAGACGTCGCAGTACGCTTATAAAAAGCATGCTTATAATAAAGCATATAAAATAGCTTGCTTAAAATATAAAGCATATAGCATTAAGCAAGTGATTGCCATATAGCAACTTTGAACACTGCTAGTAAAAGGTAAAATCTTTAAACTTTGTTGAGAAAATACACAAGGTCAGGAGCGTCTTTCAGACTTATTAATTATCGCATTTGTAAAATAGTTATTGGTACAATTAAAATGTTCACCAAAATTTTACGCGGACGTAGTCAAATCTTTCCTTAAGAAAGAGAGACCATTCAATTTAGAATATAAATATTTTTTTTTAATATTGTACATAGTTTGTTCTTTGTTCATTTATAGTATTGGATGTAAATATCTTTTTCTTTCGCTCAAGCAAACCCAAATGGCTTTTTTCAAAGCCACCGAAGGTATGCAATTGCTGATATGTCATACAATCTATTTAGCAGTAGGGGCTGGAAGAAGAGATAGACAAGTTGCGCTGGAATATTATAGGATTATCCGAGGTCCGAAGAGAGGGGAGGACACGGTGATTCTCGAATCCGGCAACTTGTTCTATCACCGGGAGGGCGACCATCTGTCCCAAGGAGGTGTTGGATTTATCGTCCACAAGTCTCTCGTTAACAACGTTTTAAAGATTGGGAGTGTTGTGTACCTTGTACTCAGTGTCCTTGTACTGGTGGAGGAAATGTATGAGGATATATCTAGAGCCATGCATTCCTCCAAAACTCACTATACGGTGTTAATAGGAGACTTCAACGCAAAACTGGGCACAAGAAAGAACGGTGAGCTGAACGTAGGGAAATTTGGGATAGGGCAACGTAACCCAAGGGGCCAGCAGCTGGCCGACTTCATGGAGAAAGAGGGACTTTTCATGATGAACTCTTTCTTTCAGAAGCGGCTCCACAGAAAGTGGACCTGGTCGAGCCCCGACAGTTCTACAAAAAATGAGATTGACTTTATTACGACGACCAGACGCCAACTGATCAGTGATGTCTCAGTGATCGCATGGGTGAAAACTGGCAGCGATCACTGAATGGTTACAGGCACACTGAACCTAAACGTTAAGTTGGAGAGGTCTCGTCTAATAAACTCAACGCTCCGTCCCCCTCGTGCTCTAATCCCGACTCCCGAAACCTTTCAGCTCGAGTTACGTAACCGCTTTCAGTGCCTAGAAGATTGCAATGCAGTGGACGATATGAATGACAAGCTCGTGAAAACTGTCCATGCGGTCGGAGCTAAGTTCTGCAAGATCCGCCGCAGAAGAACACAAAAACTCTCCAATCACACTCTTAATCTCATGGCTGTTAGACGGGAGATGAAGCTGCAATCGTCAATTTTGAACAAATTTGACATACAGGCAACTGAACAGACAGATCTCCAAATGCATGCGGCGAGACTAACGCAACTTTAATACTGCTCGTATTTAAGAAGCGATTGCGCGGAACCAGGGCTCCAAAGTCTTTGCCAGAGATCTGTCTGCGAAAAAGAGCCAACTGTCAAAGATGAAGACTGAGTGTGGCAGCATCGTTTCCGGGACACCTGAGATTTTGAGTAAGATCGAGAGGTTCTATGGGCAGCTGTACACATCATCGTTGGAGCCACACGCAAGTGTGAGTAACGATCCAAGAGCAAGTCTTATCCGACACTATTCCGATGATATCCCGGACGTCAGTCTCAGCGAGATCAGAATGGCTCTCCAGCACCTTAAAAACGGCAGGGCCCCAGGCGAGGATGGAATTAGAGCGGAGCTTCTGAAAGCGGGTGGAACACCGGTACTTGAAGTCCTTCAGAAGCTCTTTAATTCCGTCTTCCATGGCACTACTCCGGAGGCGTGGAGCAGAAGTGCGGTGGTCTTGTTCTTTAACAAAGGCGACAACGCTCTCTTGAAGAACTATAGACCGATTTCCCTTCTGAGCCGCGTCTACGTGCTGTTTTCGAGAGTCATTACGAATCGTCTCGCACGCAGACTCGACGACTTCCAGCCTCCCGAACAAGCCGATTTCCGAAAAGGCTTCAGTACCATAGACCACTTACATACCCTGTGGGAGATTGTATAGAAGACCGAATAGTACAATCTGCCACTTTGACTGGCGTATGTGGACTATGAGAAAGCCTTTGATTCCGTCAAAATTTTGGCGGTACTACAGTCCCTTCAGCGGTGCCAAGTTGACTATCGGTATATCGAAGTGTTGAAGTGTTTGTACAGTAGGGCTACGACGGCTGTCCGAGTACAGAACCAGAGTTCGAAACCGATCCAACTGCAGAGAGGTGTAAGACAGGGTGACGTTATATCCCCGAAACTCTTCACCGCTGAATTGGAAGACGTTTTCAGGCTACTGGACTGGAAAGAATACGATATTAACATCAATGGCGAGTACATCACTCACCTTCGATTTGCCGACGATATAGTCCTTATATACCTGGGATCTCTGATCTCAAATGAGGGTACTTGCGTTCCCGAAATTAAGCGTAGAATAGCAATAGCTAAAGATGCGATGACCAGACTGACAAACATCTGGAGAAACAGAAGCATAACAAATAATACTAAATTACGCCTAGTATATACTCTTATATTCCCAATTTTTCTCTATGGAGTGGAAACATGGACTATACGCGTCAGAGAAAGGGAGAGAATTGATGCGTTCGAAATGTGGTGCTGGCGGCGAATGCTGCGAATACCGTGGACTGCGAAGCGCACAAACGTGTCAATCCTATCGCAACTCAAGATCAAGACGCGTCTTTCCACCACATGTCTTCAGCGCATCCCCAGCTATTTTGGTCATATCTCTCGCCGCGGGGACGAAAGTATCGAAAAATTGATAGTTGTTGGAAACGTAGAGGGAAGAAGGCCCAGAGGTAGATTTCCAACCCGGTGGTCCGACCAAGTCAAAGAAGTCGGTGCGCGAAGTTTCTACGACGCTCTCCGTATGGCCAGCGATAGGACCCGGTGGAGAGAGATTATAAACAATAAATTTACTCTCCGTGATGGTGATCACGATCCTCAGTCATGAGGGACCGACTAGAGAGAGAGATAGTCCTTATGGCAGAATCGCTGGAAGACCGTAGCAGTATGCTCAATGACCTCAATGGTGTCTCCCCACGCATAGGCCTTAAGATGAACATGGACAAAACAAAGATCATGTTTAATGTCCATGTCACACCTATGCCGGTAGTTGTTGGGAGTACTATGCACGAAGTTGTTGACGAGTACGTTTACCTGGGACAAATAGTCCGACTAGGTAAGTCCAACTTGATCGAGAGGTCAATCGACGGATTCAACTCGGCTGGGCAGCGTTCGGGAAATTACGACAAATCTTCTCGTCAGGTATACCTCAATCTCTGCAAACTAGAGTGTACAACCAGTGCGTATTGCCAGTAATGACTTACGGATCTGAGACTTGGTCCTTCACTGCTGGCCGTATGAGGTCGTCAAGGTCGCTCAGCGAGCTATGGAGAGGGCTATGCTCGGAGTTTCTCTGCGTGATAGACTCATAAATGGGGATATCCGCAGTAAAACCAGAGTGATCGACATATCCCAACGGATTAGTAAGCTGAAGTGGCAAGGGGCTGGCCATATAGCTCGAAAAACCGATAACTGATGGGGAAGAAAGGTTCTCGAGTGGCAGCCTCGTACCGGTAGGCGTAGTGTAGGGTGACCCCCCACTAGATGGAGTGACGACCTGGTAAGACATGCAGGACGTCGATGGATGCAGGTGGCTCAGGACTGTGCTTTGTGACATTACTTTGGGGAGGCCTATGTGATGAATGATGACGTAGGCGATAGTACGCGTCTTGTTGTCGGTATCATCAAAGGTCGGATACTGACCTGTTAAAGAAATTTTGCAACTATTCGTAAGTACGGGGACAAGATGCACGGCTTCTATTGATATCGCATACAATAATTAAGTTTAAGTAAAAATAAGTTTCCGGTTACTGATCTCGCAAGAAATATTGTAATTAGACAATGGTAAGGATAGGTAGATAGTAAGTAATTATTATAATATTAACCACATGAGTTTATAATAATGACTTACTATTATTATTATTACCTAATAGATATACATATTCGATAAGTTCACTGCAAATCTTGATTTTGGAAGTGAGTGTTTTTAAAACACAAACTGCTCGGATATGTCGTCACCCATTTGATAAATATGGTAGACACTTTTAACACTTTTTAGCGTGTAAAAATTTTTTTACAACGCTTATCGAATAATATAAAAGGCGTGCATATAAAATAAAAAGCATGCAATAAGATCTATGTACTGCTCAGGAGCCCTAGTAACTCAGAGGAAACTGTTTAAAGAAATTGTTATCTTGACTGTTGCATCACAACATATTTTTGCAAATATCATGTATGTACGATAAAACTTTCACTTTCATGTAAAGAATAGTGATTTGCACAATTTTAATAGTAGAAATAAAAATAAAAATCACATTACCTGTTTTCCGATTACACAAAGTATACAATTCGTATGTAACTTTGTAATCCTATAAAAATATATAGTAAACATAAACTAAACTAAACATAAATATATATAAAAATATATTTATGTTTAGTTTATGTATCTAGAAAAATGTACCGAAATTGTAAAATATTTTAGTTTTTCCTTAATTTATACACTAAACACTAATAGTATTCTAAATTTGAAGCTTCTACGTCTGCTAAAAGTGAAATGAAGTGAAGAGTTTTGATGATCGGTCAGACAGTCAGTGAGTGATAAAATTAAGAAAATTTGACTAGTTATAATTCTTAAACTACTGGTTTAAATTGAATGAAATTTTAAATGTATCGTGTTTATACAATGCAAACTTGGTTACGGAAAATTCAGGTTTCTAGTTTTATCCACAATGAAGTTATAGGGGGGTTGATAATGGCCTGAACTGCTTCGAGAAAAGTGTGATACGGCCGTGCCGCTATTTTGCTCGACTTCGCAGGGGCACTGCCGTGCCCCCAGATAAGAGTGATAGACGTCTTGAATTTTAATATTTACAGCTTTTTTTAAATGAAATTCTTTGAACTTTCGGGTAGCTAACCCGTAGACGGTCGCCAAAGTTGCCTACGCCTTGTGGCGCGTCTGGTCTAAGGGAAACAAAATGGTTATACCGTAATGAGAATCTATCTCACGACACCCACGATACGAAACGAGGCTAGATTCTCTTACGCCGTCACTACACGGCTCATTTAAATTATTTATGTTAAACTCAAACCTGAAAAAACTCTACCGTATACTATTTTGTACCCCTATATTATTTTGTATGTTGTCAATTTATGGTATTTGGGTATTTAACTTTTATTGTAAAGAAAAAAAGGAAATAAAACCTATTTTATTTTAGTCGTTCATGATCGGTAATTCAAATTAAGTTTCTGGCAAACTTATAACCACTCGAATGTCGGGGTCATTTTGGCCAATATGGCGCATCTATCGAGCACTTTCCGGAGTACTAAGTAAGTATATAACAAGTATACTAAATATATAAATATGTAGAGATTGCAAACCACCACTACACGGTTTTTGTTTATTTTGGTTGATTTTATTCCGTCGTGTCTGAATAAATGTAGATTTTAAATGATTTATGCCGTTTTATTTTAGTTTTATCAAATCACCTTAAAACTTCGAGAAATCCGGATTATCCGGATTTTAATCATAGAAAAATTCAAAAATCCGGATAATCCGGATTTTTCGAAGTTTTAAGGTGATTTGATAAAACTAAAATAAAACGGCATAAATCATTTAAAATCTACATTTATTCAGACACGACGGAATAAAATCAACCAAAATAAACAAAAACCGTGTAGTGGTGGTATACCATGTAGTGGCGGTTAAGAATATCCACTACCCCATATCTTCCCGTGGGTGTCTTAAAAGGTGACAGAGAAAGACAGGCAGGAGATGGGCAGCAGCATCTTCCTGATAGCAGCAACTGTACAACAAAAAACGGCGGTTGCCAACCCGCTCGTCAAGCGTGGCAACTATGGCAATATACCTACCATGAGAAACGACGTAAATAGACGGCCCCCAGTCCCCAGCGGCCCGCTATTCCAGGCTACGGCGGCGACCATGGTAACGACGGGGCATGTGCTAGGGTGTTAAGAATCTCCGGTGGACGTTCAGTTGCCACCTAAAACGACTAGAGACACCCTGAGGACTGACGAGAAGATCCTGGAGCTGGAAGAAGAGATAGACAAGTTGCGTTGGAATACTATAGGATTATCCGAGGTCTGAAGAGAGGGGGAGGACACGGTGATTCTCGAATTCGACAACTCGTTCTATCAACGGGAGGATGACCATCTGTCCCAAGGAGTGTTGGATTTATCGTCCACTAGTCTCTGGTTAACAACTTTATAAAGAGTGGGAGTATGTCGACGAGGGTTGCGTACCTTATACTCAGAATCACCAAGCGGTATTCGCTGAAGGTCGTACAAGTTAACGCACCAACGTCAGCACATCTCGATGAGTAGGTGGAGGAAATCTATGAGGATATTTCTAGAGCCATGCATTTCTCCAAAACCCACTATACAGTATTAATGGGAGACTTTAACGCAAAGCTAGGCACAAGAAAAATCGGTGAGCTGAAGGTAGGGAAATTTGGGATAAGGCAACGGAACCCAAGGGGCCAGCAGCTGGCCGACTTCATGGAGAAAGAGGGACTCTTTATGATGAACTCTTTCTTTCAGAAGTGGTCCCACAGAAAGTGGACCTGGTAGAGCCCCGACGGTTCGACAAAAAATAAGATTGAATTCATTATGACGACTCCACGGCAACTGTACAGTGATGTCTCAGTGATCGCAAGGGTGAAAACTGGCAGCGATCAGTGAATGGTTAGAGGCACACTGAACCTAAACGTTAAGTTGGAGAGGTCTCGTCTAATGAAGTCAACGCTCTGTCGAAAAATCCCGAAACCTTTCAGCTGGAGTTACAAAACCGTTGTCAGTGCCTGGAAGATTGCAATACACAATGGACAATATGAATGACAAGCTCGTGTAAATTGTCCATGCGGTTGGAGCTAAGTTCTGCAAGACCCGCCGCAGAAGAACACAAAAACTCTCCGATCACACTCTTAATCTCATGGCTGTTAGACAGTAGGTGAGGCTGCAATCATCAGCAGAATTGACAGCATACAGGCAACTGAACAGACAGATCTCCAAATATATGCGGCAGTACTTACGCAACAGCTCCTATTGAAGAAGCGATTGAGCGGAACCAGGGCTCCAAAGTCTTTGCTTGAAATCTGTCTGTCAGAAAGAGCCAACTTTCAATGCTGAAGACTGAGTGTGGTGGCATCGTTTCCGGGATACCTGAGATTTTGAATGAGATTGAGAGGTTATATGGGACACATTATCGTTGGAGCCACACGGAAGTGTGAGTAACGATCCAAGAGCAAGTCTTATCCGACACTATTCCGATGATATACCGGACGTCAATCTGATCTCTGATCTGAGCGAGATTAGAATGGCTCTCCAGCACCTTAAAAACGGCGAGGTCCCAGGCGAGATTGCAATCATAGCGGAGCATCTGAAAGCGACTGGAAAACCGGTACTTGAAGTTTTTGAGAAGCTTTTTAATTCCGCCCTCCATGGTGGCACTACGGAGGTGTGGAGCAGAAGTGCGGTGGTGGTGTTCCTCAAGAAAGGTGACAACGCTCTCTTGAAGAACTACAGACCAATTTCTCTTCTAAGCCGCGTCTACGTGCCGTTTTCGAGAGTCATTACGAATCGTCTCGCACGCAGACTCGACGACTTCCAGCCTCCCAAGCAAGCCGGTTTCCGAATGGGCTTCAGACTACACTACAGCTACCATAGACCACATACATATCCTACGGAAGATAGTACAGAAGACCAAAGAGTACAATCTGCCACTTTGCCTGGCGTATGTGGACTAGTCCGACTAGGTAAGTCCAACTTGGACCGAGAGGTCAATCGACGGATTCAACTCGGATGGGCAGCGTTCGGAAAATTACGACACATCTTCTCTTCAAGTATATCCCAAAACCTAAAAACGGGACTGTACAACCAGTGCGTGTTGCCAGTGGTGACTTATGGATCTGAAATGTGGTCCTTTACTGCTGGAGGACGCTCAAGGTCGCTCAGCAAGCTATAGAAGGGCTATATATATATATACGGGTGTTTGGTGGGTGGTCCGACAAACTGAAATGGGAGATAGATGGGTTCGTTAGAAGCATATTTCCTTAGTAATTTTTTTTCTATCTCTTACCATTTTTTTTTAAATGAATTTTTAATTTTTTTTTTGTTATTATCCCAATTTTCTAGTATTTTGGTTCAATAACTTCTACTATTTCTAGTTTTCTACCATTTTTTTTCTATTTTTCCTAAGAAATATGATTTTTTAAATTAAAAGTAAGATTGAAAGCCCAAAAGGCATAAGAAAAATACTTACGACACATTGAAAGTGAACAAACGAGAAAAAAATTGTAAGCCCTTAAGTTTCCAGCCCCTTAAAAAAATAAATATATATGTTGAGTAATTTCAAATGGCCTTAAAAACTTCCCTGATTTACCCTCTTTCTATCGGTATATCATATGTCAAATAAAACTTTAGATTATTTAACAAAATCATTGATAATTGAATGTGAGGGCGGGGGAATTAAAAAATTGCCGCTTAGGACCCGCGGGTCAGCTACAGCTACCAGCTCATACGAGCGCCTATTATTATATTTAATACAAAAAAATTAATGGTTGTGTCTACACTACACTAACCAGGGTCTTGCTCAATAATAATAAAAAAATAAGTACCTACTAGTAATTTTTTACTAAATTTACAAGTTTTGTTCAAAATGTCCTCCTACATTATGCACACACGCTTGATATCTTCGACGTATTTCAGTCGTGGTAGTTTTTAATCGCATTTCTTCTTTCATAATATGAAAAGCAGCATTTATTTTTCCAATCACCTCTTCTTTTGTTTGTATTTCATTTTCGTATACAATTTCCTTTGCTCGGCCCCAGACATAAAAATCCATTGGAGTCAGATCTGGGGATCTCGCAGGCCATTCGATAGGTCCGAGTCTCCCTATCCACGTGTTCGGAAATACCGTATCTAAATATTCCCTTACGGTTCTGCGATAGTGGGCAGGGCAGCCATCGTTTTGAAATATTATTCTTGTGTCCTCATTCATTATTGGTACCTCGCTCATTAGTTACGTTAGATCATTTTGTAAAAAATGTAAATAATTATCTCCGTTTAAATTATCTGGTAGATAATGAGGACCGATTAAATATCTTCCAATCACACCTGCTCACACGTTAACACTAAATCGTGTCTGATGCGATATTTGTCTCGTTTTACGTGGATTTTTATCTTTATCTGACCAATAATGTAAATTATGTTGATTTAAAATGCCTTCTCGTGTAAACTTTGACTCGTCGGTCCATAAAATGCTCTTCAAAAATTGATTATCGTCGACATCTTTGTGCAGTATAAAGCTGCAAAACTCTGTCCGACGTGCAAAATCTCCTTCCACTATACATAGCACAAAAAAAATAATGTAAGTTACTTTACTCACTTTAAAATGTACCAAATAATTAATAATGGATAAGATAAACAGTAATTTTATAAAAAGAAGAAATAATAAGTACCTTGCACTGGGGTGAGGTGAAATGGGTGCTTGCAATCGTTGCGGAGAACCGACCACACTTTCCATACAGAAAGGCCGAGTTCAGTCGCTACTTTTCTAATGCTTATAGTGGGATCATCGTCAAAAGCCGCCAAGATACGCTCATCCACAGCAACATCAAGTGGTCTTCCACGTACTCCTGGTTCCCTGTGTTGCAATTTACCAGTTTCACGTAGCCTTCTATAAGTATTCGCAAACGTATCATGGCTAGGCAACCTTCTCGTGGGATACAGCTCTCCATAAAGTCTACGTGCTCTGTGGCCGTTATTCAGGGCCCGGCCATAAACCAAAAGCATATCAGCGTATTCTTGGTTAGTAAAATAAGTGCGTTGAGCCATAATCACTGCAGTGTTTTGAATTAAGTTTGAACACTACCGTCCGAAAACAGAAACAAATAATAAAAACTTAACAATCAACGAAACAAAAACTAAACTCAACGAAACTGTTCAACAATGAATGTCGAAAAAGAGCGCGCAAGTAGCTTCAGAGACAGTCAAATCACGACTAAATTTAATAACAACAGAAGCAGGTAGCTGATCCGCGCGTCGTAACTTCGCCTGTACCACCAGAAAGAGGCAACATCTATCTGGCTCGCAAACGCACAAATGAAACCATAAAAAAATATTTACACGTGTAAAAACCAGTTTAGGGTGCCCTGGCAATTTTTCGAAACTTGTAATTTTTTAATTCCCCCCGTTCTCACATTTGATTATCAACAATTTTGTCGATAATCTAAAGTTTTATGTAACATGTGATATACCGATAGAAAGAGGATGAAATAGAAAATTTTTGATGGCCATTTGAAATTACTCAACATATTTATTTATTTTTTTAAGGGGCTGGAAACTTAAGGGCTTACAATTTTTTTCTCGTTTGTTCACTTTCAATGTGTCGTTAGTATTTTTTCTTATGCCTTTTGGGCTTTCAATCTTTCTTTTAATTTAAAAAAAATTATATTTCTTAGGAAAAATAGAAAAAAAAATGGTAGAAAACTAGAAATAGTAGAAATTATTGAACCAAAATACTAGAAAATTGGGATAATAACAAAACAATTTTAAAAATTCGTTTAAAAAAAATGGTAAGAGATAGAAAAAAAATTTACTAAGAAAATATGCTTCTAATGAACCCATCTATCTCCCATTTCAGTTTGTCGGACCACCCACCAAACATCCTGTTATATATATATATATATATATATATATATATATATATATATATAATTTAGTACACATATATTGGTCACCCTTTTTTTTAAAAAACGAGATCTTAGATCTTAGGAGTTCTCCACAACCTCCACAGTTTTCAAATGAAGCCATTTCAACGTGAATCAGTTCGCTGATTACACTCGTTGTATGGTGTTGATGATCACTACCCACACTTGCTAGAGAAAATTTGATTCGATTGAGCTTTTCTTTAAAACTGAGCGGCGATGGATCAGAGTTTCTGAAATAGAGTTCGTATTAATCGACGTGGTCGTGCAATTGTCAACATCCAGGGTTTTGCAGCTTGATAGATCAAATTTTTAATTTCATCATACGTAGGTTTTTAAACTTATCTTCGTCCTACTTAGTCTCATTTAAAAAATGGTTAGGGTTGGGTAAGTATTGTAAGGCACCGACAATATTATAGAGTCACCTGTCTTTAATTCTCCGTTTCAATGACGTTGCCAGTTGCCTGGCAGACACCGTGTCTTGACTGTCTAATGATTTTATAAAAAAATTATGAGCTGTATATCCAACTATCCAATTCAAATATTGCTCGAATTTGCATATTAGAGTACGTAACACCTAACTACTCATTAGTTAGAATGAAAATTTGTGGATAAATGCAAAATATTATCCATTGAACTCAATTTTCACTAAAATCCGAAAAATCCGGATTTGAGTCTTAAAAACCGGATTTACAAAACTCTGGAAAGTCCGGATTTTCCAGTTATTTTCGAATTTCGAAGAATCCGGATTGCATTCACTATAAATATGTAACGTAATTAACGCACACCCTCAGACACCCCAATTAGTATATTATGTTATAATCATAATACATACACTGAATGTAAGTTAAAAAAATTTATGCACTGATTATTTATCAAATTAGTTATACTACCGGAAGAATGTTGTGGTCACAGTACAAATCCACGAACGCAAAGACTTTAAAGTGCTTGAAATAAAGTTAATTTTTCTTTATTTTTATTGAATGACAGAATTAGTAATAATACAAATAAAACTGCACCCTTAAAAGTCTTATTGCCTTAACTTAAGGTCCATTTCAGTTTGTTTTGACTGTACATATTTAGTGTGACTGTAATTTACGTAGTTTTAATTATTTTTGGGATAAAAAAATACTTATATTAGAAATGATAGGAATCGATTCAGTAAACGATTCTGAACAAACTACTTTCTCAAAGTGCGTTAATTATGTTACATGCTGTAATAATATATATATATATATTTTACCTTAAGTTAAGGCAATAAGACTTTTGAGAGTGCAGTTTTATTTGTATTATTACTAATTCTGTCATTCAATAAAAATAAAGAAAAATTAACTTTATTTCAAGCACTTTAAAGTCTTTGCGTTCGTGGATTTGTACTGTGACCACAACATTCTTCCGGTAGTATAACTAATTTGATAAATAATCAGTGCATAAATTTTTTTAACTTACATTCAGTGTATGTATTATGATTATAACATAATATACTAATTGGGGTGTCTGAGGGTGTGCGTTAATTACGTTACATATTTATAGTGAATGCAAACCGGATTCTTCGAAATTCGAAAATAACTGGAAAATCCGGACTTTCCAGAGTTTTGTAAATCCGGTTTTTAAGACTCAAATCCGGATTTTTTCGGATTTTAGTGAAAATTGAGTTCAATGGATAATATTTTGCATTTATCCACAAATTTTCATTCTAACTAATGAGTAGTTAAGTGTTACGTACTCTAATATGCAAATTCGAGCAATATTTGAATTGGATAGTTGGATATACAGCTCATAATTTTTTTATAAAATCATTAGACAGTCAAGACACGGTGTCTGCCAGGCAACTGGCAACGTCATTGAAACGGAGAATTAAAGACAGGTGACTCTATAATATTGTCGGTGCCTTACAATACTTACCCAACCCTAATCAATTTTTAAATGAGACTAAGTAGGACGAAGATAAGTTTAAAAACCTACGTATGATGAAATTAAAAATTTGATCTATCAAGCTGCAAAACCCTGGATGTTGACAATTGCACGACCACGTCGATTAATACGAACTCTATTTCAGAAACTCTGATCCATCGCCGCTCAGTTTTAAAGAAAAGCTCAATCGTCTATTTTCTCTAGCAAGTGTGGGTAGTGATCATCAACACCAATCAACGAGTGTAATCAGCGAACTGATTCACGTTGAAATGGCTTCATTTGAAAACTGTGGAGGTTGTGGAGAACTCCTAAGATCTAAGATCTCGTTTTTTAAAAAAAGGGTGACCAATATATGTGTACTAAATTATATATAATATATATATATATATATATATATATATATATATACAGGGTGTTTAGTGGGTGGTCCGACAAACTGAAATGGGAGATAGATGGGTTCATTAGAAGCATATTTTCTTAGTAAATTTTTTTTCTATCTCTTACCATTTTTTTTAAACGAATTTTTAAAATTGTTTTGTTATCATCCCAATTTTCTAGTATTTTGGTTCAATAATTTCTACTATTACCAGTTTTCTACCATTTTTTTTCTATTTTTCCTAAGAAATATAATTTTTTTAAATTAAAAGAAAGATTGAAAGCCCAAAAGGCATAAGAAAAAATACTAACGACACATTGAAAGTGAACAAACGAGAAAAAAAAGTAAGTTGTAAGCACTTAAGTTTCCAGCCGCTTTTTACACTCGCAGTTCGCTGATTACACTCGTTGATTGGTGTTGATGATCACTACCCACACTTGCTAGAGAAAATAGACGATTGAGCTTTTCTTTAAAACTGGGCGGCGATGGATCAGAGTTTCTGAAATAGATTTCGTATTAATCGACGTGGTCGTGCAATTGTCAACACCCAGGGTTTTGCAGCTTGATAGATCAAATTTTTAATTTCATCATACGTAGGTTTTTAAACTTATCTTCGTCCCACTTAGTCTCATTTAAAAATTGATTAGGGTTGGGTAAGTATTGTAAGGCACCGACAATATTATAGAGTCACCTGTCTTTAATTCTCCGTTTCAATGACGTTGCCAGTTGCCTGGCAGACACCGTGTCTTGACTGTCTAATGATTTTATAAAAAAATTATGAGCTGTATATCTAACTATCCAATTCAAATATTGCTCGAATTTGCATATTAGAGTACGTAACACCTAACTACTCATTAGTTAGAATGAAAATTTGTGGATAAATGCAAAATATTATCCATTGAACTCAATTTTCACTAAAATCCGAAAAATCCGGATTTGAGTCTTAAAAACCGGATTTACAAAACTCTGGAAAGTCCGGATTTTCCAGTTATTTTCGAATTTCGAAGAATCCGGTTTGCATTCACTATAAATATGTAACGTAATTAACACACACCCTCAGACACCCCAATTAGTATATTATGTTATAATCATAATACATACACTGAATGTAAGTTAAAAAAATTTATGCACTGATTATTTATCAAATTAGTTATACTACCGGAAGAATGTTGTGGTCACAGTACAAATCCACGAACGCAAAGACTTTAAAGTGCTTGAAATAAAGTTAATTTTTCTTTATTTTTATTGAATGACAGAATTAGTAATAATACAAATAAAACTGCACTCTTAAAAGTCTTATTGCCTTAACTTAAGGTCCATTTCAGTTAGTTTTGACTGTACATATTTAGTGTGACTGTAATTTACGTAGTTTCAATTATTTTTGGGATAAAAAAATACCTATATTAGAAATGATAGGAATCGATTCAGTAAACGATTCTGAACAAACTACTTTCTCAAAGTGCGTTAATTATGTTACATGCTGTATATATATATATATATATATATATATATATATATATATATATATATATATATATATACTAAGTAAGTATATTAAAATCATATATCAAATGGAAACTTTATTAAATAAGCTATCAGATTATGCATAACAAATATATATGATATATATATCATATATATGTTACAAATAGTTTGCTATCATTCGACGCCATATTATGGCGTTTGACAGATGCGCATATTATTTGAGACTACGATTTGAGACGCCAGAATATGGCGTTTGGACAGACGAGGGGATAAAGATTCTGTGTTCCAAATCGCCTAAAATGATAATAGATTTTAAAGAGAAAATTAAATTACGATACATAACTTTTTTCCCATTATGTGAAAACAAAATGTTGTTTAAGTTTTTTTTTTTAAATTATGTGGTATTACTTTTACACTATTTTCCGTCGCAAGAAGACATGAATATACGCAATTTTTCTCGTCAATTTTTCCATTTATGCTTACGAGTACATACGCTATGAAGTCGCGGCCGAATTAAGGAACACTGAAGAGCGATAAGCATAATTTTCACATTACTTGATATCTGTTTATTATTTTGTTGGTCTGAAAATTATTTCCGATTGCACAAACTGCAACGTTTTTTCTTCACGAATATGCAATAATTTATAAGTAATTAAAATGTTGTATATTATTGTGATAAGACTATCATCTATAAACCGCAAATAATTTAAAAGAACCCATAAGAACCCTAGTTCACCTTTATGGCACAAGAAAAGATAGACGTGCTTGTGAATGTTACGTAACAATTTGCTCTATTTGCAAAATGTTTTACATAAGAAAAATTAAATAGTTAATAAATATTCGATATAGTACCTAAAGGTCTTGTAGGTACTAACGTGTGAAATTATCTACTTGATAACTCCTATCGTAGATAGTCGAATCGTGACGGTGAAAGCGTGCGAACGCCATATATTTAACGAGTTTATAAAATATTTAACACTTTTTATTAAAATAGAAACGTTAATAAATGACAAAATATTTCAAAATATAAAAGTAGGTAATGTTAAAATATAATTTTCAACAAATCCCGCCATGGATGAGTACAAGAAAAACAGATTAAACATGAAAAATAAATACAAAGTCAACGATTTGTCAGATGTCGAAATTACGAAAAATGTCTCTGGAAGTGACAAAGAGAGGTAAGAAAAATTTCCTAACTCTTTTTTTTAATAATGTTAAAATAATAACCCTTATTTTATTTTTGCTGCTGTGGATATGTAGTAGTAATTAGTAGTAATACCAATGTATTTTGCTAGTATTTTGAACTTAATTGTTAATCTTAATCTCTGGTAATCGATGGCTACAAATTACCAATGTTGTGCATTATCTAAATATATCAATTTATTTTCGGAAAATATTTTTGTATTCTCCTTGAAAACTTGTTTTTTGTTGTCCGATTTCCGAATGTTTCCCGATGCGTTGAAACTGCGTCACCGATGAAGTTCTTTCATTCCAACCTAAACTAACCTCTGCACTTCAAAATTAATTATGTACAGTATCGTCCCAGTTATTAGACTACACTACACTTTTTTCTATTGAATTTATTAGTCATACACTGTTTATAAAGGGTTTTTCATGGACAAAATTTACGAAACGTACAATATTTTCTGATTATGTTTGTATTTAAACTCAGCCAAAGCTATCAATTTCTGAACACAACCCTGCTGATTTAAATAGTTACAAACTACCAAGATATTTGAGGACATGTTGCAAAAACTTTTTTTAAATATTGTGTTTTAGGTTTATTACGTGGTATTTAATTAGGACAGTGAATTCTTTTACGCTATTTTCTTCCTGTATTACAAAATAAAATTTGGATAGGATTTAGAACATATTTCATTCTTATAAGTCTAAAAACAATACTCAACTGGACAAAGTCTGTTCCATAGTAGATATCATTTGCCTTAATCGACATGAATGTGCAGTGGAACCACACAAAATAATAACTAATAGGTGAAAATAAAAATGATCTTTAAAATTTTATTAATAAATCTGACTGATATAAGTTAAAACTTGCGGTTTGTGTCACGCCTTTGTGGCAAGTAATAATTTTTTAAACATTAATCGTTAGCTGCAATCATAAAATGTATGTCACTTATCGATGTTGGAATAAATTTTATTTATTACTATTACTGACTCGATTACTTCTTTTTTTTTAAATAGCGGTGGCAAAAGTGTACGTATTAACACAAAAGGCCGATCATATAATCCGATGTAAGACCTTTGAGATATAGGTATGAGAACCGGATGTGTTAGTGGTCGTAAGCGTGACTGCTGATCCTGAGTTTACGGATTCAAATCCCAGGTCGAACCATAATCAGTTATTGGGTTCTCTATAAAGGAATTCTCAGTAACTGCCGGAATCAGAAAAACTGTGGTGTTTTACCCCTGTAAATAAAACATGTAAAGCCGTTAGTCCTATTTCTGATTTCGTCCTATTTCGGATTATCGTCGCATTGGATTATGAGAGTGTTGGAATAGAGAGTGCACCTGTATTTGCGCATACACTCGTGAACTATAATCCTGTCCTGCGCAGTTGTCTAGTCTCCTTTGAGACAGGCCGTTGTGATTCAAATTTGGTCTAGAAGACATTATTTATCCAGACAAAAAATTATCATTGGTTGTCTATCCTAACCCAAAATGAAGGTATTGTTCATTGAAAAAAAAAAAGTGTTTAGGACACATTTTATCGTCAGGTATACTTGAAAACTTGGGAAATAAGATTGTACAATCAGTGCATATTGCCAGTGATGACTTATGGATCTGAGACGTGGTCCTTCGCTGCTAGCCGTATGATGAAGCTCAAGGTCGTTTTGCGAGTTATGGACAGGGCTATGCTAGGGTTTTCTCAGCGTGATGATAATCCAAGGAATTAGTAAGCTGAAGTGGCAATGTGCCGGTCATATAAATCGAAGAACTGACAGTTGCAAAGCGTATGTTCAGCAGAGGACTTGGAAAGGGCTCTGGAATGATGATGATAATTAGAAGAAACTTAGAAAGGTGGATATATTAAAAAGTGGTTAAGTAGCAAATATTGAAGTTTAACGTATTGTTGGTAGAAAATATTGAATAATTTCTGAAGAAAAGAAAGGTAATATTAGAGAACTGATGAAATTTGTAAAATCAGAATACCAATACTATTATCAAAATATTGTCGGTCTGGATTAGCCTAGCTAATATGTTAAAATAAATATTTTTTTAAATTTATTTTTATAGTAGATATCCCATTCATCTTTACTTTAGATTTGTAATTTCATGTCGATTAAGCGAAGAATGAAAGCACTTATTTAAAATAAATAAATATTCTTACACTAATATTTAGTTTTTTATCTCTATATCAGTACATGCGTATAATTGCCATCTTTATGCATAATTAGTTATAAATAAGACAATCTAAAAAACTAAATAATAGAATCAGGCGTTACTTCGCGGATATCCATTATACTAAAATTGGTAAGAATTACCTCGCACATATCCGCTCAATAAAATAAAATGATGTGTCTTACTTAGTTTGAAGAGTACCTCCTGCCCTCCCTCGATTGCGTGCACTAATCCCGTCACCACTAATCCCGGCACCACTACTCCCAACACCACTACACTGGGAAAGACACACCATCGCCGATATTACGACACGTGTTTCGCCTCTACGCTAGGCATCCTCAGGTGATGTAGACTCTACTGTGGCTTTGACTTAGTGGTCAGAAAATTAATTAACAAAACTTTATGACCCATTTTCTCTATGTTTACAAATTTCGTCATATCCCCTTTATCCACTCATGTCTTCAATGTTCATATCAATATTTAGATCCAGTTACCAAAATTTATCAAAACCAAATTTAAGAAACTGCCAACATAAAAGAGTTACTAATGAAATGATTTACTATAAATATTCTTTATGTGTAAGTTTATTTTAAAATCGGACTCATGTTCAAATGTAACCCAATTAAAAAATATGAAAAACGTTATTGAAGGTAGTTAAAAAAGATGTTAATAATAGATAGATTAATTTTAGTTTTATTATTTGTTTTATTTAATGGCTTAATTTTTATTAAAAATTGTTTAAAAAAATTAACTGCTCAATTTTTAGGGTTCCGTAGTTAAACAACAAGGAACCCTTATAGTTTCATTCGCCATGTCCGTCCGTCAGTTTATTTATTTATTTATTTATCAAAAGAATTCTTACATATTTGCTTGATTTGTACCATAAAACCAATAATGGTTTGTATTGGTACTCACATTCGCAACTAATGCACTGCTTTACATAAATATTTAATTAATTTACTAAAAGTTAAAAAAATGTATATACATATAAATACGCCTTCTTTATTGTGTAAGTGGTAAGCACCCATTTTGAATTCTCACCTGGGACTATTCGACGAACCGGTTCTATTAACTAACTAAATTATAACTATGATTCTGATTGATTTTATAAGACGAAGTTCTTTATATTATCGTAATAATATTTTTTGAGTTTTTGTTTATAGTTTTTTGTGTTTAAATATTTTTGAATGTTTTGCGGGATGTTGTTTATAAGAGTTGGGATTAAAAATTCAATAGTTCGACTACCATAGTAATTTGAGATCCTAGGCACAATAAATTTTTGTTTGGTAATATTTCTTATAAATACTGTATGAGATACGGGTACTTGGATGCTTTTATTATTGAATTGTTCAATTAATAGGATCATGTGAATTTTCATCTGCATAGGTAAAATATTACAGTAATTAAAAATGTCTAATACGTTTTCTTTATATTGTTGTATTATTTTTGGGGTACAATAAGTTTAAGTAATCTTAGCTGTAGTTTATATATTTTTTCAGTATATGACCTAAAGGTTCGTCCATAACTTGAAATTCCGTATGATATAATTGACTCAGCTAAGGCTTTATATATATTCAGTAGGATTTTATACGGTACTTTAGGTTATACTTTAGGTTAAGATATAGAATTTAGCCAGTATAGCTCGTAACTTCTCACAGAGAGAATCTATGTGAAATCTCCAGCTAAATCTATTGTTTATAATTAGTCCTAAGTAAGTGTGATGCGTTACTTGTTCTATTGCCTCACATTTATAAGCGTTAGATGAAGTTGATTTGTGCAGTCATCCGTCCGTCCGCGGTTTTACTCAGAGATAGGGTCTTTGTTACAAATTTGTAATTTTACATTGTTGTAGATATTAATCATGCCTACAAAATAGTGAAATAAAACTTTGAAAATATTTTTATTTTGGGTACTACCCAAAGAGGTAAAAGGACGATGGTTTTTTACCCGTCTATTCCATAGTGTGGGGTATCGTTGGATAGGTCTTTTGAAAATAATGGGGAATATTTAGCTTTAAAGTGGTATTTTTCATTAGTCATATTTCCCCCTCCTCCTCTACCAACTAAACCGCTATTTCTGAAAATGTGAAAAGTAAAATATATAATGAAGTTATAAGGAAAACTATCACAACTAAGTAGAATTAACAATTTAACGAGTAATAGTCAACCAACTTCTAAATGCACTTGAATTAGTAAAAATAATATTCTTACGATTCCATAGAAAACGAACTAAAACTAGCTGCATTATAACTTTGTAATGTAAAATGTAAGACTGTAAAAATTTTATTTTATAAAAAAAAACGATTTATATGCATTACTACTTTTTTTGCTTTACCATTTCATTTGCCTGATAGGCAGGGAGGATCCTTCTTACTTACTTACTTATTACTTTTACTTATTTTTTTAGTTGGTGGTTAGTAGGCCTCATTCATATAGCCTCATATAGTTTAATTTGTGGTACTTTTGGTTTACGCGGGTGACCACAGTATAGTTTAGGGCAATGGTGGTTTACAGAAAGGTTCGTTACGGTTATATATAAGATATAGGGTTGCACTGACGGGAATATATAGATAGATAGTCAACTTTGTACGGCCATCTTTGTACGACGGACTTAGAATGTAAATGATTTGATGTGGATTGTATTATTTTCAAAATCTAAAAGTTTTTAAATGCTTTTTGAATACCACTCCGTTTAAGTCTGGTTGGAAAATAAGTCCTTTAGTTACCATTGCCCCATCTGAGCACATTTTAGTCACTACGGAACCCTACCTCTACATTGTGCGTGGCCCGATACGCACCTGGCCAATTAGTTTTAGATAAAACACTTTTTTTAATTTTTTGGGATGGAAAAATAAATACTTTTGTCGCCCCAAAATGTTGCCGCCCTTGACTATAGGTATATATTCTTTGCTATAGGCTAATTAGCTCTTGCGTAAGGTAAGTCCGGGCAAAGTAAACACCCCTGGCAAAGTGAATAGTAACACCCTTGGCAAAGTGAATAGTCCCTATTATACCCAAACTATTCGTTTGGTATGAACCACACAAGTCATAGCAATGTTCCGTCACCTTGTCTTAGTGAGCGGCATATTAAGCAAGAGTCCACGTCGCGCGCCGTCCGCAGAACGGTTTTAAACTTTGTTTACGAAAAATAAGTTCCAATATTTCGAAGTAAGTATTTTGATGATATTTTCTATATTATTTGTTTATCACTATTGGGCATATTATATTCTATTACGTATCAAAATCCCTTTTTATAATATGTTGCACAGTGGTCGTGTTGGGTAAAGTGAATATGGCAATTCGGGGTCATTTTATAATTTCGCGGTCCCCTCGTTTTTTGGCTCTAGAAAATCGAAAAATCACCCGTTTTCGATGATTTTTTTAAAATCCTCATATTTATGGCGGATTTATGAAAAAAATATATAAATCTCACCTGAAGATTTCATATGGTTTTATGATTTTAAATGTGATCATAAACGCACTTCTTCGAATATAATCGTTCACAACTTTTTTGCAAAGCATTAAACTAAGTTTATATATTTTTTGTTAATCTACACAAAAAAAAACGAACATTTAAAAACATTGAAAAATGTTTGTTTATTAATTTTTTATCTCACTTAAAGTTTTTTTTATGGTTTTATGACTTTAAATGTTATCACAATTATATCATAAATGCTCTAGAAAATCGAAATAATTATAAAAGTTAATATTTTGGTGTTTTATTGAGTGTAAGATCGAACGAAGCGAGCTCGGGACTTAGGGCATCCCGACTCGGACAGGTTAGGTTAGAAGGAGACGGCGAGGTCGAGTGAGCGAACTAAGCGAGCGAATAGACGCGCCATCTCCTTCGTGGTTATTTTTTTATAAACCACTTCGAAGTAGGAGCCCCTCGGGCTCCGTCGACTGGGCTTCCCTTGACTGCGCTACGTTGAGTGGCGTAGTGCTTCCCTCCCTCAAGTCTCTCCCGTCATCCAGAGAAGTCCAGGGAAAGTACCAAGTCTCATTCCAGGGAAGTCCAGTAGACGGAGTCCCGGGATGAAGGAGGTGGCGTCTATTCGCTCGCTTCACTCGCTCACTCGACCCCGCCATCTCCGTCTAGCCTAACCTGTCCGAGTTGAGATGTCCTAAGTCCCGAGCCCGCTTCGTTCGATCTTACACTCAATAAAACACCAAAATAAAAAAATTAATAACCAAACATTTTTCAATGTTTTTTAAATGTTCGTTTTTTTGTATAGATTATGAAAAAAATATAACAACTTCATTCGATTATTTGTAAAAAACTTATCAATAATTATACGTGAATGAGTGTATTTTCATGAACATTTAAAGCCTTAAAACTAATATAAGTTTTAATTTTTTTTATTCCTGTAATTTTTTTCGCAAATCCGCCGTAATAACGAAGATTAAAAAAAAACATCGAAATCGGATGATTTTTCGATTTTCTAGAGCCAAAAAACGAGGGGAACGCGATAGTATAAAATTACCCAATTCGGATATGGTTTCCACTTTGCCCGGCTTTTAGAATTTATTTTCTTGCAGATGGTGCATAAATAAAAAAAAACTAATCAAGGCTCTTAGTATAAAGACTCATGCAGACGGCTGTAAATTTATGCAATACCAGAGATTCGGTGAAGGGCACAATTTAAAAGTGTGGGTTGGCTAATGAAACTTTGTACAGACACGATAAAAGTGACAACGTTGCTTCAAAACTCGGCAGATTTCGTCCTGTTTTTGGTGAAGATGAGAAGATAGAGTTAATGATCTATCTCAAAGACATGGGCTACATGGCTTTTGATGAGTTTAGCGTACATGCACGCCAAAAAGTTAATAATTTGAGTTAGGTTAGGTTTGGGTTAATAAAGTTGGGACAAGTACGAAAAATCCGGAGATGATTGGCTACAATCATTTTTGTCACTTCACAATGATATTACGTCCAGGACTGTAGAGGCAACATCGGTTGCGAGAGCGAAAGGATTCAAGAGACGTGAAGTAGGACGATTCTACGAAAATCTTAAATCTTTCTTTGACAAACTCGATATTGATGCATCTAGATTTTATAGTATGAACGATATGGCTTATACATGTTAATATTTAAGATTTTTCCTTTAAACGCGAATATAAGTTTTTCAGTTGATTGAAATCAATCATTAAGTGTAACTTTGAGTTTTTTGTAATTAGAAGGTAGTTATTCGCTTTGCCTGAGCACCATATTCACTTTACTGGCCAAAGTGAATACTACTTCAACTTTTTGAATTTTAGTTTTTGTTACTAGTAGTTTTACTTTTAAAGTTAAATGATTACAATGTATATAAAAGCCATTAATAAAGATTTATTTGAGATATTTGTTTTGTTTCCATTTCTTATACCTTTTCTGATAAAGCTTTGAACATCTTAAGCTATTCTTTTTGCCCGGACTTCCCCTAAATACAATTCTGACGTTGATCGTCCCTGAGAATTATGATTGAATGACCTATCATACCAGTTCACATCATAGTCTGGATTAAAATATTCAAACAAATATGCCACTTGTGCCGCGTTGCTGACACGACGGTACTCATATTCCATAATTACTCGAATTTTTAACGTATCCATAATGACGAAAAGGATTCAAATGCGATGGAAATATAACGCTAATCAATAAATAAGTGACTTATGTTGAAAAAAATCATGTTTTTGAAGTAAAATTAATTTGAAATTAGAATTCTCAGCCAAACAAAAAATATTTTGATTTAAAATGGCCAGTACGGCACTGTAGAACGGCAATTTCATAGATAAAGATCTAATATTATACATAACATAGATTTGGTGTTCTTCTTTATCAACCGTTATTATTCTTATTTTAGTACATATCATTCAGTCAGCACCAGCTGTTAAAAGTACTGAAAGTGATAATTTAAAACGTATCACTTTCTGTACCTTTAATAGATGGTGCTGATTTAAAATCATACAACGTATGGCGTCTGTGCATTTTCCAAACATTTCACAACGATTAAGACTGAGCTGAGTCCACATTTCATCTTAATGTATCGTATCTCGATGCTGATGTGTATCATGATCGCTAATTTTGAGTTTTGACGCATAATTATCGCGATCATGTGATACGCCGTTG
Source organism: Parnassius apollo (assembly GCA_907164705.1). Lineage (NCBI taxonomy): Eukaryota > Metazoa > Arthropoda > Insecta > Lepidoptera > Papilionidae > Parnassius > Parnassius apollo. Next base: position 238,741 of record CAJQZP010000828.1, read on the forward strand.
TGATTATGATCTGATCTGTCCTGTTGCACACCAAATCTGAATGTACTTTGTACATTGTAGTTCGTACATAAACATAACATAAACACTCACGCCTGTCAGGCAGAGAGTGTAGGCAGAGACTACAGACTTCCATTTAGCACGATCCTGACACACCTTTCTCGCCTCTTCCACATCCATATACCTACGCATACATGCTCGTCGGTTAAGGGTACTCTTAATTTGGCCCATTTTTAGTATATCGCCAATTTGGTCGACAAACTTCCGCCTAGGACGTCCCTTTCCGACACTTCCATTCACTTCTGCAACATATATTTGCTTTGTCAGTCTTTCCGCATTCATTCTTTCTACATGACCAAACCACCGAAGCATTCCTTTCTTAATCCTGGTCACCGCATCATCTTGCAAACCACACTCTTCTTTTATCACACAGTTTCTCACCCTCTCACTCAGATTCAGCCCTAACATACTCCTTAGCGACCGCATTTCTACTGCATTTATTCTACTCTCGTGCTTCTTCTGGCACACCCAACTTTCACTACCATACGTTAAAGTAGGGACTAATACAGCACTGTGAATTGCCATACGTGCCTTTTTTGACACATTCTGACTTTTCACAATAGAGTGTAGAGCCCCATTTACTTTATTTCCTGCATTCACTCGTCGTTCAATATCCTTATCATATCTCCCATCCCTGCTGAATACACATCCCAAATATACGAACTCATCCAATTGCTCAATTAACTCTCCTTCTATTCTTATTTCACATACCGTTTTGCTTTCATCTCTTTCAAAAACCATCACTTTCGTCTTACTTGCGTTCACTTTCATTCCCGTTTCTTTTAATGACCTGTTCATTAATGTAACCATCATTTGCAACTTGGCCGCCGACGACGCAAGTATGACTTGATCATCGGCGTACAAAAGGCATTTGATGGTTAACTCACCCATTCTTAACCTGCATTCATCAGCTTTCAAATTTTCCAAACAGCTGTCCATAAATAGGTTGAACAGCCACGGGGAAGCTACACAGCCCTGTCTGACACCTTTATGGATGCCAAACCAGTCCGAGTAGACCCCGTTGATTCTAACACAAGCACTCGAGTCCTATACAGAGACTTTAATGCCTGTATCAAACCAGCGCTCAACCTAACTAGTTCGTACAGTATGAATGTATTTTGATCTTATCGTATATTTAATTTTATCGTGGTACAATGATAGTATACGAAACGGCTACTAGTGATACGATATGATCGAAATTGGTGTCTATACTGAAGAATTCAGTACTTAATACGACTCGCTTGATCAAGGTATAATTCCTGCAATTAATCAGTGATGTCGACGTTTAAATGTGGTCCGACATGTACATGCACAGTGTGACAGAGTACGTGCCTGGCGGAGCGGGCGTCCGTTCACGATTGGCCGTATCCAAAGCGCACTCGTGAATTGCAAGAACTATACGACAAAATAACGAAATATGGATGTAAAGTATATTGTAAACCATTTATTGTGACCATAAATTTGTCAGTTATAACTGAACTAACTGATATGGATTTTTTTCCCGGGGCTAGTATGCCCCCACCCCATCTCACCCCGTGCCCGCTTGAAGTTGAGTTTCAGGAGACGTTGTATATTCAAAATATACATTTTAAAATCTACGTTATCCTTGCAGGGAGTCATTAGCAGCCATTCTGAAAATAAACTTGTAAAGAAAAACAACTTTGTCGTGACCAAAAAAAATTTAAATGACAGACACCCTACCTATTTATAATAATAACATCTGTAGATTAACGAATACATGTATGTATGAATTGGAAAATCCGTGTTAAGACGAAATGGTATCGTGTTCACGGAGGTTTTAAGGGGGTGAAACAGACGTAGGTGCGCAAATGGGGTCCCTTGCGTGTCCGTCTAGCTGCTAGTCTACTCATGTGGCAATAGGGACGTGTAGGGACGTGTTTCACTTGCCCATGTGAAAAACTATATCGATGTATATCGTATTGATATTTTTAAACAGTATCGATTAATATCGATATATCGTCATGTTTTGCATAATGTAGTACGATAGGGCTCAAAATGGTATTACTGTATGGTTGGATGACATAAAACGACAACGACACATGAATGTTTTAGTAGCTTCTTTTGTTGCTTAATGTTTTGTCGATTAATACAATATTTTAAAATATATCGAAATGAATACTAATTCGATACTCCACGATAAATATTGAATATCGATATAACGCGATTATATATAGCATACATGATCAGGACACTTGTTACCTTATTCAAAAAAAAAAAAAAGACATATATATATATATATATATATATATATATATATATATATATATATATATATATATATATATATCGATATTTTTTACCCAAGCATAGCGACAAGCTGCAGATCGCACTTTTATAAGTGTAGGATAACCCACTAATAGTTGAATACATCTACGTAGAAAAAAAATTGTAACTGATTGATATAACCAGCGTTTATTTATAAAATAATTTCAGATAATAATTGGGTGCACCAAAAGAGCCTTCTCGTGGCGATACCTATATTATATTATAGACAGGTACAACATGATACGACTCGTACCTAACCTACACTTTTGAACTTAAAGTTACGAAGGGTCAATTTTTAATTAATCTACAATAAATTATCAAATAACATAAGTTATTTCTAATTAGTATTTATTTGCTGTTCAGAAAAAAATTAAAAAGTCAGCAGTCAGATTTTATTTGATTAAATATGTGTCTTATTTTTAAAACTATAATAAAGGGTTTCAGATTGAATTTTGGTAACAGCGGCCATTCTCAACGGAGAATAGTCATCTGCGTAGGACAGAATTATATTGTCCAAGTGTATGCGCAAGCACAGGTTTACCCTACTCCCTTACTCTTATAGTCCGATGAAACGGTAATTCGAAACAATGGGAGAGAGATCAGGTGCAGGACCAACGGCTTCACGTGCTTCCGGTGGCACGGTGGTGAAACCCCGCCAACTTCAATAACTTAGAAATAAATATTCCGGGCTACTACTGAGAACTTTGTGACAGGAAAACCCAATAAATGATTCTTGACCCGACTCGGGTTTCGAACCCGGGACCACATGATTAGCAATTGCGTTTACAACCGCTAGACCCAGAAGGTAGTCAAAAGTGTTAAATCTATAATAATTTTAAAGGTGTCCCGCTTTAAGGAAAAAATAAATGGTTACTTTACTCAAACCTATAACAATTTTTTTACTTATCAGGGCTAAGGAAAACATCCAAACCGGTTTGGATGTCTAATTTTTCACTACCTCTTAATGGCATACCACGGATATAAATATTTTATAAATATATTGTTATGTTTATACAACAGCGGGCGTGCGTAAAGTTGTACACGGGTGCTCTATACGCTGCGCTGCGGACGACTACTCTTTTATTGAAAAATAAACCCATAATTCACTCATGTATTTACTGGTGAACACATAGCCTGAATTTAATTGAAATTGATTTCATGACATTCGGATGAAACTGCCTTTACACTTAGTTGACGTACGTACCTAAAATTGTAGATTTTGAAGAAATTTTGCGATCTTTTTCTATCGAGCCAAAATGTTTAAAAAATGTGAATCCGTAGTTTTTAATGACAAAAAATTGATTTTCTTCGCACCTATAAAGCGTGAAAAAGCTGCTTTTGGCGCCCACTTCACTTTAAGGGCGTGCAATCGATTTCCGTCGAAAACATAGTTTCAGGGATTTTCAAGGGCAATATCGTGAAGGTGTAAGCAGATTTTTTGTAAAAAAACCGTAATTTTAGAAAGATGAAGTCTTTATTGAGTGCAATCTAAAGTAAAGCTATAATTTTCAGCGGCGATTTTAACCATACCTCCCAATCCCAATAGTTAATATCACGTTGTACGAAAATATACGTCAGAGTAACCTTTCAGGTCAAATATAACAATTTTTATTTTGCTGAAATAATGATAATAATTAGACGGCTGCAGAGAACTGCATAAGGACAAGAAGGCGGTAGGTTTTATCATCTTATGGAATTGCTAAACATCATTTTTGAGTTTGGCAATTCTGTTAGAGTGGAGCTGGGGACGAATAGGTGTGCATTCGTTTTTAAGGATTTTTAGGATTGATAACGACCTTTTCCGAGGTTGAAAGATAAATGGATATGTCACAAAATATAGGTATTGATGAGGTGGACATGATAAAATCAATTTTCGAAATGTTTTTGCACGCTTGACAAAAGTTCTTAACAGTATCTTGTCAGGCGTGAATAAGGCAGGCGCAAATAACTGTTCGATCATTCCCGTTCTCATGTATACATTTGGCATACTCAGGTGTTACAGTACAGTACTTAACGCCCTGGATAGAAAGCCTGCACTGTTGTGACGTCCCACAGGATGCATCACCCGAGATCGTCAGTAATGAGACTATACTTGTTGCGGAAACATGGTGAGCGCAGCTTTTTAGCGCTCTAACCATGCATATTCGCAAAGCTGTGTAGCCTCCGTAATTAATTTCTCGCAAAATCGAATAATCCATTCTAGTGAAGGAAAGCATCGTGAGAAAAACTGCATGTCTGAGATTTAATTTAAAAAATTGAAGATGTTTAAAGTTTTCGAACACGAATTGGGGCAGCACATCCATAGTAATAATTTTGACATTCACAGCGCCTTTATTTCGTTTCAATAGGGGCGGTTTAGTTGACTTCAAAAAAAGGAGTCAGTTCTCAATACGACTATGTCTTTTTTTGGTAAACAGACAGCGATGTCTTCGTCAATTATGAACCGATTTTAATGATCCTGTTTTTATGAAAATGTTTATACTTCAGGGTTTATTCAAATAATGTATCAATTTAAACAACATTGTAGGCACGTAATGTGTTCTGGTGCGCCTTACCTGAAAAAAAGAAAGGGTAGGAGTAGTCTATTTTCATGAACGAGCCGCCATTTGGCAGCTAGCGCTAGAGAGGTCGGTGCTGTGTGCGAAAGCCTTCCTGTTGCCGTGCCAGTATGCGGTGAAGGTGGAATGGGCTTTCGTCAAATCCAACTTCTATGCATTATATATTATTTTATTTTATATTTCTATACGTTATTGCAACGATATAATATATAATTATTACATGTAATATATTGATATAATATATAATTATTTCAGTTCAAGAGTCTCTCTTTCTCTGCTCTGACTTTTGATCGACCGTTCAAATTAAGTAGATTTTAGTTTGTCATCTGTTTGTTTACGGTGTGGACAGGACAAGAAATTCACAGGACAGGACAGGAAAAGAAGACCACAAAAAGGCATGTTTTGGACGATAAAAATAAAACTAAAGTGTGTGTACTTTTTGAAAAATGTCTTTTGCTGGTCATGAATGACCCCAGAACAATTTGCTCAATGCCTGTTAGAAATCTGCGACTGACATTAATACATGAAAATTCGCCTTTGTTTTTACTTTTTTACGAAAAAACTTATAGATATGTATATAGAATAAAATGATAACAATTAATACCATCAAAATGATTCATGCTAAAGCCTTAGTCGGTTATGCACACAGACACAGTCAGTCATGAACATTGTAATGTGTGTCAGTGATACGCCGTTCTAGAGTGATCGTTTAGATTTTGATTTGCACTTAATAGAATGTGCGCTCGTAAGATAAGGAATTATTTTTGAGATTATTTAGTGTGTATACATATTATGACACAAAAATGTACCGTGTGTAAATGTCCGTTATAGACTTTGAAACCATAGAATACTATAATAGATACATAATAGAACGGGGGAGTGGCCGGAGCCCGTGTAGCCACTAACATGTCACTGACATGTCAATTCACACTTATGAATATCAACACAATCAATCGTTTTTAATTTTCGTGTTAAGTGTCGCTGCATGCAAATTATTAAAAAAATGGCAAATTGTGCAATAATTACTTGTCGAAAGAACAGCGGGAAATGGAATTTAAATAAAGGAGACATATCCTACCCTACAACCAGTAAGTCGAAACTATTTATATTTTGTAAATATCAGAAACAAAGTTAAAGAAATACGGATGTGTCAAAAACATTAATCAAAAGTTTAAAATGTGTAAATTCGCTCAGTCTGTCAATACAGCGAATCGGGTTTGTAGTAGTGATAATACGACGTAATTGCTGATTGACACCGATCCTCGTACAAAATAAGGTTAACAGCCATTCTATTGTGTATTATAGCATTCTATGTTTGAAACCATCCAATCGATTTGATGAAAATTTTTGTGTGTGGTTTGAATGTATTCCTAGATGGTTGATATTCACATTTGGACCCGGTGGACTCCATAAATTAGATAAACAAGCATATAAGGAAACTTTAAGATCAAAAATATGAAAAATGGCTCATTTTAGCCTTATTTATTTAAAGTTGGCTGCAGGAGCTTATCGACTGCAGTAGCCACTTCATCAAGTGCACTGTAAATTCGTTAATCACTTCAAGTTCAAGTCAAAAAAAAACAGGTTAGTGTGTTATTAGTGTTGATTCAACACCAAGTGCTCGGTCTTCCGGTTTAAAGATTAAGGATAGCCAAAATTCCATTATAGGGGGCGATCCCTATGCGCATCTGAGGATTTAAAAGTTTGTCGAAGCTATCTATAGGCTACAGTATTCATTAATAATCGGTTAGGTAGTTTTATATTCTCGTTTATTGATTGTTAGATAATTAATTAATTGATCTTCCCCTTAACCCTTAAGCCAAAATCTAGATAAGAAGTTTCGTATTATCGTAACTACTTAGTTGTAATTTATATGTGAAGAACCATTTTTAGTTGACAAAAAATTTGCGCATTTAGGTTAAGCATTTAGTTTCCGAGATCATTTTGGGATTCTGCATACTACTAAATATATTTTTAATGGGATAAGGGTGACAAACGACCACGCAGTCTACCTGATGATAAATAACTGCTTGGTCCATAGACATCTACATTTATCCTCGATTAAGAGTCAATTTATATATGCGTTGTCACCTTTTGAGGACTAATATGGAATGAATGCCTCATTTCCAGTAAAAAGGATCTCTAGTTCTGCAAACTCTCCATACCAAACACAGCAGTATTAAGCTGCTATTTCATGTTGGTATTCTATGAGCGTGACTCTTCCCTAGTCGAGCCGACCAATTCGTACTACAGCCATAATATAACTTCGGCATGGCTTCTCCGTATAAAAAATATAATAATTACGTATAATATCACGTTAGTAATTAATTATTATTTGTTACAGTTCCTCCGATTCGGAGTTAAAGACAGAAGCATTGCCTAGTATATCATTTTTCACGCTGGTAAGTAGAAGTATTTTTAATCAGTAACAGATCAAGTATTCACATGACGTTTAGTAGTGACAAAACCCTAAATATTTAACAGGTTACATAATTCTTACTATATTTTATAAAATGGACAAACTTCTTAACCTTTAAAAAATACAGTTGAAAATCATAAGAAAGTAGTGGGGGAGAAAAGTTTTGGAGTGGCAGGCTCAGACGACCTGGTAATACGTGCAGGCAGACAATGGATGCAGGTGGCTCAGGATCGTGCGTTGTTGCATTGCTTGGAGGAGGCCTATGTTCAGTAGTACACATGTGAAGAGCTGTAATGACGATGATGATGGTGAAAAACCAGTAGTGGCGGAGTAAGAGAATTCATTAGGCAGTACACCTATGGGAAATGTCAAAAACATCTCAGAATTTTGATGAATTGTAGTATAATAGCCATCATGGGATCGGAGAAGGGAGCAGGGTCGTGCATGACGTCTGGTTAGTGGTGATGCTAAACCGCCTGTCAAGCATATTATAAGGTTCATATCATACATTCTTATCATACATAATAACTATGCAGCTCTGGCGAGGGAGGGGGGCATAGCCCTGTGGGCTCCCGTACTGTATCCACTCATATTCGATTAAAATAAAAATGTCAGTGTTTACCTTCGCAATGTTTCTTTAATTTTACAGTTCAGATTCGCGAGCACCAGTGATAAAATCTTCATAGTCATTGGAATATTGAGTTCAATAATATGCGGAATAACAACGCCTTTAAACACGCTAATATTTGCCTCCTTATTGCAAAGTATGGTAAACTACGGTATATCAGTTGTGATGGGAACACCCCAAAATGATGAGTTCCTCAGAGACGTGGGTATCTTCGCACTGTACAACTGTGCATTGGGATTAGTGTTGGTTATAATGTCTTACGTAGCAACCGTCTTAATGAACATTTCAGCTTATAATCAGGTAACTGTAATAAGTAATACATTGGTTTGTGTTAAGCCTTGATAATTTATTGGATAAATTTCATAATCAGCGAGCAATCAGTCATTTTAAGTATGTAATGGTTTATGACGCGTTCGGCGCAAAGTAAAACACCGTAAGAGAAAATACCATGTATGAGGTACTGAGATATTTTGAGGAAAAGTGAAGTCTTTCAACGGGCAGCGCGACGTACTCTTCCCCGCCCTAAATGCAGGCTGGAGCTCTACGCCCAGTGGGCCGTATGGGCTGTAAAGCTGTATGGTAGCATAGGGTAAGCGCTCGCTGTAAATTTCATTGTACGCGAACAACTAGGGTTCGAACCAAGCCGGCCTCAATGATATTTTTAATTGCAATTTTAAGTGCTGATTTACCACGTGCTCGGCGGTAAGGGAAAGCATTGTGAGGAAATGTGCATGTTTGAGAAACAAAAACAAAAAACTGTCAGTCGTGGGACTGCACCTCAGCAGGGAAAACTTAACTTTACAAACCTCTATAGATTATTTTTGGATTGTTAAGAAATATTTCTTGAAGTATTTTTTTTGGAAATTATTTTTATTAATTGATATATGTATCAGAGCGTGACGGACACGCGAGTTGTGTGCTTTTTCCCCATCCAAAAAGTGCCAAACCTGCCTATAGAAGTTTAACACTTCACATGTGAAGTTCGCCAACACGCATTAGGGCAGCGCGAGGGACATTTCCTTGCCCCGGGACAGTATATAGGCTGTAATTTTTAAGAGCCCTTCGAATGACATCTTTCTGAGAACCGTGATAGGACCAGCACTATAGGGTAGAAAGGGGTAATGGGGGTCACTTAAGCAAGAATTAGATTAATACACAAGTTAAAATTAACAAAATCGTCATTGCAACCACCTCAGAACAAAATTTACTTAATTAGCTATAATTGGAGATCAATAATTATCACAATAATCATCATTTTTGGGAAATATAAAAGTATAAAAAAACTGTTTTGACTCCCATTACCCTGAAGTACGGATAATTGAGGTCAACTTGTGGGCAATAAGGATCATAGAAAAATCTAGCAATAATCACAAATATAGTCCTTGGCAGACTCCCACCCAGTACAATCTGCGTGAGTCCATAAACCACATGAGGTGCACCTGTATCAAACTTCATTATTTTTGCCAAATTCGTTGCAGATTAAGCATACATTTTCTGCGCCGTCAACATCATCTAGTTCATCATCTTGACACAAATCATCTGTGCCCACGTCTGATACAGAGGTATCGTTTGATTCCTGGAGAACCTTTCTCTTTACTCTTTTGGTCTCCTTTTCCGGCACTTTCGTCTTCTTTCCTTGACCCTTAGTTATATTTTTTCCCTTTCCCTTATCTTTATCTTTGGGGGGCAGACTGTTTTCTTTTTATTATTTTCTTTTTCTATTAGGCTTTCTTTTATAAGTGTAGATGTTAAAATTGTTGCATGCTGTTTCTTGCGACCTTGTCTCGTATTGTGGGTATTGGTTTTCTCTGAAAACTTAATTAGTTTCGACACAATATCAAGAGTAGAGAGCCCTATGTTCAGCAGTGGACTTGTGAAGGGCTGTAATGATGATGATGATGATGATCAAGACTAGAACTGTTAAATCAACTTAACTTGATGTACTAGGAACTGGTGAATATATTGGGACAGGTGCTGTTGAAACAATTTCCACTGATGGGTCAGGGGCTGGACAATTGACTGAGCTAGAAGTTCTTGGTGGCGTCGTTGTTGGTGGAGGTGAATTATCTTGCATTGATGTGCCAGTATTAGAGCTTTCTAAACCTGGTGCTGAGCTATGAATTTCCATTGATTCATCAACATTTTGAATGGCCGTAGGTTCTGCTGACTGGAGCAATTCGGCTGGTAGAAGAAAATCTTCTTCACAAAATACATAAGGGTTCATCGGATAAATACCTGTAGCTCTAAATCCTGCCTCGCCTTTACTGATGGACGCGACGTTGTTAAATGCCTTCCGCAAACATGATGCTACTTCGTAAGGGGTAATTTTCTCGGCTAGGTGACTTTTCATGTATAAGTCGCACTCCTTTTTGTATGCCGCTTTCAGTGGGCCATAAAATGAAACGTCAAGAGATTGCATTTTATGCGAGGTATGAGGAGGTAGAGAAAGCATATGGATGTGGTTGAGTTTACAAAATTAAAATGTACAAGTAAAGACGTAAAAAAGTAACAGACAAGTAGATCAATAACTATAATACTTATTGTTTATTTTTCGTCGGTGAAAATTTACATCGCCGAGCTGCAAAAACAAAATACACCTCTCGTTCTCTAGACCGTCGACGCAGTGACGCGGCGCGCTCGTAGTGACAGCGGAGGCTCGGAGCAGGGCGGGGAAGACCGTTAACGCGTTTTTATCGTTTATACTTTTGGAGATGAGTTGGTGACCACCATTACCCGCTGACTCCCATTGCCCGGTCTTCCACTACACATAATGAATTATTGTTCTATATTGTTATTCTTACCTTAAGACTACTGAGAAATTTTCTTCCCAATAATCTTGCTTGAAAGTCTACTGAGAAATTTCATGGTTTAGTACATGACTGGAAATTTTCATACTAAGTAGGCCTTACTGGTAAGACAATAGGGAAGAAATTTCTCATTAGTCCTACTCAATAAAGTACATGGAAGATGTTAGTGGTAGTACTTTAGTAGTTTATACAACCTTTTAATCATTTAACCTTACAGGTCTATAAAATTCGACAAGAATATTTAAAAGCGGCATTGAATCAGGATTTTGAGTACTTTGACATGCATCAAACCGGTGATTTTGCATCTAAAATGACTGAGTAAGTGTCTAATAATGTTACCATCTTTACCTATACAAATAAATTTAATGTTTATGTATGTAATATTAAAATAACTGCCTTTTATTAAGTTGAAGGAATTATTTGTATGCAATTCCGTCCGTTCCGTTCCGTTTGTATGCAAAGTCCGGGATAATGTTCGGAACTACTGAACCAGCTGTAATGAAACTTCACGAATAGATAAACTACATTTAATTCGAAATTCAAATTAAATATTGGATTTTTTTGAGAAACGAACTGACAAATTTAAGATTATAAGTAGACCTTTTCGGCCTATAAAAAATGTAAATAACGCAATATTAAAACATCTTTCCCAGGCGAAGACGGGGCGAGTTACTAGTTATTTGTATAGGTTTTCCAACTTTCACTTTTGCATAAACTATTTTCCATTTGATTATGCCATGTTAAGTGTTTCTATTTGGAGATTACGATATTTCGAAGATAATATTCTTCTTATTTTTTTTTCGACCGTAAGGGTGACAAAAGCGCACACGGCCTACTTACACATGTGCTAAGTGGATGCTGTGGCCAATAGGCACCTACACCGTGTCTATATATCCCTTTGCGTTCTCTATTGCATCTAACACGGGGAGTGTTGAGGTTGTTCAGATTAGTTCCAGCCGCCAAATTTCACGAACGCACATCGCGCACAATACCATCCTCACCATCTGGATGCGTGGCGGTCCACCACTGTGCGTTTTACTAGGAGTTCTCTTCCTCGTACAATTTCTCTGTGGAACTGTTTGCCACCTGCGATTTTTCCGGACCAATACGACTTAGGGACCTTCAAGAAAAGAGTTTACTCCTTTCTAAAAAGCCGGCAACGCACCTGAAATGCTCCTGGTGTTGCGGTGGTTCATAGGCGGCGGTAGTCACTTACCATCAGATGAGCCGCATATTCGTTTGCCCCCTCTTCTATAAAAAAATTACAAAATGTAAATACGTTATCACAGCCATGGACTAGAAGAGAATATCTCGTTACTCCTTAAAATGGTCTACGGTTCTGTAGACTCACCATAATGAACATGCGCGCAGTAGCATTAACCTGCTATTTCACGCTGGTATTTTTAGGATCGATCGTTAAGCCGACCTTTTCGTGCTGCAACCATAATATAACTGCAGCATGACTCCTCATACAACGTGTACGTAAAAACTTGTAAATAGCCCTATTTTTTTATTTTATTGCATTAATTCCTGCAAATAAGATGTAATAAGTTTTCCAAGAAAATAATAATAACATATAATAATTTGCGCCAATGAAAAACGCGTGATTAATACCGCTATCATTGTTCTTACACTGATAAAGAACTTAACGATATATAATCGTGAACGTTATTCTTCGTCAGCTGGTAAGTCTACTGCTGGAAATGGCCCTCCTGCTTTGGAAGGAGAGAGATTACATTAGCAGATATCTCGCACCCGCGATGCTCCTCCTCAGCATTATCTTATGGTCGACACACACGGTCAGTTCAACTGATCAGTTCAAACTAGGACTGTTGATAATTTTTAAAACATCGGATTTTCGATATATTGATAGTTATAATATATCACTATTGGATTTTTATTTATTTATCGATATATCGAAAATCCGATATTTTAAAAAATATCAACGGTCCTAGTTTGAACTGATCAGTTGGAATGTTCAGTTGAACTGACCGTGTGTGTCGTCCATTAGTATCTGGCTCCTACAGTTTCTCTCTCTCTCTCACACACACTCTCTCTCTCTCTCTCTCTTTCTCTCTCTCTTTCTCTCTCTCTCTATCTCTCTCTCTCTCACTCTCACTATTTCCAGGAGGTCTTTAACTTCTGCCATAAACGAGATGGTTACACATCTATCTAAAGGAAGCTATAAGATCTTTCAAGAATTTCCTCTAGTCCTTTATACAAAACCCACGAGATGAAATGGAGGAATTCTCAAAAGTCACCACACGGCAGGACAATATTAGCGGTGCTAATCTTAATTTATATATAAATTACGTGTCACGTTATTCGTCCGCGATGGACTACTAAACTATTTTACCGATTTTAATCAAATTTGCACACCGTGTGCAGTTTGATCCAACTTGAGACATAGGATAGTTTTTTTGCCCATGAGTGACCCACAATTTTTTTGCGAATTTAAGGACAATATAAATAAATAATAGTACATGACAAAGGTCGTCGAAAAGGGCAGAACAACGTCTGCTTGGCAAGCTAGTTTCATTATATTTACCATATTGTCGAAACTAATCGATTATTTTATTAGAATGTTTGTGTAATATATTTTATCTGAGTTGTTCAATTAATAAAAAATTTTTCAGCGATGTTGTAAAATTAGAGGAAGGTATCGGAGAAAAATTGGGAATGTTTATATTTTATCAGTCAGCTTTTGTTAGTTCCATAGCGATGGCACTCATCAAAGGCTGGAAGCTTGCACTTCTTTGTTTGATAACATTTCCCGTCACTTTGTTCTTGGTCGGCGTCTCAGGACTGGTGAGTTTCCTTTTAAATTATGCAACTAAGATTATTGAAATGTCACGGAAATATAATCTTAAAAATCCGTAGTAGTAAAACTGGGACTTCAAAAACAAAAAATAATAAAATTATTCCTACATAATACATACGCATGACGAGAATTATAAATAAATAAAAACTAGTTAATAATCTATGGGAAAAGCTAAATTCATCATACACACTAAATTTCTCGTTCATTATCATTAAATCATCATTATCATTCCGAAAATTTAAACTTTTAGTACGTATAATTCTTATGTGCTTATTAAAAAAAATCATAAACTTTTTTACGAGCGGTATTTAATCTGTTTGTATGTTTTCCGTAAAATAAATAAAAACACACTGCGACGCAATTTTCGCAGTAATCTACAATAGATTTTGACGTTCTTAAGTGTTAAACCTCTCAGGCCCCGACAGTGTATTAGATGGACCATTTGTCTAGTAGGTATGTATACAGAATATAGATACAGTATATAGATGCAGAATATAGATACAGTATATAAATCTATGGTATTGGACTAACTTAGATAAAATACTTAAAGTATTAAACCAATTGGTTGGTTTAATACTCAAAGACCTAATACTATAGAAAACCTTAAGGTTTTATAAGGTATTTGGTCAGACCTATGGTCAAGTCTAGGTTAGGCCAAAGACAATATTTTTTTTTAAATGAAGATAAATATAACTAAGAGTCTTTACTATGTTCTTATCTAAAAATATCAACAATTATAATATCGAACTATTTGTATGCAGGTCAAGTGAGCGCTAGAGAAACGACAATCGCAAGGCGTTGTCGATAAATAATATGTTTTGAGAAGTTATCAATTACCGTGTAGTAGCGATGTATGGATATCCATATCATCCCGCGGGTCTCGTAAGAAGTAACTAGACCTGGGTAAAAGTGTTATTTTTAAATAACCGTGACCGTCGTTCCGGTTACAAAAAAGTCACAGTGAAAAATCATTGTGACTTTGTCACGTTGATAACGTTGGATAACTACTTGGAACGTTAGAACGACTTATAACGTGACTTTATATGCATTTTAGATTTAGTATTAGGTTTTATTTCAGTAGTTGATTTTTTATTACCTTCCTTACTTAAGCTATGAACGTGGCTATGTTATAAGTAACAATTTATTAAAAAAAGTTCCATAAAAAGTTCAATGGTTAAAACGGTAATAAATAACGTAACCAAAAAAGGTTACTGAAAAGAAAAAAATTCAAATATTATATCACTTCTACAACTAAGGTAAATCTAACGAACATGTTAAAATCCAATATCTGTATGTTAAAATAAAATAACTAAGTACTATGAAGAAAAACACAAGGACATAGAAACATTCGAAATTTCATAAAGAAAAGAAATATATAATATAATTATATCGATATATTCAGTAGAGACTCTAAAATATTGAAAAAAAAAATTATGCCATTTCAGTTGTAAACAACTTCGCCAATAATATTCACTACTTATATATCGAAATTGTAACATAAAACGTAATTTTCGCACATTGGACTTTGTAGAATATGAAAATTTGTATTTACATGATTTATAGTGATAATTCACACTTTATATTTCATTTTCAGTTACTTCTGACTACTTTATTTCACACGTGAACTAAGTATATAAAATTGTTACGAGACAAAATATAAGCAAATAACTTTTAAAACAGTGTAAATATGTAGGTACTTATCTTTTAGATTAAAAAAAACTAACTATAAACTTTCTTTTGTACCCAATAATTTTTTTAAATTTGTTGTTGCAAAAGTGAAAACTTAATTTGATCTGAGAAACGTAATGTACTCTGTGGTATTACTATACTCCTTGTATAGGTCTACTTTGTCGCGGGTAATCCACATGTGGATCAGCAGGACCTACAGATTAAATAATTCTAAGTATTACTTTTATATATTAAACAGAATTGAAAAAACTTGATGATGATGATTTATTGAGATGAAATATGAAGATCTGTAAAACCTAAAAAAATAAAGTTGAGCAATTTGACAACTTACTAAATTTAGATAAGCTAGTATAATCGGGAGATACTGAACGCGCAATAGTCAATTCAACTTATTCGAATTACAGTTGATAGTTACTTACATATGATTTTCCTATTGCTGTCTTCACAGACACAAAATTACTCGCACACGCCATAAACAAATCATCACATCAAAAGGCAATATATTGTTATTACATTTACGAATAAAACTTTTCTTAAACAACAGGTTGCATCCCGGCTGTCTAAAAAAGAAGCTGTAGCTTCTGGAAAAGGCAGCGCAGTGGCCGAAGAGGTCCTGTCCTCGATGCGCACCATATACGCTTTTAGTGGACAAGAGAAGGAGATAGAAAGATACAAAATACACCTAGACGAGTCTAGAAGTATCAATATTAAGAAAGGTATGGTGAAAATTTTTATTTTTTTTAATATGCACTTATATTTACAGTGTCATGATCATCATCATTACAGCCCTTCACAAGTCCACTGCTGAACATAGGCCTCCCTCAAAGAATGCCTTAAAACACGGTCTTGAGCCACCTGCATCCATCGACTTCCTACATGTCTTATTAGGTCGTCACTCAATTTAGGAGACTCGGGGGGTCTATTCGGGGGTCGCCCTACACTTCGCCTACTGGTACGAGGCTGCCACTCGAGAACCTTTTTCCCCCATCGGTTATTGGCCCTTCGAGGTACATGGCGAGCCCATTGCCATTTCAGCTTACAAATCCATCTCAGATCCTTAAGTCATCACTGGCAACACGCAGTGGTGGTACAATCTCATTTTCAAGTTTTGAGGTATACCTGACGAGAAGATGTGTCGTTAATTCCCGAACGCTGCCCAGCCGAGTTGAATCCGTCTATTGACTTCTCGGTCTAAGTTGGACTTACCTGGTCGGACTATTTGTCCCAGGTAAACATACTCATCAACAACTTCGTGCTTAGTGCTCTCAACAATTACCGGCATAGTTGTGATATGGATGTTACACATGATCTTTGTTTTGTTCATGTTCATCTTAAGACTGGGAGGTACTATTGAGATCATTAATCATAGTTCTTAGGTCTTCCAGCGATTTTGCGATAAGGAATATATCGTCGGCAAAAAGGTAAGGTGAGTGATCTAGTCGCCATTGATGTCAATACCGTATAAATTTTTTAGTCCATTAGCTCGAAAACGTCTTCCAATGCAGCGGCGAAGAATTTCGGGAATATAACGTCATCCTGTCTTACACTTCTCTGCAGTTGGATAGGTTGTTAGTTCTTACAGTTGGTAAGCCTTACTTTACAAACACTTCAGAATTTCGATATACCAACAGTCAACTTATGTAGCACCGCTGAAGGGACTGCAGAACCACCCAAATTTCGATGGAAATAAAGGCTTTCTCATAGTCCACATTCGCAAGATATAGTGGCAGATTGTACTCTTCCCTCTTCTATACAATTTGCCGAAGGGTAAATATGTGGTCTATGATAGTAAATCCCTTTCGGAAACCGACTTTGAGGGAGGCTATATATATGTTGTCGAGTTTGCGTGCGGAACGATTCGTAATGACTTCCGAAAACAGGATGTAGACGCGGTTGAAAAGGGAAATCGGTCTGTTGTTCTTCTAGAGAGTTTTGTCGCATTTCTTGAAAAACAAGACCATCGCACATCTGCTTCACTCCTCCGTAGTTGTGCTACCATGGAGGATGGAATTCAAGAGCTTCTGAAGGACTTCATGTAATGGTTTTTCATCCGCTTTCAGAAGCTCCACCGTATTACCATCCTCGCCCGGAGACTTGCCGTTTTAAGATGCTGGAGAGTCATTCTAATCTCACTCAGACTGACGTCCGAAAAGTCATCGAAATAGTGTCGGATAAGACTTGATTTCGGATCGTTACTCACACTGGCGTATGGCTCCAAAGATGATGTGTATAGCTGCGCATACAACATCTTAATGTCACTTAAAATCTCAGGTGCATAGATTTGGAGATTTGTTTGTTCAGTTGTCTCTATGCTGTCAAATTTGCTGAAATTTTCAGCTTTATTTCCTGTATAGCATCCATGAGAATAAGAGTATGGTCGGAGAGCTTTGTGTTCTGCGGTGGGTCTTGCAGAAAGTAGCTCCGACCGCATGGACACTTTCCACGAACTTGTCATTCATATCGTCCACTTTATTGCATTATTCTAGGCACTGAAAATGATTATATAAATTGACCTGAAAGTTTTCAGGACTTAGGATTAGAGCAAGAGGCGGACGGAGTGTTGATTTCATTACTAGTATCCCTCTAATTTAACGTTTAGGTTCAATGTGCCTCTCACCATTTGGTAATCGCTGTTAGTTTTTACGTTCGAGATCACCGAGATATCACTGAACAGTTGCCGTCTAGTCGTCATAATGAAGTCAATCATATTTTATGTCGAACCGTTGAAGCTCGATCGGGCTCACTTTCTGAGGCGGCCCCACTTCCAGAAGAAAGAATTCATCATAAAGAGTCCCTATTTCTTCATGAAGTCGGCCAGAAGCTGGCTCCTTGTGTTCCGTTGATCTATCCCGAATTTCCTTACCTTCAACTCACGGTTCTCTCTTGTGCATAGTTTTGCGTTGAAGTCTCCCAACAACACCGTATACTGGATTTTGAAGGGATTTATGGTTTTAGGGATATTCTCATTTTCTCCACCTCCTCATCGGTTTGTGCTGAGGCTGTCGTCATACTCCCAATCTTTACAACGTTGTTAACGAGAGACTTGTGGACGATAAAGCCGACTCTTCCTGGGGACGGATAGTCTCCCTTGCGGCAGTGGCGAAGCTAGGGCTCCAAACTAGGGCAAGCCCAAGATATGGTTTTGTTGTTTTTAGCAGTTTAATAAAAATACACCAATCTTGAGCTGTCTCCACTCTTTAGTTTCATATTCAGTGCTGACAAGGACGTGTTTAACAAAGCACACAGAAAGCATACTACCGTTAGATAGATTATATGACATAATATGTAATTGCACACCTTCGGTGGTTTTGAAAAGAGCCGTTTGGGTTTGCTTGAGATATTTACAAACAATACAATACATGAACAAAGTACAAACAAAGTGTTAAAAAAGGGACGCCTGGCAGATGTGAAACCTCAAAATTATATTTTGTTTAAGTTATTTGCATAAAAGAACAGATTACGACAGGAATTAGACAGTTATAATGAGAAGATAAAGCTTTGCTAATTTTTTACCATAAAATAATGACTATTTGTTATAATTATAATTATTCATTTTCAATTCATAATAAACCGTACAAAATGATATTTTTAAACTCATATATCACTATAAATTAGCCGAAAGCGTATTTGTGTCATCTAGCGTAATCGTTAGAGAATCAACCAATTTTCGTTCGATAAAATTACTTTACGTATAGAATTAAGTAGATGGTGCCTATGAATTTTATATATTATAAAGTAGACAGAGAAACCTAACTGGAAATAACTAAAGGGAGTACTATTCTTTAAAAACCTCAATACATTCTTCTGTATTCTTTTGATTTATTTAATTAAAATTTGGGCTTCACGTTAAAAAAAGATTGTAACACATATTTCCTCTAAAATTAAACCTAGGTCTCATACTTTATGCTGCTGTTCAAATTGATATTTTTAGTTCGTATGGTAATATTAAGATTGAGTTATTAAACTTTTAAATACGCCTAACTTAATTAAACTTTAATACTAAAGAGTCCTTAGATTTAAAGTATGAAGAAATGTTTATTGAATATTAAATTTCATTTTTAAAGATTTTTACCTTTTCTTCGCCGATTAGCACTTCAACACACTTATATTCATCACAATGAACACTATTATCCTCCCATTTTCACTGAAAATCTTCGAAAAAGCATAAACTTTTAACAAACACAACAAAAACGAACATAAACACTGAAATGTGAAGTGAACTTGCATACGAGGGGCCCGCAACCACTTCGCTAATCGCTAACGCACTCCTAAACAACTTCATGGCAAAGCCAGGCTTGTTAGCTCAATAGTAATTGCTATATATACATTTCGTAGTTATATTTCATTATAGAATATTTTGCCATAGGTTAGAAAGAGAGCGATCGTCTTCTCGAAAGCCCCGTAAAAAGCCCACGCGAGTGAGGGAGACAACTAATGGCTCTATTAAAACTCACTTTATGACAGCAGCAGTATAGCCACAGAGTACCTTTGTATAAACGTATCGCTAAGGCAATACGAGGTCATCGGTCGACATGTGTCGAACAGTGGAGTGCGCGGGAAAATTGAAATAATTTGAAACAGTTTAGAAGTTATTTTATTAGTTGATATTATTGATTGATTCAGTTTTAATAAAGCAAGCCCGGCTTTTCGGCTTGAATGCAAGCTTCGCCACTGCCTTGCGGTGATAGAACAAGTTACCGTATTCGAGGATTACCGTGTCCACCCCCTCTCTTCGGACGTCGGCTAATCCTTTAATATTCCAGCGCAACTTGTCCCTGCTCCACCGTTACCATGTTCGCCACCGTAGCCAGTAATAGCGGGGCCGCTGGGAACTTGGGGCCGTCTTCCTTATCATCATGTGGGGTATATCTCCACAGTTGCCACGCTTGGCGAGCAGGTTGACAATCGCATTTTTTTAATTATTATTTTGGTTAAAACTACTTTTACGGATTTTATCGCGTTTATTTTTACTTTTTATTTACTTTTATTTTTAATTCCCGACGTTTCGGGCGCTTTCCAGCACCCATGGTCACGGGGGACATATTATTTTGGTGTTATTGGAAAATTGCTGCTGCGCATCTCCTGCCTCAGTTTCCCTCTGTCGCCTCTTACGACATCCACGGGACGATATTGAGTAGGGGGTATTCTTGTTCGCCACTATACGGGAAAATTTACGGTGTGCTATTAAATTTTTAGTGTAATTAGATAGTAACAATATATTGAATTAGAGTAATTAAAATAGAAACAGGAGCCGTTGTAATTCTGGGTCTAAGTGTAGTGGGTAGTGTAGAGGGCACTTCCTTACCCTAAAACCTCCTTAAAATAATAGGAGGCCTGTACCCAGCAGTGGGAAGTATGTAAGCTGTTACATTACTTTTAAAACCATGTGACATGTCAAAGTTAAGGTTAAAACGTTTTATTTAATGTAGGCTTATTTAAAGTTCTTATGAACAACAAATTCTACCATATCGAGACCTCGGAGAACCGTCATTAAACTCTGGGGTCTTTTGTAGAATGCCATATTACAACTTATTTTACAACTTATAAGAAAATGCAATGACCAAGTAATGATAAATATTTTTAAATGACTGTTCTAACAATAATATTAGTCAATATTAGTAGCCAGGGGACTTAGAGCAAAGTAAGAGTTGTTTTTATATTTTTAACATTATCATTTATATATTCATCTTTCATATTATAGAGGGTTCCCTTTAACAACATTTGTCACCGGGCCACCGACGGTCGGGGGGCCTATGACCTGTGTTGCTCTATGATTTTCGCACTATATCGATATCGTACTATATTCTTCGAGAGTTTAATGTAAAATTTTACCTATTTATTTAAATTAGACAATTATAGTTTTAGACAATCTATATTTAAGAACCTCTAGGGCGTATCCTAGGCCGACTCGTTTTACGAAAAAAAAACATAAGTATGAAATATAACTGTAAAAGCAAAGTATTGAAAAAACCTCTTATACATCGAATTTGAGTTTTATTATAGAGTTTTTAATTACAGTCATCGCTAATTTACGAACATAATGCTCGTGTACCCGTATTAATGACTTTTGTTTTTTTAAGGGTACCGTCATTTTAAGGCATTCGAAAAACACGTTTTTATAAATATTAAGAAATAATAACAAATTTCGACCAGCCTGTTTCTCGATAAAAATTTTCGATTTGACGTCGTAGTTCAGTGTTAGAATATTATTTTTATTAGTATGAGAATATGACAAAAAAAATGGTATTCTTGTCGCGTACTGGCGCCGTAAGAGAATTCTCTACAAAATAATTAAATTTGGTGAGGTTGATTTTTATCGCTGTAATTAAAACTGACTGGTCACTTCATAGTGACTAACATCAGGCCCACCTTCTAGCCGTTTCGACTAAAGAATCTAGTCACTATTTACAGGCTTTACCACTAAGTAATCTCGGCAGATAACTTGACGGGGAAAGCTTGCGCTTCACCGTAGAAATCCGACCAGGAGTGGTGATTTGTCAACCTCACCAGTGGCCCTGCGGTAGCAGTGTGAACGAGTTTGGGCTCCACTGACTTTAATGTAAGAAAAGTGCTGGTTGATTTCCCCCTCACGGCTCCTTGAACAATGCCGTCCAAAGAGATAAACGTTCCCTCGATTTTGGAGCCTTGTGGAATATTTAGAGGTGATGGTAGGAGACCCGACGGTATGACTTTGGTCCCTTGAGAGAGAGGTAAAGCCCTAGTGTGAATTGCTACTTGCGTAGATATTTTGGCAGACTCTCATCTCAGGGGTACCTCCTTTAGAGCCGGGTCAGCATAAGAGGCAGCTGAACTAAATAAGTGGCGCAAGTTTGAGTCTAAATGACTAAATATTTGTGCTATTTGCTGTAGAGGCTATCGGTCCATGTGGTTCACGTGCGGTGAACTACAGGATACGATGTTACCAAAGGAACTGTATCCATGACTGGTTGTCGCTGCTGGTGATAAGAGGGCTGTGTCTTTTCTCGTTTAAAGGTATAGCCATTCACCGAGTAAACGCAGCCAAAGTTCTTGGCACGATACCACGGGGAGTAGGAATGTATAATAATTAAGTTTTTAGTTTTAGTTTTTCTTTATTATATTTTCTTTAATATTAGAACTAATAAAAAGGTTAATTATATAGATGGTTTTAAATAATTACCGTAACTCCTGTAAATAATTAGATACCTATTATAACTAAAAGCACCAATAATTCATTCGATACCTAGGTATTTATTACTACGTTATAGCTTTTACCACGTTATAGTTATTAGGTACTGTTATTTGTTGGCATGTTGATATTTTGTATTTTTTCTATTATCATCTTGTAAATATGTTCGCAATACTTTTTATACCTCTAGTTAACTCAGAAAAAAAATCGAAAATAGATTTTAAAATGCTTAAATTAATAGAGAATCTACCTATTATATTGCGCTCGTTAAAAGTCTAATCGATTTCTCTAAGTTTTGAACATTGAACTGTTGAGTCAAGTTCCAAAATGAGAAGTCCTTTAATCTTGGACCATTTATGTGGTCTAAGGTTAAAAACCATATACGTATCGATAATTCGCTAATTTGAAATTTTTTTTTGTGGCTAATGCCGGATTTTAAATTTGAGTAAGTGAGTGATAAAAACGACACTCTTCGGATCTTAATAACTCTCGAACCAAATAGGTTTACACATGAAATTTAGGATTTTCTACCTATCCTTGTTATTTTTATTAGGCCTACATACTTTGTTTGTTTATGAGTTATGTGGGGTTCTAATGTGACTCAAAATAGTCCCTATAATATAAGTATATACTGGTAAGTCACCCTTTTCTTTTCCAAACTTGACTGGCGTGTCTATGATTAATCACGTTGTTGATGTTTATTGCTCATTATGCGTCTTCTTTTCATTAAAACAAGTTGAGATTACAAATTATCTATAATAACATCGTAGTACTTATTCCTACAATCATTAACGTATCACTAATTTTAGTGTTTGACTCAATCAAATGGAACGAAAAGATAAAACTTGCAGATAGCGCCATATGGTACAAAGTGGTGTATTAATAATAATCAATAATTTCATCATAAAAATATAATATCGAGTTATTTTTAATTTACTGTAATATAGGTATTTCACGAACATTATGCTTTTGTAGAGTGACGATAAAGGCAAATATTTATTTATTTAGAAAACAACAACTTTATAACTAAATAAATTTACGTCAGATCGGATTATCTTAACATAAGCCTTATTACAGGTTTCACTATATTTACTATATACCCTCCATATAAAGGAGGAAGTTGATGTATTGATTTTTTACGGGCTGATATGGAAGAAGAGAAAGAATGCTTGTGTATCCATTTTATAATTTTTTTAAAATAATGGTACCGTCATCATGAAGGATATTTGTATGAAGAACATGTTCTCATGAACATCATGAAACTACAGCTCTGCGACCCGTGTATTTCTCGTTATGAATGCATATTTAGCGTCATACCTCTGGGTTAAAATATTTCATATCTACCAGTATTCTTCGTTCTACCAATTACAAATGCGATAACTGAATTTTTCTGTGTACAGAAATTGTCGCAACATCCATTAGCATATGCAAACACAACTTATAATGTACAAATACGAGTAGATCCTTTAAATATATAAACAGAGCAAAACAAAAACGCAAAATACTATAACTACACATATGAATCATGAGCTTTGATGATCCCTATAACCATACCTGCCATATTTATGAAATTATTGTATTGCTTTTAATACATCTACAAAATTTCAGGTTTCCAGACAGCTCGAAATGGATAAAAACTGCTTTTTAAAATTGCATTATATTCATACATACACACATACATACATACCATACATCCAGGTCAAACTTAAAAATGGTTGTTGAAAAGAAAATCATGAAATAATGATAGAGTTTAAATAAACATATTATACATCATGTATTGATAATATGATAAAATACTAAGAAATGGTTATAAAATAATTGTAATATCATTGGTTCTTAATACATCTGCAAAATCTCAAATTGTTTAGACGTCTGGAAGAAGGGAGAACTGAACTATTAAATTCCATTGCATTACATCGCGAACGCTATTCTAAATTTAACGTCAAGTGTTATATATTCTATTAACAAACCCTATCATTTCTATCATCTTCTTATCTTATGTAAAACTCAATTGTTGTCCGTTGGTCTCGCAAAAATTCGAAAATGGCTCGACTGCTTTTGATTTAAACTTTTTTTATGTTTTAAAACATTTTTTATGTTTTTTTTAATGTTTTTTATGGTTTAAAACTATGTTGGACCTGGTTAGGTGGCACTGTTGCTGAGATCCAGAAACCACCCGTACAAAGTCGGATCGCTAGTCTCCACTAAATGTAATGGCGACCTGGTAACTCGTACGGAAAGACAATGAATGCAGGTGGCACAGGATCGTCTTTTGTGGCTGTTCCTGGGGGATGCCTATGTTCAACAGTGGACTGGGGGGGGGGGGGAGAGGCTTTTAATTTTATTGAAGCAATATTTCATCATTTCATTGGTAGATCACATGACTTCCTTTCCATCACTTCCTTTGTTGTTACTAGTTGCCAGTATTCAGAAACAGTTTCGAGCTTAAACTTAAACTTTCTTTGTGTGATGACCGTAGTATGACAACATAGCATGTTACACAAATTTTAAAATTGTGATGTTGAATTTCCAATTTGTTTCAGGATTTTTCACTGGATTATCGATGGGTTTTCTATTCTTTTGCATATTTTGCTCCTACGCCCTATCTTTCTGGTTCGGCTACAGGCTTATGGTGGAAGAGCCAGAGAATTACGACGTCAATACGATGATAGCTGTAAGTTTTATGTGATACTGTTTTTTTTTTTAATTTGAACTAATAACCGAACTAACAGTCCACCTAATTGTAGCTCATGGGCGCCTAGTCACCAACTTTAAACGAAATTTTTTACAGATGCGTTGTACCTCTGAAGACTAAGGTGGTGACATCACATTCTGTAATTGTAATGGCTATATTTATTCTTCAAATCGGAACACGTTAGTGCACGCACTGCTATTTGGCGGTAGCAAAAGCTAAGAGGGTGTTATCCACCCCTAGAAAAAATTAAGAACAATATTTTCTCATTAACAAAAGCTGCAGTTTCCACTCTGCCTGCTAAGCGTGACAAATAGCCCTGTAGAAGGAGCCGCATAAACAGCAGTGAACTTTTGCTAGTTTGCAGTGAATGAGTGAATGAATGATCACCTAACGGAAACTCTTTCTTGTTTATTTTTTAAATTTTAGTACTACCTTTTATTAGAGCAATAACTTTATGATTTTTAAATGCAAAACTATTCCAAATCTTACACTTTTTTATTAACAGGTTTTCTTTGGAGTTTTGATGGGTTCTGCTAACTTTGGTATATCGTCTACTTTGATGGAGGTTTTTGGGATGGCTCGTGGTGCTGGTGCACAAATATTTAACCTTATCGATATGGTTCCGACAATCAACCCAATGTTAAACCGTGGAGTAGTTCCTGACACCATTGAAGGAAACATCGAATTCAAGGATGTATATTTTCATTATCCTTCTCGGCCTGATGTACCTGTAAGTTATTTCGAATAAATTTATAGATAACATAACATAACAAATACTCACACCTGTTACCCAGAGGGGTAGACAGAGACTAGGGACTTCCATTTGGCACGATCCTGACATACATCTCTCGCCTCCTTTACATCCATATACCTACGCGTACATGCTCGTTGGTTAAGAGTACTCTTAATTTGGCCCATTTTCAATATATCGCCATCATATCGGTCGGTAAACTTCCATCTAGGACTCTGCCGTCCATTTCTGCAACATAAATTTGTTTTATCACTCTTTCCTCATTAATTCTTTCTACATGACCAAACCACAGGTGCATTTCTTTCTTAATCCTGGTCACAACATCATCTTGTATATACTTTTCTCTTATTACACAATTTCTCACTCAGCCATTTAGATTTGTAAATCTGAGTACAAAACATTCAAATTTCTCTGAATTTTTGAATTGAATTTAATCTTCAAATTCCTTCATTTAAAGAAAAGGTTCGTCACAGTAATGTATAATATATCCGTGTTGTTATTTCTTATACAAGTACCGATGATGAATGAGAGTACACCTGATCATAAGTGGATGTTGGGCCATAGACGTTTTTAACTTTCCTCGATTAAGAATCAAAATGAAGATGAGTCGTCACTCCTATGTAGAACATATAAGATGGAATGTAGCGTTACCAGTAAAAGGGACTCCGGTTGTCGTCACTCTACATGCGAAACGGCAATATGTTGTTATTTCATACCGGTATTCTGTGCCAGCGTGTCTTTCTCCTATAAACCAGACTCATATGTAGCAGTCACTTAATATTAAATAATTCACTCTCACTTAATATTAAGTAAACAAAACTTAAATACAAGAATAATCATGTCACTTATTTAAATATGAGATATTGATAAAAATCCAAAAAACGTCAAATACGATTTGAACTTTTGATAAAATTCCAGGCGTTGACTGCTTTCAGAGCGTGGTCACCACAGATATAAGTATAAAACTTTGACTGCCTCGTTGGTCTAGTGATTTCGTTTTCCTGGCAAGAAATTTTCAATAGCAGCCCGAAGTCAGGAAGTTGACGAAGTTTCACACCCGCTGAAAATCTTCGTCCTCTTCATTTGTTTGGTCCTTGTCATGCGATAGAATTTGATAAACTTTTATGGTAGGGCTTAGAATAATATTATAAGTCGTAGGGGTCAACTCTTGGACTATGACTTTATAAATAACAAATTAGAAAATGATGTGCTCCATTATATGTTTAATATTCTTTATATTAAAAGTAAGTAATTAACTTGAATGTTGTCAGGTTTTGAAAGGTGTGAATATAAGGGTGAAACGCGGCCAGTCAGTGGCACTCGTAGGTCACTCTGGCTGCGGCAAGTCAACGATCATACAACTTATATCCCGATACTATGACATCGTTGATGGCGGTGTAAGTATTTGGAGTTATATTTTTCCACATATGATGTAAAGTCGAGTAAGAGCATAGTTACGTCGTATAGGTGAAGGCATAGTCGTCCTCTTATTTATTAAAGGATTAAAGGACATGGAAACGTCCGCCGCGCTGCTCCAATGCGTGTTAGTGGACTTCACATGTCTTCGATTTTTTTTGACATTCAGGTTCCCCCCAATGTTTTCCTTCACTTTCGGGCACGTGGTAAATTAGCACTTAATATTGCAACAATTTCATTGGTGCCGGTGGGGATCGACCTTGGATTTCTGGATATTGTTTTTTATAGGATAGGGGTCACAAACGAGCACACAGTCCACCTGATGCTAAGTGGTTACTGCGGCCCATAGACATCTACACCTATCCTCGATTACGAATCAAAATGCGGATGCGTTGTCACCCGTGAGGACTAAGATGGAATGCCTTGTTTCGGGTAAAAAGGGTCTCCGGTTCTCTACACTTACCATATGAAACACAGCAGCGTTAATCTGCTATTCTATGCTGGTATTCTGTGAGAGCGTGGTCCTTCCCCAGTCGAACCGACCCATACGTGCTACAACTATACCAGTAATATAGCTACAGAATGGCTCTACCACGTATAATTGAGTACGGAGTACTGTGAAATTTACAGTGAGTACTTAGCACCTGAGCTACCAGAGCACTATGTTTTTCATTACTATAGTAAACTAATATAATGATAATAATGTCCTCTAGACGGAATTTCTGCTTTGGCGGCCTGCCTCAACGGAGGCTTGCCATCGGCGCAGGACAGGATTATAGTGCCCAAGTGTATGCGCAAGCATGGTGCACAAGCACAGGTGCACTCTCTATACCCCAACTCTCATAATCTGATGGGATGGTAAACCGACACGACCGGAGAAAGATCAGGCGCAGGACCAACGGCTTTACGTGCTTTCCGAGGCACGGGGGTGAGACACCGCCCACTTCCTGACTCCGGGCAGCTACTGAGAATTTCTTGACGGAAAAACTCAATAATTGATTTCGTTAACCCGACCCTGGATTCGAACCCAGGACCTCATGATCAGCAGTCTCACTACTACAACCACTAGACCAACGAAGCAGTAAACTATATAAGTGACCATATTGCCTACATTCGGCAATGAAGTTTCTACTGAAGAAGGACTTCTACTCAAACACTCAAACATCTCAAAAGAATCTGAAATGGAATTAAATCTAATGCATCAGCTGATTCTACTATACGCGAGCGAGAACCTTTGGAGCAATCTTCAGAAGATCTTAAAGAAATTCTCTGTAGCAGCCCAGAGTCAGGAAATATGGCGTAAGTATTTCAATCCGTGTTTCAATCCGTGCCTCGGAAAGCACGTCAAGCCGTTGGTACTGCGACTGATCTCCCTCCGGTCGTGTCAGGTTGCCGTTCCGTCGGACTATGAGAGTGAGGGAATATAGAGTGAATTTGTGCTTGCGCACATACTCATGCATGATAGTATGGATCCCTTCCTGCGCAGTTCGCTAGTCTCCGTTGAGATTTCAAGAAAACGTCATGGACTTACGTCAGTTCGAAATCAAGCACGATTAAGCGAACTGCCAGTGACAATAACGCGACTAGATCGATTCGTCTGATATATCTTAAAAAGCAAACGATTTTCTTTCGTGTTTGTTGCGTGATGGACTACACACGTCTTTGATTTTTTCTTATTTTTCAGACATATAGGTTTCCTCAGGATGTTTTCTTTCACTGCCGAACACGTTTTAAAAAAAAAGTTCAATTGCAATTTTAGATATTGATTTAACATTTGAAATTACAATAAACTCTTTGTGTCGATTGGGACTCGGTTAACTTATGCATTATGTTCACGTAAGTAGAAAAAAAATAAAGTAAGAAACAACTCATACTAAGGCGATCTTTTATTAAGCAGTAAAGTACCGCCTATACTTTATGAAAGGATTTTTGGAGCAGTTAGACCGCCGCGATGCTTTTAATATTAATCATTTTTTTTATTAAAATTTTAACATTGAAAATGCTATTTTCAAAAGTTACGAAATTCTTAATTGCTGGCTTGGGAGGGTCTACGATTTTAGACTTGCTATTATCACAATTATGCTTCTGACCGTGACTGTATTCGTGCCTTTTTGGTAATTGTACGCATATTGCAGAATCCGCTCCCATTAGAGGTGCGTCGGCTGATCTTAAGAAAAAAATATTGAATGAGCTCGACGAACAATGGTATTTTTTGACGAGTGTGTCAGCAAACCAGTGTTAAAGCTTATGTGAAGGCTTTAAATCTAAGTAAAGTAATAATTAAAAATAAAAGTTGTTGACAATGCGTTTGGATGTGTTCTGATTGACCATAACACTACTATTATGCAACCATGCGCTATGTTTCCTTATATAAATTTAAAGACACATCCAGGATATCGGGTTGTGATGCATCCTCTTTTTGATTAGATTTTAGTTCAACGCATATATATTAAATACAAGATAATGTAATTCTAATCATCTTGCTTTCAGACTAAGCTAATTAGTAAGCACATTGTCCGTGTATAAATTTAAAACCTTTGACTATGTAAATGTGTAAACCCTTGGTTCAATTAACAGGTGTATATTGATGACAACGACGTTCGAGATCTGTCAGTGCGATGGTTGCGAGCGCAAATTGGTCTAGTAGGTCAAGAGCCCGTGCTTTTCAACACGACTGTACGTGAGAACATACGATATGGACGCGCCGATGCCACTGATGCTGAAATTGAAGCTGTCGCGAAACAAGCTAACGCTCACCGTTTCATTATGAAGCTACCTGCGGTAAGTTACTTGAGCTCAAATCGAAAAACACCGTTGTCCATGACCATTGCATATATTATTGTATAGCAGAGGAGCTGCAGACGCGTTTCTAACCTTTTAATAATGAATAGGTTCTTTTCTCCAGAAAAACACATGTAATATGTACCTGCAATTCCCCTCTTGTTGCAGTTATTCATGGATCTCGGTGATCGCTTAACATTTTCGTTGCCTCCTCTTCTATAATAAAATACAAAATAAATAGATATATAAATGGTAATTTTCTATACGTCAAAATGATGTCAATATAATTATGCCGCAGAGTACGATGGTAAAAATAGGCGGCTGGAATCAATCCTTAACATTTTATCGGATCACTCCCCGTGATAAATACGAAAGAAACGTAAAGAGATGAATGCATTTGCAAGTCAACTGGATCAAGCGGATTAGAAAGAATTGAATCGTAAATGATTCAAGCTCGTCTTTGTTGAATGTTGTGCCATTACAGCCTATTACTTTAAGAGGTTGTAATGGCACAAGGTCCGTCGCTAAACGTAGGCCTCCCACATAGATTATATTATATGGATATTTGCCATAGTTGCCAAGCGGATTGGCAACCGCAGTTTATTTTTATTTTTAGTCGTTATTAGGAAGACCCTGCTGCCCATCTCCCGAGTTGTGTCCTTCTAGCGCCTCTTACGACACCCACGGGATGATATGGGCTAGTGGATATTCTTATACCGCTACTACACGGTACTTTCTTTGTATTTGGATGCGGTTAAAGATCAATTATTAGACGTATGTAAGTTTTAATTTACTTTCATATTGCAGGGATACGACACGTTGGTGGGTGAGCGAGGAGCCTCACTTTCTGGGGGACAGAAGCAACGAATCGCTATCGCCCGTGCACTTATCCGAAATCCTTCTATTCTATTACTTGATGAGGCTACCAGCGCTCTTGACACGGCTTCTGAATTTAAAGTACAAGCAGCACTTGATAGAGTAAGCAAACACATCTTATTATAAAATATTGTCATATTATCGTCATTACTGAGCTATACATATGTTCTGCCTTGTTGGCTTTATTTATTTACTTTTTATAAGCCAGTGCTTGACCACATTCCCACCTAGTGGTAAGTGGTGATGCAGCCCCAGATGGTAAATCACACTGTATTAGCGTAACAAAAGCCTATTCACTCTTGCCTTGAAGACGCCCAGATTATATTTGGACGGAAAGATAGATGCCGGTAAATTATTCCACTCCTTTGCTATACACATTAAAAATGTCGAAACAAACCGTTTTTTTTTAATGCGTGAAATCGACAACAGAGGGGGTAAGTCCCGTCGGCCGCCTGGTTGTCCGATGGTGGAAAGGAGAGGGAGGAATTAAAGCGTGCAATTCCTGCGCACACTCTCCGAAATGCATCCTATAAAATACCGAGAGGCTGGCGTGGCTGACAAGGTTGGTTTCAACCAAAACAAGATCACCAATGAGCCTCTTAGCACGTCTCTGCACTGAGTCCAACGCTGCCAGGTGGCATTTTGCAGTACCAGCCCGTATGTGACATCAGTACTCCAAGCACGACCGGACTAGCGTTTTATAGAAGGCTGTCCCGGCGTGAAGTACCGCCGCACCCTTGGAAGAACACCAAGTTTCCTTGCGGCTGCTTTGGCTCTGGACTCAATGCACCGCCCATAGTTGAGGTTCGGAGAAAATTCAACCCCTTTCAAATCTAAATTCCAAATTCTGGAAAGTAGGAGTCAGGATGAGCGGGGTCCTTTTAGCGATGAAAAGACACGCTTGTGTTTTGGAAGCGTTGAATCTCACGAGATTGGCATCGCCCCATTTGGTGACTGCCTGTAGTGTTAGATTCACACGCTCAATCATAGCCTCTCTTTCAGACTGGATTTGATCCCGACTGGCCCGAGCACTTGGTATCTCTCCACAACTGTGCTATCGTTTGCATACCCATAGATACCGGGCATAAGCAGATCGTCAATATACGGCAGGAAGAGAGTTGCGGAGAGAGCAAACTCCTGAGGAAAACTGGCGTCGGTCACCACAGGATCGGATGAGCAGCCATCGATGACGACCCGGAGAGACCGTTCACTCAGGAAATCCTTTATCCATTCAATCAGACCAGAGGACCAATAAGCCGTACGCAGGAAGCTTACCCAAAAGGATAGCGTGCCAAACTCTATCAAAGGCCTTCGAGACATCAAGGGAAACAGCAAGTGCTTCCCCACTGTTCTCCAGTGCCTCGCCCCATACGTGGGTGGCATACGCTAGAAGGTCCCCAGATAACCGATTTCAGCGAACCCCGGTCACTAAGAAGGTCATTTTGTTCTAGGTTTGCCATTAAGCGGGAGTTCAATATACGCTCTATAATCTTGCAGAGTACGAGGCTCAAATCCCGTAAGGAATTAAATCCATTACTGGATTTGGAGTCGATAAATTCATAGTAACAATCCGGAGTTAGGGAGAGAGCGGTGTTCCCCCGTGCTTCAAAAAGCACGCAAAACTGATGGTTCTGCGTCTGATTTAACTCCAGTCGTGAAGTGTTGTTGTCCAATAGGGCTGTGAGAGTGAGCGAATAGAGTACACTTGTGCTTGCTCTTACACTCGTGCACTATAATCCTCTCCTGCGCATATGGCTGAGCTATCAATACTGAAGTCATTATTTTTAGTTATTTTTTTTTTGATTTTTAGGCTCAGGAAGGTCGAACTACTATAGTCGTTGCTCATAGACTATCCACTATCAGGAACGTAGATCTAATATACGTTTTCAAAAATGGAACAATCATCGAGTACGGAAATTACGAAGAACTCATGAAAATTAAAGGCCATTACTACGATATGGTGTCGATACAAACATCGCCAGAAAACGATGCCATGGGTAAGCTTTCATACAATTTTCGTTTTAATGTGTGTAATTTCATGGAACCTTAAGAAAGCAGAGAAGTTAATGGCTAATACTCTTATTATCGCTTCATTCGTAGTTGCGGTGGAAAGATATTTAGACTATCACATCAACGCTAGGGGTTGCCAACGTGGCTTGGTTGAAAGTTAGGTACGTTGGAATGTCTGAAAAGTTATGTTTTAAACTAACAGTTACAAAGTGATAATTTTTTATTTCATCTACTATAAATTATTGAATAACACTTAGTTATTTCTAAATAATAGTAAAAAATAACGGGCGTTTGATGATTTATGACAAAAAGTTACATAAATGTAAGTAATATCACTTTTTGGCAACACTATGACGCCCTCTTTGCAAGTTATTAACATCGCAAGTGCAATATTGGGCACTACCTATACTAGGTACCATACTAATACTACTTAATAAATTACTGTTACGAGCTTGAGGGTTCGTGACAATAAAAATTGCCGATATAATTATCAAAATTAACTCTTTAATTCACTTTACGCTAATTAAACTTAAGACACTAATAATTAATCACACTGATTCACTTTATTCCGCTCTGAAGCTTCGCTTGTCTCGCCAAATTCAATACTCCCCCGATCGCATCTTGCAGCGCCTATAAATACAAATTAGCACCGAAACATCCAGAATATTCAAGTAAACACGCGCAAGGGGCCGAGGGTTCGAGTGTCGACTTCTAGAAGCTTAGTTCTTCGTTCCGAGACTAGATGGCGCTGTCGGTTGAAAGATTAGTGATGTCATTTTGAGCATTCAGGGGAAAGCTCCCCTCGCTCTCGTCCCTGACACTAGATGGCGCTACTGCCGGATACATGACTTCGACTTTTTCGCGCAACACTGCCCCCTCCTAAAACATGCTCGTCCCGAGCATTATCGGCCCCATAATAACGCGCCAAGCGATCCACATGGACGATTTTAGGAGTCCCTCTTGCGCCTTTCTGTATCCGGTAGGTTACATCGTTGATCCTGGTTACAATCGGTACGGGCCGTCCCATTTAGCTTGAAGCTTAGGAGATTTCCCTTTGCTGCGGACTGGATTGTGCAACCACACTAGTGAACCTTCGTCAAAGCCTTTATTGTTCATTTTACGGTCGTACCGGGTTTTCATCTTCTCAGACATTTGCTGGCCCGATTGTCTGACGTGCTCATAAATGTCATTCATTTTGTTCCGCAAGTCATTCGCATAATCGGTTATACCGGGCATCGGGTGGTATCCCGGTGATCAGGTCTGCAGGCAGCCGTAATTCTCTTCCAAAGTTTGCGAAAGCTGGTGTCACTGCTGTACTTTCGTGAACAGCGCTTCGATATGACAACAAAAACGGTTCTATGTGCTTGCCCCAATCTCGTTGCCGATTGTCTACCACTTTTGCTAGGTACCTCTCCAATGTCTGATTAAATCGTTCTACCATTCCATCAGATTGCGGGTGATAAGAAGTCGTTCTTGTTTTATGAGTACCCATAACTCGGCAAGTTTCCCGGAATATTTGAGACTCAAAATTCCTTCCTTGATCGCTGTGAATCTCTAAAGGTACTCCAAAACGACAGAAGACTTCATGAACTAGCTTATCCGCAACTGTTGAAGCTTCTTGATTTGGAATGGCGAAGACTTCTGGCCACTTAGTGAAGTAATCCATCACAACCATGAAATACTTGTTACCGCTTTCACTTTCCGGAAACGGCCCCGCCACGTCAATGGCTATTCTCTCCCATGGTGCACCAACATTGTACAACTTCTACTACGAGTGTGAGGTTCCTTTACAGCCGCACAACTTGTACATTTGCGACACCAGTCCTCGACATCGTTTCGACAGTGGACCCAGTAAAACCGTTCTCGGATATTCAGTAGAGTCCGTTTAACTCCCAGATGGCCCCCTGAACAATCATTATGGTTCAGCTGTAGAACATCCGGTACTCTAGCCTTAGGGACGACCATTTGCAAATGACAGCTGTCTCCCCGAACATTTTCCCATTTACGGCACAGAACTTTATCCTGAAGCAGCAAGCTTTCCCACTGGGTCCAATAGCTTTTAGTGGTCGAACTCATCGCTGAGACGTCGCTCCACTTGGGCTTGGGAGCACTGGCCTTCATCCATTGCAGAATCGGCTTGATGTCCGGATCTTCCTGCTGTGCATGTCGTAAGCTGTCCTTCCACTCGTTGCTGAGGTGGTCTGTCCTGAGCATCCTCACGGATACCAATCCTTACTCTCTTGCCTAGTACAATGTTTACAATCTTCAGGACAAGGTCTTCTTGGCAATGCATCTGCGTTGCCATGAGATTTCCCGCTGCGATGTTCGATCTCGAAGTCGTATTCCTGCAGTAGTTCAATCCACCTCGCAACTTGTCCTTCTGGATTTTTAAACTGTAACAGCCATTTTAGTGCAGCATGGTCAGTTCGTAAGTGAAATTTCCGCCCCAGAAGATATTTGCTAAAATGCTGCAACAACTTTACCACAGCTAGCAATTCGCGTCTTGTGACACAATAGTTCCTTTCCGGTTTTGACAACGTCTTGCTGAAGTACGCTATCACGACCTCTTGGTCACCATTCCGTTGAGACAACACACCGCCAAGTCCTATATCACTTGCGTCCGTGTCAACTATAAATTCTTTGCTTGCATCAGGGTATCCCAAAATAGGTGTTTTGCACAGACGGTCCTTGAGCTCCTGGAATGCGATATTGCAACTTTCATCCCAGCAGAAATGTCGCTTCTCCTCGTTTAGCGTGTGCAGAGGTTTGGCTATATCCGCAAAGTTCTTCACAAATCGCCGATAATAGGAGCACAAACCCAAAAATGCTCTAACCTGCGTCTTGTCTTTTGGAACTGGCCAATCCTTTATAGCGGCGATTTTCTCCAGATCCGTGGGGATACCTTCTTCCGACACTACATACCCCAAAAAGTTGACTTGCCGTTTGAATAGTGAACATTTCTTCGGACTCAACTTGAGGTTGGCACTCTGAATCTTCATGAGCACGCGTTCCAGGTTTTGAAGGTGTTCAAACGTACGTAACTCAAACGTACGGCCCACGATGATGATGTCATCCAAGTAGACCAGACAGGCATCGCCAATTAGCCCGATAAGTACAAGTTCCATCAAGATTTCAAACGTTGGTGGAGCATTGCACAATTCAAACAGCATTACTTTAAATTGCCACAGATCCTTTCCCGTCGAGAACGCAGTTTTCTCCTTGTCCTTAGAGTCAATTTCAACTTGCCAGTAGCCACTTTTTTAGATCCAGCGTGCTAAACCACTTTACTCCTGTAAGCATGTCCAGCGTGTCATCAACTCTTGGCAAGGGATAGCTGTCCTTCTTCGTAACGTCGTTCAGACGGCGGTAATCAACACAAAACCGCATGCTGCCATCCTTCTTCTTCACCAGCACCACTGGTGAACACCATGGACTAGAGGAAGGTTCAATAACACCATCCTTCACCATTCCTTCAATCATGGTTTCCACTTCCTTTTCACGTGCTACCGGCAATCTTCTTGGCCGCTGACGGATAGGCAATTCTTCTCCTGTGTTTATTTTGTGTTGAACTAAGCCAGTCTTTCCTATATCAGCATCGTTGGATGAGAATACATCGGAGTACTTGAGTAACAACTTCTTGGCCTTGACCAATTCGTTCGGGGAGAGAACACTGCGACAGTCTTCCAAAAGTGTGGTCACTCTCGTTTCTGAATCCTTGCTGGGGGTCCCACTCGATATATATTGGCACCGACGTAACCAATCCACTTCCTCACAAGTATCAACCAGTGTGCCTTTTTCTATAATCTGTTCCCGGTCACAAAGGTTCAGCACACGTACTCCTGAGATGTCAGTGCTCCTGACCAAGGTTCGAGCTACTTTCCATGGAAGGTCATTGTTTACCCTTTCCACAAGTACACAACGGTGAGCTTGCCCAGCGTTTCGAGGAAGACTAACCGGAACAATCTTTCCATCTCGGCGGAAGAACAATCTTCTTAATGCTGTACACGTTCCATGGTAACGCACCCTCCATAAAAAGTTCCTCCTGTCCACATTTCAACACACCTTGCTTAACGTTGATCTCACAACAATTATTCTCCATAAAGGCCTAGGATGCAGTTGTCCATTATATCAGCCACGATGACATTATGCTTCAACTCCATCTCCTTCTCTCCACGGACGGGTATACGCTGACTGGTGGCTGTTACCAAATTAATGCGTTCTCGGTTGTATGCGGAGTCACCAAGGAACTGTCTTATAAGTTGGGAACTAACAACCGTACGAGAGGCTCCAGTGTCTATGGTCAGTTTACACGGCATTCCGTTGACTTCGCCCTTGATGATTAGACTGTTCCCATCATGGGTTTGTGAGATCGAGATCCTTGGGGCTCTTTTAACATCAGCCAGCACGCGCCCCGCAGTTCTGGTTTTTACTCGTTTTCCTGCTGCTGCTGGGCGGTGCTGTTGGCCGCACTACCCTCCTGAGATCGTTCAACTTCCCTTTCTACGGTTCGCTTAGGGCAGCTGGATCGAAGATGTGCCCTTTTCCCCACATCCATAGCACCTAGGGCTGTATCCTTTGTTGCAGTCGCGAACTGTAGCTGCTACAACCTCCCTGATGCGATGGGAACGACGATCCTGCCGCACGGCTTCCACCTCCAGTGCATGGGCCAAGGCGTCCTTAAGCGTCTCGTGGTGCTCGAGCCTCACTGCAGCTCTGACTTCCAGGTCACGGATATCGTCGATGAATGTCTGCACCAGGTTCCCTTCAATGAGCGCAGGTACAGACCGATATGCTTTTAGCACCAGCTTCTCCACCTCTAGAGCCCACTGCTGCAGGTTTTCGTTGACGCGCTGCACGCGATCTTTAAGCTGGCACGAAAGACGTGTTCCAGGTGGGCGTCACCATATCTCGCATCTAATGCCTCAAGGAGTTGCTCATAAGTCACTTCATCACAGAGAGCTTCCAGACTGTTAAGGTCTGGTCGTGCAGGCCTAGTGTGAGAGCAGTCATGGCCTGATCTTTATTCCAGCCGTTCGCCTTTATAACAGCCTCGAACTGGATTTTGTAGGCTGACCAGGAAGAAGTCCCGTCGAACGGTGGCACCTTGAACCCACGTAGCGAAGGTGTAGTAGCTACTACGGGAGCTGTAGTTCCATCCCCAAGTTTGAGTTCGTCCAGCGTTTTCTTCACGTCAGCCATCACGTAATCAACCCGATTGTTCACTTGGTCGATTTGGGTTTTAGCTTCCTTGATTTGGGTTTCAGCTTCCGACAGGCGGTTGTCATGTTGAGCAACCCTATCCTTCACCTCCCTTATCTTTTTCCCGAAGTAAGCGTGAATGTCCTTCACGAGGAGCATCTGCTCTTCCTGTCGGCGGGACCTGTTCCTCCTGCTGCTCTTTCAACTGACGGACCTATCCTTCACCTCCTTTATCTTTTTCCCGAAGTTAGCGTGAATGTCCTTCACGAGGAGCATCTACTCTTCCTGTCGGCGGGCCTGTTCCTCCAGCTGCTCTTTCAACAGACGGGCCTGTTCCTCTCGTCCGCGCTGCAGCTGTTCCTGTAGCATCGCCATCAGAATACCTAAGTCAGGTGCTGCAGATGTAGAAGCTACTGACGGTCCCGCAGCCTCCGTGGCTGGCAGTTGGCCCTCCTACGTCTGCGGCGTTGCACCACTAAATCTCCTCTGGGCCGTCTCCTGCTGGCGTTGACTTCGGGTACGGACACCCTCCGATTCCTCCTTCGGTAAAATCGGCATGATTTGATCCCACTTCTGACACCAATTGTTACGAGCTTGAGGGTTCGTGACAATAAAAATTGCCGATAGAATTACCAAAATTAACTCTTTAATTCACTTTACACTAATTAAACGTAAGACACTAATAATTAATCACACTAATTCACTTTATTCCGCTCCGAAGCTTCGCTTGTCTCGCCAAATTCAATACTCCCCCGATCACATCTTGCAGCGCCTATAAATACAAATTAGCACCGAAACATCCAGAATATTCAAGTAAACACACGCAAGGGGCCGAGAGTTCGAGTGTCGACTTCTAGAAGCTTAGTTCTTCGTTCCGAGACTAGATGGCGCTTTCGGTTGAAAGATTAGTGATGTCATTTTCTGGAAAGCTCCCCTAGCTCTCGTCCCTGACACTAGATGGCGCTAGTGCCGGAAACGTCACTTTTCCAGGCAGCTCATGTACCTACTTTAGCGGCTTCTGAATAGGATAAAATAAATATAATTTACGTAGGTAAGGCGGAAATGAAACAGCAGATAAGTGGCGACATCTTTTGATAACAACTCTAAATAATAAAAAAAACTGTGATTATTAACCCGCTTGCCAACTGTGGCATCTAAAATCACCCCACGAAGCAGTCTACGAGGGAGATCTATGTTCAGCAGTAAGACTACTTATTATTGTCGATTACTCACTTAAATTATATTATCTCTTTACCTGACTCGTTCTATTGTCATTTAGTGAAAAGAGAGACCAATTTCAAGCCGACTTCAAAAATTATTATATATAAGTATTCAATATTGATGATTTTTATGTGAAATTTTTAAGTACTACCCTCAACAACCCTGGTAACTCAGGGGCTAAACGCTCACCGTGAATTTCACAGCTTACGAGCTACACATTCGATTCTCACTGACACCAAATTGTTAATAACAATTTTAAGTGTTGATTTAACGTGTTTGTTTGATGAAGTGAGGAAAACTGTATGTCTGAGAAATGAAATAATAAAAAGTTATAAAGTCCGCCAACACGCACCGGATGATTACGTTTTAGAAATGAGGAGAGGCATGTGCCAAGTAGCGGGACGTATATATAGCACAGTCTAACTACTACTAACAGTCGGTCAGCAAAGGCGTCTAGATGTAACCACTATTCCAGGAAAGACACACCATCTACGATAATACGACACGTGTTTTGCCTCTACATGAGGCATCCTCAGGTGATGTAGACTCTACGGCGGCTGACCGCTAAATCTTAGAATAGAATTAGTGCATGCAATTGAGGGAGGGCGGGAGGTGCTCTTCAATCCAGGTAAGACACATCATTGTATTTAGTTAGCGGAAGATTGCAAATTAATTAATATTTTTATTAATTTATTGTTTATTTCGGCTTTTCCGACAACATCGAACGCGACGACTGACTGCATGTTCTTCTTGGGCTGTGTACCTATACTTATAGGTTCTAGATTTACTTTTTACCTTATATGAATTACGAGCAGAGTTACACCTTGTTTATTTTACGCGTTTTTACATCTTGTTCTATATCATATTCCTGCAGATTCATCTCGTGTGCTAGTAAGAAAAGAGCCGGAAGTAGTCGAAGAGGACGAAGATGATGAAATTAAGACGAAAGTAGAAGTAAGCTATTATAAAAAAATATAATGTATATTTTTCATTTTTACTACTCGTAATAATTTGGTAGCATATATTTTTTTAATATACATACACCTTATTACCAACGAAATTTTGAATTGTAAATTCAGTGCTGAAGAAATCTACATGTCTGGGAAAAATATTTCGAGGACTGAAAAGTCAACATGTACTGGAGTTACTAAAGACTTATTGCTCCATAATCACGACATTCCGATAGTCAGTAGTCTTACTAGTAAGATTACGGGAAATTTCTTTTCTGTTATTTGCACACTAATACTACATAGGTATATTGATTTCTGTTTGCCTAATATTTCAGTCAAAAATATATAAATAGGGAGTTTATCTGCGCTTGCATACAATTGGCACTACAATTCTGTCCTGCCCAAATAGCTAGTTCCAATGAGACTGGATGCCGGGACCGAAATTCCCATTTCAGTGAAGAACTATCCCACTGTACTGCCTCTTTTACTATTATGTTCATACTAATAAAAAAGAAGCAAACGTCAATCAAATTGGGGCAAAAAACGTTTAATGCATGAGATGCATAATTTTTACAAAAATAAACTAAAATAGGAAGGTGGGTAGTGATGAAAAAGACATCTATTTTAAAGAGTACTACTCAGAATTAGAACCCTAGTAGTCTAAACCAGTTGGTAAGGTCTACTTGGTAAGAAATCCCAGTAAAATATTTTTTGTAAGACTTTTTGGTAAGACTTCTGGGAATATATGGGCATAAACCTCTCAGAAATATGAGAAGACCAGTGCCTAGCAATGGGACGTATATATAAGCTGTAACTTTACTTTGACACCTTGTTCTAACACTGTACTGATGAAGAATGTATTTATTTACATTGAAACACATATGACTATAATATATCAACAATAAAAATAAATTACATGTTTAAGGATCGGAGAATGTAATTTTGCCTTTACATTTATACAGCACTCACAGGTATTTTTTAGTATTTAAAGTATACATATTCTTAAAAATTTGACGTAATAGGTTTATAGTTATTCATTTCATTAATTCATTTTCAATTTTTATGAAGCAGTTTTATTTCTCTTTAGTCGCTTTAGCCGTCAATCAGTGATAAATTAATTATATGAGCTAAATATATGCCACATTTTTTTAATATTTTGTGTTTATTTTGTCGTAGCCCGTTAATTTGTATTTTTCATTCCTTATATCGTGTATTATAATTTATAATAAAGTTAAAATTACTTACAGAAAGTTATGTTAAAATCTGTTCGTTCACTTGATGTTTACGAAGTGAACGTTTTGCGATAAATGTGAGTTCAACGTGCGCTGCCTGAGTAGGGTGCTTGTAAACTAAAATTTACGGTCATTAATTGTAAAATGGGTCTATAAGTGTGTTATATTTTTCTATGTTTTCTGACGCAGTAGCTCTAGTAAATTTTGGATGCCTACTATCATTTACGCGTTATATCAGATACGGTACAGTTGGGGCAAGTGCAAGGCATACTACTGTATAATACGAAGAACGAAGGGAACTTTT
This sequence comes from Parnassius apollo, assembly GCA_907164705.1. NCBI lineage: Eukaryota > Metazoa > Arthropoda > Insecta > Lepidoptera > Papilionidae > Parnassius > Parnassius apollo. Next base: position 280,609 of record CAJQZP010000828.1, read on the forward strand.
TATTTGCTGATACACCTGTGACACTGTGCACCACATTTCCTAGACATGCAATTGATAATTTTTAATATTATTATTACAGGAAAAAGAAGATATCAAGAATGAAGCCCAAATATCTTTCTGGCAAATAATACGTCTAAATGCACCTGAATGGAAGTCAGTAACAGCGGCTAGTATAGCCTCCGTGTTAAGTGGTTTTGGAATGCCCCTTTTAGCAATTATATTGGGTGATTTCGTAGGTGTAAGTATTTCAAATTCAATAATAAAAATGAACTAAGAATAACTCTATACATATAAACCACCGCCTTTGTCTGTCAATCTGGACCCAACATGTGCCGAGTGATACTTAAATTATATATTTTCAATGTCTACAGTTAATTTGATATCATTCCAGTAGTGAAAAATGATGATGATATGCTGCTTATAAAACGGCTAATACGCCTGGTAGGCATCAACAAAAATAGTATTAAGTTGTAAGATCAAGCACATTAATTCATTCCATATGTTCGCTTCATACATTAATTACATGGCAGTATTTTGGATTCTCTTTCGCCTTTGGTGACCCATAATAACCGGCCAAATTTGCAGAGAAGGTACAGAATAAATAATATAGGCAAATGGCAAAGAAAAATTAATTAAAAAATGTCAAACATTCTGTCCTTTTTATTTAAATCCAAATTGTGTAGTAATGCATTATTTTAACTGATTTTACTGCGCACGCACGCAAACGTAATGGTCGATCGGTAGACAAAAACTTTGTTTAAATCAATTTGGGGTAATATCAAATAAAAGTCTTAATTTCAAAAATTGCAATAACGATACTATCATCATTTATATATTTGAACTTAAGTTTAAAATTTGGCTACTCTCTGAAAAATAACCCTGAATATTAGATACCTGGTAGAGTCACGCTGCAGCTATAATTATGGTTGTTGCACGAATGGGTCGGTCGCCCGGGGTACGACCACGCTCTCACAGAATACTAGCGTAAAATAGCAGTTTAATGTTGCTGTGTTTCGTATGGTGAGTATAGAGAACCGTAGATCTTTTTTAATGGAAACGAGGCATTCCATCTCAGTCCTCAGGAGTGACAACGCATCTGCATTTTAATTCTAAATTGAGGATAAATGTAAATGTCTATGGGTTACAGCATCCACTTAATAACAGGTGGACTGTGTGCTCGTTTGTCCCATTATTCTATACAAAAACCTCCTTCAAGTCTATTAAATATTATTTATAGCCAATAATTAATAATGTTGATTATTTCAGGTTCTTTCTAACCCCAATTCTGATGAAGTACTTGCTGAAGTAAGAAGATTTGCGCTTATTTTCGTTGGTATAGGTGTATTTACTGGAATATCGAACTTCATAACAGTAATACATTTATTTGTTTCTTTTCATTATTTAACAAAATAAGAAACCCGGAATAAACAGTTCCCTTTTAATTTAAGGTGTTTATGTACGCTATTGCTGGAGAACATCTTACAGCTCGACTGAGACTGCTAATGTTTGATACATTTCTGAAACAAGAAATTGCGTTCTTTGATGACAAGAACAATTCAACAGGTGCTCTTTGTGCTCGTTTGTCCGGAGAAGCAGCTACTGTGCAAGGGGTGAACTTATCTGATATAATTAGTCTCATTGCTTATAGAAAATGCATTAAAAAAAAAAACGAATAAAATATTTTAATTTTAGGCCACTGGACAAAGAATTGGCACTGTATTACAAGCAATAGGAACTTTCAGTTTAGCTCTAACACTTTCGTTGATTTACGAATGGAGGGTGGGTTTAGTCGCATTAACTTTCGTACCAGTAGTTACTGCAATTTTGTATAAACAAGGTCGCATGGTTAGCGCGGAATCCTTCGGCACAGCGCAGACTATGCAAAATAGTTCCAAGGTACTAACGTTATTTTGAATTAAAACCATCTAAATGTTTTTGCAGTAATTTTTTCCTAAAATATAAGAATCTAATTTTAGATAGCTGTAGAGGCGGTAGCAAACGTGCGTACTGTTGCATCTTTAGGAAGAGAAGAAACCTTTGTTAACGAATATGCACGACAACTGACACCAGCTTTACGTACTGCAAAGCGCACAACACACTGGCGAGGTATTGTTTTCGGCCTGTCAAGAGGTCTCTTTAACTTTGTGTACGCTGCCGCAATGTATTACGGAGGAACGCTAATGGTGTATGACAATGTTAATTATGCAGTTGTTTTAAAGTGAGTAAAATATAATAAAACATATAAAATGCGAGTATGTATAAAAGTCGCAAAAGAAATTATATAATATATTCTCATAACAAAACTCTTTTCCAGATCAGCACAAGCGTTGCTAATGGGAACGTCTTCAGCAGCACAGGCTTTTGCTTTTGCGCCTAATTTCCAGAAGGGCATTAAGGCTGCAGGACGGATCATTAATCTCCTTGGCAAATCATCCACAATAACAGATCCAGATAAGCCGGCAATTGAAAATTTTGTAAGTAATTTATGTTGGTGAATGCAAAAATTCTTCGACACTTCAAACATTTTTGGGTTTCTCTTTTGATCATTTTCTCTTTTGATATCTTTAGCTTAGTTTACATACATAAATTGTATATTAAAAACATGGAACAATTATTTGTAGGTTACTAACACTTGTTCAGTGCGGGATTTGAGCTTGTGGCCCTACAGCACCATAGCTAAACGCTTAACCACTTCTTTACTAAGCCGTCGTATAATATAGTGATAAACAACAATCCACCGGATGGATGGCAGCTACTGCGGTCTATGAACATCCGTAACCTAATTCAAACTATGAAGGCCACAAATGAGTTGTCACCTATGAGGATTATGATGAAATTCCTCTCAGCTGTTGGGTCTTTTAACCTGAAAAGCGGAACATAACATCGAATATACTCCTGTTTTCTGCTGGAAATATAGCAGCACGAACACTGAACGACAAACAAAATACTGAAGCCGATTGGTTCCGCTATTTTGTGATTAGAAGCGTTCAGTTTTTCCCCTAAGCAACACACAGTTCAGGTTCATAGTCTACTCTTGTAGATCGTCGCTGTAGGGGTGGATTTCTGAAATTCATATCTCTTCAACAGAATTGATATCTCATATTTTACTTTAGAAAAAGTAAACAAACTTTTTTTCAAATCTAGCTTCAGATTTTGCAGTGCTAGTAATAAATGAGAGCTCGAAGTTAACGTTTGTAAATCGGAGCCATCACTTTTAACCAAACTTACGCGAGCTTTTTTATAACGTTTTTTATAAGGAAGTTTCGAGAACGTTTTAGAAATATGTTAATATTTTGAAGCTTTGAGAAGAAGTAGGTTCTAAGCAGAATACAGTGAAAACAAAAACAAAAAATGTGTCCAAGAATATTCGAACAACTCGATAAAATTAATTTAATATCAAATGGTAACCTATAATAATATTTTTAATCTATATATTTTTAGGTAGGCACAGGCGAAGCTAGTATACAAAATGTAGAATTTAGGTATCCAACTCGTCCGACTATCCAAGTGCTGAAAAAATTTAATCTTGAAATAGAACGGGGTAAAACGTTTGCTTTGGTGGGAGCTAGTGGTTGCGGTAAAAGCACTGTTATCCAACTCCTTCAAAGATACTACGATCCAAATGAAGGTATAGTGGTAAGTAAATGTACAGTTTACACATAGACACATCACAATATATGTAATACAAGTAGTAAAATCGAAAATGTTGTACAAGCGCCTTCAATGTAAATAAAATGAGAACGTTATCAATGTAGTTGTAGTCAATTAAATACGCACTGTTAGGAATAACTCAAAACTGGTCAGATATTGGTTAAATTTATATGGGACCACACGAGAAGCACCAGCTTTTAAATTATCAATATCAAAAAAATTAAAAAAAGATTCATCAAGATAGGATCGCCTACAAAAACGTTCTGAGGTAAGGCACATAAAAAATACAGTCGAATTAAGAACCTCCTCTTTAATTTGAAGTCGATAGAAAAAATAAAATAAAACGATAACCAAAGTATATAACATAATTTTAGGCGTTTGATGGCATACCGTTACCAAAACTACGTCTTAAAGATGCTAGACAAACAATTGGCTTCGTACAACAAGAACCTATACTGTTTGATAGAACTATTGGTGAAAATATTGCCTACGGTGATAACTCACGGAAACCAAATATGGACGAAATAATATCAGCGGCTAAACAGGCTAACATTCATAACTTTATCGTGTCTCTGCCTATGGTAAGAAAAGTTTACTTTTAATAATCAACTGTCATTACATTTTGAATATTTATTTTTAATAGAAGTTTAAAATATACGGATATATTTCAGGGTTATGACACAAACATCGGGTCAAAGGGTACACAACTATCAGGTGGACAGAAGCAGCGCATAGCTATCGCACGTGCTCTAATACGACGGCCCAAAATGCTTTTACTTGATGAGGCTACCAGTGCACTAGACACCGAGAGTGAAAAGGTAGTTACACCAATTATATTTGTACTAGTTTTCTATAAATGTTGGATATCTTTGTATCATCATCATCATTCATCATTCCAGTTCCGCCACCATCTTCACAGGTCCACTGCTGAACACAGGCCTCCCCCAAATAATTCCACGAAGCACGGTTATGAGCCACCTGCATCCATCGACTTCCTGCATGTCTTACCAGGTTGTCACTCCATCTAGGGGGGGTCGTCCTACACTACGCTTACTGGTACGAGGCTGCCACTCGAGAACCTTTTTTCCCCATCGGTTATCGGTTCTTCGAGCTATATGGCCGGCCCATTGCCACTTCAGCTTACTAATCCGTTGGGTTATGTCGGTCACTCTGGTTCTACTGCTGATATCCTCATTTCTGAGTTTATCACGCAGAGAAACCCCGAGCATAGCTCTCTCCACAGCTCGCTGAGCGACCTTGAGCGCCCTCATACGGCCAGCATTGAAGGACCACGTCTCAGTTCCATGGTCATCACTGGCAACACGCGCTGGTTGTACGATCTAGTTTTCAGAGTTTGAGGTCTATATTTGTAGCTACTGGTTAATTATCCTAGGGCTGATTGGAAAATGGGCTTCTGTATAAAAATTTCAAATTGGTAACTATATCAGGCGATACCTCAAAAATTCTTGAACAAAAAACTTATATGAACTAATTTTGGTACCCTGTTATCGGATATCAAACCCAACGAAAATTTATAGGTAGCTCTAATAACAAAATACCGGGAGTTTTTGAAACTCTCCCGAACACGAAGACAGACGATAATACTAGGGATACCTTTGATGATGGGATAAAAGCAAAATCAATCCCGATGAAAAAAAGATCATTTCTTCAAATTTCAAAAATTCAAATTTTAGTAAGTAAATTTTGGTTTGACAACGCCGCAACATGTGTGTGAAAGAGAAGGGTAGAGTAAGCGTAAATGCAGTAATACCTAATGTATTGTTTCGTACCAAGCTCAATAAAAAAGTTCAGCGTCCGCGCATATTTGACCCTTTATCAGCTGATTTCGGGTATTTTAGCTATTTAAATATCACTGCTGATTTTATGTTTAGGTATTTTCATGATTTTTTTTATAAAATTATCGTTTCATTTAGCTGTACTAACATGATATAGCGTGAATAAAGCTAATTAAACGTTGTAAAAAAAATTATAATTTTTTATCCGGATCGCTTTTCTTTTCGTCTCGTCATCAAACTTATACAATCCTTAATACTATCGTCTGTCTTCGTTTTCGGGAGCGTTTCAAAAGTACCCGTAAATGATATAGATTTAAATTTGCTTAATCAGAACTTTTCTTCTGCTTCTTGCACCGATAATATTGCAAAGTCAACTACAACTCAACTTTCAACGTTACCCACTCCTGACTATCCTCCATTTGTGTTTAGGCAATTTGCAGATTGTGATGTTAGGAGAAACATACTCTCTATCCATTCTGACGCTGTCGGAAGTGATGATATCAGTCGTAAAATGATTATTCCCTTACTTGATACACCTATTATTACCTTTATCCTAAATTTTTCTATATCCACATCCTCCTTCCCTTCCTAATGGAAATATGCTCGAATCATTCCTTTGCCCAAAAAAGCTAATCCTTCGAGTTATTCCGAGAATCGTTCCATTTCAATTCTTCCTTTTCTGTCCAAAGTCCTAGAACGTCTTGTTAAACAACAATTAAATTCATTTTGCACAAGAAATGATATACTCAATTCATATCAATCCGGATTTAGGCCGGGACACAGTACGACTACAGCATTATTAAAAATCACTGACGACATACGTTTCGGAATGGATAACCGCCTAGTCACAGTGATGGTGTTGCTGGCTTTCAGCAATGCCTTCAATGATGTAAATCATGATATACTAATTGGTGTACTTCGTTCTCTTAACATATCTCCAACTGCAATTGTCTGGTTTCGTAGTTACTTATATGGAAGTCGCCAACGTGTTCGGGTATAAGACAGAATGTCTTCGTGGCTTGATACCGTTGCTGGCGTTCCACAAGGTGGCGTGTTATCTCCTCTCTTATTTGCACTCTTCATAAATTCTATTACCTCCAGAATATCTTCTCTCTACCACTTGTATGCTGATGATCTCCAGATATATCTACAAACAACCATAGAGGATCTGCCAAAAGCAATTTGTGATATAAACAAGGGCCTAGCGTGTATTCTTGACTGGAGCCGATCTTATGGGTTAACTGTTAATCCGATAAAATCCCAAGCTATTATTATTGGTAGTTCAAGAATAATCTCCAAATTAAATAAAACTCGGTTAAACCCTATAACAATTAATGGTGTTCAAATTTTTTATAAGGATGTAGTGAAGAACTTGGGAATCTTGATAGATTCTAGCCTTTCTTGGTCTCCTCAAATCAACGCAGTGTCTCGTAAAATGTTTGCAGCTTATGATCCACTCCGAAGAATGAATTACTTCTTACCCATCTCCACCAAAATTATGCTTACCCAATCTTTACTGCTCCCCATTCTCGATTATGCTGACATAAGCTATCTAGACATTACCGAAGAGCAACTTAACAAACTTGAGCGACTCCAAAATCTATGTATAAGATTCATATTTAGACTTCGTAAATATGACCATGTATCAGAATACCGAACTAAGCTCAAGTGGCTTTCAATCCGTCTTCGTCGGAATACTCATATCCTTTCTGCTCTCTACTGCGTTTTATTTAATATATCAAGTCCTCCCTACCTCAAAGAACGATTCTCCAATCTTCTCCAATTCTTCTTCCAATTTCTCAGCTCCTCTCACAAACTTTCCCTTCGATCCTTAGAAAACCTTTCCCTTCTATGTCCCTTGCACTCTTCTACATTTTACAGTAAATCTTTTTCAGTTCTTGGAGTTAAGCTTTGAAATTCCTTACCATCAACTATAAAACGTGCTCAAACAATAGACTCCTTTAAAAACCAAGTTAAAAACATTATCTTTCCTTCTAAATCATCCCTCCTCCTTTTATCTATTCCTGTCGCTTTATGATCACTAGTCTGTCAATTAAGTATATTCCGGCATGTTTATTAAATTTCTCTTATATTTATAGATTATAATATTATTTATAGTGCACTCTACCCATTACTTAACTTTTCACTTATTTTTATTTCCTATTTAGGTTGTCTGGAAGAAATTGCTGCATAGCAATAAGACCGCCTTTTGTTTTTCTGTTTGTTTGTTTCTTGTTATGTTGTTTTTTTTGTGTTCAATAAAGGGTATTGTATTGCATTGTATTATACCCGTCATACCTTGCAATCAATTATTTATTTTACTATTTTTAAGTACTACGAGTGTTCTAATTTATACCCCGAGTAGGAGAGATATGAAGTACCCGCTGGAGAGGGCACCTGAGTCTCGGTTCAATAGACCAAGGCCGGCTTCGCCGTCTCCAGATGGTAATGGACAGCGTTAAGGTTGGAATTAAGGTCCCTGATGTTGCAAAAATTCACGGAACGCATGGCAGGGGTCGCCTTGGTGCTGTTGCTCCGCTTGCCCTTGCCCTTTGCCTTGTTCAATTTAAGTCAAATAATTGTTCTGGTTTAAACAGGTGGTGCAAGAGGCGCTGGACGCTGCAAAGGCGGGACGCACGTGCGTGATGATTGCGCACCGCCTGAGCACGGTGCGCGACGCAGACTGCATCTGCGTGCTGCGCGATGGCCGCGTCGCGGAGAGCGGCACGCACTCACACCTGATGCAGTTGCAAGGACTCTATTACAAACTCAATCGACAAGGGCATGCGTAGTGCCTTGCATACTAAGTTTACCTTACCAATGAATCGATATTTATTACATTTATTTGAATGAGCACCGAAAGTGTGATAAAAAACAGAGGTCAGCTCACATGAAAACAGAGCGCGCAAATAACATTAATTTACATGGTTTCAGTTATTGAAATGAGAAGTATTTGTCCATAACAATTAAGATATACTGAGTTAAATAAACATTACGAAAATAATCCAACACGTCACGTTTCCAAAGTATTAAATTTTTTATTTACCAAGAAATGCTTACAAAAATATTAAAAAATTAAAAATGAGCTGTCTTAGCTTTTTTTTGTATTTATTTGTATCTGGTGTCTCTTATTATAGACCAGCAATAGTCACCTAACGTAGCTTCGTCTCAGTATCCTTGATAATTTTACTCAAAAAATTTAAGATCCTAGTTAAAACGCTCTTTGTGTTCGTCACTGACGTGTCCAAGGTTTTCAGGGAGGAAATCTAGGTGCGAGTGAAGGAAATGAATTTTCAGAGACATGTTAACACCTATTCGTTGAAAATTATATCATAAATCAGTAACTAACTCCCGGTTTTTTCATTTTTTTGGTGCCTAAGAACCCTTGGATAACGAGTCGTAATGAATTCCATGCAGAAATATCCGGAAAGACTGTTTACAAAAATTTCTCTTTCAACATTTTTTTGAATAGCGGTTCGATAAAAGTACCTTCTTTCATTTTAGCATCAGAAAGACTAGGAAAAGTTGAGCACAAATGCTTAAAGGCTACGCTAGTTTTGTCTGAAGCCTTCACAAAGTTTTTTTACCAAACCTGGAGGTACCAGAAATTTACGCTTTATATTCAGTTTATCAGGGACATATTTTTATCTTACTGGCCGCTCTATTTTTATAACGATCTTGTTTAGCCCTCGAAACCCACAAACAAAAATTTTGTACAGTATTTAGTAATTTTGTATAGCCGCCTTGCGAGCCCCATAGCAAACAAACTACTTTCAAATCCCCACAAACAATCCAATTGTGATTTTTGTATTCAATAAGTTTAATAAATGTTGAATATTTTCAAACGTTTCTTTGGTATTTACTGCGTGACCTATCGGAGTAGACGGCTTCACGTTACTATTTTGTAGAAGAACTGCTTTTAAACTTGTCTTCGATGAATCAATTAATGAGCGTCATTCTTCTAGCTCATAAGGTTGCTGCATTTTTTTGAAAAGTTCCGCTATATCATAACAGTAACAAAATTCGTTTTCCTTCTTAAAATATGTTGAGAAACGTTCACTTTGTTTACGGTACATATTTACTCTTGTGTTGGAAGCAAGTAACCTCTATTGTTGGAGTCGTGAACCTAGTAGTAATTCAGCTTTGGACTTAGATAGTTGTAAATCTCTGACTAAATCATTAAATTCGGACTGAGTTATCATGTGTGTTTCTTCATCAACATGAAACAATTCACCTGAACTTTGACTTTGAATTTGAAATTCTTTGAATTCCGTGTTAGTCATCAATGTTTCACTGAAACAACCAGAAGATTCTGGAACTTGCTACTTGTCTGAACGGTAGACGGGTTTAGTAACCGAAGGGACATTTTCATATATAATTTTTACTTTATTCTTGTGGTTAAAACTAAATGTGTTTGTAAAACAAGAGTGAGAATCATTTTCGTGGTTAGACGGTTCCCTCCATATCATGGGAATATTAAAATTTGAAGATCTGTTTCCACCTGCGGCCTAGAAGCTTAGCGTTCTTCTACATCTTTCGCAAAATATGAGAGGAGCCCACGTTTTGTACCGGTGAAAACCCGATATCTTAAAATAATAAAAATATGCTTCTTTGAGTGATTCTGTTATGGGATATCCTTTCATAGATATAGTAAGTTTACCACAAACGTAACAAATACGGTCTGACTCTACTTGACACACCGTTTTTGACATTTTACATCACACTGCATTAAAATTTTAGAATGAATTCAGAAGCAACTTGTGGTTAAACGGAAAATAAAATGTGGTGATAATTTAAGTTTTGACGTCATAAAAATAAAAAAAAACATATATTTTTACGTTAAGTTACTGCAAATAATTACAATAATATGAAATTCACTGGAAGAAACATATATTTTTACGTTAAGTTACTGCAAATAATTAAATAATATGAAATTCACTGGAAGAACATAATTTTTTATTTTGTAAACTAGTTAGAAGCAGACTGTTTTCACGAGAAGTTGCGTCGCCGTCATCAGCCGTTAGACTGCACGCATTGTGTCCGAACTCCGAACTCAAACACATTTAGCGTCTCCATGCGAAGTCGTACCAAATCTTTGAGGAACCTCGATAGGCTGCTTATGTGTGCATACTTTTATGATAAAAAGCAAGGCTGCTTTAAAAAGTTGCGCGAAAGTGTGAGAGCTTACGCTAATAGTGCTTTTGCAAAATGTATTTTATGATGCAAAATAGATACAAATGCCAGACAATTTCTATGCAGTGTCGAGAGTAGACAAGCACTAAAATATTGTACTTATTTTTAGAATTAAATTATCTCATAAGAGGATAAAAATGTTCATTCAGATTGCTTGCTAGTAGTAAGAAATCCGTAAATAATATTATGGATTGTGATAATAAAACTTCCCTATGTATATTTTATACCAAAAATTTTTAATAAATTTTAATTTTGATTTTAATTTTGCTCGTTTTATTAATATATTACCAATATTTTTAGAGTTTACTGTTTATTAAATTAAGATCTGCGCGGTAGAACTTATTTCCAACTCAGAAGTCCGTCTGGGTAGGTCTTTCAATATTCAACCATGCGCGTTAATTCCTAAACAAAAAGTATGTCACTTTCAGGGGAGGCGAGGAAAACACACTACTGTATACTTCACTACAAATGCAAAACTGAATCGCGTCACTATTGTTACGAGCTTCAGGTTCGTGACGATAAAAACTGCCGATTGAATTACCAAAATTAACACTTTACACTAATTAAACTTAAAACACTAATAATTAACCATACTGATTGACTTTATTTCGCTCCGAAGCTTCGCTTGTCTCGCCGAATTCAATACTTCCCCGATCGCACCTTGCAGCGCCTATAAATACTGTTACGAGCTTGAGGTTCGTGACAATAAAAGTTGCCGATAAAATTACCTAAATTAACACTTTAATTTACTTTACACAAATTAAAACTTAAAAAACTAGTAATTAAACACACTAATTCACTTAATTCCGCTCCGAAGCTTCGCTTGTGTCGCCGAGTTCAACTCTGCCCCGATCGCATCTTGCAGCGCCTATTTATATAATTAGCAAAGAAGCGTCCCGAACATTCAAGTAAATGCGCGCCAGGCAACGAGTATTCGAGTGTAGATTTTCCAGAAACTTAGTTCTTCGGGTGGCGCTGTCGGTCGAGTGATTTGTGATGTCATTTTCTCAATGCTCCCCTCGCTCTCGTTCCTGACACTAGATGGCGCTAGTATATCGTCGACTTGAGCGCGTAACAATACATATTAGTACCGAAACATCCAGAACATTCAAGTAAATACGCGCACCAATCGACAAGGCGTCGAAAGTTCGAGTGTCGGATTCTAGAAGCTTAGTTCTTCGTTCCGACACCAGATGGCGCTGTCGGTTGAAAGATTACATTGGCATACTTGAGTAACAACTTCTTCGCCTTGACCATTTCGGTCGGGGAGAGAACGCTGCGACAGTCTTCCAAAAGTGTGGTCACTCTCGTTTGTGCATCCTTGCTGGGGGTCTCACTCGATAGATATTGGCACCAACGTAACCAATCCACTTCCTCACAAGTACCAACCAGCGTGCCTTTTTCTATAATCTGTTGCCGCTCACAAAGGTTCAGCACACGTACTCCTGATATATCAGTGGTTCTGACCAAGATTCGAGCCACTTTCCATGGAAGGTCATTGTTTACCCTTTCCACAAGTACACAACGGTGAGCTTGCCCAGCGTTTCGGGGAAGACTAACCGGAACAATCGTTTCCGATCTCGGCGGAAGAACAATCTTCTTAATGCTGTACACGTTCCCTGGTAACGTACCTTCCATAAAAAGTTCCTCCTGTCCACATTTCAAAACACCTTGCTTAACGTCGATCTCACAACAATTATTCCTCATAAAGTCTAGGCCCAGGATGCAGTCGTCCATTATATCAGCCACGATGACATTATGCAGGTAGATCATGTTGCCTAGCTTCAACTCCATCTCTTTCTCTCCACGGACGGGTATACGCTGACCGGTGGCTGTTACAAAATTAATGTGTTCTCGGTTGTATGCGGAGTCCCCAAGGAACTGTCTTATAAGTTGGGAACTAACAACCGTACGAGAGGCTCCAGTATCTATGGTCAGTTTACACGGCATTCCGTTGACCTCGCCCTTGATGATCAGACTGTTTCCATCATGGGTTTGTGAGATCGAGATCCTTGGGGCTCTTTTAACATCAGCCAGCACGCGCCCCGCAGTTCTGGTTTTTACTAGTTTTCCTGCTGCTGCTGGGCGGTGCTGTTGGCCGCACTACCCTCCCGAGATCGATCAAATTCTCTTTCTACGATTCGCTTAGGGCAGCTGGATCGAAGATGGCCCTTTTCCCCACATCCATAGCACCTAGGGCTGTATCCTTTGTTGCAGTCGCGAACTGTAGCTGCTGCAACCTCCCTGATGCGATGGGAACGATGATCCTGCCGCACGGCTACCACCTCCAGTGCATGTGCCAAGGCGTCCTTAAGCGTCTCGTGGTGCTCGAGCCTCACTGCAGCTCTGACTTCCAGGTCACGGATGCCGTCGATGAATGTCTGCACCAGGTTCCCTTCAATGAGCGCAGGTACAGACCGGTATGCTTTTCGCACCAGCTTCTCCACCTCTAGAGCCCACTGCTGCAGGTTTTCGTTGACGCGCTGCACGCGATCTTTAAGCTGCGCACGAAAGACGTGTTCCAGGTGGGCGTCACCATATCTCGCCTCCAATGCCTCAAGGAGTTGCTCATAAGTCACTTCCTCACCGAGAGCTTCCAGAACTGTTAAGTCCTGGTCGCGCAGGCCTAGTGTGAGAGCAGTCATGGCCTGACTTTTATTCCAGCCGTTCGCCTTCATAACAGCCTCGAACTGGATTTTGTAGGCTGACCAGGAAGAAGTCCCGTCGAACGGCGGCACTTTGAATCCACGTAGCGAAGGTGTTGTAGCTACTACGGGAGCTGTTGGTCCATCCCCAAGTTTGAGGTCGTCCAGCGTTTTCTTCACGTCAGCCATCACGTTGTCAACCTGATTGTTCACTTGGTCGATTCGGGTTTCAGATTTCTCAATTCGGCTTTCAGCTTCTGACAGGCGGTTGTCATGTTGAGCAACCCTATCCTTCACCTCCTTCATCTCCTTCTCGAAGGTAGCGTGAAGGTCCTTCATAAAGAGCATATGCTCTTCCAACCGACGGGCCTGTTCCGCCTGCTGGCGGGCCTGTTCCTCCTGCCGGCGAGCCTGTTCATCCTGTCGGCGAGCCTGTTCCTCCTGCTGCTATTTCAACCAACGGGCCTGCTCCTCCTGTCGGCGAGCCTGCTCCTGCAGCATCACCATCAGAGCACCTCAGTCAGGTGCTGCAGATGTAGGAGCTATTGACGGGCCTGCAGCCAGCGGCTGGCCCTCCGACGTCTGCGGCGTTGCACCACCAAATCTTCTTTGGTCCGTCTCCTGCTGGCGTTGACTTCGGGTACGGACACCCTCCGTTTCCTCCTTAGGTAAAATCGGCATGATTTTATCCCACTTCTGACACCAATTGTTACGAGCTTGAGGTTCGTGACGATAAAAACTGCCGATTGAATTACCAAAATTAACACTTTAATTCACTTTACACTAATTAAACTTAAAACACTATAATTAACCACACTGATTGACTTTATTTCGCTCCGAAGCTTAATAATAAATAAGAATTCAATACTTCCCCGATCGCACCTTGCAGCGCCTATAAATACACATTAGCACCGAAACATCCAGAACATTCAAGTAAATACGCGCACCAATCGACAAGGCATCGAAAGTTCGAGTGTCGGCTTCTAGAAGCTTAGTTCTTCGTTTCGACACCAGATGGCGCTGTCGGTTGAAAGATTAGTGATGTAATTTTCTGGAAAGCTCCCCCCGCTCTCATCCCTGACACTAGATGGCGCTAGTGCCGGGTACATGACGTCAACTTAGGCGCGCAACACTATATACACACTCTACAGCATTTGTATTTATGTTTATTGCAGTTACGCATGCCATCAAATTTTACACGTGTCGATACACTGGTGCCGCTGTCTACATGCGTAAGCAACGTAGGGCGAGGACTATGTCGATATTTTTATCGATAAACAAATCATCATAGTCCGCATAAGTTCAGCGTTGGTAAAACTGATTTTTAGTGTTTTTTCATTTATTATAGCCCTTCACAAGTCTACTGCTTAATATAGGCTTCCCCAAGGAATGCCACAAAGCACGGTCCTGAGCCACCTGCATCATGGTTTAATAATCAAAGGGGTACTGCACTAACCTCTTACCTTATATTGACGCCAAATAGTGGTGCACTGTTGTGTACCGCCCTGAAGAGTAGTTATAAGAGAGCCGGTATCTTTACATTTAAAATATGAAGCATTCCATCTTAGTCCTCGGCGCTGACGACTCATATTTCGTTCGCATTCTTTGTTTGAAGTTTGAAGTCATGTTAACTGTAAGTTCGGTTGTCATTTCTGCTTTTAAAAAAATGTAATAAGTACTGTGTGTACTTGGTGTTGACCTGTTTTTTCACTCAAATTATTGTAAAGGTACAGGTACAGTGTACAGGCAGACATTTCGCCACTTTATTTTTTTGAAAAGTAGGGAACTTTTATAAAGGTAAACCAATTGATAGTTGTAGTAATAAATAAAAATTTTGTTTTTGCACTGCTAGATTTGTTTGTAATTCTATTTCTGTTTATGAACACATTTCGAAACGGAGGTTAGATAGGCTTCTCCTACAACACGGCAAGTAACACATTCCTATTTACACTTCTCTTTCTCTACGACTTAACCTTAGCTGCAGAGTGCAGGAAAAGAGGACACTAGATCCACATGAGCACAAAACACAGTTACGTTCTACCAAGTGAAGAACGTCATCTTCAAACTAACAAAAATTAAACACGCGAATCCCCTAAATGCGAATATGAATTCTAGCGCCACAGTGGGCGCCCATTTGAAAAAAAATTCACGGGAATTTCAAACCTTTTGTATAAGTACCTTAACTTTGTACATTTTATTTAAGGCATATTCGAGTAATTTTGGATCAAGCGTCACAAAACTATGGGGTAAATTACCATACATTTGAGAGGTGTCACTAAAATTACTCGAACATACTTTAGATTAGCATTTGGGTTAAAATAAAACTGTAAATAGGTATACTTAACTATAAGCAAATAAATGATCTGAAACAGACAAAATTTGAGTTACTTAATATAGTAATAATCCCTACAAATAACGGTCCAAAATGTTTACTACCACATTATTGTCATAAGTTTTTCTAACTAAATTGGAGTTTTAAGATATAAAAGTAGAGTAAGTTCTCTAAATATGGACTACCATAGTGATTTATTCAAATAAAACACAAAATATTGTAGCTAAAATTAAAGTTACCTATTAGCCTATATAACGTCCCACTGCTGGGCACCGGCCTCCCCTCATTTCTGAGAGGGTTTTAGGGCAAGGAACTGTCCACCGCGCAGCCCCAATGCGTGTTGGCGAACTTCACATGTCTTAGAAATACTTTTTTTCCTTATTTCTCAGACATGCAGGTTTCCTCACGATGTTTTCCTAAAAAATTCATAAACTTAATTTTTTATAAAATGTTACAAATTGAAACATTTCAAATTAGGTAGCTCAGTACGGACCACTAGGTTCTTAACATGGACATAGGGCAGGGATAGCGAACCAATGGCACGCGTGCTATCGAAGGCAGGTGACAAAATATTTTGGGCACGCCACCGATCACAAAGTTCACGAACGGGCTCGGCGCTGGCGGGCGGGTAGCGTGCTCGTTTTATTATTGTAGTTACATTGTGGACTACTATTGCTAATTACGCTAATGTAGTTCGTTTTGTGACGGCCCAATATTATTATTAATAATTAAATTCAATATAAAGGGGCGTCAAAAATAGTCTTAAAAGATATATATTAAGCAATAAAATTACATTAATAAGCATAAAGTTAATATAAATACATTTCAGACATTAGACCAATACCATAGTAAATTAAAGGCAAAATATTGGCTTTCATAATAAATAAATTTATTATAAAAACTTGTAAAAATATTTAAAACATGATAAACAATAGAAATACAAGTCAAAAATATTATAAAAATAAAGATAAATAACGTTTATAAGATAATTAGAAAATTTGTTAAAAATTGTCAAAGTTGTGGAAGGAGTTCACGTATAAAAGAAAAGTTTTATACGTGAACTCCTTCCACATGTCGATGTCTTGTATAGAGGAGCTGCCGGAGATACATACCTGCAGTTGTACATATATATGGGGTGGTCGGGAGCCCGACTGCCTGAAGTGCTGAAGCACAATAACTGGTCCTATATTAGGGACTTATGATACTCAATGATACAAAAGCAATACAATAGAAGGTCTCCATGATGAATTTGCATTACAATAGTGGGGTCGTGGGTTGAAGTCCTATATATTAATGACTTATGAAAGTGAGGTCTATGATACAAAAGCAATAAGGTCTATGATACAAAAGCAAGAAGGTCTCTATGATGAATATGCATTACAATAGTAGGGTCGTGGGTTCGAACCCTATATATTAATGACTTATGAAAGTAAGGTCTATGATACAAAAGCATTATTATTGAAGGTCTCCTTGATGCATAAGCATTGTATGGGGTGGTCGGGTGACCGACTGCTCCTAGTACTGTAGCAAAATGACTAGTCCTTATTAGGGACTTGAAAAGGAATATTATGGTGGCGTGTGAGCTGCTTCACGAGCAATTGGTCCGAGGTAAACTTGGACTCGCTAACTGATGTGTCCTAGACATATCATCTTAGTGCTGGTGGTAAGCGGGTTTGTTGTAGCAATACGGCTTTCCCGTGGACATCGCACACCCATACCGTTTGTGGGCGACGTCGTAGCGCATAGCGATGCGTCGTCTATCTTTCGGATTGGGATGAGTGTGTTTGGTAGCACTTTTAAGTGTAACAGGCATACTCAACTTCATGTCTTAGTGCATTAGCGCTATGATACGTGGAGTTTTGTCCACTGGCGTCTTAGTAGCGTGCTACTATGATACGTTGGTGCAGTTTTATATAACAACAATCTTAGTGCCGGTGGTAAGCGGGTTTGTTGTAGCAATACGGCTTTCCCGTGGACATCGCACACCCATACCGTTTGTGGGCGACGTCGTAGCGAATAGCGATGCGTCGTCTATCTTTCGGATTGGGATGGTGAGTGTGTTGGTAGCACTTTTAAGTGTAACAAGCATACTCAACTTAATGTCTTAGTGCATTAGGGCTATGATACGTGGAGTTTTGTTCATTGGCGTCTTAGTAGCGTGCTACTATGATACGTTGGTGATATTTTTTATATAACAACAATAAAAATTTTGTTACCAATATCGATAGGGGTCATGTGAGCGTGTTGTGAGGGCGCGCCATCCGTACGATAGTTGCATTGATGCTTATTGCTACTTGCGGTATTGCCTCTTGTGATGGATCTGCGGGTGTGCTGCGCCTGATTCGACGCATTCTTGTGGTTCTGGTCGATGGAGGTAAACAAATAACATCTTAGTGCCGGTGGTAAGCGGGTTTTTTGTAGCAATACGGCTTTCCCGTGGACATCGCACGCCTATACCGTTTGTGGGCGACATCGTAGCGCATAGCGATGCGTCGTCTATCTTTCGGATTGGGATGATGAGTGTGTTTGGTAGCACTTTTAAGTGTAACAGGCATACTCAACTACATGTCTTAGTGCATTAGCACTATGATACGTGGAGTTTTGTTCATTGGCGTCTTAGTAGCGTGCTACTATGATACGTTGGTGATATTTTTTATATAACAACAATAAAAACTTTGTTACCTAAATCGATAGGGGTCATGTGGGTGTGTTGTGAGGGGGCGCCATCCGTATGATAGTTGCATTGATGCTTACTGCTACTTGCGGTATTGCGTCTTGTGATGGATCTGCGGGTGTGCTGCGCTTGATTCGACGCTTTCTTGTGGTTCTGGTCGATGGAGGTATGAGGGTGGTGATGTCTGCTGGAATTTATGGGGGACCTTGGAATGGTGTAAGCCCGACGACAGTCGTATTGATGCTTGTTGCGTTCTGCAGCATTGCGTCTCTGCGATGGTTGTTTGGTGGGACGCTATTCTCAATGGCGCTCTCTGCGTCTTAGTTTGACTCACACCTAAGGAATTTTGCCCAAATCGGGTCCTTTCATTACGGGGCTGCAGACTGTCTGCCCTCCAAGATGTTTTATATAACATAAAAATATATCTCTGTAACTTTCCCACCTTTGAATGATTGAAGGCAACTTGTTGGTGGGTGAGGCAAACATGATCGAAAATGCATTTACTCAACGTCAGTGACACAAACCCTTTCTGATGGCGAATTTTTACTCTTATCTTATAACTGCCTTTTGGCTATATCGTCGACGACCGAGTGTTTTCCGATCGGCTCGATTCACTGGTACTGCGAAGAGATGTTGCATCTCTTTGCATTTTCTTTCGCATATACCATGGAGAGTGCTCTGAGGAATTGTTCGGATTAATCCCAGCCGCCAAATTTCATGAACGCACCACGCGGCAAACGTCGCGATACCATCCACATCATCTGGATGCTTGGCGGTCCACTACTGTACGTTTCAAGAGGAGTTTTCTTCCGCGTACAACCTCTCTGTGGAATATAAACTAAACTGAAAAAAAAAGAAAAATCGCTTCAAGAAAAGAGCGTACTCCTTTCTAAAGGGCCGGCAACGCATCTGCAATTCCCCTGGTGTTGCGGTTGATCATGGGCGGCGGTAGTCACTTAACATCAGGTGAGCCGCATGCTCGTTTGCCCCCTCTTCTATAAAAAAAATCAGCCGTTGTATTGGTTGGTGGAGCATATGTGTCGACCTCATGCGGGTGGTAGCTGGCGGGAGGATCTGAGAAGACTCTCAAGGCTGCGGCCGAAAGCCGCACAACGTGGGACCCCATTCCCTTGAGGTGAGCGGTAGACTCATGACACGCTTTGCGGCTAGTAGCCGTGCTGATCATGCAATTGGTGGTGATGCCTTACACTTACATCACGTCTGCGGGAGCGGCGGTCTGGCAGGTGGTGTCGCTCACGGAGGGTTTACGGCCAGTGTGCCTATTTGCCTAAACCGTGTGACGTACATTCACTGTGGCTGGATTCGTTCGTATTCTGTATGGCGTTTACACGCATTGACATGCGCGACTTCGGTCGATGTTTGTGCTTACGCACTAACAAGGGGCCAAGCCTCTTTTACTGGTTCTCCAGTTATTTTGCTGTGGACTACGGTCCAGTTCCCAAATTAGCGTTCCCTTCGGGGGGAGTGCATCAAAATGGTTGGCACTCACCGCGCACGACGTGTGTGGAGCCGTGTACCTCCCCTACATTTTGTTTAAATAAATGTAGGAGAGCGAAGCCCTTGTATCGGGTATTTTGTATAAATATATTTTGAGCCTTTTCCGAGCGGGAAGGGATAAATAATAATAAATTAATAATGTAAACCTGATACAATGGAATAGGAACGTTTTAAGTTCTTAACCTTTCTCGAGCCCTGTCTTCGTGAACGGGGTTCACTTAGCTTATAAGGCACTACCAACAGCTTTCAATTGCTCTAGTCAATATTCATTCTTCCAAAAGACACCTAAAAGAACTAAGTTACTAAACATAAACAACGTAAATAAGGGTCCTAACTAAAACGATCACGCCAAAATATTACAAACGGCCTATTATTAAACCTTTAGAATGATCATTTAGTAAGATCAAAACATATCTTATTTATCCTGGTCACATATATATAATTTTTAATATAAAGGGGAATATAATACATTTAGTATTTTATATATTTATTATTATGAGAGGGAGGAAGCGTTACAGTTTCATCATCATCATCATTACAGCCCTTCACAAGTCCACGCCACCCCCAAGGAATGCATAGTTCACTTACGCATAGCATAATGGTCGATTTCGTTGACACAACTGTATTTAAAAGTTTATTTGTGTAATATTTACGATTTTACAACCCCAATAAAAATTATTTGTCATCTAATCTGCAACAGCAGGAGTCACGCTAATGTTACTTTATATATAACATACGCATAACTGTCTCAACTCAAAACTCTTTATTTATTTTTTGTAGTAAAAGAGTTTTGAGTTGATAGTATTTAGTATTATTATTTTCAAATTAATCACGAAATCAAAATTATTTTACGGCACGTCTTTGACCTCATTAAACATTTCTTTAGAAAATGACACGTTGATACAATATTTTTTGATAGAGTAATAACATCCATTTTATTCAACAATTCTTATCATATAGTTACTTACCATCAGGAATGGTTATTACATAATATTCATTCAGTATTAATTATCTTTGCATTGTTTATATATAAAGGAAACACTCCCTACACCAACACATTCTTAGTGTGTCCATAACCAAGAAGGACTAATTAATATAACTCATAGCGCCATATTATAGCGCGCTATCTCTTCATAACACATAGCGCGTGTTATGTAGGTAGTCACCATGGCGCTAATGCGCTATGGCGCTTTGGCGCTATCAAGTATAATTAACTAGCGGCAATTAGTTCTAGCAGCAGCGCTGTTGGGAGAGGACGTGTGACGCAAATTTGATCTCGTAGCGCGCTATTCATCGCGCGCGACCTAATTTAATGTTAGACGTTGTTTAGTTAGTGTATACTGTATATTTATGAATGATCAAAGGACACAGTTGTGATAAAAGAAGCCTAACTAATGTTTTTAAATGTAAATAAAATATAGATGCAAAAGTGTGTATAATAGTGTAAATAATTGATTTTTATAAATACAATAAATAAACTTTTAAATACACCTTTATTTCATTTATAACTTATATTAAGATTAAAATAACGTTTACATCAATTATAATAAAAAATAATTAATTTTCTTTCGATTCTAAAAACAAAATTAATTCTATTTTAAATAGTACATAACTTAAAAATATTTTTAGGATTATAGAAAGTAGTAAGTAAAAACCTTACTAGGTAGGTTTTTTCTTACCGCTTTATTTTATTTGTCTAAAATGCGACTTATTACGAAATAATGTTCTTATATAGCACGCGATCTATCCAATGAACGACATGTAATGTAACGTGCTAAGAGATATAACGTGCTGTAAAACTTAACGCGCTTACCGGCCTCCTACACGTTTTCTTATACATAGCGCGCTATAACATAGCGTATTTAATAGCGCGCTAGAAATTTATAGTTTATAGTCTGTAGCGTGCTATTGATTTATAGTCGTTTTGAACAACTTTAAGAAGGACACACATTGTTCTCCACGAACTTCTTCAGAAAAGAGACCATCGCAATACAAACATTTTGCACTATCATTCTGGAATCGATCAAGACTTCCATCAGTATCATCATTCACTTAATAATCACCATCCTTAGAACTAGAAGTTGAATTCAATAACTTTCCAAGAGTTTTTCCTTTCTTACGAGCTTTCTCTTTTGATTTTTTTTTATAGGATAGGGTGACAAACGAGCACACAGTCCACCTGATGGTAAGTGGTTGCTGCGGCCCATAGACATCTACATCTATGTTCCATTACAAATCAAAATGCAGATGCGTTGTCACCCGTGAGGACTGAGATGGAATGCCTCATTTCCAGTAAAAAGGGTCTCCGGTTCTCTACACTCGCCATACGAAATACAGCAGCATTAAGCTACTATTTCACGCTGGTATTCTGTGAGAGCGTGGTCCTTCCCCGGTCGAGCCGACCCATTCGTGCTACAACTATACTACTAATATAATTGCAGCATGGCTCTACCACATTGTTTTTTCTTATGTTCTATCTTTCTCTCTTCTTTCTCTCACCATTTTTCTTTTGTCCAGATTTCTTCTTTGTCGTTTTATTTTTCTTTAGTCTCTCTTCTAATTTTATTTTTAGTCTAGATTTATTTTTTCGCTGCACTTTTCTCTGGATCTTACTTAGTCGAACTCTTTTGTAAAATTTCTTTTTTTCATTAATGATTCTGCTTCTTTTCGTATTATTGATATTCCCAAATCAAGTTTATATGGTAATAAAGTCAAAAAATGAATTTAGTGGCTTTTCTTCCTCCGTTACTGAATTTATCTTTGAACGTCGTACAGGAAACAACTATTTTGGAGAAAATAAAATGCTCCTTAGATGGATCGGAAGTGTAGTAGTGAATAAGGAACCGCTGGGATTCATATATATTACGCAAGTTACTGTTGAACGTCTTTCAGCTGATGTCACAATATCTACAGACTTTATTTATTTTGTCGTTTACTTTTTGTGGCCAATATTTCTGGCATTTTTGAAGGCACCACCGTTATGCCAGTCTCACTCTCGGACTGCCTCGTTAGTCTAGTGGTTGTAGTAGTGCGACTGCTAATCATGAGGTCCTGGGTTCGAATCCCGAGTCGGGCCAAAAAATCCATTATTGAGTTTTTCTGTCAAGAAATTATCAGTAGCTGCCCGGGCTGCCCTAAAACCACCCATGGGACCATATTGCAAAATGATGCATTATCAAATTCATAATTTCGTAAAAAAGGTTCTCTGGTGGCAGTTTCGTACCTGTGGGAGAAGTATAGGGCGCCCCCTAATAGATGGAGTGACGACCTAGTAATACATGCAGGAAATCGATAGATGCAGGTGGCTCAGGATTGTCTCACAAAATACCAGCGGAAAATAGTAGCATAATGCTGCTGTGTTTCGTATGGAGAGTGTAGAGAACCAGAAACCCTTTTTATTGGAATCGAGGCATTCCATCTTATTCCTCAGGGGTGTCCACGCATTTTCATTTTGATCCTTAGTTAAGGATAATTGTGGATGTCTATGAGCCACCGCATTCACTTACCATCAGGTAGACTGTGTGCTCGTTTGTCACCCAATGCTATAAAAAACCGTGCTTTGTGACATTCTTTGGGGGAGGCCTATAATAAGGGAGGGCTGTAATAAATGAAAAACAAAACTAAAAAAAAAACTTTTACTAACGCTGAACTTTGTGGACTATCATAGTCCATATGATGATTTGTTTATCGATACAAATATCGACATAGTCCACGCCCTACGTTGTTTACGCATATAGACAGCGGCAGGCCTCTGTCATTCTTGCTACCTGCGTGAAATAATTACCTAAAATCGAGACGCGCCCGGGCGAAATAACGCAGTCAGGGGTCAGGGCTAGCTCGTTGGAGGCGATTGAATGTTAAAGTTTTTAACGCTGTTTACGTAAATAGTTTTATATAAATACTTGTTGAAATAGTTTTTGTTTAGTGTTTAGTATATTCAATTGTAGGTAAAAATAGTTGTAAAAGTTTTAATGTATTTTAAAAATTATTATTTGGTAAATTATAATAGCAAAACGTCGTTCCTACTATAACTGTTGCGTGGATGGATACTAAATGAAATGTCCAACAAAAGAATTCATCGTTATTTAAGTTACCGAAGAATTTTAGAAGGAAGTTATAAAAAGGTGAACTTATTTAATTTTTTTGTTGGATATGTACTTACAGCAAAAAATAATTAAGTAATAATTTGGTCTACAAAAGAAATACCTAAGTACTTTATCACAAAAATTAGTTAAAATTTACTTCACTATCCAAGTATTTACTTACATACGTATACTTGTCTTTTGTAATTAAAATATTTTAAGTTATAGTAACACAAAATACTGAAATTAAAACTTTGTATACTAACAAGATAAACTAAGTAGAATAGATCACATTTTTGTTAGGAATAGTATTTCAGTTTTATTTGTTGTTTACACTATCTACCTATGTCTTCCGAACCAAGCGTTGCGATTCCCAACGAATGATCTTGCAATTTGCATGCATTAGGCATCGCAGAACTCCCATAGGGACGAAAGTATGGTCAGTCGATCATAGTCAGAATAGGTACTTCACCTAAGTAACAATTAACATTTCGCAATGTATTTTTTTTACTTTCTATTGACATTCCTTAATAACCATGGAAAGTCCGCAGTGACTTAGGAAGCGGAAAAGATGAAAAGTAATATGGACACCAACGCGCAGCGATAAAGTTTTATTTGGCTTGCTTGCGCGATTTATCTGATTAATAATAATTATGTAGGCTATTAAACATCGGCAAGCAGTCAACATCAAAGGAGTGCAACTTCTGTACGTAGTACTATTATTTATTCTGTGACAGCGGCACCGTCGTATCGACACTTATACAATTTGATGGCATGCCGCATGCGTAAATGCAATGAACACAAACACAAATGCTGCAGTGTTCGTGTATAGTAACGCGATTTGAAGTGAATTAATTACAATTTAAAATGAAATCGACTCTTATAACATAGCAGATTCCAATATATGTGATGCTGAATAAATACGTGTCTTTTTTACCTTATTCGAACAAAAATCTTTAAAGTTTTTCAACAAAACATCCGCAGTTTAAAATGTAATTTTTTCTGGATTACTACCGATTCTTGTTCGAACAAGAGCATACTGGGACTGCATTGTGCTTACTGAATGCTGGCTATCATCTATTCATTGTATAGGTACCTCCTTTGGATGGATACAATAACTTTGCTCCTACTAACAATCTCACTCAGTGTCGTCCTTTCAGTCTTAGATTTCGTCCACCCGATCCCTAAAACGATACACGTGTAGTGGTGGGTAAGAATACCCACTACCCCATATCTTCCCGTGGGTGTCGTAAGAGGCGACAGAGGGAAACTAAGAAGATGGGCAGCAGCATCATTCTGATAACAGCAAAAATCAATAAAAAACTGCGGTTGCCAACCCGCTCGCCAAGCGTGGCATCTATGGCAATATACCCACTACGAGAGACGACACAGAAAAACGGCCCCCAGTTCTCGGCGGCCCCGCTATTCCTGGCTACGGTGGCGACCATAGTAACGGCGAGGCAGGGGGGTGCTAAGAATCTCCGGTGGAGGTTCGGCTCCGCGCACGCACGTACCCTGAGGACTGATGAAAAGATCCTGGAGCTGGAAGAAGCGAAAGACAAGTTGCGCTGGGGTATTATAGGATTATATGAGGTCCGAAGAGAGGGGGAGGACACGATAATCTTTGAATCCAGCAACTTTTTTATCACCGGGACCATCTGTCCCCAGAAGGTGTCGGTTTTATCGTCCACAAGTCACCTTATACTTAGAATCACCAAACGGTATTCGCTGATGGTCATACAGGTTTACGTACCAACCTCGGCATATTCCGTTGAGGAGGTAGAGGAAACGTATGAGGATAATTCTAGAGACATACATTCCTCTAAAACCCACTATACGGTGTTAATGGAAGACTTCAACGCAAAACTAGGCACAAGAGAGAACGGTGAGCTGAAAGTAGGGGAATTTGGAATAGGGCAACGAAACTCAGGGGCCAGCAGCTGGCCGACTTTATGGAGAAAGAGGGACTCTTTATAATGAACTCTTTCTTCCAAAAGCGGCCTCACAGAAAGTGGACCTGGTCGAGCCCCGACGATTCGACAAAAATGAGATTGACTTCATTATGACGACCAGACGACAACTGTTCGCTGATGTCTCAGTGAACGCAAGGGTGAAAACTGGCAGCTATCACCGAATGGTGAGAGGCACACTGAACCTAAATGTGAAGTTGGAGAGGTCACGTCTAATGAAATCAACGCTCCATCCCCCTCGTGCTCTAGTCCAAAGCCCCGAAAACTTTCAGCTAGAGTTACAAAATCGTTTTCAGTGATAGAAAACTGTCACTGAAAACGATTTTGACGATATAAATGACAAGCTTGTGGAAAACGGTCCATGCGGTCGGAGCTAAGTTCTGTAAAAGAACCGTCGCAGAAGAACACAAAAACTCTCCGATCACACTCTTAATCTCATGGCTGTTAGACGGGAGATGAAGCTGCAGTCGTCAACAGATTTAACAGCATAAAGGCAACTGAACAGACAGATCTCCAAATGCATGCGGCAGGACTTACGCAACTTTAATAAGGTTCGTATTGAAGAAGCGATTGAGCAGAACCAGGGCTGCAAAGTTTTGCCAGAGATCTATCTGTCAGAAAAAGCCAACTGTCGAAGCTGAAGACCGAATGTGGCAGCATCGTTTCCGGGACACCTGAGATTCTGAGTGAGATTGAGAGGTTCTATGGGCAACTGTATACGTCATCGTTGGAACCACACGCAAGTGTGAGTAACGATGCAAAGAGTAAGTCTTATCCGACACTATTCCGCTGATATCCCGGACGTCAGTCTAAGCGAGATTAGAATGGCTCTCCAAGACCTTAAAAACGACAAGTCCCCGGGCGAGGATGGAATTACAGCGGAGCTGCTGAAAGCGGGTTCAAAACCGATACTTAAAGTCCTACAGAAGCTCTTCAATTCCGTCCTCCATGGTGGCACTACTCCGGAGGATTGGAGCAGAAGTACGGTGGTCTTGTTCTTCAATAAAGGCGTCAACACTCTCTTGAAGAACTACAGACCGACTTCCCTTCTGAGCCACGTCTGCGTGCTGTTTTCGAGAGTCATTACTTTATAATTAATATGCTATTATATAAATTAATTCGTATTACCTATGCTATCATTACGTCAAACTAAATGCCAACTAGCTATGTCTGCTACGAAGCACCCGAAACATCGGGAAGTTATCAGTACGGCCTCGTGGCACCTCTTTGACAGTTGACACTGATGCCTCCCCGACTCCCGAGTGTACTCCCGCCTCACAACCCCTTCCCCGCCACCACCGCGATACACCATACCCATACCCATACTGAAAATTATATATATCTAAAACCGGATTTAAATGTTGAGACTATAGAAATAAAAAGCGTATGCCTCAAATTATTTTTCAAATAAGACTAAATACTTTTTTTGAAAAAAGATTTATTGACTTATTTCAATATGAACTGTATAATATTTTTATACTTATAATGAAATGGTTCTAAACATTTAACTAAATTGTGTTGTCAAAATATTGAATCATGGTTACTAATTTTGATAAAAATTAAAAACCCTATTTGTTAATCAATTTTACCCAAAAAATTATATTTATTTTATTGTAAGGGTTCTTCTTGCCTTCCTCTTAATCTGGACCGGGATTTTATATTAAAATATAACATATACATTATAACAGTTAGCAATTGAGCCAAAAAATCTTTCATAATTATAATTCTAATTTAATAGAGCATTTCTCTAAGTTTTTTTTATCCAAAAAATGGAACCAATGTACCTATGACCTTTATTAAATCAAAACCTAATAATGGATGTTATTTTCTTTAACTTTTATAATAATGTTGTTTAAATTTAAATTTGTCGCATATGGGTACTTAGAGCATAGCATACATAATGAGTCTTATAGATTTTGGTATAAATCTTATCTTAGTTACACTGATCCAAATTTCTTTTCATGGTGTATAAGCCATTCTTTTCTATCCACACCACTGCTGAATCCTCCTTTAGAGCCTGTAGCAACTAGTCTATGACATGGTATAACAAGTAAATGAGCATTAGCACCACATGCAGCCCCTATGGCTCTTGCGTGACTTGCTGGTCTTCCTAAAGCTTTTGCTAAATCTCCATAAGTATGAGTGGATCCATAAGGAATCTCCAGTAATTTATTCCACACTTCCTATTATAAAAAAATAAACAAATTATCACACAACACTGTTAAAATATTTATAATTTTTTGCAGTTTCATCTGTGAACATACAGGGCTTATCAACATCATTATTATTACAGCTCTTACGGCATATTATATATCTTATATAATATATTTAAAATATAACATTTATTCGGCCTTTTTACTTTTTACTTTCATTTCTGAGAACAGATGGCAATGACCACCTCGTTCACGTCAGACATAAAATACATACACCAGCAATGGCAGCATCACAGGTTTGAGCCATCTAGTACCGCAATAATCTATTGCATGACGATAAGGCAAATCCTCCCTACAACAGCAGAGGCCAAGTCCAACAGTTGACGGCCTATATGACAGACAACTAATAAAAAAGAAGATCATTGCAGTACTAACTATCTCTTACCTAGGGTTGCCATCCTTACTATACAATATAGTTTCCTACTATATTAGAACTACTAGGATATTAAATGTAGGTAACTAAAAACTGTAAAGTATTTTGTAGACAAAACTACTATATCATAATAAAGGCTGACTATTACTTGAAATAAAAGTTTTAAGCAACAATACTACTAACTACTCTTGGACTGTTAAGGCTTGCATTGTACCAATAGGTCTATGCTCCAAAATTGATAGACATGAAGGTATATTTGCGAGGACAAGAATTGGTCCACCTAGTAGGTTGAAAGCACCAACTGTAAAAAACAACCCAGATCTTCTTAAGTGGGAACCTCCTGAAATTCCTGGCGGTACTGTAGACTACTATCAAGGTAGAAGAATCAAAGGTGATTTAGAACCTGAAATTATGAATGCTACAGATTTGTCATTTTCATTTAGTGCATTGTGAAGGAGTAGTCGTAAGTGAAACCTATCAAGATAGAGCCGTCAAAAATTAATTTGAAAGACTATAGTACCTATACTAATATATTTTTATTAACATACCTATACATTATTTTTAATTACAATATTTTTACATGTAACAGCTTTGTAAATACTACCTATATTTCCTATAAGATAAGTTGGTAACCCTACTCACACCTGGGATCCTGCTAGTCTAAGATATTGCCACTCTTTTTGGGTGACATTTTTTGAGATATTTTACTAACTGTCAAATTAAATATTGCGCTCAATTTATGAAAGGGGATAATTAACCAAAATGCTGCAATTAATTTCATATAAAAATCTTTTATCTCTAAATATCTGTGTAAGTTGTAGCCACTGACTGACGCATACCTTTGGTGGTAGAATTATACACCAAAAGATAAGTAATAGGTACTACTTTATGTGCTTCCCAAAATTTTAAAGTATAAATAAACCGGAGTTTCGGCACCAATTAAATTGATAATAAATTATTTATTGTGAGGAAACCTTAAATTACTGAGAAATTAAAACAAATCTCACATGACAAACCTTTTGAAAATCTGAGCCAATAGTTTTTATAGAAACTGTAAATTTCTTTATTTCACCATCAAAATACTGTTTTAATTCAGACTCTAACTTTTGAAGAACATGGTTTTTTCCTTCAATATAATAGCAATTAATTGCTTCTGCAAGTGTTTGTAACTTTCTCTCAAAAAATTTTGAATCTTCAAATGAAACCACATACAGGTAATTTTCATCAGCTGCTCCTATTATTTTTCCCACAGGAGAATCAAACATGCTAAGAAATACTTTGTGTGGTGAGTTATTGGAATATTTTTCAATAAACTTAGCCAACATTTTAACAATAATGTATATTGTAGGTATACTGGAATTTCTAACCCCTAAAACTAAAACACATAAGGTATGCAATGTAGAAATAATTAGTACCTACTGCCAGGTACATAATTTAAAATCTATGAGGTACTTGTCATTTTAAATTTAAAACAGATTGTGCACGGAACGTAGAAAGCGAAGTGGTTATAATAAAATACATTAATTATAGGTCGTAGGACATAACTAACTCTAAACAGATATTTACAGCAGTATATATAACATCAATGCCAACTCTTTGTTAAAAATTATTTAAAAGTTCAATTAATAATTTAGGTATATATAGAAACTAATAGAAACAAATAACTAGCTTTCTACATATTTATTTATCTATGACAATAACAACAAAAGAGTAAAGAAAAGAAACATCAATATCAGTATCACTCGGTATTAAGCATGAGACCGATATATCAAAACGTAACTAATAACGTTATGTTATCAAATATCATATCATATCGATAAACCTAAGTACAAAACCGTTATCACATATCCAACCAAAACCATATACCTAACCAACGTACGAAAACGAAACCGAAATGCATAACGCAAACTGTGGAACGATATCCCAAAACTGAAAAAAGCCCACTAACCGATGACCTTCGTTGATATTCATCGCTTCTCGTTCTTGCAACGATAGTTTAAATAAGTATAGAAAGAGATGAAGCGAATATGGATATCGTTGCATGTTTTGGTAGTTATCACACAACGGTGCATATTGCGAAATATAATATATAGCTAAAGCAATAAGGTCGAATTTTAAATAGTTAAAATTGCCTACATTTTAAGTTTGTGTAGTCGTGAGAGTTATCAAATTTCAAACGATCTTTAACTCATTAGGCACAAGGCTTAGATTTGTAGAAATGTAAAACGCAAACACCGGAACGATATGCCAACACGGCCCACGAACTAAACCGATGCGATGTCTTTCATTGATATTCATTGTTTCTTGTTCTTGCGACGGTATCATAAATTCGTATATAGAAAGAGAGGATTTCTGTTTTGGTAATTTTAGTTTCACACGGTACGCATCAAAACCTAACAAAAAAAATAAATGCATTTTAAGTTCAAAAAATTTTTAAAAAAAAGACTATTTGTATGATCATATTATATTTGCCCATACTTTCACATTTATTTCCAATATTATTTTGTGCATTAGTAGTGTAATTCAGACATTATGTGTAAGGATAATATAATATAGCATAGTTAGTTTAAGTAGATTTAGACTTTTAATCATTTTTGAATATAGACTTTCAAAATGTCGCGTAAGACTAGTGAAATATGGTCTCACATCGATAAAAAAGACAATTCCGACCACTTCTTCCACCGGAGCCGAATCAGCGGCTAGTGCAAATCAGGTAATCCTGCGGTTAATAAAGTTGAATTTTGAAGTTAAGTTGAGAATTTGAATTTAAAACTTTTCTGCTAGTTCTAAGCCTAGTTAAGCATGACAGAAAATCGCCAACTTAAATAATTGTTAATAAATAAACTAACTAAAATAATTTTCTAATGATGTATATAAATTATGTTTACTTCTTAAGAATACACTTAAATTATAGACTTTGAAATCAGACTCTGATCCTACGTCTCAATTTGAAAAATTGGGTAAAAAAATTATAGAAATAAATAAGGATAGAATGAAGGTAATTTTATTCACTACTCGATTATCATCCCGTGGGTGTCGTAAAAGGCGACATAAGGAAACAAATCAGGAGATGGTCAGCAATTTTTTTTAGGTTTATGCCATCTAGCATCCATCCTACATACCACCTTGAGAGTCAATCAATGTTTGTTCGATAAAATATCTTTATCTATACAACGGCGGTATTACTGATGTGCGCTTAGTTCAATCTTACTAAAATAAATACGGGTAACTTGGTAACTGTCTTAAATAAAATTAATATAAGATTAGTATTTGAACAAAAGACCGTTGTAATCTTGCTTGTAAACCCGCTTGCCAAGCGTGGCAACTATGACAAATATCCCACCTGTGATACAATCTATAAGGAGGCCTATGTGTTCAGTAGTGTAATTTAATAAGCTGTAACAGTGACGGTATAATTTATTACTGCATAACATTGAATATACAAAAATTATATATTAACATACATATTTAAATATTACATCTATACACAATAACATTAGAACCTCTGACTTCTAATCTAGAATAATCTATGTAATTCATAAAATACATGTTGCACTGGTAGTACAGTTTGCGGTTATGGTTCGGCTGTCGTTTGCACATTAAGTAGCAAGCCATTACTGTTGATATCGATATCTGAAAACGGTTTTCAATAACGATACGAAAACTAGATATCGGTTATGTAACCGTTGCAGATAAAAACTGACAACGCCCATGCTTACTCGGTATCACTGGTATATCTCTGTCTACGCAATGTTGCCACGTTGAATTAGCGTATGTCTCTAGACCATGAAGGTTAGAGAACAGGAGAACAATCGCCGTAGAAAATAGTGTCCCAGAAATATGGACACCATCAGTGAGGCGCTACGATCACTAAGTGCAGTCAATAAAAGTCATTTTCAGTCTATTTTTCCGATCAGATGCTCAACCACTTGCACATCCACGCACAATAAACTATTTCTCCATTTTTTAATGTTTCTTTTTGTCAAAAAAGTTAGTTGAATATTGTACAAATGTACAATATTCAACAAACTTTACCTATTATACTCATAAACAGCTAACTTCGCGGTCACTACTCACCGATGTCAGCGCCACTACGTATTCTACAATTTTCAGGACAGGCGGGCTATGCTTTAGTACGTAGTGATCGTTCTCCTGTTATCTAACCTTCCTGCTCTAGACTGCCATCAAAAAGTCCCTAGTTATAAATGAATTTAGTAACAAAAAACTCCCCAAATGTCGCTAAATATAATTTTATTAAAAAACGCGAAACAATAAAACTATATTTATGTTCGATTTTTGTCGTGTCGCTAAAAGTCAACAGAATATTTTTTCTCACTAAACATTGAATTTTACTCCCTAAATTAACAAAAAACTCGTTAGATTTAGCGACAAAGTCGCGAAAGTGGCAACACTATGTCTACGAATATCAGTCATGTCTGGTCATGTAATTTTTTTTATTTACTGGCTTTACAGCTCTGGGTTCTAGCCCTTCTGAGCCTGACCCAAAATATTTACTATAGTTCGTGCCAAATCGGTTGAGAAAAACGGACATTGACCTTTCGGTCGCTTAACCAAGGGCTACAAACCTTCAATATATGAGCACTTTTTATATGAAGTACTTTCTTTATTTATAATTTTTTTTTAATAATGATTGATATAATAGATATTTAATAACTATTATTATAAAGTTATGTAAAAGATCGCTGCAGAAGAAAATTCATCTATTGTTATAAAGTACTTTATTCATTTAACAACAAAATGCATTAATTTATAACACATATAAAGATTCGAGAGATAACGACACCGAACAAGTACGTACTTATTCAGAAGATAAAACTTACAACAATATTATATAAGAACTTTATTTTTGCCATTGGCACGTTTCTTTTAGAACGAACTTTATTTTAAAGGGATGAATTTGCAAAAGCTCAATATGGTGATTATATTGCTTCAAATATTTTTTTTAATATGAAACTGTTATTAAATGAATTGCTGCGTTACTTACCATAAATTGAAATATAAAATTTAACACAGTTTACGCGATGTACCGTAAGATTTTACGATGTTTATAAGAATTACAGACAATATTATTTAAGAAACAAAAAACAAAACATATGTGTTGACCTAGAAGTGTGAATAATATCAATATTTAAATATTGTTATCACATCTAAATTGAGATTTTTTAAGTTATGCCTTTCGATACTCGGCTCATATCTGAGGTCATCGTCCGTTTTTCTCAATCGATTTGGCACGAATTATATACACTCTTTGCTGACTCAATAATAAGTAATCACAGACTACTAAGAGAATATAATGTACTCTGTGTGAAGCATGGAGGTTAGAGAGAAGGAGAACAATCGCTACGTATTAAACATAGACGTATATAAAACATATGGACCTGGCATACCTACAAGAAAAACGTGTATACCTATACTTTACTGAGAGGATAAAATGGCGGTTAATAGGGCAGTCCATATCGATATTTTTATAATAATAACATCGGTAAAAGATTGTGAGATCGTTTTCATATTGTCACGGACACACAGTACGATATCTGTATGTAAAAATCCCCCAAGCTTTCTAACTTATTTATGCCTTTCATCTACGTTGTTTTTAAGTTCATCATTTTTCAAGTCTTAAACCGTAGAACTTATTTTATGGTGGTTCCGTCAATGGCCCGCAGATGGTATTTATTTAATGAAATATAATAATTTTAATATTAGTTTAGTTTTGTCGTGTATCACATTAAGATCAACATACTACCTCAATTTGCAAAACGAAACGCATAACTTGAATTTAACGGGCTACATTGACAGAACTACCATCTAATACCTATTACAAAGAGGTGAAATTTGTTGATATGCAAGGGGTGACCTATGGAACTACCAGTCAGATTTGAAGAAATATTTTTGATTATATAGTCCAATTTTTGAGAAATGCTATAGCCTTAGCTATGTAACACCACGCTATGACCCTTAGAAGCTAAGCAAAAAGAAAAAACGTCAGAAATAATATTAAGCGAAAACGAAGTGATAGCACAGGCAGGTAATGCGATGCGACGGGAAATGGATCGGGGAACAATAAACTTCTCGCTGACGAAGTCGCAGGCACCTACCTTCCTAACAATGAACACCAACTTTTCTAACATGCAGATGATGTCACTTGGAAGAGAAGGCCAAATTGGCCTCTAAAAAGCTTGGCGTGCTCAGCAGAGTGGGACAGTATTTCGTGCCGGCAAACCGCCTGCAACTTTACAAGGCGCAGGTTTGGCCTTACATGGAATACTGTTCCCATCTCTTGGCTGGGACTCTCCAGTACCAGCTCGTTCCACTTGACTGCATCCAGCGCAGAGCGGCTTGAATCGTCGACGACCGAATGCTTTCCGATCGACTCGATTTACTGGCGCTGCGAAGAGATGTTGCATTTCTTTGCATTTTCTTTCGCATATACCATGGGGAGTGCTCTGAGGAATTGTTCGGATTAATCCCAGCCGCCAAATTTCGTGAACGCACTACGCCGCAAACGTCCCGATACCATCTACACCATCTGGATGCTTGGCGGTCCATCACTGTACGTTTCACAAGGAGTTTTCTTCCGCGTACAACCTCTCTGTGGAATAGTTTACCACCGGCGATTTTTGCGGACCGATACGACCTGGGGACCTTCGAGAAAAGAGCTTACTCCTTTCTAAGAGGCCGGCAACGCACCTGCAATTCCCCTGGTGTTGCGGCTGATCATGGGCGGCGGCAGTCACTTAACATCAGGTGAGCCGCATGCTCGTTTGCCACCTCTTTGTAGCGTCGAAATCGTCTATGTCAGTTACAACGTTTCTTTATCTTTTTTTTTGGAGTAGATAGCTTATTCTCCTCCGTTGATGTATATCCAAATTTTTTCTTTGCTGGTTTTGTCACAGTAGCTCTTCCAATTCCAAGAGCCTAAGCAACTCTATATATATAACGGCTACTATGGTATCAGTACCTATTAAATTATCTATACGGTCTACATATCGAAGTATTTATTCAATTCAAGAATTCCACCAGCACTAGTGGAGCTTGATACTCAACAGTGGTTCTTCGTCGCCTTAAACCTCAGAGACCTGTAACTTACACATTCAGTCTTATTTTGGTGATTATCAGGTGACCATTGACTGTTACATTTTACCTATAATTACAAATTCGCTGCCTGGCTCCTATATAGATATGCAACAAATATCTATACCGACAGGTCCTCAATTAGCAGATCCTACTTTTGATTTACCTTCAGCCATCGATATTCTAGTAGGCGCTGAAGTCTTTTGGGACGTCTTAGGTTCAAACTTTATAAACTTAGGTAATAACCATCACAAGCTTCACTCATCCAAATTGGGTTGGCTTATTTTAGGCTTTGGATATCAATCGTTATTCTTGTGCTCAGCCTTCTTTGCGTCATTTTAATTCACAAGAAGAGTCCGAACAACTTACGCGCTTTTGGGAGTTAGACTGCGTGTCTTCTGTGCATGATTTCTCTACGGAAGAGCAGACTTGTAAAAATAAATTTCAAGAAACCACACGTCGTGACGCACATGGTCTCTTCATAGTCACTATCCCATTAAAGGGTTCAAAAGGATGATAGTTTAGGTGACTGTTATATCATGGCCACTTCGATTTCTCTCATTAGAGCGTAGGTTTGAACGCGATTTCGCCTTTAATCAAAGATATCTTGCATTTATTAATGAGTACACACAAAATTACACCATTTTAACTGTATTTTTAGAACATCTTAATTCCATAAACTCTAAAATTAGATTTGTACTATGGAATTAGAGGCAAATAATTCCTTGATAATTGATAGAATCAGGCGTTACTTTACGGAAATCCATTACAATAAAGACATTAATTAATTCCCAACTATCCGCATAAAAATACAATGATGTGTCTTACCTGGATTGAAGAGCACCTTCCGCCCTCCCTCAATTGCGTGCACTAATCCCGTCACCACTAATCCCAGCACTACTACTCCCGGCACCACTACTCCCAACACCACTATTCCGGGAAAGATACACCATCGACGACAATACGACACATGTTTCGCCTCTACACGAGGCATCTTCAGGTGATGTAGACTCTACGGCGGCTGACCGCTAAGCTTAGCTTAGCTACATGTTGGGAGTAGTGGTGGTGGGATTAGTGGTGATGAGATTAGTGCACGCAATTGAGGGAGGGCGGGAGGTGCTCTTCAATCCAGGTAAGACACATCATTGTATTCTTATGCGGATAGTTGCGAATTAATTAATGTCTTTATTTAAATATTTCCTTAGCTTTCCTAGATGGTTTAGTCATCTGAAATCCTAACAACACCATAGGTCACACTGTGTATAGAAAAAAGACCCATACAAACCGATATTTAAACGGTGAATCTCACCACCATTCTTCACAGTTAGCTACCGTGGGCAAAACTTTATTACAGAGAGCAAGAGTGATCTGTGATAATAAACACCTGACCGCCGAGCTTCAGCACGTCACGTAAGTCCTGCACGGCAACAAGCTTCGGGTCCCGTGCCTACGTCACAGTGACCGAGTGAAGCCGGTCAAAGTCGAGCTTAAGCCTGCTGTACTACCATATGTCAGAGGTGTCACAGACAAGATTGGCTACATCTTGAAGCGAGCTTCTATTAGAACATTCTACAAATTGCCAAAGGAGATTAGTCAGTTCTGACCATGCGTCAAGTGTCAAATTCCTCTACAAGATGCAAGAGTGTACAAGCTTCATTGTGAATGTGTTCTCTCTTATATGGGGCAAACAAAAAGGTCAATTGGAACTCGCGTAAAAGAACATATAGCTGATGTGGAGCATCAATGTTCTGGGAAGTCTGCAGTTTGTGATCATATCCTAGACGGCCCCCAACCATTACGTCAGATTTAATGGACCACAAATCCTCGCGAAAGAACATCGATTCCTACCAAGGATGATACGTGAGGCTATTAAAATTAAATGGAAGCAGGATACTACCACCTGCTTGGGACCCTATAATCAATGAAATTAAAACTAAACCCAAGCATACCACTGCAAGACTTCAAGACACGGTCAGTTCATTTTGCATAAATCAAAATCAAAATCACAAAATAAATGTGTATGGTCCACACAGTAATTAAAAAAGCTGAAGGTACTCCGTGTTTAACAATGACATCTAGACGTCAGTCATCTCAGTCCCCCGTGACCATGGATGCTGGAAATTACCCGAAAGGTCAGGTATTAAAAATAAAATAATTAAACGCGATAAAATCCGTAAAAGTAGTTTTGATCAATGTGTAGTGTTCGCGTAAATATAAGAAACATTTACACTTGTCTGAAAATAAAAGATCTGACCGGTTTGAATATAATCATTATTTGCCGTATCATGGTGTTGTACGTGAGTCGAGTACCACCAAAAAACTTCGTGTGGTATTCGACACTTCAGCTGCAACAACTTCAGGAAAATACTTTAATGATATTCAGATGGTAGGTCCAACTGTTCAGGAGGATTTACTTTCTATTCTTTTAAGATTCAGAGGATATAGGTTTGTTGTAACTGTCGACATTGAAAAAATGTATAGAGCCCTTTTAGTGAAGCCTCGTCAGCGTTCGTTACAACAAATCGTTTTTAGGTTCGATTCTTCTGAACTCCTTAAAACCTATTCTCTGAATACAGTAACATATGACACTGCTTCAGCTACGTATCTTGCCACAAGGTTTTTAGTTTCCCTAGCAGAGTGCTCAGACTCTAAAGTTGGTGACTCTATTAAGCGCGACTTTTATGTCAACGACTACTTAAGTAGCAGAAATTCGATTGAGTCAGTCGTACTACTCTGTCGATGTGTTATTAATAGTCTCGAATCAGCTAAATGTTGCCTTAGAAAGTGGTAGTCTAATAGCCTCGAAATTTTAGAGTCAGTAAGCAATATCCAAAATAAGCACTCAGAAAAGGCACTTAATATTAATGAATGTCCAAGCAAAACACTAGGACTATTCTGGGACTCACATGTCGACAACCTTTTCTTTTCAATTAAACCAAGTGCTATATGCAAAATAACAAAACGCATTATTTTATCCTTAATAATTCAGGTGTTTGATACCCTTGGTCTTGTTGGACCATGCATTGTGCAGGCCAAAATTTTACTTCAGCAGCTTTGGGTACATAAATGGGGTTAGGATGAAGACGTTCCAGCTGAAATAAAATCATCGGTAATTGAATTTGTCACCTCGCTTCCTCATCTAAACTCAATTCGAATTCCCCGTTGGGTTTCATGTATTAACGCGTCTTCGATCGAACTTCATATCTTCACAGATACTTCCAAACGGGCTTACGGCTCCTGTGTGTAGGTATGTTCAATCAGTCACAGAAGATGGAACAGTTTGTGTTCGCCTGTTAGCCTCCAAAAATAAGGTAGCACCCATTAAACCAACAACTATACAACCCTTAAGGAAGTCCCTTACCCTTCGATTTGGAAAATCATTTTTTCTTGTGTAATTCAACAATCGTCCTTGGATGCCTTTCCACAGAAATCACTCGACTAAATCATTTTGTACGTAACAGAGTTTCTGAGGTGCAGGAGGCTACTATCGGCCAGAGGTGGAGCTACGTACCTACCAAACTGAATCCTGTGGATCTCGTATCTCGCGGGGTGAAGGCTGATACTATCAGCGCGTCTACATTTTGGTGGTCTGGTCCAGATTTTCTTCATAATCCCATTATTCAATTTCCAACATATACCACCACTCAAAATATTACGTTAACCGAAACTTCATTACATACCTTTGTCAAAAATAATCTAGCAGATCACAGTATCAATGTAATAATTCAATTAATTTACAATACAATACATACTCTTAAATCTAATAAAATATTACACAGTAAAAATAGATTCATTAGCCTCTCTCCATTTATCGATTCTCATTAACATATTACGTGTAGGCGACCTTCAAAACTCTAACTACACTTATGATGTAAAGCATCCCATATTACTCTGTAGTAAACATCACCTAACTAAAATAACATTTAAATCGTACCACCTCTCTCTCTTTCATGCAGAATCTCAACTACTTTTAGCAAATGTAAAGCTGAGAACAAATTATCGGACGCGTCCGTCAGCCGCGGCTGACTGACGAGGTTTAGCGGTGTGCACGGTAGCTGAGACGGCGTCCTCGGACGCCTCGCTTCGGTCATTCCAGAAAGGTTTTGTCAATCGAGAAACATGACAAACAGTGACAGCGAGGACGAATTTATAAAGTTAGCGGCAGCTGCTTTATGTCGTCCTCCAAAAAATAGGGGACCCAAACACTTCTTGTCCATGATATTAATGTAAAACGACTCGAGTGTGATGAATTTCATACATTGTATCCAGACTTACAAAAAGATGATAAACGTTAAAA
The DNA here is from genome assembly GCA_907164705.1 of Parnassius apollo. Taxonomy (NCBI): domain Eukaryota; kingdom Metazoa; phylum Arthropoda; class Insecta; order Lepidoptera; family Papilionidae; genus Parnassius; species Parnassius apollo. Next base: position 320,445 of record CAJQZP010000828.1, read on the forward strand.
AATGTACTTATGAATGTACTTATAAATATAGGCACTCGTGGCCATGACCACATTCAATTAATTTTTTTTTCATTACACATCATGTCGCGAGCGCAGTAGGTTCGCTTGTGTTACTTGAAACGTCCGCGGACGCGTCCCGTGCCCCGTTCACACTGTCCGCGGACGCACCAAACATCCAGCCGGCCAGATTCTGTTCGGACGTCCGAACGCTCAAGAGCGACGCAAGATCATGTCCGCGTCTTACGGCCGATAGTTTGCACAGTGTAGTATTAAATGTACTGGCAAGATCTCAATAAGCCGCGGTTGTCAGCCGCGTCCGTCAGCCGCGTCCGATAATTTGTTCTCAGCTTAAGACTTACATAATGGCCGTTAGGTGGTAGAAATTTAGCAAAACAAATTGTACGAACTTGTATTAGATGTACTCACGTAAAGGGCAAGCCCATCCAGATCATCATAAGTAACCTACCTAGTGATAGGATGCAGCTTGATTTCCCATTTTTAACCACAGGCTTAGATTTTGCCGGGCCAGTGCTAATAGCCGATCGTAAAGACAGAGGTTGTAAGCTATTGTAGTCATACATTTGTGTTCTTGTGTGCTTTGCAGTTAGAGCCGTCCACTTGGAGTTGGTCTCCGATCTAACAAAGGAGTCCTTTCTTGCCGCCTATAATCGGTTTGTCGCACGTCGTGGCAAGCCTCAGCACGTGTACTCCGACAACGGCACTACGTTTGTAGGAGCTTTCAATAAACTTAGACTGTTTCTATAATTATCTTACAATGACATAGAGTCAGAAATTGCAAACAAGGGCATAGAGTTCAAATTTATACCACCAGAGGCAGCAGTAAAATGGACCAAACATCTCTTACTTCGCATTCTCGGTCTTACTCGTCTTACTTATGAAGAGCTTTCGACGTGTCTGAGTCAGAGAGAGGCCATCTTAAATTCCAGATCATTGACCCCTCTATCCTCATATCCTACTGATCTTTCCTATCTTTCCCCTTCTCACTTCCTGATTGGATTGGATCACTCACATCAGTTCCGCATCCTCAGATTGGTAACAGCAACATCCAGCGACTTCCACACTACCAGCGAGTAGAAAAGCTTCGGCAGTATTTTTAGCACCGGTGTTCCAATTAGTACATCACTACTTTACAACAGCGAACGAAGTGGAAAACTACTGATGAAAAGCTAAAGACAGGTACCATGGTTTTAGTGAAGGACGTCAATCGACCTCCTCTCCTCTGGCTGATGGGCAGAGTGATCGCCGTGAGACCAGGATCTGACGGTCATGGCAGAGTTTCTGACATTTTCACCGCATTTCAAAGGGAAAAATTACAAGAGAATTTAATAACATCTGCTCTCTTCCAGTGTCTCCTACGTAATCTTGAAGCCTTCCTGCTTCATCTCGAGGAATATGTTCCTGACGGTCCAGCCCACTATTCTCCCCAGCACGTATCTCCAGGCAGCAAACGGTAAACCGGTTCTGCGAGTGCAGCACCACCACCATCATGGACACAGTGCAGTGCTGCACTTTTTCGGAACCACCCGGTCGCGAACGCACGCATAACGGCTACTCTTGTATCAGTACATACTAAATTATCTGTACAGTCTAGTCTACATATCGAAGTACTTATTCAATTCAAGAATTCCACCAGCACTAGTGAAGCTTGATACTCAACACTGCTTCTTTTTAGCAACTATAGAATATTATCAATTATTTTAGTAATTTTGATATTTTGCAATGAAAAACGTTGTTGTTGATAATTTGCATGATTTTGATGAATCATTAATTTTTAAACAAAATATTTTACATGTACGCTAAGAATTGACTCAACTATATCAAAATTAATGTGGATATTTATATTTAATATTTATTAAGAATCGATAGACTAGCCTACAAAATAAAAAGAGGTATGAAATGTTTGTCAAACAGATTCCCTCTCGATTCTTTAGTTAGAAAAATGGTTGGCATTTGCGTGGGTTGGTTCGAATCCAAAGAAGGACTCCACAATTTACAGCAAAACTTTTCTTGAAAAATATAAATGAAAGAGCAGAATAAAACAAATGTTATTAAAATGAGCCATTCCTACATTATTTGTACCAGTAGGTATAATATTGTTACAGTAAGACTTCAAACACCTATGACAATGGTTGTTGGGAGTACTAAGCTGGAAATTGTTGTCGAGTATGTTTACCTGGGATAAGTAGTCCGACTAGGTAAGTCCAACTTCGACTGAGAGGTCAATCGACGGATTCAACTCGGCTGGCCAGCGTTCGGGAGGTTGCGACACATCTTCTCGTCAGGCGTACCTCAAAATCTCAAAACTAGATTGTACAAACAGTGCGTGATGTGTGACCTACAATACAGTGATGACCTATAGATCTGAGACGTGATCCTTCACTGCCGGTCGTATGAGAAAGCTCAAAGTCGCTCAGTGGGCTGTGGAGAAGCCTATGCTTGGAATTTCTTTGCGTGATAAACTTATGAATGAAGATATCCGCCGTAGAACCTGAGTAACTGACATATCCCCACGGATTAGTAAACTGAAGATGCAATGGGCTGGCCACATAGCTCGAAGAACCAATAACTAATGAAAAAAATGTTCAAGAACCTTGTGGCAGCCTCGTACCGTCAGGCGAAGTGTAGGGCGTCCCTCCACTGGATAGAGTGACGACCTGGAAAGACATGCAGGAAGTCGATGGATGCAGGTGGCTTCGGACCATGCTTTGTGGCACACCTTGGGGGAGGCCTATGTACAGATGTGGACTTTTAAAGGGCTGTAATGTAGATGATGATAGACTTCAAAAATTTTACTTCAAAATCTTTAGGTAAACATAGAGATATATTTGTATGATACTGTAATATATTAAAAATAAAAATCTTGAGATTATATATATTGCATTTTATTTTACAATAAAAATAAGTTTTATTAAATAATTATCAATACCAATAATACATTGATATATTCTAGTATAATTTTAAGGGATTGCCATGGTTAGATTGCAATATCTTTAACAACTTCACAACAACTTTAACGCATGTGATTCAAAAATATTTAACTTTCATACGAGTACGCTGAGGAAATTCAGATACATATTTCATTTTATTTTACAATAAAATAAGTTTTTTTTTTGTTATTAAGTAATTATCAATTACGCATTGATATTTTCTAGTATAATTTTAAGAGATTTTCATGGTAACATTGCAATATCTTTGACAACCTCACAACAACTTTGACTTCACCTGCGTTAAACCTATTCAAGCATTTTAAACTTACTATAAGGAATTACAGGAAACATTATATTATAGGAAATACATTTTCGTTAATATATTTAACTTGTGTAGTAAATTGTATTTATTTAAAAGTAGACTATTTTTCACTTTATGAACTATGATGGTCACATTTAGTATTTGACGAAAATATTCAGAAAAGTACGAGTTTTAATGATAATATTACTTTAATATTATGTTAACAAAAACTCACAGATGAAAAGTCACGTTGTCCTTTTGTAGATTTGACGTTTTTAATTGTTTTTTTGCATGAAAATACACTGTAGTTCAGTATTTTGTCGTAGCTCGATTTACTGGCACGATCACTTCGGAATGACGCACGATGCGGAGCAACTAGTTTTATATAATGGGCTTGAGTCGAACTCTCGTACCTTTTACAGAGGGGTATGTCTTGCGATGCCGCCTCCTTTGAATAAATACTCAATGGGACGGTATTATCATTTTGCATAAAGCTGCTACTACTTCAGCTTTTACCGTCATATCTGAGAGTTATTTATCATGAGAGTGATTTGTCTGAGAGTGGTTTGTTGTGCAAATATGTATTTTACTTAAACTCGTAACCTTTCGTACAACTCCAATATCTTTTTATTTAAAATTTATTCGCTTGAGATCGGCTTATTTTTTTACTCTGAACTTCACGCTACTCTGTATGAGCACATCTGTATTGTTTCATTGCTTTGAGTATTCATCCAACTGGTGAGACCATGCGCGTTAATTTTGAAATAAAAAGTCTGTCGATTTCACGGAGATGCGAAGAAAACTCAATAATTCACTACATATGCGAAATTGAATCGCGTCACTATACAAGCATACTACAGTATTTGTGTTTGTGTTCATTGCAATTACGCATGCGGAATGCCATCGAATTGTACAGGTGTCGATATACTGGCGACACTGTACGTAAACCGTAGGGCGAGGACTATGTCGATATTATATTATCGATAAACAAATCATCATAGTTCACATAAGTTCAGCGTTAGTAAAAGTGATTTTTAGTTTTTTCTTTTCATTTATTACAGCCCTTCACAAGTCCGCTGCTGAACATACGCCTGCCCCCAGGAATGCCACAAAGCACGGTTTTTATAGCGTTAGGTGACAAACGAGCACACAGACCACCTGATGGTAAGTGAATACTGTAGCTCATAGACATCCACATTTATCCTTAACGAAGGATCACAATGCAAATGCGTCGTCACCCATGAGGACTATAATGGAATTCTTCGATTCCAGTAAAAAGGTTCTCTAATTCTCTACACTCATAAAACACAGCAGTATTACGCTACTATTTTGCGGTTGAATTACCATTTTACCATCAGGTGGACTGTGTGCTCATTTGTCACCCTTATCCCATTAAATTAAATAAAAACAAATAGCTTATTAATCCGTGGTCTTTGTCGGGCACTCTGGTTCTACTGCGGATATCCTTATTTCTAAGTTTATCACGCAGAAAACCCCGAGTTTAGTCGTCTCCGTAGCTCGCTGAGCGACTTTGAACTTCCTCATATGGTCAGCAGTGTAGGGTTTCTTAGTGTAATATACAATTATGATTTTATTAGTTAATAGAATTAATTATGGCCAGTTTTTGAAAGACTGATCAAACTCAGATTTTGATTCAAATTTAATCAAAAAGTTGGCTGTGGGTACTTTCCGCGTTGTGTTTATAAAGTAAAAAGTAAAGTGAAGTTACAGCCTATATACGTCCCACCGCTGGGCTCAGGCCTCCCCTCATTTCTGAGAGGGTTTAGGGCAAGGAAGTGTCCGCCGCGCTGCCCAAATGCGTGTTGACGAACTTCACATGTCTTCGAAATATTTTTTTCATATTCCTCAGACATGCAGGTTTCCTCACGATGTTTTCCTTCACCGCCGAGCACGTGGTAAATCAGCACTTAAAATTGCAATTAACAATTTCATTGGTGGTGGCGGGGATCGAACCCGGGTTACTCGCGTTCTGTTATATTTACAGCGAGCGTTAACCACTGAGCTACCACGGCTCTTGTGTTTATGCCGACCAATAAAAACACTAATGCGTAAATAGCTTCATCGGAATTATCGGATATAATATCAAATCCGTAGTCGACATAGCCATAATGCTTTTGACTGCTACCATGATATTTCATCAAATGCTTAATATTCATTTCATCCATGACAAAGGTACAATATTTCTTTTATCAAGGTTACTTTCCGCTTTCAATTTTAATGCCGTCAGTGCTTCTTGAGTCTCTGGTCGACCATTGATGATACTGTACCACTGAGTCAACCGTAGTGTAGGCAGGTACATAGGGATAGGCTTTTCGGTAAATAATCAAGTGTTAGGGTGAAACATCTTTACTCTGTGAAATATTTAGTTCTGGGCAGTTTTCGGACTTACTTTTAAGTAATTGTCTTTTTAAGAGTTCGCTTTCTTCAGTTCCTATCTTTTCTAGTACCTGTTTGTTTTCTTTATTTATCAAAAAATTCTCTGTCAGCGAATCTAGTATTTGTTGCAAACATGTAACTTTTTTATTTAAATATCGTTACTGTGTTTGAAGCCTTTTTATACTATTGCTTTTTATTTCGAGGCGTCTTTTAGTTTAATTTTCCTTGGTGTACAGTCTGTTTACTTAGACACGGTCGTTTTTGTGCTGCACCGTTTCAGCATGTGCTGTATTTTGTCAAAGGTGTGACATTAAAGTTCGTGTTGCGAAGCACCCGAAACGTCGGGAATCAAAAGTCTAAATTAAACGCAATAAAATCCGTAAGATTAGTTTAATTTAATGTGTAGTGTTTGCGTAAATATAGGAAGTCATTACTGTAAACTTAAAGAAATTCTAAAATATTTTCAAGAATAATATTGGTGTCAAGAGTAATAATAAAAATATTTAATCTATTGATGTAATTACAGCTAGATATTACCTCCCACAAGTTCAAGGTTTTTTTTAAAGTTACCCCTACACTAGGATTTTCTCCTGTATCGTGGGGGCAGTTTACAGACATAAATTGCACAAGGACAAACAATCAGACCCGAAACAATTACTTGTAGGCCATATAAATACTTTTTCCGTGCGGGATTCAAACCCGCGACTCCCAGTGCAGCCACTCATTGCTAAGCCACCACGCCACGGAGTCGTCAATTTGTTGGTACAGCAGTGTCGGTTAACATTCTTTTATTGATAGCTTGAGGTATAAAATATGATTTATCAAGATGTTCGGAGCAAATGGCACTAGTCCGTTTATGTATCCAAGATTCATGATTTCTACAAGCTGTAATCCAAGTCTGCTGCCTAAGAGGATCTCTTACAAATATGTAAAATCAAAGTAATAATAGAAAAATTACAAAATACTTTATTGTCAAATCTAAATAAAACAAAACAAGTCCGGCAGACAAATCTGAACGGTAAATTAACTTATCGATAGCTGAAGTTGTAGCGTACATCACTACATTGCAGTATTTTCAGTTGTAGTGATACCAGTTTATTTTATAAAAATTGCATACTTTTGCTACGAGGTGGCAAGTGTCGATCCGACTCATTTGGCATTTAATTTGCATAATATTTTGATAAATACTAGTAATTGATATATTATATAATAACAGGTTATTAAGAATCATATTTAGATTGAGGTGAATATTTAAATCATTCGACAAAATCCACTTCACATCTTAATGTAATTATTATCACAAACTGACTTAGCTAATAGGAAATAAATTTTCGTTAGTATATTCAATTTGTGTAGTTTATTATATTTATTTAAAAATAGCTTCTTTTTCACTTCACTTTTTTATTCAGAAAATACGAGTTTTAAGGATAATATATTGTTAAAAATATACACAGATAAAAAGTTACATTGTCCTTTTGTAGATTTTTTGCATGAAAATACACTGCGATTCGGCATTTTTGCCGGAGCTCGATCGACTGGCACGATCACTTGCAGAATGACGCACGACGCGGTGTAACTAGTTTTATATAACGGGTATGATTCTGACTCTCGTACCTTTGACGGAGGGGTATTGACTTGCGATGCCGTCTCCTTTGGTTTGATCATGGAGGTTGGAGAACAGGAGAACGATCGCCGTAGAAAATAGTGTCCCAGAAATATGGACACCGTAATTGAGGCACTGCGATCGTTAAGTTTGCTCAATAAAAGTAATTTTCTATCTATTTTTCCGATCACATGCTAAACTGTGTGTAAATGTGATATTATAATAAACCGATTAAAAATACTCAAGACTTGGCCTAAAGGTTTAGATGCCAAGCCATAAATTCCAAAAAAAAAAAGATGTCATGCCTTGCATGACATTGACATATTTGTATGAAGTTTGAAGTTTTAGATCAGTCAATCAGTCAGCACAGAGTACCTTTGTATAAACTGAAATCTGTCAGTGATTAGTGGTGATTAGCCCCGAATTGTATCATTTTTGTGCATTATTGGATTTGTTTTTAATAAGATGGATATAGAGGAATGCATGAAGGAGTGGGAAGATTTAATTGCGGACTTTAAACGCCTTGAGGTATGTTAACCGAATAATTTTTGCATATATTTTGTAAACTACATATGTAATATATTTAGTTTTATGAAATGACCCTTACTCCCTTTCATAAACTTTCTAAACACCGATCTAAAACTTTAAAATTATCTCGAGTATCTTGGATTTTTCGATTTCCTTGACCTCTCGTACTTATCATGAGATTTTGATATTTGGCAACAATTTAGTTTTACCATTATGACTAGGGCCCGGATTAATACGTAAATCCATATTTTTAATTGAAATGGCATTTTGTGTTCTGTGAATATATTTAGTGTACAGTAAATTATGATAGTCTGTATTGATAAAGAAAATGCGATTTTATTTCGATATTGCTTTCCATATTGCAAGTATAAACCATATTCCACAAGAAATTAAATAAATTTATCCATATCTTCATTATTTTGAAATGTTAGATGGATGAGCCGAGCTCTATGAAATGAACTAAAAATGAGTTAGGTTAGATGACGAAAATGCCAGCAAATGCTTTTATGGCGTGTGTATGCACTTCTTTAATTTTAACTGCAACCACCAAACGTGTGTAATTAATTGGATGCAAAAAAAATGGAGAAAGAGGAGGCTAAAGCAATTGGGATCTAATTAAAACATTTAAACAGTATTTTAAACAGCACAACGTTAACTTTATAGAAGTAAGCTGAGTAATGTACAGGGTCACTTCATGCTCGAAACTTCGGTCCTTTGACTTGGACGGAAAAATCCAACAACAATCGGAAGTCACTCGAGGCGAGGCGAGGTTGTCTGAAGTGAAGTGAAGTGTTCCTGTACACACTCGTCTTTGCCTTACTTCGTTCAACTTTGCGAGTAGTTTACTCCAGGCATAACATTATATTGGTTAATTGAAAATTTTCAATTAATGGGAAATTATTTGAAAAGAATTTTGTACCCAATTAGGTACAATGATTTTAAAATAACATTTATAAATAGTGAACCACTCTGGCTTTGCTTGGTTGGGATATATTAATGTGGCGTTATTTAAACTTAAGATAATAATTAATGACCATTTATTTTATCTTATCAATATTTCTATTTTAATAAAATTTCTAATTTTTTTGGATAAAATTTTGTCTAGATCACTCCCGATATTACTCCATATTTGTCCGTGAAGTTTTATTGCAATCTTTCCAGCCATTCCAAAGATTGGCTTAGCAGACAGCTAAACAAAAATTAAAAAAAAATTGTGAAAATGCTCACTCGTCGCCCAATGACAAAATCAAAAATTATTGTGGAAAAAAACTCACAGAATGAGTCGTAGCTCACAAATAATCAAAACTGGACTGAATATATATTATTTATAAATACTTGTCATGTGTAAACTTGAGTGCAAATTACTTGGTTACCATGGTTTCTTAAACTCAAGAAATTTTAAACATATTTTTACTGTTATATGTTGAAATAGATTACAACTTACTTGATCACTTGTATTTTTAGCAAAACTTAAGATTTTAGATAGCTCAGTTTGTGAGCGCAGATTAAATGAAGATATAATTGATTACAAACAAATATTTTAACTGCCCTAATCATATATATTCATCATAATCATGCGAACATGCCGATTTGAAAAATTCTTTTACCGTTATAAGGTGGAGTCCCTCTCAGTACCGGACACTTAAGGTTATTAGTAAAAAAAAAATTTAATACTTATATTTTATTTAAATAATTACCATTTTTATTTAAATTAAATTGCTTAATTATGCAATTTAATTTAAATAAAATGCTTATAAATATTACATATTTAAAACCACTCAAAATGGAATTAGTCATTGGTTTAGTTTTTGGTTTGGTTGAAATTTGGCACCTAGTACCGGACGAGTATAAATTTGAACCATTGAGACCAGACAGGACTAGGTAGGTTTACAAAAATTTTAAGTCAAACAATAATCTTACATTATTACAGTACAAAAAATGCCCTGGGCCACGTAATCACTATAAAACATCCAAATAATCAACAATGGTAATATAAACGATTTGTCTCTTTTAACTATGGATAAAAAATTATTGAATATTTTTAACACTACATTTCAACATAAATTTACCAGAAGTACACATTGAGGTATGAAAATTTTTAAATATTGACAACGATCACAAACATAGATATCTGAACACTCTGGGATATTTGCACATGCTTCATGAACCCATCCTTTACACGTTCCACACTGGAACGAGTCCTCAATGTAGTCTTTGCAATAAACAATACAATAGTACTTCTCCAGCTTCTTTAGTTAGTACTTTTTACTTTAGTTTTTTTCCTTTGTCATTTGTCTTTTTATATTTACGATTGACTTCTTCTTTTCTTTCAAATTCTTTCTCTTCTGAATGTCCTTTCTATAGCGAATCAGTCAAAATTTAAACATAAATTTCAGATAACTCTTTTCTTCATCTCCATTATATCCAATGATCTGAAAAGATAAATAATAGAATAAAAAAATTATATGGGAATGCACAAGCACACTATTTTATCAAAATATGCTTGTCTGGTGTCTGTCCCGTTTTTCAGTTCGATGGGTGTTCCAACGTTTTCAGCAGACTGGTGGTTATGTTAGAAAACCGGGATCTGGAAGAAACCGGTGCACATCAGAAAGAGATGACCGTTTCGTCGTTACGACATCTTTACGAAGCCGTTTTACAAATGCTGTTGAGTTGCAACAACAGCTTCGGTCAACTCGGAGAACATCTGTGAGTGTTTCTACGATAAGAAGAAGGTTACACGAAAAGAGTTTAACAGCCCATAGACCTGCTAAAGGTCCAAAACTTACTGCACAGCATCACAGAAATCGCCTAGAGTTTGCTCGCAATCATTTCGAGTGGACTCTAGAACAGTGGCGGACCGTACTCTTCTCTGATGAGATGAGGGTCTGTCTCTTCTGCAATGACAGACGTAGAAGGGTCTACAAAAGCCTGGGGGAGAGGTTCACACAACCCTGCTTCGAAGAATCCGTCGAATACGGGGGTGTGAGCCACCCCCGTTGTCGTTATGTTTTGGGGCGGCATTTCCGTCGACGGGAAAACGGAACTTGTGTGCGTTTCCCGGACTCGGGGTGGCCGTGGGCAAGGGTCATTAAATGCTGGTCGGTACATTACTGAAATCCTGGAGGAACATGTGTTCCCGTATGCTGGTTATGTCGGTGATGGATTAATGTTAATGCATGATAATGCTCGTTGCCACACCGCGGCTATTGTACGGGATTATTTACAGGAGGTCGATATCCCTGTTATGCATTGGCCAGCACGAAGTCCAGACCTTAACCCAATACAACATCTCTGGGATGACCTAAAACGGCGCGTGCGAGCTCGAGATCCAGCTCCAACCACTCTTCAAGAGCTCTAAGATGCGGTACTTGAAGAGTGGGAACAAATACCCCAAGAGGCTGTTGCGACCCTTGTAAGGTCCATGAAAGATCTCATGGAAGCCGTTATCAAGGCAAGGCAGGGGTAACACTAGGTTTTAAGAACTTTTTTTGTATTTATTAAGTTTTTTTTTAATTATTAATTTGCAAATTTCTACATACCCTGTCTTTTTCTTTAATATCTGTTTCGTCTTGTTATAAAAGTAAAATTCAATTAAAATTCCTGAAAGCTAATAAAATTACCTTTCGAATGTTACCCTCAAACCACAACATTGCCATTGGCCTGTTGTGTTAAAATAGTATTTATATTATTTTTTTCGGATGTGCGATTTTTTTGACGCCGAGTGTAGTATCTAATAGAGGAATTAAGCTTTCTAGAAAAGTCCACACTCGAATATTCTACATCTAGTCGGTCGGGACCGGTTTGCTGCATTGCATTCTGGATGTTTCGGTGGAAAGGGCCTATATAAGGCCGCCAATTTTGGTAATTCAATCGGCAGTTTTTATTGTCACGAACCCTAAGCTCGTAACAGTACTACTATGTGCTGGCCGACGCTAGGGTGATCCCCCCTAAAGCTAGTTAATGCCTGAGCCGGTTCAACCTTTTCAGTCAAACGTTTTGAGAACATTTATTATAAGTACATCTAATGAGTGCAATTCTTTAAATCAAGTATTAATAGATTATTTCTAATTGATAGAATCAGGCGTTACTTTGCGGAAATCCATTATAATAAAAAATAAAAATATAAATTTCTTTGCAACTTTCCGCTAAACATATAAAATGATGTGTCTTACCTGGAATGAAGCGCACCTCCCGCCCTCCCTTAATTGCATACACTAACTCCGTCACCACTATACCAAGCACCACTACTCTCAACACCACTATTCCAGGCAAGACACACCATCGACGATAATACGACACGTGTTTCGCCTCTACACGAGGCATCATCAGGTAATATAGACTCTACGGCGGCTGACCGCTAAGTGAGCGGCGAGTCGAAACAGTTGCTATTTATACACGCTGACACAATCGCTCCCTACCAAAGTAGCGAGTGACCGCGTCGTGCGATAACAAAACTGCCAACAGTTATTATTATTGTTATGATTATTTTTAAATACTATTATTATTATTGTTTTGAGTGACAGCGCCGTGCGATAACAAATCTGCTACTAATTATTATTATTGTTATGATTAATATTTTAAATACTATTATTATTATTTTTTTATTGATATTATTATAATTATTTATTACTATTAATCTTAAAATTATTATTAAAGATTGGCCTTAAAGATGTTTAACAAAGGTGAATTAGAAACATTTGTTTGTTCATTCAGCAGTGTATAATTACCATTATTACTTTTTAAAATCTCCAACTGCTCCAGCACACACAGTCGCAGCCCCTTATTACAGGTATGTAACACTTCAAAGGAATGGTCGCTAGCTAGGTTGTGTCCAGTGTCCAAGAGATGTTTAGCAAAATGGGATTTATCAGGATTGCAATTTCTGTACGCGGCCATATGTTCTTTATAGCGCGTCCCGAAATTGCGACCAGTCTGACCCACGTAAACGGCGTGGCATTCGTCACAAACAAGTTTATAAACACCCGATTTTTGACTAAATTAACTTATCTTTATTATTACAAATATTCCTAAGCGAATTGTGAATGCCACGTTAACGTCCGTGTGCTGGAGCAGTTGGAGATTTTAAAAAATAATAATGGTAATTATACACTGCTGAATGAACAAACAAATATTTCTAATTCACCTTTGTTAAACATCTTTAAGGCCAATCTTTAATAATAAAGATTAATAGTAATAAATAATTATAATAATATCAATAAAAAAATAATAATAATAGTATTTAAAATATTAATCATAACAATAATAATAATTAGTAGCAGATTTGTTATCGCACGGCGCTGTCACTCAAAACAATAATAATAATAGTATTTAAAAATAATCATAACAATAATAATAACTGTTGGCAGTTTTGTTATCGCACGACGCGGTCACTCGCTACTTTGGTAGGGAGCGATTGTGTCAGCGTGTATAAATAGCAACTGTTTCGACTCGCCGCTCACTTAGCGGTCAGCCGCCGTAGAGTCTATATTACCTGATGATGCCTCGTGTAGAGGCGAAACACGTGTCGTATTATCGTCGATGGTGTGTCTTGCCTGGAATAGTGGTGTTGAGAGTAGTGGTGCTTGGTATAGTGGTGACGGAGTTAGTGTATGCAATTAAGGGAGGGCGGGAGGTGCGCTTCATTCCAGGTAAGACACATCATTTTATATGTTTAGCGGAAAGTTGCAAAGAAATTTATATTTTTATTTTTTATTATAATGGATTTCCGCAAAGTAACGCCTGATTCTATCAATTATCTTAAAAAGGCTAGCACGGCCGAACAGGCAAGACTCTATGTTAAATTAACAAAGCTACATCGTATTGCTGCTCAAAATGTTTGGTTTAATCAGCAGTGTAAACAACTTCATGTTATTCCCAATTATATCCAAATACGTTCTAACACACATAGTCGAGCGGCCAGTGTTGCCATTTCCAAAGCTCAGAATATTTGGCTTAATGAGGAATGTCGTCGTTGGTTTTCCAATAGAGATAACTTAAAAACCCACCTTAAAGTATTATATTCTGAACTTTCATATAAATTACATAATATTGAATTTGATATTTTGGATGGGAAAGCCAGAGAACTTGCTTCAATGGCCATTTACGAGAAATATCAAATTCAATCCCATAAGTTAAAACGACTTGTATCTTCTTCATCCCGTAAACGTAATAACGACATACATACCGAATATCACCAATTTTATCCCCGTGTTAAAAATCTTTCCGATGTCCAGTTTCCAACGGATGAGTTGTCCCTTTTACACAAAGGCCTAAAGTATAATTTAACACCTTCGGTCTCCCAAAGATCGTTAGAGACTGTAGCCGTTGACGCGGAGGTGGCTGCTGTGATCGGGAGGAAAGATAACATCGTTAAAAGTTTGTTAGCTAAAGAAATTCAGGAGGCACCCGCATCTTCCCATTGCAATCCTGAGTTCCCCATTTTTATGTCACTAAAACATAGAATAAAAGACAATAACCTTATTGTTACTAAGGCCGACAAGGGAAATACTGTTGTCATTATGGAGAGTAGCGGGTATAGCCAGAAGGTTAACGATGTTATCCAAAGTGACGACTTTCAGCTGTTAGAGTCTGATCCAACCAAAAAGTTTACTTCGGATATTAAAGTATGTATACAAAAGTCGTCATATGTTTTTCCCGATCACAACTTGTCTCGGAGCAATCTTGTTCCAATGAATCCTCAAGCACCCACTTTATATGGGTTACCTAAATTACATAAAGAACATGTTCCTATTCGTCCAGTTGTCTCATATATAGGTGCACCAGCTTATTTCCTTGCTAAAAAATTAAACTTACTCCTTCGGGAGAAATCTGGTTTCAACCCCACTTACAGCCTTAAAAATAGTTTAGAACTTATTTCCAAAATAAAAGATATTCGTATTCCACCTAAATCTATGTTGTTGTCTTTAGACGTTGATAGTCTTTTCACAAACGTCCCATTCCCTGACTGTTTGCGTATACTCTCAGATCTCTTTAAAAAACGTCGTCTGCATCCCGGAGAAACAAATGATCTTCTTAATTTAACCTCTCTCTGTATGAAACAAAATTATTTCCGGTTTAATAACCGTTTCTATCTACAAAGAGAAGGGTTAGCTATGGGGTCCCCTCTAAGTCCACTTATGGCGGACATTTTCATGGATGATTTCGAAAAACAACATATAGTTGTTAACCAAAATATCTTATACTATTATCGATATGTAGACGACATAATTATTTGCTGGACAGGCACAAGGAGACAACTGGATGTTTTCCTTAATAAAATAAATAGAGTCCACGAAAAAATTAAATTTAAGCTTGAATTGGAACAAGATGGCTCCCTTAATTTCCTTGATTTAACAATAACAAGAAAAGAGTCGTTACATGTTTTTCAAATTTATCGAAAGCCAACTCATACCGACACGGTCATCCCCGCATCATCGTGTCATCCATGGCAACATAAATTAGCCGCTTTTTTATTGTTACATTAACCGTCTGTCCACTGTTCCATTAAATAAAGAAAATTATTTAAAAGAACTTAATATAATTTATCAAATTGCGGTCTCTAATGGTTTTTCAAAAAGTCTCATTGATAATCTTATTAAAAAGAAACAAAAGCATGTTGTTCGCAATTCTTTGTACGCGGTTCGATCTCAAAGTGTCCGGCGGTATGTGGGTAGTTTGACCTACTTAGGCCCCATATCGGAAAAAATAGCTAATAGTCTTAAGAAAAACGGCGTTAACGTGGCATTCAAAACAAACAATTCGCTTAGGAATATTTGTAATAATAAAGATAAGTTAATTAGTCAAAAATCGGGTGTTTATAAACTTGTTTGTGACGAATGCCACGCCGTTTACGTGGGTCAGACTGGTCGCAATTTCGGGACGCGCTATAAAGAACATATGGCCGCGTACAGAAATTGCAATCCTGATAAATCCCATTTTGCTAAACATCTCTTGGACACTGGACACAACCTAGCTAGCGACCATTCCTTTGAAGTGTTACATACCTGTAATAAGGGGCTGCGACTGTGTGTGCTGGAGCAGTTGGAGATTTTAAAAAGTAATAATGGTAATTATACACTGCTGAATGAACAAACAAATATTTCTAATTCACCTTTGTTAAACATCTTTAAGGCCAATCTTTAATAATAATTTTAAGATTAATAGTAATAAATAATTATAATAATATCAATAAAAAAATAATAATAATAGTATTTAAAATATTAATCATAACAATAATAATAATTAGTAGCAGATTTGTTATCGCACGGCGCTGTCACTCAAAACAATAATAATAATAGTATTTAAAAATAATCATAACAATAATAATAACTGTTGGCAGTTTTGTTATCGCACGACGCGGTCACTCGCTACTTTGGTAGGGAGCGATTGTGTCAGCGTGTATAAATAGCAACTGTTTCGACTCGCCGCTCACTTAGCGGTCAGCCGCCGTAGAGTCTATATTACTTGATGATGCCTCGTGTAGAGGCGAAACACGTGTCGTATTATCGTCGATGGTGTGTCTTGCCTGGAATAGTGGTGTTGAGAGTAGTGGTGCTTGGTATAGTGGTGACGGAGTTAGTGTATGCAATTAAGGGAGGGCGGGAGGTGCGCTTCATTCCAGGTAAGACACATCATTTTATATGTTTAGCGGAAAGTTGCAAAGAAATTTATATTTTTATTTTTTAGATTATTTCTAGACAAACATGCTCCATTGTCAACCGCATCTTAGCTTACTATATATAAATATACCTATATAATATATATAATTGAAAAAATTAATTAAAAAAAAAAACAAAAAATAACTAACAAAAACACGTGTGGAGTTCACGCGCAGTAATACGGGTGATAGACGTACGAACTTGAAGTACGCGGTTTTTTAAGATCGCGAACTTACTCGGCTCGACATCGGTGTCACACGTGAAGCTTACTCACTCTGTGTTGCGATGTCGTCGACAGAAGAAGCATTGTGTTATTTAGGAATTATATCGTACTAGCTGGTGCTCGCGACTAGCTCTGCGCAGGATTAGTATTTCGAGTAGCTTATATTAGCGTGGCGTAGAAAAGAACTAACATTATGACATTAAAATTATCACCAAAAATAATTTTTGAGTCCAGTAGACCCCACCTCATCCGCCGTGCGTCGGACTGCCGTTCCCGCCGCCCGCCACCGCCGGCGGCGCCGTGCAATATGTGTAACTCTAGCGGTTTTGGCAGCGCACGTCAGAATAGTTCGCAGTTGGTAGATTTTTTCACACTTGACATTTATCTTCATATTTTAGACAATTCACACAATATCTTTATAAATTGTATCTTTTGTATTATTCTGATGTATAATCTATATTATTGTAGTTTCATTAAATCCATTCAGTAGTTTTTACGTTAGAAAAGAGTAACAAATATGCATCCATCCATCCATCTATACTTACAAACTTTCGCATTTATAATATTCTATTAATATTATACTGTATTAACTTATACTGTATTAAATTGTACTATATTCAGGTACTGTAGTATATTGTTACGCGCTCAAGTCGACGATACACTAGCGCCATCTAGTGTCAGGAACGAGAGCGAGGGGAGCATTGAGAAAATGACATCACAAATCACTCAACCGACAGCGCCATCCGAAGAACTAAGTTTCTAGAAAATCTACACTCGCACACTCGTCCCTTTGCGCGCATTTACTTGAATATTCCGGATGCTTCTTTGCTAATTTAAATAAATAGGCGCTGCAAGATGCGATCGAGGCAGTGTTGATTTGGCGAGAAAAGCGAAGCTTCGGAGCGGAATAAAGTGAATTAGTGTGTTTAATTATTGGTGTTTTTAACTTTAATTTGTGTAAAGTAAATTAAAGTGTTAATTTAGGTAATTTTATCGGCAATTTTTATTGTCACGAACCTCAAGCTCGTAACAATATTTACGTTGTATTTGTAAGTATATGTAAGTAATACTTATCCTATAATCAAATAAACAAAAATAAAACAATTGTAATACAACTGAAATTAAAATATAAAGTAATATGTATTTCTACTTAAATTATCCGAACTAAAAATAATAATTGTGCCTACCTAATGTACTAAATAATAAATCTCTTCGAGAATCGAATTAGCTGTAAGAAAGGACGCAAACTGAACATAACCGTCAACGACGTCCGCCCTCCGCGTCTGCCCGTGTTCAGTCGGCTCGCGCACTAGGCGATCGCGCATCATTGCTTGGACGGCTCCTCCACCCCCGCTTTGCGCTGGTGCTCCATTCATGTCAATCTTATCGTGATAAATTTTAAACTATTCGTCCAAATTACTTTGTGTAAAAGACAAAGTTCATCTACATTAAATATTGAAAGCGACAAATGTATCAATTTTGATAAATACTATAATTAATGTGTAATGTAAAAAATTTAATTATATTTATGGCTCACTATTTTGGATATAATGGCTTCCACATTAAAGGAAGATATATGTTGTCGCGGACTTTTATTCCGAACTACTTAAGACAAACAATCCCACAGAATATTATGGTCGTGTAACTCCAACGGTTTAGGCAGCGCACGCCAAGATAGCTCTCAGAGGGCAGAAATTTTTCCGACTTACTTGATACTTATCGTTATATTATGGCAAAATTCTGTATGTATAAACTATATTACTGTAACATTTCATCTAAATCCGTTTAGTAATTTTTACGTGAAAGAGTAACAAATATCCAACTATCCATACTTACAAACTTTCGCGTTTATAATATTAGTAGGATTACATTTTAAAAACTATAAAAAGACGAATTCGAAAAGTGTGGGTAAAGAACTGGCTTACGAAAAGACAGAGTTTATGACATTTGAATTTAGTAATGTTTAGTTCAGTTAAAAAAAATTGTTTTTTACGGTACCCAGCCCTTAATGAATTAATTTTCTTCTTGACATTATAATAGTACCATCTCTTTACTCTTTACGTATAATTTCTAATAAATTATTGTATCCTTGAAACTTCATATTTTTGTCTCTGTAATCGTTGCTTCTAATTTTCCAAGGACAAGGATTATTTCGGAAGGCTTCTGTAAAATCGGTTAGCAGTTCATGTGAATAAGTTCGGAAATCACTCATATTGAGAAATTTCTGAATCAAAATTAACAAAAATTACAAAAATCTGAAACACTACAAGCGTTGCGCGTCCACGGCCTGGCGAAACAAAATGGATAGACGTACGAACTAAGGCAAACTACGGGCAAAATTTCAAACTTGTCGGATGGCCAACGAACTTACTCGGCGGTTTTAAAGTACGCGTACTGCAACTTACGTCTATAACGTCTATAAAAGTGAAAACATGAAATAAAATGAAATATAAAACAAAAATATTTCACGGCAATGTTTTTTTTTTCTCTTTTTAGTGCCGCTTTTTCGTTTGAAACTAAAACGATTCTAAAGATGTTTTCACTTCAATAATTATAATGCATACTTATTATGGATTATAAAATCTTAAATTACCTGAAAGCTTCTCTGAATACTATATTTGCAGTGATGTTAGTATCTGGTAGCAGAATATATTGATTTTCGGACAAGTTTAGGCTTCAGGTCAGGCCCAGTGAGAATATTTGCAAAAACCACTTTGTCTTTTAGTTATTTTGTTAAAAGTCTTAATTTCTCAATATTGTAATAGGGGTTAACGACTATTATTTAACTTCAGGACGTGTGATGGCTGACCTGCTGGATTTGAATTAAAAAATCATCGGATAGTGTCGGTATCCGCTTTGTTTAAGGTACAAATATAAAATACGTATTTATACATTACAAGCCTATATTAACTATTCATTCAGCAAACTTAGTACGACTTAAAATGGAAATACTTTATGTTTCATAAAAATTTGATCTGGTATTTTGTTTAAAAAAAGAGATTTTCATGCATTTCATTTACTGCAAAATGGCTCGTAAAAGAAAACGTAGAAACCCTATATAAGTCTTCGCCCACCGTAACCAATAGTTTGCAACTCAATGTTTGTTATACTAACACTCAAACAGTGTCCCAAATACACATCTCTCCAGAATTAGTAGAAAAACTGTTTAGTAAACTAGAGTGATCCAAGAGTTCTTGTTGCCATGGAATACCGCCCATCTTTATCAAACTGTGTTAAGAGCCTGGCTTTTCCCTTATCGCTTCTATTTGCTACCTCTATAAAGAAAGATACTTTTACGGCGGATCGAAGCGTTCGATCGCGTGGATCACATTATCCTACTTCAAAGATTGAAAGTATTGACCTATCAAGGTGGACTACTACACACAGCCTTTCGAAACGCTCGCAGATAGTTGTCCTTGGTAGTTACAGATCAAACTTCACTACAGTACCCGCAGGCGTTCCACAGGGTTCCCATTTTGGCCCTCTATTTTATAATGCCTAGACCACACACATCGCGATAGTATTCCGACAGTAAAAACACGTTGCGCGTTGTAAAGTTTATCGATGGTTTATCGGGATAAACACACTCTAAACACAAAATGCACAATGATCTAGCCATACTGTCAGATAGCCCTTCTGTACAAACACTTCAGCATTCGGTAACTTCGGTATACCGACAGTCAAACTTGGCTCTGCTGAAGAGACTGTAGCACCGCCCAAATTTCGACGGAATCAAAGGCTTTCTCATAGTCCACATACGCCAGGCAAAGTGGCAGATTATACTCTTTGGTCTTCTGTACAATCTGCCGCAGGGTATGTATGTGGTCTATGGTACTGAAGCATTTATGGAAACCGGTTTGTTCGGGAGGCTGGAATTCGTCGAGTCTGCGTGCGGGACGATTCGAAATGACTCGAAAACAGCACGTAGACGCGGCTCAGAAGGGAAATAGATCTGTAGTTCTTCAAGAGAGCGTTGTCGCCTTTCTTGAAGAACAAGAGTGTTTAAAAAGTGCGGTGGGCACTTACGCTTCTCTTCTCCGGAGTAGTTCCACCGTGGAGGACGGATTTGAATAGCTTCTGAAGGACTTTAAGTACCGGTTCTGGAGAGCCATTCTAATCTCGCTCAGACTGACGTCCGGGATATCATCAGAATAGTGTCGGATAATACTCGCTCTTGAATAGCGCGGTGGACACTTACTTGCCCTAAAACCCTCTCAGAAATGAAGGGAGGCCTGTGCCTAGCAGTGGGACGTATATAGGCTGTAACTTTACTTTTGAATAGTTAATCACAATTGCGTGTGGCTTCAACGATGAAGTACAGCTGCCCATAGAACCTTTCAATTTTGCTCAAAATCTTAGGTGTTCCGTAAACGATGCTGCCACACTCGGTCTTCAACTTCGACAGTTGGTTCTTTCTGGTAGACAGATTTCTCTTGGTTTCGTTCGATCGCTCCTTCAATACGAGCAGTATTAAAGTTGCGTAAGACTCGCCACATGCATGTGGAGATCTTTCTATTCAGTTGCCTGTATGCTATCAAATCTACTGAAGACTGCAGCTTCATTTCCCGTCTATCAGCTCTGAGATTAAGAGTGTGTTCGTAGAGTTTTTGTGTTCTTCTGCGTCGGGTCTTGCAGAACTTAGTTCCGACCGCATGGACAGTTTCTACTAGCTTGTCATTCATATCGTCCACTGTATTGCAGTCTTCTAGGCACTGAAAACGGTTTTGTAATTCGAGCTGAAAGTTTTCGGGACCCGGATTAGCGCATGAGGGGGAAGAAGCGTTGATTTCATTAGACGAGACCTCAATGTTGTCAAATCTGTTGAAGGCTGCAGCTTCATTTCCAGTCTAACAGCCAATGAGGTTTTTTTTATATAATTTTTAAATGATTATTTTTTATTTAAAAGCAGGTGCATCTCATGTGGTCTCATATAATTTGATCGAGATCTGACCAGTAGTTTTTGAGTTATCCTGTTATAATTAATAAATATTTAATTGACTTTGAC
Organism: Parnassius apollo; assembly: GCA_907164705.1. Taxonomy (NCBI): domain Eukaryota; kingdom Metazoa; phylum Arthropoda; class Insecta; order Lepidoptera; family Papilionidae; genus Parnassius; species Parnassius apollo. Next base: position 342,110 of record CAJQZP010000828.1, read on the forward strand.
TGCATTGATGATGCTCTCATTTTATTTATATTGAAGTTGGTTGTACAAAATTTTCAATTTTACTATTTGTGTACTTTTGAAATAATTTTAATGTAACTTTTATAATTAGTACCCATATTTGAATAGTATCGACAGATCTGTAGTGTTATGTTATTATAATTTTATGAAAAACAAATTTTGCTTAACCAAATAAGTTCTAATACTTGTAATAGCTGTTGTTATTCTGTTTTAATAAAAAAGCAATCTTTTTATACCTAGTTCATAAGTAATACTAACAAAATATTAGTGTTATGCCCAAGCCCAAATACTCAAACGCTGCTCAATTTTAAGACGCCGTTAAGTCTCGTGCTGTTTCTAACACTTTAAGTTAAAGTGACGGTGACACCACGAGACTTAACGACATCTTAAAATTGAGCTGCGTTTGATTAGTTGGCCATTAGTTACATAAATAAATGAATTATTCTTCTTTTTTTTCATCTCTCTTAGTATCAATTATGCAAGAAGTATTTATCATTCTTGAGGAGATGGGAGATATTTAATAAATATTTGACCAGCTTGACAACTGCTAGAGGAAGAGGGGGTCAAAAATGCGTGAATGCATGACATATCTTATAGGCGGCCCTTAATTTATTTGTGTATCGTGTAACGCGATATCTTGGCTAATTTTGAACCGATATAAATTATTTTATTTTTAGTAAATAGGCTATACGAGGGTGGATTGAAAAGTACTCGGCCTAACCAAGAAAATAAACACATACTAAATCAGTTATATTTTTATTTTTCTACATAATCACTATCAAGTTCAAAACACTTTTGCCACCTCCCCTTCAAAGCATTTAGACCGTTGAAAAAAAAATGATTCTTCCTTAGAGTCAAAATATGCGTCTACAGCTGCTTTGACCTCGTCGTTTGTCGAAAATCTTTGACCTCCCAAGTGCTTTTTTAGGTTAGGGAACAGAAAGAAGTCTGATGGTGCCAGATCAGGTGAATACGGCGGATGCGGTAACAGTTCAAAGCCACAGTTGTGAATTTCAGCCATTGACTGTACTGACGTGTGAACACGGGCGTTATCTTGATGAAACAGGACTTTTCTTCTGAGCATTCCTCGACGTTTTTCTTTTATTTCCTCTCGTAAACGACGTAGTAAGGTACATTAGTAATCAGAATTTATAGTCTGACCCCCTTTTAAGATAATCAATCATAATCACACCTTTCGAGTCCCAGAATACTGAAGCTATCACCTTATTTGCCGACAAAATCGACTTAGCCTTTTTAGGGGTGGTGAACCAGGTCTTCTCCACTGTTTTGATTGTTGTTTTGTTTCCGGTGTACAGTAATGAACCCATGTTTCGTCCATAGTAACAAAACGATTCAAAAAATCATCTGCATCGGCTTCAAATAACTCCAAACAGTCGCGTGAAATAGTCAATCGCGTCCTTTTTTGTTCAACTGAAAGCAGTCGCGGAACCCACCTCGCAGACACCTTGTGGAAACCCAACTCGTTGACAATGATGTTTTGAGTTCGTTCATAAGAGATGCCTATAATCTCGGCTATCTCTCTAATTTTTGATCTGCGGTCTCCCATTATTAAATCAAGTACTTTTTTAATATTTTCGTCAGTAGTTGACGTCGAAGGCCTTCCAGAGCGGGGTTCATCTTTCACACTCTCTCTACCACGCTTAAATTCTGCTATCCATTTTTTGACGGATGAATATGACAGAGCACAATCGCCTAATGTACTGACCATGTCATCATGGATGGCTTTTGATGATAGCCCCTTCTTATGGAGGTACTTAATGACGGCACGCTGCTCGATTTGCTCCATTTGCGGAAATTATGTCCGATTACTTTGTTAATAAATTTATAAAATCACAACTAATTATCGCACACGTTTCGAACTTCACACAATGAACTAGTCTGAACTGAACTAAATAATGTGGGTAGATTTGATTTTTAGAATTGAATGGATCTGTGTTAGGCCGAGTACTTTTCAATCCACCCTCGTATCTTTGTCTTCTATATCCTATTAAAATTTAAAGAAAAATTTCCATCCCCAAGGATGAAAAATAGAGGTGAAATTTTTAATGTGTGTAATTAATACAACATTGTATGAGCCTTTACCTTAATATTGTGATATTGCTTCACTCAAAAGGGTCTCAAATGTGTGACCTAAGTATTTTTAACCGACTTAAAAATACAGTCCAATTGAATACCTCCTCCTTTTTTAATGTGTGTTACCTCAGAAATTTTTTCTGGGTGAACCGATATTGATGATTCTTTTTTTTTTATTTGAAAGCTGGTGCTTCTCATCTCATATAAATTGATCAAGATCTGACGAGTAATTTTTGAGCTATCCTGTTATTAATATAGCGTATTTAATTGACTTCGTCTACATTGATAATGTTCTATTTTATTTATATTGAAGTCGGTTGTACTAAATTTTTAATTTTACCACTTGTTGGTGTATAAAAAATACCAAGTGTCTAGTTGTTCCCATAATGTGATGAATATAAGGTTGACTGAGAGAGAATGCCTGAAGTCCGCCCCCTGAAACCCTTTCGTTAAGATGTAGGTAAACAATAATGTGTAAATAAATAAATTATATAATATATTCCAGACAATAAACAAGGATTATGCAACCAAGCTAGAAGAAGTTGGAGAGCTGCAAGCAGCATGTATGAAGGAACTTAATCATCAAAGATATCGCATGTCGGTTATCACAGGTGCACTGAAAAGGTCAGATATAATAGTTAGTTACTGCTGCTATTATTAACTCTTATCATATTATTTGTATAATATGTCTTATCGTTTTATTTCATAACTGTTTCAAACACGGTCTTAGCTCAAAATAAAATATTTATATAATATTGCGATATATAATAATGTTGCAAAAAAGTTTATACATTAGATTATTAAATCAAAGATTTATTCCATAAGTTACGATCCATGTGATTTAACAGATAAAGTTGGTCCTAAGACATATTGTATCATAGAATCAAAGCCCTGAATTCAGAAGCTGTGGGAAATATTTCTTAATAAGTTTTATAGTCAACCAAATCTAAGAAATACCTTTTGACGTTTCACATTAATCATTTCGCAATAACTTTGCTCAAGCGTACTCACGACATTTAAAATAAGCTTTTCCGTAAATCCGACGAATTATAAAGTTATGTATATTTCTTTACCTCGTGTATATTTTTTATCACTAATTTAAATTCGCATCTTTCAAACAAAGCAAGATATTAAAAAAATATCCAGTATCACCTTTTTTTACTTGACGTCGTTTCAATGATATGTCGCTATGTTCCTTACCGTAGTGTTTGGATCGTTAAAATTCATTGTTATGTGAATAATCGGCAAAAATATTCAGATAATCGGTAAAAATATTCAAATAATGAAATCGTTATTTTTTAAATGTATGATTTGTTCAACTTAATTTTGTTTTTAAAATTCATCAATCGTGAACAAAACAAGTTTTTTTTTTAATTTGTGAACGCAAATTTGTGTAAGCAAAAAAATTCATATACAAAGCCGCGCTGAAAAAACTACTACGTAATTTCAATCTTCCGCCATTTCGGGAGCTTACTCTGCGTAATTTTGTAATTTTGTGTTTGTATTCTTATTTTGTTACTCAGCTTTAGCTTTTTGGACTATTTCTTCTATATTCATTGAAGCATGTGCCCATATCACAAAGGATGATTGGACAAAAGTGGTATAAAAAACAAAAAAAAATTGATTATGTATGACTTTGAAAGAGACATTAATTTTGACTGCATTATCGAAAATCAAATAATAATTAATCTAAATAACGACAGCTCAACTAGTTGTACTGAAAGTGATTGAATAAATTTATTTTTAATCTAGTTTCAATCTTATATTTTTATAAATGTGCCTCTAGAAATAAGCAGTAACAACAAATAAGAAACTGATCAATCTTGTGTTTTAAATTATGCGTTTTTTATTTATTCTGGTATTATTCAAACCAAACTGTAAATGATTACCAACTATAAATAATCGTTATCGTTTTTTTTAAAAATCGAATTTTGTACGTTTCCATTTTTTGGTTGGCATACTTGGTGCAATAAGTCTGACAGCTGTCAAAATGTATTTCTTAGATTTGGTTGACAATAGTGTTTTTAAGTTACGTAATTAAAAAGTTCATTTATAAACTACACATAATAACAAAAATTTTGGCAACTGATTTATTTTTCTATAAAAAGTAAAAATACTGGTTTAGATGGAACAAAATGTTAATTGTCTTTGCAGAGTCTTATCAATATAATCTACCAGATTATGAATCATTACTTTGTAAATTATTAATTGGATATCTGGACCAACACATATATTAATCCATTTTTAATTTATAACTTAGTCAAAATCATCTACAAAATCTTTGATATTCATAACAATGTTCTTTATCAAATGTCTTCACTTAATTTCTGTACAATCTATCTATCTATATAAAACACAAAAAAATGTTTCTACCTATGTATATAGACTGAAACCATCCAACCGATTTTTATGAAATTTTTCATGTGTGTTTGAATTAGTCACTAAACTTTTTTTTTATATTCACATTTGCAACTATGTTGATCTAGAAATCATCCGTGCGAAGCCGGGCCGGATCGCGTGTATTTTATATACAAGTAACATAACTGAAATGATTTTCAATAATTATTCTGTCATTCGTTTATCATTATCATTACAGTGCATTATAATTCTCCAGCTGAGTATATGCTTTCCACACAAACTCGTATTACAACTATAAGGCTTTTGCTGAAAAACTCCTTCATTCTCATTAGTTTTCAGTTCTTTCAATTGCATGCTGGTCTTTCGATAGTTCATCTTATTAGTCTATTGCTTGTTATAATATTAAGAACTAATTGAACTATATTGCATGTACTAATGTTAACAACATTCGAGAGTTATTTAAAATAATATTAAATGGAGTATGTGAAAAATTTCAGTATTTGATTAGATAGAAAATTTATATGGATTAAATTATAGATTATTTTACATTAACTCATATAAGATAACAGTATGTTATATCTTTTTCAGTTTCCCAATCTTATAATATCGGCACTGATAGCTAATGATAATTTAGTAGTAATGTATGAATTGGAAAAATATTCACTCAATATTATACTTTGTGTTAATCACCGTAAGAGTATCCAATACAAAATATAATCCCGTGGGTGTCGTATGTGACGTCAGCGCCTATTTACAGTTCCGACAGCCCTAGGCTAACTGAATATGCCCCCCACCCCTCACCGGCTTGTTCTGTCTGTGTTACGATATATAGAACAAACAGGCTTGTGGCGGCGATGTCGTCACGCCACAAGCGAAACACACCGAAGCCTAAATCGCGCTATCAAAGTTCCGAATCATAAACAGTATATATAGAACATCTCCGAACTATCACACGGAGTGTTGGCCGCTCCCCGGGCAGAACACCTTGCCCGGCGGGAGATCTCCCCTTTTCCTTCTAGGCTCGTAGTCGGAGTATGCATCGTTTATTACGACCTTGATGCTCTGATTTTCAAGTAAACTAATGATCCAAGTGCACAATTTCTCGGGAAGCCCGTAGAAAGGAAGCCCATATTTATTTGTTTTGTACCAAAAAAAGAAAGAGCTACAAGTAAAATACTTAAATATAAAACTTACTCTATTTATTGAGAATATTGTACCAAATTCTGTGTGGCGTCATAGACAACTAAATGGGACAGAAAGACATACCACTGTCGATAATACGACACGTGTCTCGCCTTTGAACAAATGAGATGATGAGATGATGAACAAATGACATGATAAATACACTCTCGCGATGTGGTCGTTTAGTAGATAGGTAGTCCACTTCTGGCTCACTGAGTCAGAAGTGGTATAACGTTCGTCAAATCACGATCCTAAAAAAAAAGTTTTGGCATGCTCTGATCACGCTCGATCTGTGGTCCGTTTTTGCGTAAGATGCACGGTTCCGGAGATGTGCAGATAGATCAATTAACTCTTATCTAATTGATATCCGGTAAGGGCCTCCACCGTCATTAGCGCCCCATTGTTCTTATCTATTTATCTATTGTTCATTGAATACCGTCATTGTCTATTTTTCCTCGGCGTATGCGTCGGCTTATCAGTGCTATTGTATTATACTTCTTTGTTCCTATCTACAACGCTAATCTGAATCATCAATAAAACACATTACCTAATTTTGTTACAATTTTTATTTACAAAATACAAAATCTTATTACTTATTGTCTATAAAATAGGAGCGAAAAATCTCATCCACTAAAATATCATTGTACAATGTGTTCCCTGTAAATATCCTCGTAAAAATATGCATTGAACATCCCTGAAACTTATATAGCAAATACATTAAGCAATATTCATAACACTGAACAAGACGCAACACGAATGAATGTTGAGATAAGCAACAGAATGTGAGATAAGTTTGTTGACGCATAAAGTTACTCGTACTATCAGTTCCACTGCAGAAATTCTTTAGATTAGAATTATTACTTACTGGTACTATATAAGACCGAGCGGCTACAGTCATGGAGTTAGTGTATGGTCGTATGACCGCAGTGGGTCTATCAATACTACATTGTCTTACAATTTTTATTTTTATTGTACTACAAATGTCCAAAATACAATGATTTGGTAAATGTCATAAATTTAAACAAATGTTATGTGTGTAATAATCATATATTTGCAAAAAATAATCACAAAATTTTACATTGTTCTTGTGATGAAGTGGGGTTTTTTTACAAGAAGTTATTGCTTGAAAATAAAAATTTTAACAATTAATCATATAATGTTTGTTTGATGTTCCCAAACATTACGTTAATGGTACACAATATATAGAAAAAATATATATAGTAGAAAAAATAGACAATGACGGTAATCAATGAACAATAGATAAATAGATAAGAACAATGGGGCGCTAATGACGGTGGAGGCCCTCACCGGATATCAATTAGATAAGAGTTAACTGATCTATCTGCACATCTCCGGAACCGTGCATCCTACGCAGAAACGGACCACAGATCGAGCGTGATCAGAGCATGCCAAAACCTTTTTTTTAGGATCGTGAGTCGACGAACGTTGTACCACTTCTGACTCAGTGAGCCAGAAGTGGTACTACCTATCTACTAAACGACCACATCGCGAGAGTGTATTTCTCATGATGATGCTTTGTTCAAAGGCGAGACACGTGTCGTATTATCGACAGTGGTATGTCTTTATGTCTCATTTAGTTGTCTATGACGCCACACAGAATTTGGTACAATATTCTCAATAAATAGAGTAAGTTTTATATTTAAGTATTTTACTTGTAGCTCTTTCTTTTTTTGGTACAAAACAAATAAATATCGGCTTCCTTTCTACGGGCTTCCCGAGAAATTGTGCATTTGGATCATTAGTTTACTTGAAAATCAGAGCATCAAGGTCGTAATAAACGATGCATACTCCGACTACGAGCCTAGAAGGAAAAGGGGAGATCTCCCACCGGGCAAGGTGTTCTGCCCGGGGAGCGGCCAACACTCCGTGTGATAGTTTTTTTTTGCGCCCGAAGCAAATATGGGCAACCCTCCGGAAAGCGGAAGAGGGAGGCGGTGAATGCTCATAGCATACCACGCAGCCGGCTGCGTGGTTATGTGGAGACTTTTACCCACTAAACACCGCCTTTTAGGGACTGGCTTACGGTCTAACTAGAGATCTCTAAGCCGTATACGAACGCGACCCTCCTTGGCAGAAAGGAGGGCACAAGCGGCGAAAAGCCGCTTGGAAGTGTGCCTAACTAAGGCAGATTAAGGGATGTGTTATGTCGGCTCGGCCTGAGCCGCCAGGAGGCTGTTCAGGTCAGCCGAAAGCTTGTTGGGGGGGGAGGAGTGTGATAGTTCGGAGATGTTCTATATATACTGTTTATGATTCGGAACTTTGATAGCGCGATTTAGGCTTCGGTGTGTTTCGCTTGTGGCGTGACGACAGCGCCGCCACAAGCCTTTCGATTCGATTCCTTTTTTGTTTTTTTTAAAGGATCGTGAGTCCACGAACGTTGTACCACTTCTGACTCAGTGAGCCAGAAGTGGTACTACCTATCTACTTCGTTTGTTGCCACCCTCCCTGAAGGTTAGCGATTGATTGATGACTATTTATCCTGATAATGCCTCGCTTAGAGGTCCAGAGGTCTTTTACATAATAATATTCCATTCATTTTCTATCATTGTTTCGATTGTACCACAGGAATTTATGTTTTATGCATATATGGAATTTTCACACCAACTTTCGTTTCGAAAACATATAGCCAGAAATCGTTTTATCCATCTCATTATCATCATCATTACAGCCTATCACAAGTCCACTGCTGAGCATAGGCCTCCTCCAAGAAATGCCACAAAGTATAGCCCAGAGACACTTGCATCCATCGACTTCCTGTATGTATTACCAGGTCATCACTTCTAACTACTGGGATGCCGTCCTACTCCTCCCTTACCGGTACGAGACCGCCACTTGAAAATCTTTCATCTCCATTGGTTGCACTTAAATTATACCCTAGAAAGCGGGTAAAATAACGACGATTAGACTTCCCCATCGGTTCTACAAAGTTATACTCTAGAAAGCGAGAATAAGAAGACGACGAACAAGAAGTAGAGAAACAAAGAAAATGTTCTTTACGTCCAGTTCTAACTACGAAAATTCTAAATACTGCTTACCAATATTTTTAGAACTATTTTCTCTTACGTGGTAGAGCCACGCTGCAGCTATATTGTGGTTGCAGCACGAATGGATCGGCTCGACCGGGGTGGGACCACGCTCTCACATAATACCAGCGTAAAATAGCAGCTTGATGCTGCTGTATTTCGTGTGGTGAGTGCAGAGAACCGTAGACCCTTTTTACTGGAAACGAGGCATTCCATCTCAGTCCTCAGGGCTGGCAACACATCTGCATTTTGATTTTTAATTCAAGATAAAAGTAGATGTCTATGGGCCACAGCATCCACTTACCGTCAGGTGAGCTGTGTGCTCGTTAGTCATCCTTATTCTATTAAAAAAAAACTGATTTATTAGATAAAAAGAACTTCTATATAGCTTGTGTTATGTAAATTTTGTTACAGAAATTTTAAAAACCTTAAAACATTTATGCAAAAGTTATATATAAAGTATTTTTTGACCCGCAGATTAGAAAAAAAAGGTGTCACTAAAGATGAGCGCGTGTCTAATCTGGAAAAAGAAATCATGAAGAGGAAAGCAATGCTTCATGAAATTGAAGCTACTCTCCCAAAACAAAACAGTCTCTACTTAAAAATTATTCTTGGAAACGTAAATGTATCGATACTGAATAAAAATGACAAGTAAGTTTACTGTAAATATACATATTATTGCCCTGAATATCCCACATCAGTTTAGACATATTTATTTTTGACAAAAAACTTTGAAAACTTTCCACAAATTTTCTACCAGTATAAATCTAAAATAATCATGGTATGTGCAAACTATCTTTTTTGCTTTTGCTGGTTCTTGCTATATGTGGATAACAGCAAATCCTACATACTGTAGAGTGTAAAATAGCAGCTTAAAGCTGCTGTGGTTTTAGAAAACCGGAGGTTTCTTTTACTGGAAACGAGGGATTCCATCATAGTTCTCATGGGTGATAACCATAGAATACTATAATACACAATAGAATGCCTATCAACTTTATTTTATACGAGGATTGGCATCGCCAAACCTGATTCGATGTGTTGGCAGACTGAGTAAATTTACACATTTTAGACTTTTGATAATGTTCAAGATCATCATTAAATTTTAATACATATTTATTTGTAAATAAGGTGCAATTTAGCATTTTCTAAATAATTCGCATGCGAAATTTGGAAACGATTGTAACGTCAAAACACATCTCGTGTTGACATTTATGCGTGTGAATTGACGTGTTAGTGACATTTTAGTGGCTCCGCCCACTCCACCGTTCTAGTATGTATTATAGTATTCTATGGTGATAACGCATCTGCATTATGATTTTTAATCGAGGATAAATGTAAATGACCGTGTTACAGCATCCACTTAGCATCAGGTGGACTGTGACATTTGTCGGCCTTATTCTATAAAAAAAAAACTGTCAAACAGGTTATTGTTTAGCAATGCCTTGTTTATGTCTTGTTATGGAGGTAAAGAGAGTTGCGGTTTACGAGATTCTATTGAACAATCACGTGCTGTCGGTCGTAAGAGTGGTCTAAGTAGTGCTAGAAAGATTTTATAGCCTGTGTTAAAAGGTATAATCAACTCTTATTATATTCCAAATGTAGTGTTAACACTGATGGAACCAAAGTACTAAGGGACTGCAACTATAAATCCGCCTATCAAGTGTGGTGATAAAACTAAATTATTTCTACAATGAAAGACGACTATGTTTTATAGTGAACTTTTACATAATAAAGTTCTTATCTTTATTAATACTTATTCAAATATTTTACTACAAGTGTTTAAATTAAAACTTAATTTCAAATTGTTATATTTCCTACAGATTTAAATACAAAGATGAATACGAAAAATTCAAGTTAATTCTTAGTGCAATTGCATTTGTATTGGCTGTTGCAAATCTTTATATAGACTTCAGGTAATTAACGACTACTTCTTTTTTACTGTTGTTTTTATAACCTTGTAAGAAAATTGTGTCTTAAGTGCCTTTTTTATGTGACTATTGTATTGTCTTAAATGTTGGCTTCTTCTTAATTCACATAATAATATGTTAATCCTATAAAAATTATTATGAGATCTGTGTTTCACTAGGAAAATAAAGTGTTAGAACTGTAAGTAAAATAAATTATAAAAGACCTGTTATTATTATCAACCAAATCTAAGAAATACCTTTTGAAGTTTCACATTAATCATTCCGCAATAACTTTGCACAAACGTACTGAAACGATTTAAAATAACCTTTTACGTAAATCCGAAGAATTTATCTATAATTTATTACAACTTGTAAAGTATTGTATCACTCATTTAAATTCCAATCTTTCAAACAAAGCAAAATATTAAAAAAATTACCAGTATCAACTTTTTTACTTACCGTCGTTTCAATGATATGTCGCTATGTACCTTACCGTGTTTAGTTGATTAAAATTCATTGTTATGCGAATAATCGGCAAATATATTCAAATAATCGATAAAAATATTCATTAATCGAATTTTTTTTTATGTATTATTTGTTTAATTAAATTTTCATTTTTAAAATTACTTAAATTACGTGAGTTGTGAATAAAACAAGTTCAAGTTTTACTTTGTCAATGTAAATCTGTGTAGGCAAAATAACTTATATACAAGGCCGCGTTAAAAAAACCAATACGTAATTTCAATCTCCCGCCATTTTGGGATCACACTGTGCGTAATTTTGTGATTTTGTGTTTGTTTTCTTATTTTAACTTTTTAGACTGTTTCTTCTATATTCGTTGAAACATATGTCCATGTCACAAGGGATGATTGGGTAGAAAGTGATGGAAAAAAAATTATGGATGACTTTGAAAGAGACATTAATTTTGACTGCATTATTTAAAATCAAATAAGAATTAATCTAAACAACGACAGTTCAACTAGTTGAACTGAAAGTGATTGAATAAATTTATTTTTAATCTAATTTCAATCTTAAATTTTTATAACTTTGCCTCTAGAAATAATCAGTAACAAAAAATATGAAGAAACTGATAAATCTTGTGTTTTAAATTATCCTTTTCTAATTCATTTTGTTACTATACAAACCAAACTGTAAATGATTACCAACTCTAAATAATCAATATCGATGTTTTTAAGAATCGAATATTGTACGCTTCCATTTTTTAGTTGGCATGCTTGGTGCAATAAGTCTGACAGCTGTCAAAATATATTTCTTAGATTTGGTTGACTATAACCACTAAAATCAAAATATTATTGCCAGAATGTGCTGCAACAAAGTTTTGTCCTTTTTTGAATACTGATATTGTTGTCATAAATGCAACCTATGATACTCAGGAGACGAATTTGAATCTATTGACAACTTAAACTTCAAAACCCGTGTGGTTGAAAAGGGACAGACAGATAAACATACATATACAGTGTGTTAGTATATACACCGTTGTCCTTGAAACCAGTGGTTTGGTTTCACTTAAAGAACGTGAATTTAATGAATTAAAAAAACGCTATTTTCTTTCATATAATTTAAAAAGTTTCTGTCCGTCACCGTCCGTAAATTCATGGATACTCTATATGCCCAAGTGACGTAATCACTGTAAATATCACCGCCCGCGCACACTACACAACATTCAACATAAAAACTTAATAGGTACACCTTAAATCATTACTCTACACCTGAGGTAGTCTTTTAAAAATAGAATAATTTCAAGAGGTATTGAAAGAGTTAAAATATACTCTATTTTTCAAATGTTAAATATTATTTGCAAAGTTCCTTATGCAGAAGTTATTTCGGAAATGAAAATTACCTATTCTCTATTTTGAGATGTGAAAATTATTTGCTCTTTTCCTTGTGCAAAAAATATTTACGGTCTATTAATTATGTTTTGCTTCCACATTGTGCGTACTATTAATTATTCCATTTTAATGTAATATTATAAAATTATAACCCCGGTTCAATTCCCACCGGCACCATTGAAATTGTTAATTGCAATTTATGTGCTTATTTACCACGTGCTCGGTCGTGGAAGAAAATATCGTGAGGAAACCTGTTGGGATGTCGCAGCGGACACTTCCTTGCCCTAAAAACCTAAAAGTGAGAGACCTGTGCCTAGCAGTGGGACACACGTAGGCTGTAACTTTAATGTAATATTTTCAAAACCAATGAACACTTCTTGAGTGATTTATAAAAATAAAAATCCATTTGAAGTAGTAGGCTTTATAATCGTATAATTTAAATATGTCTTTTTCAGGCCTCTGCAATTAATTTTAATTTTTCTGCTAGTTTGGTATTATTGCACACTGACAATCCGGGAAAGCATTCTTAAGGTTAATGGATCGAGAATCAAGGGTTGGTGGCGTCTACATCACTTTATATCCACGGTAGTAGCGGGCATATTACTCATTTGGCCACAAAATAAACCATGGGAAGAATTCAGACATACCTTTATGTGGTTTATTGCGTATATTAGTAAGTACTTCTTAAAGCTAATCCCTATTACTATATATTAAACTACAATTCTTTGTGTTTCAATCATTAGATCCTTAATAATTATATTATTGTTGTTGTGTTTGTGGTTAATTATATCAGTTCTTACTCAAATCAACCTAGTTTATATACAACTTAGTTTTTCCCAAATCATAGACTTAAAATTTATTTGTTAAACGATTTTAATATTTGTCGATTGTTTTTGAAATTGAATCTTGAATTTCATCAGTTTGTTAAAGTACTTACAAATGAAGTTGACTTTTTTGTAATAATAGTTTTATCAGCTGGAGATTTGCTTTCCTATAATGTACTTTCATTCGAAATATGCCACTCGAGAACCTTTCTTCCCCATCGGTTGTCGGTTCTTAGAGCTATATGGCCGACCCATTGCCATTTCAGCTTACTAATCCATATAGCTATGTCGATTACTCTGGTTCTATTGCGATTTCCTCATTTCTAAGTTTATCACACAGAGAAACCCCGATCATAGCCCTCTCCATAGCTCATTGAGCGACCTTGTGTTTCCTCATACGGCCAGTAGTGAAGGACCATGTCTCAAATTCATAAGTCATCATTGGCAACACGCACTGATTGTACAATTTTGTTTTTAAGTTATGAGGTATACCTGACGAGAAGATGTGTAGTAATCTTCCGAACGCTGCCCAAGGTAGAGGTAGCAAGGTTCTCGAGTAGAAGTCTCCTCGTACCGGTAGGCAAAGTGTGGGGCGGCCTCCCACTAGGTGGAGTGAGAACCTGGTAAGACATGCAAGTAGTTGATGCATGCAGATGGCTCAGGACCGTGCTTTGTGGCGTTCTTTGGGGTAGGCTATGTTCAGCAGTGGATGTGTAAAGGGATGTAATGATGATGATGATGATTTATAATATATTTGCTTTAAATAATCATTTCACAGGTGTAGTTCAATACATGCAGTTCAGATATCAAAGTGGAGTATTGTACAGGCTCAAGGCATTAGGTGCCAGGCATAACATGGACATTACGATTGAGGGTTTCCACTCATGGATGTGGCGGGGGCTGTCGTATCTGCTGCCGTTCCTTTTCGGCGGATACATTTTCCAGCTCTATATTGCTTACACTTTGTACCATTTAAGTTATCACCCCGAGGCTACATGGCAGGTTTGTAAACTATTTTTATACTAACAGTATGTTAGTGCTGTTTATTTAAAACTTATTCCTAATTACAAAAGTAATGTGTGGGACATAATATATTATAGTGTGGAGGAACTTAAAAATTGAATCCATCACAAATCATAAAAATTATACTTTTTAGGCAAAATGTATGCAAAAGGTTGCTGGAAGTTTCATATTGTTGGAAAATCCTGCTAGCAGTTACTAACTAAAGTCTGACGAATTATTACATTCATATTATTTAATTTTAAAGTATTATTTTCTGCCTTATATAAAAGCCATTAAGTTCATTTCATGAAGAATAAATTCTTCTCGTTATTTGCTAATGTTTTTAACATTTCAAGCTACATTTTGAATTATTACTAAATTGTCATTTATATTAAATCCTTGGTTAAAGGCAATTTAGGATGTGTTTGGATATTTTTATTGAGCTCAGTTCCTATTATTGATTTTTATGAAGTAAATATGATAAATAGTTTTAATTTATTTAAGTGATCAGTTCTGGAACTTCTAACAATTATTGTCGCCCAGAAAAATCATTACAGGTGAAATTTATCAGGTTGTATGTTAAAATAAATAATTTATTACTTTGCAACCTTTCCGCTAACTAATTACAATGATGTGTCTTACCTGGATTGAAGAGCACCTCCCACCCTCCCTCAATTGCATGCACTAACTCCGTGACCACTAGTCCCAGCACCACTACTCCCAACACCACTACTCCCGGCACCACTACTTCCAACACCGCTACTTCCAACACCACTATTCCAGGTAAGACACACCATCGACGACAATACGACACATGTTTCGCCTCTACACTAGGCATCCTCAGGTAATGTAGACTCTACGGCGACTGACCGCTAAGTCTTAGTCCTGTAGAGGCGAAACACGTGTCGTATTATCGTCGATGGTGTGTCTTACCTGGAATAGTGGTGTTGGTAGTAGTGGTGCCGGGAGTAGTGGTGCTGGGACTAGTGGTGACGGAGTTAGTGCATGCAATTGAGGGAGGGCGGGAGATGCTCTTCAATCCGGGTAAGACACATCATTGTAATTAGTTAGCGGAAGGTTGCAAATTAATAAATTATTTATTGTAATGGATTTCCGCAAAGTAACGCCTGATTCTATCAATCAGGTTGTATGTCTCAGTTATTGCGATAAAATCTTATTATTTAATAATAACCATACACAATGTGTCAATATGGTGTGCAGTGGCAGCATGACAGAATCCATTGCGCCCCATATCATCCTTTGGGTGTCATAAGAGGCTTAGACAGCACCATCATCATCCAAAATAATAATAATAATATAAGAGCTTTTTTATAAAATAAGGGTGACAAACGAGCACACAAACCACCTCATGGTTAGTGGATGCTGTGGCCCATAGACATCTACATTTATCCTCAATTAAGAATCTTATTGCAGATGCGTTATGAACCCTGAGGACTCAGATGGAATGCCTCATTTCCAGTAAAAAAGGATCTCCGGATCTCTACACTCACCATACGAAACATATCAGCATTAAGCTGCTATTTTACGCTGGTATTCCGTGAGGGCGTGGTCCTTCCCCGGTCGAACCGACTCATTCGTGCTACAACCATAATATAGCCGCAGTGTGGCTCTATCGCGTATGAAAAAAGCTTAATAAACTTATACAACACTTACTGGTTATGAGCTGTGATGATACTGCTAATTATTTTATTTTATACTGATGATCCTGATCAGGATAATAGGGTAAAGTTACATGCAAATTTTGCAGCCGTCTACAAATCGGTGAAAATTACATTAAAACGTTGCGTAAATATACACGCGAATCTAATAAATGCGTGTTAAAAAAAAACTGTAATTGCTCACCTGCCTGCAAAGCTTGCCAACTACAGCAAATATTTCCCCTTTGTGGCAATCTATGGAGGAGGAATTAAAATCAATTAAAATTAAACGCGATAAAATCCGTAAAAGTAGTTTTAATCAATATGTAGTGTTCGCGTAAATATAAGAAACCATTAGGTTTATTGAATGTTCGAGATTTTATTTATTGTCACATTGTCATCGATATTTTCCATCGTGATTTTTATCATCATCATCGTAACCAATCACGAGTACACTGCTAAACATATGCCTTCCCCAAGGAATGCCACAAATCACGATCCTGAGCTACCTGCATCCATCGACTTCCTGCATTTCTTACCAGGATGTCACTCCATTCATGGGGACCCACTGCTTTTCATTATGAGGCTCCTACTCGAGACCTTTCTTTGTCATTGTTTCTTTGAGCTATATGGCGGACCTATTGCCACTTCAGCTTACTGATTCATTAGGTTATATCGGTGACTCTGGTTCTCCTCTGGATATCGTCATTACGAAGTCTATCACGTAGAGAAACTCCGAACATAGCCCTCTCCATAGCGGGCTGCGCGATACAGAGCTTCCTTATTCGACTAGTAATGAGGGACCTATATCATTACTGGCAAAACATACTGGTTGTATACTCTTGTTTTGTGAGGTATACATGTCGAGATGTATCGCAATCGCCAGAATGCTGCCCAGCCGAGTTAAATTCATTGATTGACCTCTCGGTCGAAGCTGGACTTACCTTGGCGGAATATTTGTCCTAAGTAAACATAAACGGAAAGGGACGTCCTGGGCGAAAGTTTATCGACCAAATTGGTGATATATTGAAAACGGGCCAAATTATATATGGATGTGTAGGAGGCGAGATAGATGTGTCAAGATCGTGCCAAATGGAATCCTGTAGTCTCTGCCTACCCCTCAGGATGACAGGCGTGAGTTATTTATGTTATGTTAAACATACTCACCAACAACTTCCGATATTAAAGGTGTCATGAACTTATAAAGTGACCTTGGATTCGTTAAATACCTTTCCGTTGGGAGACAACTAAGGAGGTTATTGATAAGGTTATAAGATTCTGTCATAATGACTATATCAACAGTTAGTAATACAATACTAACTGATGATATAGTCAATACAATAAATAGTAAAATAGTACAATACTCACCATTGATATTGATACTGTGTAATTTTCAGTCCAGTAACTTGATAATGCCTTACAATGCAGCGGTGAAGAGTTTAGGAGATATAATGTCACCCTGTTTCACACCTTCTTGCAGCTAGACAGGTTTGGTTGGACAACTCTGGTTGTGTACTCTGTTAGCCATCGTAGCCCTACTGTGTAAATATTTCAGGGAATTCAATTCAAGAGAATGTAGCACCGCCCAAATTTCGACAGAATCAAAGACTTTCTCATAGTCCGCATACGCAAGATACAGTGGTCATTGTTCCACCTTAGTTTTCTGTATGATTCTCCGAACGGTATGTATGTGGTCTATAACAATAAATCCTTTTGTAAACCAGCTTGTTCGGGAGGCTAGAAATCGACAAGTCTTTTTGCAAGACGATTCGTGATGACTTGAAAACAGCATGTAGACCCGTCTCAGAAGGGAAATCGGTCTCCAGTTCTATAATGAAACGGTTTCGACTTTTTTGAAAAACAAAACTACCGCAATTCTGATCCACGCTTACAGAGTATTGCCACCATGGAGGACGGCATTAAAAACTACCGATCAACTTTAAATACTGCTCTTTCATCCATTTTGAGAAGTTCCGCTGTAATCTTAACTTCGCCCAACGTCTGTCATTTTTAAGGTGCTGGAGAGCCATTCTTATCTCGCTAGCTATAACGCCCAATTTATCATAGGAACGCTATCGGATGAGACTTGCTCTTGGTTCGATCTCGAGCAGTCTCATCGTTACTGATACTTGTGTGTGGCTACAATGACGATATGTACAGCAGTCCGTTGAACCTTGTAACCTCGCTCAAAATCTCATGGGTCATTTAGCGCTGCTAAAGTTGGTCTTCAATTTTGACGACGAATCGTCAATTTTGAATACGAACCGTTTTGATGTTACGCAACATCAATAATTCTAGAGATCTGTCTGTTCAGTATGCTCGTCTAACAGCTATAATATTAAGAGTGTGGTGTATGAGTTTATAGCAATTTACAAAGCTCTGAATTGTTTTCAGTTCGTTTGTGATTCGAGCTTTTCGGGGCTTTAGATGAGAGCATGAAAGAAACGGAGTGTTGACTCATTCGACGTAATCTTTACAACTCAACGATAAGTTACAGTGAACCTCTCACTATTCTGTAATTCGTACCAATTCTCACCCTTCCGTTCATCGCAACGCCATTGAACTGGTAATATTTAGTGGTCATAACCTGACTATAATGAACGCCAACCTTGTGAACATCCTCTCACTATTTACGACATTGTTGACAAGAGATTTTGGACGAAAAATCCGACACCTACTTAAGTAAGACAGGTGGTCATTCTCCCAGTGATAAAATAAATTGCAGGATTCAAGGAGTATCGTGTACCCTCTCACTACTCACTCTCTTCGAACCCAAGATAATCCTATAATATCCCAGCGTTCTTGTCTATCTCTTCCTCCAGGACCAGGCTATTAAGGCGGACTTCAGAGTGCGTGCGTTAAATGTTGCTAAGTCGAGTTTTCGAAGGTGGCAACCGTAGTCAGGAATATTGGGGCCGCTGGGGGCTGGGGAGCTTATTGCACATTGAAGGATGTTTGATATAGCTGTCAGTCTTGGCGGCTAGACAACCGCAGTTTATTTAAGGCGCTGCTGTCCTATTGTCGTTTTGTTTTCCTATTTTAGTTCTTAATAGAATATCCCGATATAGTGGATATCTTACACCGCCACTACATGGAATAAAGTAGCCAAACATTACTTAGTGTATATAAAAACAAATGTAAGGGGTATAGGTTATTTTTGATGATATTACGAACATTGTTTTGAATAGTTTTATTGATTATATACAATATAAAATGTAGAAATTAACATAAATATTATAGGTACATGGTAGAGCCACGCTGCAGGTATATTATGGTTGTAGCACGAATGGGTCGGCTCGACCGGGGAAGGACCACGCTATCACAGAATACCAGCTTAATTCTTCTGTGTTTCGTATGGTGAGTTTAGAGATCCGGAGACCCTTTTACCGAAAACGAGGCTAGTCCTCAGGGATGACAACGCATCTGCGTTTTTATTCTTAATCGATGACAAATGTAGATGTCTATGGGGCACAGCATCTACTTACCATCAGATGGAGTGTGTGCTCGTATGTCATCCTTATTGTAAAAAGAAAAGATGCTTATTCCATATTTTTATTACAAATAATATGAACCAAAAGAAAGAAATAGGCTGACAATTGTTACTGAAAATCAGCACATTCATAATTTACGTATTTAGGTGATAGGACTGTTTACTGTTTATGGGTCCGTCTAGGTATGTACTATTCTCTTAGCGATTTCCGTCGCTAAATACCAACTATTGCACAGCTGTGCTCGGTCGGAAGGGTATAGAGAGCCATTATAATTACAGGTTGTAAGTTATTCCACCTTAGTCTTCATAGGTGCCAACGCATCTGCATTTTAACTCTTGATCGAGGATAGATGTAAACATCTATAGGCCGCACCCATTTATGACCAGGTGGGCTGTGTGCTCGCTTGTCACCCTTATTCTATAAAATATATAAGGATGGAATTATTACGTTATGGAGGGTGTACGAAGGTCAGTACTGAATTAACGGGCTGTTACAACTTTGACATAGTAAAAGAGTTTATAGTTAGTTGTATAGGTTCAAGTATTTTAAACAGAGGGGTTAAAAGGTTCATATTTCTTACTATTTCTATAGACATCCTTCAACATTTTCACTTTGCTACGTATAAATTATAATAACTCATGTAAGTTATTAAGTATATTAAATTAATAAAATTATGTTTATTATAGATGTTGTGAATTTTAAAGCTCAGAAATAAGGCGAATTCGACATTCCTGATATCATTTTATTTTAAATGTTTAATTAAGCACTAAGCATGCTTTTAACGACTTGTAACAAATAAATATTTTGTGCATTGTCATCTATTAAAATATTTTTTACTTTTACCGTTGTGGGTTGAACAAATGATTTTTTATATAATAATATACGTAAATTTATTTAATTACCTAATGAATACCTGAACGCCCTCTGTGCAATTTTATTTTAATAATAAATAAACATATCCTATATATATATATATATATATATATATATATATATATATATATATATATATATAACATATGTCTGTGTGCAAAACAAACAACAGGTGCCAGCTTTAAGCATATCGTTCCTGATGATTGGAATTGGCAACACAGCTACCACCCTCATGGTGATACCACAGAAACTCAACGAGCAGGTAACCGTGTAACGAGTGTTACCTGCACATCAAACGCACGTATTAGTAGCGTAGCAAACCATTGTTTTTTATAGAATTATTTTAATAGAACAAATTTAGTAACACTGAAAGTTTATCTAATTAATCCTATTCATTTTAGACTTCATTTTTTCTATAAATTCCAAATATACGCAATTTTAATGTTTTTTGAACCCATGGTTTCCTTATCGGCTTTTTAGCATAGTTTAGAAATTTATAGAAATTTCCTATTGTTTGCCTGAAAGGCGGTTTAGCGACTGCAAAACCAAGCGCCATTTTAGTTGCTCTTCTAAGATCTCTAATCTTGCGGTAGGAGCGAAGGTGCCGAACTTTCAGTGTTACTTAATACATATGCAGCTTCTTGTGTGTCTAATATAAAAAGTAAACAAATATTTGTATTACTCAAGTGAGAAAATTATTGTTATATAAAGTTACTCCTTCACGAAAAACAATCTTAAGTGTATTTATTATTATGTCTGTCTTACATTACAAAACATGTTTCATTGATAGCCTCGGATTTAAACTGTGGTGTCCCAAACCCAACACATTAGGTTAGCACATGCCACATTTGTAGATACCTCAGAAAAATTATTTTTTAAATGTTATATTACATTAAAAGTATTATACAACTAAAATTCCAAAAATTATATTTGAATTAGTCTCTTTGCTATATTACATTTCTATAAATCAAGAGAATTTACTTAAAGTGATGACTTTTCACCAACGCCATTGAATAAATTTGAAGAGAACTAAGTCGGCTTTGCAGGTCGATGTGATATTAATTGACAAACCATGTAGATCGCGCTGTTACAGTATTATTTCATTTCTGAGATTTGTTTTACCAGATTTCTGCCTTAAAATTGCTAAGTTATTTGAAAACCCCTTAAATGGTTGTATTTACCTATTTATTTTCGATGTAGTAGTAATTGACAAACCATGTAGATCGCGCTGTTACACATTGTAGTAGTAGTGTAGTATTATTTCGTTTGGCTATCGTAGAATACTAAATTTATAAAAAGTCGGGCGCGCATGTTTTCGTTCAAATTTCAACGTAACGTATTATTGTGGCATATTGTTTGTTTTTCCTTTAATTTTTTTACTTTATTACAGTTATGTTTCTCCATAATTGCGTTGGATTTAGTGAATTTCGCTTCTCCGCAGTCACTTTTACTCCTAACACAGAACATAGAGAAAATAACTGTTGCTGTTGCTTTCAAGTTTGTTTGTAGATCAAACGTTACAGATATCTTTTTGAGGTTTTTGTAGTTTTTCAGAAAGTCCAGAATATCATTGTAAAAAAACAACATAGTATTTGAAAATAAAATAGATAGATACAAAATCGATAGGTAAATACTCCCATTTAAGAGGTTTTAAAATAACTTAGCAACTTTAAGGCATAAATCTGGTAAAACAAATCTCAGAAATGAAATAATACCGTAACAGCGCCATCTACACGGTTTGACAAGTACTACTTGGGCCTTGCTGCGAACCCGACGTAGTTCTCTGTAAATTTATTCAATGCCGCTGTTATTATTGCTGCATAGATTCCATACATTAGTTGACAGAGCTTGGTTTTGAGAACTAAAAAAAATTACATTACATTTACACTTTAGTTCGCTTTCCGCGGGACTTCTTTCGTGAAACAGATTTTACTTTAAACCTGATACTAACTAAATATAAACTGCTTTTTGTAATAAGACCGTGGTGTGTGTATTTACTTTATATCGTTCTTCTATGAAGTTAAAAATTTGTATATTAGAGTGGTAAAAGATGCTTGAATTGCGACATGTTATAATTTGTTAATTATCATTTAAAATCCTTTCACTTTTCATCGAAAATAATATTTGCTTTTAACATTTTAAATAAGAACTATATTTTTGCATTCCTAATGACCTCCCTACATTCATAACATTAAATAATATGAAACAGTATTTCTCATATCAATGGCAGCTAATAATGTGGCGGGCGATTCTCTTGTCAATTCTTAAATCCCATATCTATTGCTTTAGTTTGTAGTGTTTGTATTGTATAACTCGAATGCATTTTATCGAATAAGCCGTAATTATGTGGACCAATTATTGTGTCGTAGTTAATAGTTTGCTTATAGTTCATAAAATATAAAGCTATCTTTTATGAACCATAGTTTATGGTGCATTGTTATATTTGAAGCATGTGTCTTTTAATGTTCTATTATAAGTTATTTTTGTTACCTCAATTTTTATTAAGACTAGCGCTGGCTGAACTCCTTTATACTTAGAATTAGCTCATGTATTTAATAATGTGAATGTAACAAAGGAGTGGATCACCGAAATTATAGCCACAGAGGAGACTTCAATACAGAGTTCAATAACCGAGTTATGTTGTATGTAAATTATGTTTACAATTCATCGGTTCAAAAGTTATTTAATGTTTTATCAAATTTAGGTAGACATTAAATTTTATGCTAAACTTGATTACCATACTTTAACCATGAGGTTTATGATATATTATTTAAGATTTATTAAAATTGGGCCTTACATGTACTTTAATATTATTTTAACACAGGATATATCTTCTCCATCCATTACTCCGGTCTAATTCTGTGAGAAATTGTTAAAAATATACAACAATAATCTTCTAAATTTCATTAATCTTTTGCAAGTATTATGTTGAAAATACTGAAATGGTAAAAAGTATGTTTCATTACAGCATGCTATTTAAATAGCATATTTTTTAAGCATGCCAGAAAAAATATGATAGGCTCTACGCAAACTTGTTGCGGTACTAAAAGTATAAGTGAACCTCGCTAAAATCTCATTGTGTCAAAAAAGAATTGGCGGAGAGAACTCTGTAAAATAATATTAAGTATATGTGATCCAGAGCCGTTGAGCATTGAGCCGCTTCTAGCACGCATTGTACACACATGCTAATAGGTAGAAAAGTTTCGATTTTGAATCACTAAGCTATTAAAATGATTGAAAAATAAAAAAATTATATATTTTTGTTAATACTAAGATGTTTTTACTCAACCTAATATGGTGTATATAAATAATAACAATAATATCGTAAGCCTCAGTTTAACTGCAGTCGTAAAGTAGATTAAAATCTAATTTCAATGAGGGCTAATAAATCTTACGCTCACCAGATGTCGCTATGTTGGACTGAGGTTATCGTTTGAAAAGTTACGTTTTAATCAAGTTTTTCGTTTTCTAGGCTATGTATATACAAAAAATAATGCCACAGTGATGTGTTGAGATTAATTTTTTGCATATTTTTAACATTTTTCAAATTCTTCTTTTATGGATATCCGTAGTTTAGCTCTTTCATTTCTATTCTAATTTATATAAAATATTACCAATATTTCAGAAAGAAACATCTCTCTACGCTTTACTAACAAATTTACTTCCCCTGCCATGAAATCCGTCAAATATTACTTACACACCTCATTCCAAAGTGTGGATCATTCCCTATCAAAACTTAAATAAATTTTGAACTGGTGAAAATTGCAGAACAAATCTGTGGTCAAATCAATAATAGGTGTTAAATTAACTGAATCAAAACAAAAAAATATACTCAATTTGAATGATTCCGGTTCCACTTCCTTGCTACACTCGATGACTATAAAAATTTAAATTATCTTTAAAATTGTGTGTACTTCGTAATGAAACGAAAAAAAATGTACTTTGTGTACATACATTCATCTCAATATTTAAATAAAATCCTTTTTGAATTAATTAAAAAATGAATCTCTACACAGATGCTTACATTTACTAATCTCATACAATTTCTTGATAGATTTATGTTACAAATCAACTTAAGTGTACATATAAAGAATTTCTGTATAAAATATTTAGCAGTAGGCGTTTATATTTGCATATAAGCTAATATATTAGAACTTTTCAGCTATATTTTAGTCTCTACTAACTGTTGCATTAACTTCTTATATAAAATGTAATGTTAATCCAATATTTATGCTCATAATGGGGGTGATTGAATTTAACATTAAACTTAAGTGCAAACTCAGATTCATATTACCTACCAACATAGAATCAAAATACATTTAATGTCAATTAAGTTTCGAACTGATAAATGTAATAAATGATTTCTTTTAAACAACAATAATATAAATACATACGTACTTATAGGCTAAAACGCAACAAATTACAAGGCATTGAAAAAATTATTACAATTACGCCTGTGATTAAATATACATAAAATCCGTATAAGTATATTTTTCAATCGGTTTTATTTTATTTCAGCTTGTTTATATCTGTTGACGTTGCTTAAAGACCTTTGAAATATTTTTAATTTTAGACTTATTAGACATTGAATTCATGTCATTGAAGATCGTTTAAGATTTGTATCTTTAATAAATTAAAAATTAGAAAAAAATATTTGTACAAATTGTTGAATATTGTACTGTAACCAATTTAGTTTTAATAACCCTTTCAATAAAACAAAATAAATTTTTTTACAAGTAATTTGAAGAATAATGTTTTGAAACAAAATAATTTTGGATGATTAAATGTCCCAAAAACTAATAAAAGGAGTCGAATAGATACTTTTTTCAAATGTATTTTAATACTTATAACAAAACGTGGACACCATACAAATACTAAACTTATTAAAAACAGATGTAGGTATTTCCTGTAATTGTAACAGAGAATGCACGAAAGACTAAATAAATAATATACATAATATGTATGTACTTTTTCTATAAAACTAATACTATTTTTATTTTTAACTAGTCATTGTATATTATGTCAATACTATTAACTTTTTTTAAATATTGCATATAATAAATATTCGTCTTGTTAGATGCTGCTCGTTCTAACTACGAAGCTTGTGTTTGGTGGTAATTTGAAAAAGTATTAACAATTGCTGTTCGATGTCTATTTTTTTTTAAATTTCTGCGTAAAATGGTGTGGTAGGTGAGATGATGTACTTACGACTTGTATTTATAATTTTATGTGTAAGATTCTCTTTGTACTGTTATTAAATTATATTAATAAATTTGTTTTTCAGTTGCAGATTTTTTTTCTTGCTTAATATAGCTTAGCTACTTTAGTTTGTTTTGCAACGTTCGACAGGTTTCATACCTGGCTGCTTTGTTTCTTGTGCTGCACTGTTGCAACATGTACACAATACTTCAGATATTGAAAAAGAAAATGCATGGCGGCTTGAAACTGCGCTACAAATTGCGCGCGATCGCGTACCGGCTGTCCAATGAAATTGCTGTTTTGGTACGTGTTTCAAACTTTGATTGTAATATTGACATAGGTACCGCTAGGTTATGTAAACTATTGCGGAATATTAAAAAGGATCAAGTAAATATTTACAGGTGTTTTTGAAATAAGTATTATAGTTTGTTTTACAATTACATTACACTTGTATGATACATTGAATATATACTTAAGTTAACGCATATACAAGATACGAAGTGAAAATTTTACGACAGCCAAATCTCCTTTATCGCCGGAAATACGTTACGAAATATGCTGCGAATACAGTAACTAAAAAATTACGAGCACATACAGATACGTTTTTAGATTTTTACAAGATATTAGTAGTCTGATATTTTATAAAACTGCATTCCGAGCCCGTTACGAAAAGGAGCGCCACGAAATAATTTATTTTTTTAGAAGTACTAAACCCTAATAAAAAACCATAATAATCATATTAACTAATTTTCTCTCGTTGTAGATGTAGGTATATCTAAAAATATTGTTAGATTTTTCTCTGCTGAATTAATCTTTCATCTTGTGGCTTTTCCCGATTTGATAGGTATGAAAAACTAGTGCATTCTGAATAATTTCAATTCGTGTGTTCTCAAAATGTTCGCGAGTTGCGTTCTTCACTCCAAATGTCACTTTGATACCTACTTTTTGTTTGATAGGTGACTGGTAAATATAATAAGTTTTCATTCTTAAGAATTTTTTTATTGGTGTATATTGAAAACACTAAGCGGAATAAAAAGCGTTGACTGTTGTTTTTTTATACAAGATTAAATTTAAAATGATATCGTTTATAAATTATGATTACATAAGTGTTTCAATTTCAGCTTGAATTATGGCACTTGCTTTTAATTTCGCCTGAAAACAGGTTACTTTCTTCACTAAAAGGAACTTCGTTAGATGCGCTCTAAAATAATAGCTAGAATTTAAATGCATTTATTATGCAAACTTTGAGTGCCATATATATGAGTAGGTATATAAAATTCGACACCAGATTGCTACCAATGTTTTAGTTATCAAAATCAACACTACTTTGGTAATAAATTTATTAAGAATTGAGAATTATTATTACACCAAAGAGAACAATCATGATTTAAAAATATCAATCGTGATTTAAAAATAATTTATGGGGAATTTAGTTGTCGAATGGCGCTTTTTGTAGACACTAGGGTAAACTATGAATGGCAAAAATCATTGGCACACAAATGGCAATTATCATTTGCCTCTCAACGGCTTCTGTTTTAGCATTATATTGCATTATGTGCGTAATTCATTTTTATTTAGTAGAAATGTAGACGATGCTGGTAAGTAAAGATGATTTGTATTTAAGCCATAAATATATTTAATATGCAACGTGTCCCAAACTACTGGACTGAAAGTAAAATCTTTCAAAATTTTAAGGGAAAAAATAATTTTGATTGATTTTTTGTAAAAAACATGTATTCTGGGATTTATAAGGATTGTGGTAGATAGCAGTACTAAGGTTGCCGATACAAAAAAAATTAAAAATGTAGTTAAACTACCATTAAAAATACCATATCGGGGTATCGATTTTCGAAGAATTTCATTTATTTTTGTAATTTCAAAAACGATTTTGATTTTTTTTCTTTTATTTTTCTCAAGTAGTCATGAGCAGGTCCACCCTCTGGTGCCCGTTTATCGAATGAATTTTGGGACACGTTGTATAGATACATAGCTTTTAAATGAATGTATAAATAGAATTTGGTTGGATAGTCCAAAGGTACAAAAATAGCAGCCGCTGTACTAAAAGGTCTATAAGTTAAAGTCAAAACTCTCATTCAATTCTACTTTTGACCGACGAAAGCAGTCAAGATCTTTAGATAGCAGGCTTCGTTCAAAAGTAGTTTTGATTGAAATTTTGGTCAAACAACAAGTTCTGACCGTATCCGCAGCCTGCAATCAAAAGCGCTTTTTTATCAGCCAAACGTGATTTTAGAGCAAACTCGTTTTTTCTACACTAAACTAGTTATTTTGGGCCCAACAGAACAAACTTGATATCCGCGACTGGGGCGACCCTTAGTCACTAATAATTAAAAAAATATCAGTGGCAGTAGTAGCAAGTCGAAGTCACCTCCCCATCCAAATTACAGAGGTAGTTTTGACTTTTATGCTTTGTAGACAAGACTTATTAAATCATAACCTTTAAACACATAAAAAAAATTGTTTGCCCTGTTTAAGTACATAACTATTCTAATACTCGAACATAAATCGTAATGTTGTTTAAAGCGTTATTGGGAATGATTAGTAAATTACATATTTAAAAAACAAATATCCAACTGCATGTAGTCTACAGTGATTCACCATAACAAAATGTCTTTGTTCTTGAGGAGCGACATATTCGCATTTGTTACCATTTATATATGGAGTGTAGAAGTAAGGAGTACCAACTCGCATAGTAGAATAGTTGAAAAGTAGTAGTAGCAGTTATCGGCGGTTTAAGTGTGCTGCTAAACTGCTCAGTAGCTCTAAAATAATTTTATTTAGTAAATATAACCTCGAAAAAGTCGTCTATCCCACTAATATTTTTCGGTGCGTTCTTTAAAATTCACCCCGTAGTTATAGTGGCGCCACCCTTATTTAACGGTTTTCTGTGGATACTTTTTAATACACAGTCTGAACTCCTTACTTCTACACTCCATACATTTATAACTTAAATTGAAAAAAAAAACCGAAACAAAAAGAGCTGATTATCTTCAAACGGCTGACAAGATTTTCTTGAATCATGGCTAAGTAGACTTATCAAGTCACCTTTCAGATTAAAAAAAAAACTAAATCTAAATTGGATCATCCGTTTGAGAGGGACGGTGCCACAGACGCACACAGATACACATTAAACATGTAACACTCATTGAGTTATAATGTACTAAGTACTAGAGAAGCTATTCCAAACAAAAATTGTGCGCTACTTCTATGTCTTCGCGCATGCGCGGTAATAGTAGAGTCGCGCATGCGCAGTTGGTATAAACGCGCTTTGCGCTTGCGCGGTCAGTTTTTGTTATTATAGATTATACGTAAGTAGAATGGTCAGTATGTAATAATTGTTTATTTATATTGTATTGTTAATTATATCGAGTACTTACAATTTTTTAAATTGTTTTTTATTTTGTATATGTGCTAATTTAATATAATATTACATAATATTATGTCAGAATTACATTTTGATGATATTGTTATCTGAATATTTTAAAAGGTATCTATGTCAAATATAAAAAAACGTACTAAATGTATGTTTAACAAAACTTATTAACATAAAATTTAAATTACAAATATATTTATTTAAATTAGAATCATAAATGTTGTAAATAATCGTTCATAAATGCTGGGCACGCGAGAGTTAAAAATGGACGAATTTATTCCACTTTGACTTTGAAGTGGAAACCTAAAAATAAAATAAAAGAATAATAAGCAGATTTAAACATGAAAAATTTAGCTTAATTATAATAACTTATATGTTTCTACAAAAAAAAATGTGTAGTATAATAATATATTCGTCCTAAACTTAAGTACCCACAGAAATGTCGCATCTGAACATATTAATTTCATAATCTATATTCAATGATACGAGATGGCGTCTTAGGAATAATTTGCTTTATTATTAATTTATAATACTTTTTTATTGAATAAGTATCTTATTAACCGATGAAAAGTAATTCCTTGGTTTTTACTGACATTTCTTGAATTATTTGTGCAATATCTAAGTACACAAGACGGCATATTTTTATCAAGAGATTTTTTTTTAAATCAACACAACACGTGACAACTCTACAAGCGCCTAGCGAGTGACTGATTAAAGTGCAGTGCATGCACCGCAGTTGAGTGGAACAGAGTAGCTGAATGCAGTGTCTCCTCTAGTACGTAGTACATAATAGCTCTATGGTAACACTCGTCTTTTTCGTCGGGGGTCGAAAATCAAAATTAAAAAAGTGACAACCGGCCCTAAAAAGTAAACTAATAAGAAGTAAGAAAATAAAAAGTTAAAATAATTTTCATATAATTTAATAGTTCCTGTCAGTTGTTAAACACAGTGTATCGAAGAATTAAACCAGAGCTTGAAAATCGAACTAGTCATATGGTCAAATAAAATCATTTTTAGGTATTTGTTTTTTTTTCCTTAATTAATTTTAAAGCAGAAAACATAACAAAAATAAAGGAAAATTTATTTTAACTCTAAAAGGTACAATAAAGCTTTGATAAAAAAAATCCCTGCCCTCATTCAAAGACCTCAAACGATTACAGATGTATATTATAATCGCTGAAAAACCTCGCTCAACTTTCGGCGCTGGTAGATTGAACTTGTCGTTATAATATAGTCTTCTTTTAATGGTGTAATTATTGATGATCATTCACAAAATAATGCCTCGGTGGCTTGTTTCTCAAATTTACCTTTTTTTATTTTTCTACTTTAGCGTATATTTGGTTTATTCATTTCTTATCTAATAAATAAAAAATATGTTATATTTTCCTAACAAATTAAATTCCCCGCCACGTAATTTGTCAAAATTTTTAACCACGTTCCTAAGTGGCGCCGCCCCAGCGGCAAAGCCATTATATATAATTTTAAAAAAACTGCGTACTCATAACAAAATACAGCCGAATTGAGAATCTCATTCTTTTTTGAAGTCAAATAAAAATACTAATGATTATCACTCGGGGAAATCAAGACGAATTTCATTTAATTTAACAAATAACAATATACAAGTTTTAAAAAACTTTATGACTCAAGAGCTGTGATGATCCTATAGTTTATTTTATCAGGATAGTATCCTATGATAGTCATTAAATTATTGCACTGCAAATTTTAAAGTCAACCGACAGTCTTACAAGTTGGTGAAAATAACGTTAAGATTCTGTTACATAGACAAATATATACATACATATATACGAAGCTAACAAAAGCTTGTCAACGATGTATATGCAAACTACAATTGACATTGCCTAAAATTTAAATTCTTCAAGATAAAAACGTTCGAGTAATAAGATAAGCATGTGCACATTTATTATGTTCGTTTTCTTTATCTACATCATACAAGACTTTAATCGCCAGCCGCTATAGCCTTTATAAGAGCTGCACTTCTCAATTGCACGTATTTGTGTAGCTACAATTTGCGAGCTCAACTTCGACTTGGTGAAGGTACCGTATAATGGAGTTGGGTAATATTTAAGTTCTTAACTAAAGTAGCGCTTTGTTTTCTCACTTATCTAATATTTTGAGATACTTTTATGTAGTTTGACTAATAGTTTGTAATTTGTTTAACTAATAAATATTATGTATTGGCATAGCAATATCTTTATAATTTTTATTGTTACTTGAATTTGCACCTATAACCAAAATCAAATGCTACTTTAGTATAAATTGAATTAGTTTTATTAGCCCATAAGTAAAACTGCAACTGACGCTGTACTTAACGATTTACTAGTACTTGTTCTACTGTTGTTCTTTTGTATTTAAGAATATTTGTAAATTGTATGAGCTTTTTGAGGAACAGGATTAATAAATACTGGGATTAACATTTTCATTTTATTAACTAAGCTAGGGCTTTCTTATCATTTCACACTAACAGATAGTTTGTTACGCTTTCATATAATTTGACTAATGACCAAATACTCAAACGCTACTCATTGTATGAAGTCGTTAAGTCTCGTAGTGTCACAGTCACCGAATTAAATGGTAAAGACACCACGAGTCTTAACGGAATCATAAATTTGAGCAGCCTTTGAGTATTAAGGCATAATACAATTAAATAATATTTTGCTCACTTAACTTTAATATCAATAAATACTCAGAGTTAACATTTCGTGAAAACCTTGTAATCGAACTATCATAATATAAATTATTCCGCTAAATGAACGCCACATACAGTTTTAAGATTCAACAATTCTTAATATTTACAGGAACAAAAATGGCGACAGAATAAGGTGGAGGTGAAATCCGAATAAGATTATTAATTAACCTAAATGTGATTAATAAGTGATAATTAAGTGAATAAAATATCAATGTTTATATGTGTAATATGTAGATCAAGACATTTATATTTTCTTATAACATGGTATTTGATGGTATTTATCTGTATGTAAATAGCTATTATAATAAATAATAATTAATCATTTTGTCTTCTCATTATTGTACTAATTGTCCATATATTTTAATTTGCTTACTGCACTGAAATAACAAAACATGGACTATTACTAATTATTTAATTTCTGGTATCTAATTCGAACTCGTATTTACATCTAACACTTATGAAATTACAAAAACGCACGCATGTATATATATACAACCATTTTTCTTAACTTACACATGTAATAGTATTAAAAATTAATGATGTCAAAAATAATAACTTAAGAAATAAATCCGTTTGTTTAGGCATTATTAAGTTTACACTTTTGTGTCCTCAACACACACAAATAAGTAGTATTAAAGTTGTTTTCAGAGTAGAGAAATTTCAACACTTCAGTAATTATAGTATAAGTAAAGTAACAGCCTATTAACACCCCTATAGTTGGGCACCGGCTTCCTCTCAGTTTGAGAGGATTTTGAAGCAGATAATAGTCTGATGCACCCATGCATAGTTTCAAGTCCAAGGTAAATTTTTAATTTCTTGCACATTCAGGTTTCCTCGCGATGTTTTCCTTCACCTCTGAGAACATTTCCACGTTCTCAACCGAAGAGTTGAATGGCAATAAAAATTATACATATTTGTGCCGATTAAATTACTCAGTTTACTCCTTTTTTTTATTTACCGAATTAAATTTTGTACAGTTTAATATTTTTTATTATTAACAGTATTTCATACAAATAATATGTGATCATTATTCATTAGCTTCCTCGGTTTCACTGCCAGAATTTGAAAATTCATTATCATCATTACTGTCTGTTCGCGGTCTTTTTACCAAAAGACCTTGCATCTGCAACTTTTGCAATGCTTCCATAGTTCTTTTAGCTCCACAACTTTCTATTCTCTCTTCAACTTGCGTGGCTTGTTTTGAACTTGTTTTCACTATTTTTAGACCAGACATTTTACCAAGTTTACTCAAATGTGAACTCGTACTCATTTCCGATTTCATTTGTGTGGACGTCACTACGGATTTTCCTTGTACGTTCTTAACAGTGCTTGTGAAATCAGATCTGCTCTGAGATGCCGAAAAATGCATGGTGGCGTCTCCATCTTGATCACCTTTATATGTTGGTATTTGTAGTGGAAATGTCTCCTTTGGCTTTTTAAAGCAACTTAACTCTCCAGATGTATCCACCGAAGGCCTTTTCATAGATTGGTTCATTGCTTGTGGTGAAATTTTAAGCGCTCTTCCTGTAACTGGTTTTTGATTAGGTGGCTTAAAAGGAGTTTTATTTCTTATTTTTGGCATTGTAGAATTACAAGGTTTTGTCAAATTTAACCCTGTTCGTACAGGAACTAACTGGTTTGAAGGTCTAACAGTTATGTTACTAGGGGACCTAATTGGAGTAGTTGCATTTTTTATTTTAGTTCCTATGCTAGGAGATGGATGTCTAAATGTAATATTCTGTGTATTTTTGCCTTGCTGACTATAATTTGCAATTTTCTGTGGTCTAAATGTCGCATTAGAGTTTATTTGGCCTGTATTTTTCACTTCGTGTTTAACTGTCTGATTCACAGTTCTTATCGTTTTGGTTACAGTTGTCGTTATTTCTTCAATAACAGTTTGTGATTCAAATGTTTTGACTGATACTTCCTTATTTACAGTGTTCATTTGATTTGATGTTGTTCCGATATTTTCATTTATTGGTGTTAGACTTGTTGTTGTTGCTGCTGGAAGGTTATCAGGTTTAATATTTTGTTTTTGTGTGAATTGTTTGGCACACGACTCTTTAATATTATTTGAGATGTTGGAAGCATCTTTATTTGTACCTCGTGTATCAGAATCCGTATCTATAGAACATTTCTGTTCTTTTAATGGTCTGATTGTAATTTCTTTATTAAATATCTGAAAGTTATTTAAAGAACATTTTTGACTTTCACTTGTTTGTGAATTATTTAGTTGTGACTGGATAGTAATTTCATTTGATTTCATTTTTACCTTAGCTTGATGGCTGCTGTTTTCACCATCAGAAAAATCTTCATAGGTTTCTTCTTCAGCAAAATCATCTTCCATGTCACTATTAGCAACATTGGGAGACTGTAAAGAATTTTTTTTATTATATTTGCTTTCATCTTCATCTGAAAAAAAATCATTATCACTAGCGATATCATCTGTTATTTCAGTTATTTTTATTTTACCAACATTAGAATCTGAGTCATTTTCAGTATCTTTTTTATATATCTTTTTAATATTTTGAGTATTCTTGTCTTGTGTTTTTCTTAAGGGTAAATTGAGAGACGAATTGTTCGATTTTACCGTTATATTTTTTCCAAGATTCTTTAATGTCGATTGCAAATTATTATTGCTTTGGTTTATGAAATGTTTTACAGACATTTTATCTTTAATGTTGTTAATATCCACATCTTCGTCTTCGTCTGTAAATGTATCACTATGTTCTGAAATATTTTCCTCATCTTTAAAATTACTTTGGCTTTTAACTGATTGGTTTCCTGCTTTTACAGTTATACCCTTACCGAGATTTTTTAACGCCTCATGAGATTTGAAATCAGAGCTAACATTGCCTGTTTTGTTGACACTGACCGGATTTATCGACAATTTAGTTGTTTCTATCCTTTTGTTAAAATCTTGTTTATCTTGGCCATCACTGTCAGAGTCATCAATATTAAAAATCTCAATATCTTCATTTACTTCATGCTTTGACATTACTCTTTCAGTAATACTGCTTTTTTTAAAATTTGTTACATGCATCGAAGTTTCAATTGTATGTTCTTGCTTAATGTTCTTTTTCGATGTTATTGATTTTGCCGTAACATTAGTTAAACGTTTCAAAAGATCTGCATTTGAATTAGACTTATTGATGTCCTCATCCTCATTCAGTAGTGATTTCTTATTTATTGTATTTTTTATTGTAACTTTATTGGTAGGGTTTTGCATAGGACTTCCTATTTGTGAATCTTTTGTTATTGTCCCTAACTTGTTTTGATTCTTCAAATTAACGACTTTTCTACCTACAATATTATTTGCTAAGCTTCTATATGTAGATTCTACATTTTCTGCTCCGTCATTATTTTTCTCATTATCACTGTCATCACTGAATTTATCTACTACACTTTTAGGCGATGATACTTGTGAGCTTAAAGATTTAACTGTAACATGTTTTCCTATATTTTTTAAAGCATCCAACGTTTTAGGTTCCGATTCTTTCTGGTTCACAGACTTATTTATTCCTATGCTAGTTTCTATTTCATCGATATTATACGACTTTTTATCTTCTATTTCATTGAAACAGTCTTCAGCTTGATTCTGACTAATATCATTCAAAGGATAGTCTTCTTTTTTCACCGGTGATGATTTAGAATTATTGATAGATTTAACAGTAATAAGGTGACTTAGGTGTTTAATAGCATTTAAAGTATTATTTGTAACATTTTGAGAAGGCTCAGTAACGGTTTCATCCTCTGCAAATTTCTTTTCATTAATTTCATTGGTATTTGCTCGTAGTATTTTTGTACTAGACAGATCTTCTTCAAAGTCATTAAGTGTTTGTCCTGCAGTTGTAATAGTGTGTTTTTTAATATCTTGAATGACTTCTGCCTTTAAAACTTCGGTACCCTTACATAACACCTCATTTGTAAATGTATCACTTTTGTTATCATTTATATTAACATCATTTTCGTTATCTTTTTTATAAACTATGTTATCTTTATCTAAGGATTCATTTAGTGGTGCTGAGTAATTTGTATAATTTTCAGGTAAAGTATCTGTTGAAACTAGACTTTTGTGAAAATTTCCTTCAATATCTTTTGATGTTACGTCTGATTTTGCAGATAAAGCGTCATTTGATTTTTCATCTATTGCACTCATTGTATTTTCGTTATCTATCCCCTTACTTTGCTTCAAGTCATATTGATTTGCTTCTTTATCAAAATAATTAACATCTTGAGGTTTTATATATGTTTCTGCTTTAGTAATTTTTTTTTCATTCTGCTCCACATTTTGATTCATCAATGTAGGCTTTTTCATTATTTTTATTTGACTGTTACTTTGACTCATAAGCTTTGACAGAACTTCGCTGGAGGTACTTATTACATTTGATTTGATTAGATTAGCTTTATTAGTCATTGAAGAACTTGGTTGTTCTGTAATTTTAGATGGAGCTAGCTTTTTTCCAGGCTTCATTTTTATAGTTATACCTTGTTTTTTTAATTTATCAATATCAGAAGACAAGGCTACTTTTTTTTCTTGATTTTTTATTCCTTGTTCTTTTTTTGGTTTAAGCTGTTTTGCAACGACACGAGTGGGCACCTCTTCTATTCCCTGAAAATTCAAACCCTCTCCAAAAACATCTGCGTTCATATTTAAGAATTCATCTAGTGTAATAGCCTTTTTAGATTTTTTATGTTTCTTGTGTTTTTTCGCCTTTATTTTCTCAGTTTGTTCCAGTTGTTCTTCTTCAGAATCTTTGCTCATACTCAATTGAAGAAATTGATCCTAAAAACAGAAATCACACTAAATCATTTGCTAGTCAAATTATTTACAATTTTTTATAAAATATTACATTACAGTCAAAATCATTTACTTATTATACAAGAGAATATGGCTGGATTGAACTGAAAAAATTATGCCCAAAACTACGAATAATAAATTGCGCATTAAGAGAAATGCAATAATTGCTCACTCAATTTTCTATATATATAAAAATAAAATTGGCGTGTCTGTTTATAATATTGAAATAATTGTCTTAACTAACTTTTATTAGCTCAGAGGGCAAGCTTAGTTGCATGCTATTAAGACATAATTAACCGTTATAATATTTGAGCCGTCTGTATGTCCGGGCTGATCTTGGAAAAGGTTAACAGATGAACAAATGAAACTACGAACAGGCAGATAACAATGTCAGAAGGGATCTAAGTTATATTTTATTTGAAAAACTGAAGATTTTTTTAAATAAAAAAATGACGAAAGAAATGTTTTTGATTTTCTTAAATATAAATAACGCCACATTAAGATCGAAGCCGGGCGGGTCGCTAGTTGACAATAGACTCAAAAAAAAACGAAATTATTATCAAATAATTTCGATTATTTTTGTGTCTGTTGTTTGTAACTATTTCTTATGATTGGTATTTTATATATATTTGTTCACAGAAGATTTATTTCAAGAAGAAGGAAGCATCCTCTCTAGAAAAATTTCCTGTCGATGTTCTGCGATTATAGATCAAGGTCAACTTTTCACACCTTTGTCGTGTTTAATCACTTTCTTTCAAAAATCTTGATAAAGCTTTTTATTTGCACTTTTTTTTTTTTACTTTTCACGGTTTCTTTTAAAAACCGGAAAATGTTGTTGTTTCAGGGTATTTTTCCCGACTTCTCTTTTAGGGCATCAAAGACAGTTAATTCTGTTCGATTTATTCTGTCATAATTTACAATAAGGTTTAGTTTCATATTTTACGTTATAATATAAAACACACACACAGCAAGTGTACAATTACATCGTCCTAAATCGCTAAGCTTTTTCGGAGTGGTCCTCAATAATCGCAGATATTGTAGGTTCGTTCCTCATAGTTGCTTTTCAAAGTAGATTGCATTATCGCATTCCTAGAACTTCTCCGATCGTCAGCTCAGAAGAGATATATTGAACATACTGGGTCAATCCGGTTCATACAAACATTCCACTCTTTCAATAAGAAAATACTAAAACAATCGTGATTAACAATATTCCCAAAGACAAAAAGGCTGAAGACAAAAAGAAAGAACAAAGGTTGCGTTTTGCTTGCATTAATAATTTTGAGCATTATTTATTCTTAGGGCGTTACCAACACACCACTTGATTCATCGTCGATCGAACAAATTAATCGACATCGATTGATTGGTATGGTAGATTTAACTGATCGACGAATATTGGTCAATAAAATGTTGGTCAGTCATCGATCGTATCGTATTTAAAATAAAAGTAAATGAAGTGTATTCTTTTACTTACAATTCCAATTGTTTTTAAATCTTCATTTTCTTCATCAATTGCATCAATTTCCACTTTTTCTATTAAAGGAGGTATGGTATCCAATGAAAACTCAACTATTTGTTTAAGCCTGTAAGTACATGATAAAATATTTATATGCATTGAACAAAAAGTACACATAAACCAAGTAAAACAATATTAACATTTCATTTTCTTCACTGTACAAGTCTTCAGATGAGTGAAATGTAAGATGCAATTCATAAGCATCTAAATGGTAAAATACAGCCTCACATAATGGACACCTAAGTATATCCTCAGGGGTTTGATTTTCATCACTATGATCATCTGTCATATGTTTCTGGAATTAATAAATACATGGTGTTTACATGTAATAAAAATTAGCAATGAAATTTAGTCTCACAAAAATTACATACATGTAAATTGACTTTGTTGTTATACTCCTCGCCGCAAAATGGACAATAATAGATTTGCACTAGTTCCTGAAAGCATTTTCAATTAATATAACTTACAGTAGAACATTAAAAAGCTTTACTATATAAAAAACAAACAACAACTAACCTGATTCAATAATTTTAGTTTTTTAGAATGACCGATAGCAGGTAAATCTGTGTCCTGTCTGTGATAAAACTTATTATGGTAAACCATAGCTGATGTGTTATAGAAATCCACATCGCAACAATCACAATGAAAATTGTTTGTTACTTCAAAGCTGGAAGAATCGTGACTTGACAACAAATGTTTGTTGAAAAGATGCTGAAATTTAATATTTATTAAATTCATTTAATGTTCTTGTATTTTCACAAATATAAAAGTAAATGTAAAATAAGGGAACAGTAGTGAAAAGAGTTTGCAGTACACAGAGTGAAACTTGAAAACTGAGCAATCTTGAGCTTCTTAATAAGGCCAGCAGTGAAGGATCAAGTCTCTCATCCATATGTCAACACTGGAAACATGCATTGATAGTATATTCTTGTTTTCAAGTATTGAGATATACATGATGAGAAGATGTGTCGTCATCTACCAAACACTGCCAACTGTTTTGAAACCGTCAATTGACCCCTCGGTTGATGTTGCACTTAACCTAGTTCGACAATTTGTATTAAGGCAAACACACTTGTCGACAAAATCTAGCATTGTGTTCCCAACAACTACCGACATGTACGTTACAAATGACCATTGTTGTCCATGTTAATTTTAAGACCTATCCTTTAGGACACACTATTGAGGTCATTAAGCATAGTGCTTAAGACTTCACAGACACTACACAGACAGTCTATATCGTCGGAAAATCGTAGATGAGTGATGTACTCGCCATTGATGTTAATACCATATCTTATATTTACCATACTTATATTGCAGCAGTGAAGAGACATCACCCTGTCTTATACCTCTCTCTGCAGTTGGGTGGGTTTCTATTCTGGTTCTATATTTGGATAGCCATCATAGCCCTACTGAACAAACACTAGCACTTTCATATACCGACAGTCAACTTGGCACCGCCAAAAGTACTACAATCCAAATACACAAGGCAAAGTGGTAGGTTATACTCTTATTTACAATTTGCGGAAAGGTATGTATGTGTTCTATGGTACTAAACCTCTTTTCTTAAGGTTCCCTAGTTCAATAGAGGATTTCCGATGTATTTCACATCATCAACAAAGAAACAGGCTTCTGAGTGTATTATAAAATAAAAATGAGTGTATTATAATATAAAACTCAGGTCCACAACAAAATGAATGCCAACGACGTCTTCTTAGGACAGATGGTCCCCCTCTTTGTAATAGTACATTTTGCCAGACTCGAGGATTACCATATCCCCCCTCACTTCGGATCTCAGATAATCCTATAATATGCCAGTGCATATTGTCCATCTCTTCTTACAGCTCCAGGATTTTGCAAGCATGCATTAAATATTGCTTGCAGAATAATGCAGCTTAATGCTAACGTGTTTCATTTGTTAGTTTTAAGAACCGGAGACCTTTTTACTGGAAACCCAGCATTCCATCTTAGTCCTCATGGATGACAAAAAATCTAGATTCTTTTCTTAATTAAAGATAAATGTTTACTGTTTTACATGGTAGAGACACGCTGCCGATATATTGTAGTTGTAGCACGAAAGGGTCAACTCGAACAGGTTAGTACCATGTTCTCACAGAATACCAGTGTAAAATAGCAGCGTAATGCTGCCATTTCATATGGTGGTGTAGAGAACCAGAGACACTTTTTAGTGGAATCGAGGCATTCTATCTTAGCCCTCAGGGGTGACAATGCATTTGCATTTTGATTCTTGCTTGAGGATAAGTGTAGATGTCAATGGGCCACAGCATCCACTTACCATCAGGTGGGCTGTATGCTCGTTTGTCACACAAGGCTATAAAAAAAGTCTATGGGCCACACCAGCTAATTACTTATCATCAAGTGGACTGTGTGCTCATTTGTCCCCTTATTCTCTGACTGAAAGTGTGAAAATTGTGTGATAAGAGTAGTGTTGTGCAAGATGTTATGACCAGGAGAAAAGAAATGTTTTATTAGTTTAGACAGGTAGAAAGAATGAATGAGGAAAGTCTGACGAAGTTTTATGCTGCATAACTGAGTGGCAGAGTCAGGCAGGTACACCGTAGACACAAGTTTATCAACCAAATATATTGAAGTTGGGCCAAATCAAGGGTATCCTTAAACCAAAGAGCATATAATCTTATATATATGGATATGAAGGAAGCAAGTACAGTCAATCAGTGTAACTTTGACAGATCATCACTCCATTTTGTATATAACTTTTACTATGTTAAATATTAGACAAAAGAATGTACTTAATCTGTGCTCTCAGGTTTGTTTTCATACTCATTACATCTAAATTATTATTTTTTTATTATTATTGCTACTTCTTTTCTGGAGAGTTCGTTTACGAAGTTTGTTAAGTACATGAATTGTATAAATTCAATGTTATGCACTAAATGTTGTTTGTGTAGAAAATAAAAGAGTATTTTGCGATTTGACTGTCAAAGTTACCCCAATTGACTGTAAGGTATGACAGGATCATGCCATAAGGAAGTCTGTACTCTCCACTAGAAAATTCAAAAACATCCTCTACCCCCATATCATCCTATTGATGTTGTAAGAGATGACAGATGGAAACTGAAACTGGAAATGGACAGAAGCACCTTCCTGATAACAACTTAAAATAATGTAAACTGCTGTTTACAACTGGCCTGCCAAGCGTGGCAACTATGGCAAATGACTTATTTTCAACATAGTCCCCTATTGATAGGCTGTAATGAATGAACACTTGAAATTAATAATGGAATATTATAGATTAGAAAATTACTACATAATATATACAATATTTTTTTACCACATACATGCATAAACTCTCCCCGTAACCCAGAGTGGTGGCAAAGTCTACAGATTTCCATTTGGCATGATCCTAACCTAACACACCGTCCCACTTCTTTCACATCCACATATCTATGCATACATGCTCATTGTTTAAGGGTACTCCTGTTTTAACCCAATTTCAATATACAAATATTATATATACATAATAGAAAATGTTTTTTTTTTTACTTGAAAGCTGGTGCAAATACTCTTGAATTGTAAGGATGTAAGTAAGTATTATAATAATCACAGCCCAAACATCAGTATACAAGTGTTAAATTGGAACAGTAGGTTCTTTTTATATACAGATAGGCATCCAATAAGAAAGGATTTTAGAAAGATATTTGGGTCAAATGACTTGAAAGTTACAGAAAGTATTCATTCAGTAAATAAAATAAACGGTATATTGCGGTTGTGATGTTTTAATTTAAAAACTGGTTCAAATGATTATAAAATATCCATTTTTTTCCCAAAAATCTTTTAAATCTGAGGATGTAAAGTTAATTACGTGCAACTTAAATGATACGAGATTAACATTTTATATGTATTACAGCTTACAAAATTCAATTAAATTTTGCACATAGTAGTAGCAGTGTAGTTTAAGTTCATTTTTATGTAGGTAGATTAAAATAATTACAAATTACAATTATTTTAAGAATACACTTACCTTTAAAGTGAACAGCTTGCCACACCATGGGCAAAAATATTTCGCGTCATGGTCTGGGTGCAATTTGTGTTTATGAGTTATCGCTTTCGATATTGTGGGAAATACTTCGGGGCATACATCACATGAAACCATTTCATTGTCGTCTTTTGAGGTATCAACGGATGTCGGCGAATCGTTCTGGTTCCGAACTTTGGCTTTTGCAGTTTGATCAAATTTTGGATCTCCATGCTTCCTAACAACAATAATTAATAACAAGTCTGTTAAATTCTTAAAAACCTGAGAATAGTGTTGAACATGTAAGTATATATTATACTAATAAACCACCTGAAGTGAACTTGTAATGTCTCTTTATCTTCGAAGACTTCCTTGCAAAATATGCACGAAAATTCCTGTACCGAAGTCATCGTAAAGAATTCAGTATTATTTCAGAACTGGAGTATTCACCGGTTTGTATATTAAAATAACCATATTCACCAGAAAATCTAAGATATAAACAAATACCACATTGTCTTTTATTGATTAAAGTTATCACAGTTAAGCGTTTTGCATTTATTTTATTTTATATATTCTCCAAAAATTCAGCGATAAATACACAAGCGAAAAGCTTGCCATTTTGAATCATAGACTAACTAATAAATATCAATAAATTATGTAGCACGTAGATATAGTATGTTTGGCTTGGATGCTTATCCTTTAAGCCATATTCTCCTTCATCCGGGATCTTCGTTTTTATAAATTTTTCTTCACCGGTGACGACGTTGATGCGTCACTTTGCAAAGTTTTAGGAGATCTTGACGACAGCTCAACCCAGCAGACAGTCGATTAGTCGATTACAATAGGCACTCAAGTTCATAAGGCGGGCCTAAGCGATTAAAGTAATTTGATAGTGTTGGTCATGATATTCTCTTAAAAAAAATTGAAGCTTATGGTATAAGAGGGCTAGCTTACTCCTGGATACATAGCTATCTAAAAGATAGAAAACAATGTGTTGAAATACAACAAAAAGATAAAAAGCGGCAAGATATTTTAAAATTTAAATCTTCGTACTTAACAAATGATTACGGAGTGCCACAAGGGAGTGTTTTAGGTCCTTTACTGGTTTTAATTTACATAAATGACCTATCAAATTACATCAAACATAATACAATATTATTTGCTGACGACATTTCTAAATTTATGCAATTCGACAATGTTTTAATTATTCGATTTCAATTTTTTCAACAATTATTCGACAAACAATTATTCGACAATTACTTGATATTAAAGTATAATGGTGAAAAAATTACTGCCACTGAATGTACCACATTTTTAGGTATTAGTTTACACAAACACTGTAATTGGAAAAAATCACATAGATAAAGTTTGTTCTAAAATATTTGAATTTAATTTTGCTCTGCGAAGGCTAACTTCAATCTCGTCAAGAAACACTTCCCTTATAGCATATCATGCATATGTCGCTGCTGTATTAAGATATGGTCTCATATTATTAGGAAACTCGACTGATGTAAACCGTGCTTTTATAGCGCAAAAACGCTGTATACGAGCAATTTATGGTGTCGGGCCATTAGTTTCTTGCAAACCACTATTTAAAGAATTGGGTGTTCTTACGCTACCATCCATGTACATTTTTGAACTTTCAATATTCGTAAAAAAAGTATCGTTTTTTTTTTTACTAGGCTAAAAGGTACAGTAACATATAGTACCAGATACCCAGATAAAATTATTTTACCTTCATTAAAAACTAGCCTGTACTCAAAAAATTGCTATGTGATGGCTATTCAAGT
Source organism: Parnassius apollo (assembly GCA_907164705.1). Classification (NCBI taxonomy): domain Eukaryota; kingdom Metazoa; phylum Arthropoda; class Insecta; order Lepidoptera; family Papilionidae; genus Parnassius; species Parnassius apollo. The sequence continues at coordinate 385,806 of CAJQZP010000828.1, forward strand.
GTTTAATTAAATCCCAAATGAAATAAGGCAACTAGATTATAATCGATTTAGACGTAATTTATTAAAGTGGCTTTTAAAAAAACAATTTTATTGGGTAAATGAACTGCTAAAAATAAAAGAGCGTTTCTATTGACTGTTGAACGCTGTTTCTTATTTGATTGTGTTTTAAAGGATAAATATTAAAATTGAAAGGTGATGCACGTTTAATTTTACTTAAATTTTGTATATTCTAACCATAAGTTGATTAGTAAATAAGTTTTCATGTACCAAAATTTGTGATGTGATACATTATTATTGTATAAGAACATCTTTGTACCATGTTTCTTGTGAATGAATTTATTATTTATTTATTTATGAAGTTTATATCAACATAGAAGCATTTGTTTCGTCATTTTCTTTAATATTTCATATGCGCAGACGCTTAATACACAAAATTGCATCACTTTTACGTATCAAAATCGATTTTAAACCATTATTTAAACTACTACATTAATTACTAGCATAAAGAGTCAAAACTGTACAAAGCCTCATATAACCGAACTCTTTATGCATAAATTATTTCATATATACAATAAAAAATATAGCAATGTGAATGTCACCATCTCTTCTTTCGCATAAGGAGGACTAGATATGTGGGGGACAAGTCGAAAAAGTGTCCAGCTGTAAGCAGCAAGTTATAGGTCCAGAATTCACCAAAATAGCGCTAGCGTAACAAGAAGAAAAAATATGAACTTAGCAGTTATAAACGGAGTGAAGTGTGCTAAGTTGAAAAATTTAATGTCTCTGGTGACTCGCGTAGTTGAGAATATTGCATTTTATAAAACGTCAACTATTTACGAACTTAGACCATTCAACCAAAGGACGAGTAATGTGCCTAATTCTACGAACAAAAAAGTCTGTCACTTTTGGTGCGGGGCGAGAAGACACTACATAGACAGTACTGCACATCTACTCAATAATTTTTTTGTAATTATGGCACCATTATAGTATGGCATCTATGTATGGCACATACAAATCTAAATCTCCAACACTGTTACATTTTACGCACACTTATAGATTAAATACATCAACATTAAAAATTTATGAGTGTAAGAGAGACGAATTAATTATTAGTTTCTCTAAGCGAACAAAGCATAAGCAAAATACACTCGAACAAATAAAATCATTTGAACTCTAATTAGGTTAGCGCAACAAGTTTTTTTAGGTTCCGAAGTAAAACAACAAGAACCTTTATAGTAACATCAAGTCCGTCCGTCTGTCCATCTATCCGTGGCTTAGCGATGAGACTATTAGTACTTTAAAGAGCTGTAATTTTGCATAGTTATACGTGAAACCAGAAATGAAAAGGCTATCAGTACCAAAACAACAATTGGTGGAAGTGGGTTTCCAAAAACAATCCTTAAATGAATAACACTTATAATCTATACTACTAAGAAATTCAGAACTTCATAGGCGTGATTTTACTGACAGCTGTCGCAGAGATCAAGCTATCTTTTATGAACCATACAGTATCTGTTAACAGTAATGTTGATAAAGCATTACAGACTAATTTGCGATGTTTACTAGACAAACATTGAAGTTGCGATGAATCAAAGTGCATTGAACAGATAGTAATTATGCGGCTAGGTTCCCAGCCCCTTTTGCGATTGCACAATTGTACCTATCCGTAGACAGAAAAACCTGGATGGATTTAAGGTTAGTATTTTGATTTATGTCTTTATTTCTGTTATAAATAGAAAAATATGTAGAAACAAACCCAAAATTGTGTTGATGTAACTTTACATCATCATTTGTTCGTTGTTCGTTTAGCTTGTATGAAAAATAATGAAGTGCTATTGTTTGATATACTTTTGTTTCGTTTTGATTCCAGGTGTTGATATCTTACAATTTATGACAGAGATATAGAACATTATTTAACATCTTTGGAAGGTGGGTTGTTGTCGGAAGATGACATGGAGAAGTCTGATGAAGAGGAGGAAAATGTGCCTGAAAGTTACGACGGAGATGATTTACTGAATATGTTACAAAGTAATGAGGACACAGAAAACTCACAAAACGACGAATGTGACCTGCCCTTGATTGAAAGTAAGGCAATAGACAACCAGGATGTAGACAATAGTGCCCCTAGAGTACATATATTTTCAGGATTGTTAGATAAACTAAAAGACATCTGGAAAAAATAAACTTAGAATATATCTAATACAGTACTTGCCCAACAAGCCTCATATGTGGGGGCTTATACTGTGTGTTTGGTGTAGTCTGCAAGGATTTGCATACAACTTAGATGTATATGCTGGGCAGGACCTTACCAAAAAACCTGAAAATGAACCACATTTAGGCTCAACCAGCAATAATGTCCTTCGTTTAGCCTGAGATATACCAAGGCAAGTCAGTCACATTGTCTATTTTGATAGTTTTTATACATCTCTGCCATTGGTGTAATATTTAGCAACTTAAGGAATCCTTCAGTAGCAACAGTTCAACAAAATAGAAAGCCTAATTCATAATTGCCTGATAAAAAAATTATGAATAAATCTATCCCAAGAGGTGCACATGAAGGAAGAGTAACAATATTTCAAAGTGTGGCTATGAGTGAAGTAGCATGGAAAGACAACAAAGTTACATTACTGTCATCATATGTTGGTGCTTTGCCTTTGAATAATGTATCCAGTTATGGCAAGAAAAAAAAAGAAAACAAAGATTCCATGCCCTAAGATTATAAGTGAATACAATGCCCATGTAGGAGGTGTATATCTAATGGATAGTTTACTGGGTATGTACAGAATAAGGCTCAAGTCAAGAATATGATATATTCATATTTTAGACCGGGCAGTGCTAAATGCCTTAATAATACATTAAAAAAATTAATTGTTAAAAAAGTACAATTTAGGTACATTTAGAAATGAACTGTTCTTCGTCATCTGCAACATGGGCGTAGCTAGAGAAAATAAAAGAGTTCTATTCTTCTAGAAATAGATACACAGGCCATAAGAAAAGAAGTGCTGTATCAGTGGCCCCACCAAAAGCGATGAGCTAAATCATTGGCCTGTGGTAGGAGGATCTTTGTGATGCAAATACCCTAATTGTAAGGGATATTCAACTATACATTGTTCCAAATGTAATGTAAGCCTGTGCTCCAACAAAAACTTTAATTGTTTCAATAAATACCATAATGAGTTAATTTATTGTCTCAATAAACATTTGTTCCCAATAAATTAGTTCTGATGATATAATGATGTAAATTTCCATCAATCCATTATTTAAAAAAATTAAATAATTTTATGAATATTTTTTTTAATTATTTTTACTTTACTATAGAGCTAACCTTACATCCAAATAAATTTTATTTGTTTAAAAAGGAAAAATCATGCATTTAAGGGTTAAATACGGAATTGTGTTTGTCCTAATTCCTAATTGCATCCAAACATATTCAATAGTTTCAGTATGATGCGCAAATACATATATATGTATTTGCGCATCATACTGAATAATACACACACACATATATATATCAATCTAGGCTGGGCGTCTCCCGTTAAATGACGCCCATTAAAATGGATGATGGAATTTAATAAAACGCGCAAAGGTTCGCTGCCTGGAGATCATCAGAACGCGTCTGGAGCTGGCGCTGGACGCGATAGCCTGCGAACCGCTAGCCGAACGTGAGGTGCTGCACGACCTACTCCCAGCCCCTCGCATCCATCACCTCCACCAGCTTGCTTGGAGACGACAGGGTCTTCGCAGACCCAGCAATCGGCACCCGCCACTAGTGGAATACGCCACATGCGATAGACAATCAAAATTAATACAAACGCATTGCGGGTGTATTTTAGGGTGAAAAGGGGAGAATTTGGAGGTTTTGCGTATGAAGCTAGGATGCATCGTCTTTTTGCTGAGCTGGAGCCTTCTATAACCGTTACAGAGAAAAACCTGGCAGACCAAGGTCGGTATATCTTGCGCTCAAATATATTTGATGGCGCCGAACTCGAACGGCTACAAAGTGAGGCTGTTCCCTAATCAGATGAACGTGCTACGGCTGAGGATGCGGCGTCACAAGTGGCAGAGCAACTCGGACACGTGGATGCCGCCGTGAATACCCCAGTTGTGGTTGCTTCAAACAATGATGGAACAGTCGCCCAGCAACTAGAACTAGAGCAAATGGGGAGTACATTGAAAGAGGCGGTTGTGGAAACGCGAAGTACGCTTCTCAAAAATTGAGTGCAACTTCCCCGCAAGCGGAATCGGGCTGTCTCGAGGACTCTGAACCCAATGCTGGTGATCTATTTGGAAGCCAGGCGGGAACTTTGCGAGACTTTTTGAGGAACTTGCCGAAGGGTATGTATGTGGTCTATGGTATCATATCTTCATCGGAATAATGTCGGATAAGACTTGCTCTTGGATCTTACTCACACTTGTGGCTTCGACGATGACGTGTACAGCTGCCCATAGAACCTCTCAATCACAAAATCTCAAGTGTCCCAGGAAAGATGCTGGCACACTCGGTCTTCAGCTGGCGTGAAGTGGAAGCTCTGCTTCCGCGTTTCGTCTGGTGAGTGCAGGTGGCCAGAGGCCCAAATCCCCCCCCCCCCCATCAACATGGTAGCGGAATTAAATGATAGACTACCCCAAGAGGGTAGCAGCACCCCTGGAGAATCCCTCGCTGAGCATCCACGACCATGTTTCTCCACTTCTGAGCGTGGGTGCTCAGGCTGCCCCTCGTATTCTGGGGGGGCAATATTCCGCTCAAGACTAAAACTGCTCGGGGCAAACGGAGCAACAAGACCAAGGCGACCCCTGCCACGCTGTCCGTGAATTTCTGCAATATCAGGGGACTTCACTCTAACCTAAACGCCGTCCACTACCATCTCGAGACGGCGAGGCCGGCTCTGCTCTTTCTGACCGAGACGCAGGTGTCCTCTCCGGCTGATGTCTCGTATCTCTCACTCCTTTGTGCCTCGGGCTGGAGTTTGCGTTTACGTCAGAGAGGACATCTGTTCTCGACGCCTCGGCAGACTTGAAGGTTCGGACCTGTCCATCCTTTGGCTACGCGTAGACAGCGACGACCATCCGCGCGTCTACGGGTGCCTCTATAGGTCCCATAGCGGTAATGCCGAAACAGACCGACTCTTCGACCACGTCCAAATGGCTGCAGATTCGTTGCTACAGCAGATCCCCTCCGCAGAGATCGTGATCCTCGGCGACTTTAACGCCCATCACGCCAAATGGCTTGGTTCATGTTCAACCGATCATGCAGAGAGATCTGTTCATGATTTTGCCTTGGCATATGGTCTGACACAACTGGTTACTTCGCCTACGCGGATTCCAGATGTGGAGGATCATGCACCTTCCCTGTTGGACCTTCTGCTGACCTCTCACCCGGACGGATATCAGATTTCCGTCGACGCCCCTTTAGGCTCCTCGGACCATTGTCTTGTCCGGAGTGTGGTGCCACTCACGCTGAAATCGCGGTTGCATTCTGCAGGCTGCCGCCGTGTTTGGCACTATAGGTCAGCCGATTGGGATGGGATGCGGTCTTTCTTTGCATCCTACCCTTGGGGGCGGGTTTGCTTCTCGCCGGACGATCCCAACGTTGTTGCGGATTCTGTCGCTGATGTGGTACTTCAGGGTATGGAACTTTTTATTCCTTCCTCTGTGGTGCCCATTGGAGGCAAATCTCAGCCATGGTTTGGTCGCTCCTGTAAAATAGCATCATGCTATAAGCAGGAGTGCTACCGAGCCTGGGCTGACGCATCAGCGTCCAGGGATGTAAACACCAGCGCTCTAAAAAAGAAGTATAATTCCGCCTCTAGGTCCTTCAAAAGAGTCATTGCCAAGGCAAAGTCAGAGCACATAGGCAGAATTGGCGAGAGACTAGTTCGTCTTCCTTCTGGAACCCGTGCATTCTGGTCTCTCGCCAAGGCTGTCCAGGGGAATTTCTGTCAACCATCTCTTCCATCTCTGCACAGGGAGGACGACTCACTGGCCCACACCGCAAAGGAGAAAGCCGATCTTCTAGGCTCTTTCTTTGCGTCTAACTCGACTCTCGATGACGGGGGGGAGTACGCCGCCGACCATTCCGCGGTGTGAGTGCTCCATGCCGGAAGTGCAGTTCACTCAGCGCTCGGTTCGCAAAGCACTCCTCTCCCTGGACATCCATAAGTCGAGTGGGCCTGATGGAATCCCCCCAATTGTGCTGAGGACGTGTGCTCCAGAGTTGGCACCGGTTTTAACGCGTCTTTTCCGGTACTCCTACTCCCTAGGCGTAGTCCCAAAATCATGGAAGACGGCTTTCGTCCACCCGATCCCTAAAAAAGGCGACCGCTCAGACCCGTCCAACTACCGGCCTATCGCCATCACCTCCTTGTTCTCCAAAACAATGGAGTCCATTGTAAACTGCCAGCTCATGAGGTACCTTGAGGATCACCAGCTGATTAGTGACCGCCAATACGGTTTTCGCCGTGGTAGGTCAGCTGGTGATCTTCTGGTCTACCTAACTCACAGATGGGCGGAGGCAGTAGAGTCCAAGGGGGAGGCATTGGCCGTTAGTTTGGACATTGCGAAGGCCTTCGATCGGGTTTGGCACAAAGCGCTTCTTTCGAAGCTCCCTTCCTATAGGCTTCTCGAGAAATTGTGCGATTGGATCACCAGTTTTCTTGCAGATCGGAGCATCAAGGTCGTTGTAGACGGTGCAAGCTCCGATTGCAAGCTTATTAATGCTGGTGTTCCACAGGGCTGCGTGCTATCGCCAACGCTGTTTCTTCTGCATATCAATGATATGTTGCAAACCCGTAGCATTCATTGCTATGCAGATGACAGCACTGGTGATGCTCTTTACACCGGCCGAGCCAATATTTCTCGGGAAAACGTCTCTGAGTGCCGGGACAAACTTGTGTCTGAAGTCGAGTCTCTGCTGGACAGAGTCTCGGATTGGGGGCGACTAAATCTAGTCCAGTTTAACCCCCAGAAGACACAAGTGTGCGCGTTAACCGCTAAAAAGAACCCCTTTGTCGTATCCACTCAGTTTCAAGGCACTCCCCTTGTTGCCTCAGCCAGTATCGGAATCCTCGGCGTCGACATATCGAGTGACGTGCAGTTTCGTGGTCACTTGGAAGGGAAGGCCAAATTGGCCTCTAAAAAGCTTGGCGTGCTCAGCAGAGCGGGACAGTATTTCATGCCGGCACACCGCCTGCAACTTTACAAGGCGCAGGTTCGGCCGCTCATGGAATACTGTTCCCATCTCTGGGCTGGGGCTCCCCAGTACCAGCTCCTTCCACTTGACCGCATCCAGCGCAGAGCGGCTCGAATTGTCGACGACCGAGTGCTTTCCGATCGGCTCGATTCACTGGTACTGCGAAGAGATGTTGCATCCCTTTGCATTTCTTTCGCATATACCATGGGGAGTACTCTGAGGAATTGTTCGGATTAATCCCAGCCGCCAAATTTCGTGAACGTACTACACGGCAAACGTCCCGATACCATCCACACCATCTGGATGCTTGGCGGTCCACCACTGTACGTTTCAAAAGGAGTTTTCTTCCGCGTACAACCTCTTTGTGGAATAATTTACCACCGGTGATTTTTCCGGACCGATACGACCTGGGGACCTTCAAGAAAAGAGCTTACTCCTTTCTAAAGGGCCGGCAACGCACCTGCAATTCCCCTGGTGTTGCGGTTGATCACGGGCGGCGGTAGTCACTTAACATCAGGTGAGCCACATGCTCGTTTGCCCCCTCTTCTATTTAAAAAAAAAAAAAAAAAAAAAAAAAAAAAAAGCTTCGACTATTGGCTCTTTCCGACAGACAGATCCCTGGCAAAGACTTTGGAGTCTTGTTTCCGCTCGATCGCTTCTTCAGTACGAGCTGTACTGAAGTTGCGTAAGTCCCGCCGAATATATTTGTAGATCTGTCTGTTCAGTTACCTGTATGCTGCCAAATCTGCTGAAGAGTGCAGCTCATATCCCATCTAACAGCCATGAGATTAAGATTGTGATCGGAGGGTTTTTGTGTTCTTCTGCGGCGGGTCTTGCAGAACTTAGCTCCGACCGCATGGACAGTTTCCACGTGCTTGTCATTCATATCGTCCACTGCATTGCAATCCTCTAGGCACTGAAAGCAGTTTTGTAACTCGAGCTGAAAGGTTTTCGGATTCTCGATTAGAGCACGACGGGGACGGAGCGTTGACTTCATTAGACGAGACCTCTCCAACTTAACGTTTAGGTTCAGTATGCCTTTAACCATTCGGTGATCGCTGCCAGTTTTCACCCTCGTGATCACTGAGACATCACTGAACAGTTGGCATCTGGTCGTCATAATGAAGTCAATCTCATTTTTTGGCAAACCATCGGGGCTCGACCAGGTCCACTTCCTGTGGGGCCGCTTCTGGAAGAAAGAGTTCATCATAAAGAGTCCCTCCTTCTCCATGAAGTCGGCCAACTGCTGGCCCCTTGGGTTCCGTTGCCCTATTCCAAATTTCCCTAACTTCAGTTTACCGCTTTCCCTAGTGCCTAGTTTTGCGTTGAAGTCTCCTATTAACACCATATAGTAGATTTTGGGGGAATGCATGGCTCTAGAGATATCCTCATACATTTCCTCCACCTGCTCATCGAGATGTGCCAAGGTTGGTACGTAAACCTGGATGACCTTCAGCGAATACCGTTTGGTGATTCTGAGTATCAGGTACGCGACCCTTGTCGACATACTCTCAATCTTTACAACGTTGTTGACGAGAGACTTGTTGACGATAAATTCGACACCTCCTTGGGACAGACGGTCGCCCTCCCGGTGATAGATCAAGTAACCGGATTCGAGGATTACCGTGTCCTCCCCTCTCTTCGGACCTCTGATAATCCTATTATATGCCAGCGCAACTTGTCTACCTATTCTTCCAGCTCCGGTATCCGCCAGGGACTGGGGCCGTTTATTTGTGTCGTTCCTCATGAGGGGATCTTTGACATAGTGGCCACGCTTGGCGAGCGGATTGGTAACCGCAGTTTTTTTATTGTATAGTTGTTGTTATCAGGAAGACGGTGCTGCCCATCTCCTGTCTGCCTCCCTTTGTCACCTCTTACGACACCCACGGGAATATATGGGGTAGTGGATATTCTCAGCCACCACTACACGGCATCCATTCTAATAGAATTGCTAAAATCACAAGTGATGTTTAGCATTTCCACAATATGGGAGCGACTGGAGACGCAGTAAGTATAATATTGTTATAATAAAACTTCAAAAATTAACTTCAAAAACTTTTGTTTAAAATATAGATATAAGATAAAGAAAGGCGAAAACTGTAGTACATTAAAGATGTATCTATTTATCGGTCGAAAAAATGTATAATCTTACTTAGCCACCATAAAGTCATGGTCAAACTAGTATAATATTCATAGTATTACCAGGTCTCTGTCACTCTTGCTACCTGCGTGAAATAATTACCTAAAATCGCGACTCACCCAGGGTGTAATACGCAGTCGGGGCTAGCGCGTTCTAGGCGATTGATGTATTTTAACGCTGTTTACGTTAATAGTTTTTTGTAAACACTTGTTGTTATTTTTGTTTAGTGTTTAGTATTTAATTGTAGGATAAAATAGTTCAAAAATTTTTCATGAGATTTAAAGCTCGTATATGTGTATATAACATATCTATTTGATAAATTATAATGGCAAACTTTGAACCTACTATAATTGTTGCGTGGATGGATGCATAATGAGCAAACAAAAGGATTCAGATATATCATTTTTTAAGTTACATATAGACAGACTGAAGACGGCGGTAACAGTGCTAGAGGTCAATCCGACCGTCAAACTTTGCTTTTAAGACAAGTTCACTCTGTAACTGAAGAGGTTCGTATTCAGCAGTTTAGATTATTTTTATACTTAGAAAGGAGTGGACGGTGAAGAAAAATAATTTAATTAAATTATCATTTGGGAGTCACTGTCGTTTATTAACATTTTTATGGCCTTTGTGTTAATTAACATACATAGGTAGGTAGGTCGTGTCACCTACATTTCTAAATATACCTACACAAAAAGTGACTAAATCAACAGAAGTCCTAAGGATAATGAAAGGTACATTTATTTCATTTTTATTTTTAAATAAATACTTATAACAAAAAAGACTTACGTAATAATTTAAATACAGAAGTAATACCTAAGTACTTTATTACAAAACTTAGTTAAAATTTACGTAGGTAACTTACAAAATTTACGTAGGTAAATTGAAGTAGGTAACTTACATGTCTTTTGTAATTAAAATATTTTAAGTTATCACAAAGCACTGAAATTTAAACTTTGTTCACAAGATTTTTAACTAATTACAATACAATCACATTTCATTTAGCAATCGTATTTTAGGTTCATTTGTTATTTACACTACCTACCTATTTCTTCCGAGCGATTTATTGAAGCGGGCTACATACGACACGATATCGGTGGCGATCTAGGGTGGAAAGAAATCGGGGCTTTTATCGGGGTAGACCTTACACACGGGCCTGCCTAGCAGTACGCGTTCGGACTTGGAGCGGAACGCATATGCGGTAGAGTTCTTCAAAATACCTCCGACTCTCTTAAAACACCACCGTGTTGGTTTGGCATTAGCCATCTCGGTTAATTTATTCGAAAATAGAAAAAGAGAAGTTGCTGGGTGAAAAAATGGCTCCAAAAGAGATAAAAATTAAGCCACATAAACGTACTAAATGGCCTGTAATCCAAGGACGTGATTAGTTTTCTCCGGATGGATGAAGACAGTTTTTATAACCTTCTAGAAATGATTTCGCCACTTATATAAAAACGTCAATTTCTCCTACCTATGCTATTTAGTTATTTCTTCTCTTTGTTCATTTCTGCTTTGGTCAAAATCTGGTTATGTATTACACACAACAAACAAGGAAATAAAATACTTTTGTATAATAATATGTATACTTTTTTTAATGTAATCTTTATTTATGGAGTAAAACTATCAGAAAAATAAAATAGCTTATATCTTTTTTTAAACATAAAGAAACCTTTAATTTCGGACATACTCCCTTTTATATAACTTGTTTGTTGATGTGAAGATGGTGAAAGGAGTAGAAGTTAGTTGTTGATAAGAGGATGAAGGCACGTAAGAGATCGAAGTGTGGTCTTTTGGAGTTGTAAGAGATATGAGTGCGGTCTTGTGTTGATAGCGTTGGAATAGTAGTTAGTTGTTGAGGAGAGGCTTTATCTTCTCCTTACTTACATCATACACTCTACTTTACGAACGGCAATAAAAAAATTAGTTTAGTAGGCATTCTTGACCATGTCACTTCGCCGGGTCACAGGCTAGGGTGGATATGATTTGAATTTCGATAAAATTTCAATTAATTTATTTATTTTATTCACTTTTTTTTGTTTTTTGTAAAATATCAGTGCCATAGGCTTCTACTCCGTTTATATGATTAAAATGTAAAAATTTTGTTATATAAAAAGGTCATTCAGTATCACTGTTTTGTTAACTTCTTTCCGCGAGGGTTGCCGGCAGCGACTGCCAAAAGAAATCGGGCCGATGCGCCTACACACACGCAGTAAGGAGGGGGCGGTGCCCCGATCTAGGAAGCACCGGCTGATCTAGGAAGCATTTTTGCTCCTGCCAGCCGATTAAGGAGGCGATATCGGCTACGACTTAGGATGGCTCTACATACGACACGATTTAGAGGCAATCTAGGAGGCATCCCCACTACTCCACCCTAGATCGCCACCGATATCGTGTCGTATGTAGCCCGCTTGATCTAGGAAGAATTTTTGCTCCTGCCAGCCGATTAAGGAGGCGATATCGGCCACGACTTAGGATGGCCCTACATACGACACGATTTAGAGGCAATCTAGGAGGCATCCCCACTACTCCACCCTAGATCGCCACCGATATCGTGTCGTATGTAGCCCGCTTAAATCGCGATTCGTAACGAGTGACTTTGCACGTTGCATGCGTTAAGCTCAGAATTCGCATAGTGGCAAAAATATGTTCATTCGATCAGTCAGAATAGGTACCTTACCTATTTTACTTACCATTTCGCAACGTGTAATTGATTTATTTATTTATACTCTTTATTGCACACGATATATAAATTTATGTACAATTAGGTGGCCTCATCGCTTAACAGCGATCTCTTCCAGGCAAACCTTGGTAACGTACGAGTAGCACTACATATTATTTATTCTATGCCTTGGTGAAGGAGATCCGTAAATAGAAGTGTGCATAAATAGTATGTGGTGACATGCACCTTTTTTATTTTGTTTATGTATTGAACGTCGCACACGCCGACTCGAATTTCGTGTCGGTTGCTGTCGGGAATGCTCGGCGACGTTCGGGTTGCTTTCGTGACAGCCCGGGCGTCTTCGTTTTTCCCGGCAGTCTGCATCATAGATTACTGTATATATACTAGAGAGTCTGCATTGAAACGGCCTCAGAGTTAGACCCCACGCTTTGCGCCGCCGGAGTAACGGTTGCCGTTCAAATCGCATAAATCTATTTTTGGCTTGCATACCTTAAATTCTTTTGTACGTTTCATTAATTGTATTTAGTCTTAATTTCTCTTGTTTGGTGCTGTAATATCTATGTTGCAAACTGTCCTTTGGTAAAAAGAAAACATTATATTCTTGGAAGTGAGCGGCGTTTCCATCATTGCCCAGCTTAAGCAATTACGCAATTACGGCGAGAAAGCAGCTAAGTGTATAAAACCTTGTACTTATTCAAAAAACTAGTTGGGATGAGTGTAAGTCGAACGCTAAGCGTTTGTTTGTTACTGACGCTAAAATTAAAGTGCAGTTTTTAATCTACACGGGTTCTGATTTGTGTGTGTATCCATTGAGCTTAGTGCACATGCAGCGTCGCAACAAAACTAATTACGAGCTCTTTGCTGCAAATAATGCTGTAATTGCTACGTATGGTTGGTTAAGTTAATGTTTAGACTTAGGTTTAAGGCGTGCATTTTCTTAGCGTTTTATAATAGCTGATGTGAGCAAGCCGATAATAGGTGTAGACTTTCTATCCTTCTATAACTTACTTTGACGTGCGTAATTCGCGATTAATTGATAATTGCACTTCGCTTACATCAGTTGCCTCGATTGCATTTGCTTGCTCGTGCCCTCACATAAAGGTCATTTCAGGTAATACATCTTTCCATCGGATACTTCAAGAATATCCTGATATAATGCGGCTGGTCGGAGCTCCTTTGGAGCTGAAAATCAAGCACCATACACAGTATTATATCAGAACAACCCAAGACCTACCTGTGTGTTCGCGACCAAGGCGACTAGCACCTGACCGTCACAAAATTGCGAAACAGAAGTTTGAAGAAATGGTTCGTACGGGTATTGTGCACAGGTTTCAGAGCTCATGGCCGTCACTTCTCTATTTAGTGCTTAAAGAAGACGAAGGTTGGCGACCCTTAGGGAATTACCGTGCACGCAATGCTCGCACAATACCAGATCGATACTCATTACGCCATATTGCTGACTTTTCACACAATCTATTTAATTGTAAAATTTTAGTAGATTGGACTTAGTTCGAGCGTACCATCAGATACCGGTTGCGATTGAGGATATAGAGAAAACCACTATTACGACTACCTTCGGACTATTTGAGTTCCCACTGATGAATTTGGGCTTAGGAATGCTGCCCAAATCTTTCAACGTTTCATGGACGAGGTCCTCAGGGGTCTCGAGTTCTGCTTTGCGTACATCGGTGACGTATTAGTTGCTTCCACTAATGAAGTGGAGCACCAGGAACATTTACGTGCGGTATTTTCGCGTTTTAGCGAATACGGTATTTTATTAAATACAAGCAAGTGCGTATTCGCCGTGCCGCAGGTAGAGTTTCTGGGCTACCTGGTTTCGTCAGAAGGGACTGAACCGGTTGGTGACAAGGTGAAGGCTATTCTTGACTTTCCCCTACCTAAAACTATTAGGGATCTTAGGCGGTTTTTAGGAGCATTAAACTTTTATAGACGCTTTATACAGGACTAGCTGTTACCCGCGGCTTCATGGTTACATGGTCACTGGGAAATGAACTATCCATTGCTTTTTGAATTGAAAGAAAACTGAGTTTTATAGATTTGTCAGAGATGCAGCCATTAAAAGGAAACTGAGCAAAATTGATTCGTCAGCCTATTTAAATGTTTTGAAACGCAGCGTATAGGAAAGCATGAAAATAGCCTGTTTATTCCAAATGGAAATGGGATATTTTTTAATTAAAAGAAACTGAGCATAATTATCCATCAGGGATGCAGACTTTTGAAAAGAATCTTAGCTAAATTGATTCGTCAGAGATGCAGTTTTTTGAATTGAAAGGAAACTGAACCAAATAAAAGATCCGTCAGAGATGCAGCCCTTTGGAGTTGAAAGGAAACTGAGCTTAATAGGTCCGTCAGAGGTGCAGCATTTGGAATTGAAAAGAAACTGAGCTAAATAGGAAATTTTGAATTGAAAGAGAATCTGTGGGAATTCTGATTAATTGATTGTGGGAATTTTGGAAATAAAACTAACTGAACACTATTTTAAGACGCTACTGTATACAATGTTATATGTTTTTCCATTCGGGGAAAGAATGTGGAGATTCTGGGCATTTGACACACGTGAACATGCTACATACAGCTGACCATGAGAGAAGCACGGTTTTTCTAAGTTGACCCCCGCTACCTGTAACGTTTACCCTTGCGCTTTATTAATTGTCATTGCAAAACTGAGCTTAATAGGTAACTGCAACCTTTTGAATTGAAAAGGAAAATCTGTGGGAATTATAGGGATCCGTAATATAATAACATTTTCATCTTTTCCGACGCCTGTCAAAATTGTAGCACCGATTATGTTCCGTCCAAGACGTGTCACACGCAGCCTTGTCCCGTTACATAACCGAGGAGCATCTAAATTTCGCATTAGCATGACTGGCATGCCTAATTTTAATTGAAGCTTATGTGACACCTGACAACTCTAGAGAATTTAGAAACTCTGCGGGATATGAAGTGCTCTGTTCTGTGTCCATAACTGTGTCTACTGACAAATACTCTGTTATTTCTTCTGCTACTTCGCTTAATATATCTGAATTTATTTTGTTAACGCTCTCATTTTTTGGTGCAAGAATCGCCCTTTCACATAACCATTTGTCTTAATGTATGTTGTTCGTTAAATCTGAATAAACGCTCGCAATTAATTCGGAATGACTGTACTAAATTATAAAAATCTCTCGTTAATTTAACGCAGCCCTCAGCATCCGTTTCCAACCGCCCATCGCCAATTTTTAATAGTGTGTCAACATAGTTTCCAACATTGATATCATTATACAAATGCACTCTCATATTCGTAGTTAAACTGAATTTTGTCACCTTGTTCCATAAAATAGACGACTTGAGGCATGCTTTAATTTCATCTGCAGGTGTGCCCTTTTGAATGACAGGTAAAGTTTGTCGAAAGTCACCAGCCAGTAAAACCACCATTCCTCCCATTACATCGGTTTAGTGCTTCTACAGCTTTTTTATGCGACATTGTAGTTTCGTCCCACACTAAAAGATTACATTGTCGTAGCATTATACCGACTCTTCCTGGGCTAAATTTAGAGGGAGTTTTAGCATGGCGGCTATACCGGAGGAAGCTACGGCCACAGCAATGTTTTTATCTTTCTGTACTTGCGCTAATAATAAATTTAACAAAAATGTCTTCCCAGTTCCTCCATGGGCATCTAAAAAGAAAAGTGCACCATTTCCAGATTTAATTTGTCCTAATACTTTGTCAAAAACTCGTTTTTGTTCGGGAAGCAAGCGGGGTACAAATTCGGCTACTTGCTGCTGCAAAGCTGGTACATCGTAGTTTGTTTCACGTATAATTTCATCACTTAGTTCATTTTCGGTTGTTCACTGAGGGCTTATCATTCCAAAATCGCTTAATTTTTTGCCTACCATTGCCATTACTTTATCTTCAATTTTTCCAAGTGCTTCATTATAAATGTGTTCACTGTATGTCATGTTCGCGTGTGTCTGCTGTAACCTTCGCAAAATATCTTCTGCCATGTACTCTTTATATTTGTCCCACAATTCATGTGCATTAGATAGCCCGCAAGATGATATGAGAATTGCATAAAGTTCCCTAATTTTGGCTGGTGACTGGCACTGCACAGCTTCCTCCATGGTTTCATCCCAGTGATTACCGTTTTCTAAAAGATGCAGAGCTTCACATGCTTCTCTATAAGTTGCGCATTCCTGACCGTTGACAGTTTTAAGGTCTTTATATCCTGTAAGACCCCGAACATGGTACAGCAGCAATCGTAAACAGAAACGTTCAAAATTAGATACATGGACGGTATACACACGACCAAGGGCATCTGATGACTTTACACCGGGCCAATTTGCAACAGGCGCGCCTTGAATACGGCGTTTCCACTCCTTCCTAGACGTGTTCCAAGTATAATAGCGGGGGACTTCAGAATATAACAACGTTTTTGCAAAGGGATCGGTTTAACAAAGTTGAAAGAAGGCTGTTAGTGTAGTTTTTGGCGGTGATACAATTCTTTCTTGGAAATTTCTTTCGGTAAAATATACACGCTCTCCATTTTCTAAGTGCACAGCAAGGTGAGTAACTGTTGGGTGCCTTTCGTGTAAAGGGAAGCCAAGGAGACGACACGCTGCCTCGTTACTGCTGACATAACGCCCTGCTTGAAAGGTCTGTACTTCATTAACGGGATTTGCCACACCTTCACTCTTGAGATTAAATATTGCTTGGTCGCTTCCTTATGTACTTACAGATATACTTGATTGCGCGAACAGAGCTACATGCTTCTAGATTAATGTAGGCATTAAACATTTTACATAGAATGGGCGAATATGGGACAATCCAGCTGTTATCTAAGGTTTCGAACGCTCCAGAGCGAGATTTGATTGTAACTTTCCTGCCAACATCTTCGGGAGCTCTGCGTCTGTATAAAGGGTAGCCATTGTCATTGTGCACTGTTTCTTTTAATAGCTGTTGTGTGTGAGGGAATTTCTTTGTACATTTTCCTTCTTTCATACATGGCGATATTGAATTTCGTGCTCCACATGGACCGTGAATCGTATTTCGGACGATGGTATCATACAATTCTTTATCTTGCTCAGGATCCGGAATCTCGGCGCTTATTATGTCGTCTATTTGGCTGGGCCGCAACTTCTCTTTAATCCATATTAGAATGTGGGCATGCGGTAATCTTCTTTTTTGCCATTCAATTGAATACATGAAACACTGCACCTCTCCGAAAATTTTCCCTTTGTTAATTACATACATTTATTTTTGTACTTTTAATCTAAATACTCTAGCAACTAAATCGTGTCTGTCAGTGCTTTTTTGGACCGGCATTAGCTCCTCGGTTATTTCTTTCCATGTGGGATTGCAAGTAAAAGTAACAAAAAGATCAGGTCTTCCGTAAGTTCGTACATAGGCGAATGCGTCTTGTGTGTACTCATGTAGGTAGCGGGGACTGTTAACGAATGATGAGGGCAGAATTACCATTTTACCTAAATCTCTGGGGTTTACATTGGCGTCGCTAGAAACTGCATCTTGTAAATATATATAATTCTCAACGCGCAGCTTTTTTTTGATTTAAAGATATGTAACGGAGACGTCCACTTTCTACCTTCACATACATGTCTACCAAAAATTGATGAAATAATTTTCTACAATCTAAAAGGCTAAAATCATTTTCTCGCAACATCATATGATACGCATAAAAATCTATACATGATACTTTTTTGTTCGGAGTAGGCTCCTTTGTGACCGGGTTAATGAGTGGAATTTGAAAATGATAATCCTCTTGTCCTTTGCTTATTGCATCAATGGGTATTGCAGAGCGTCATAAAACTTGTATGTATCGGCTACCCGTTGCAACGTATCATGACGTGCTCGCAAAACAATGTCTCGTGAAGAAAATTGATCACCACTAATTACGGCTGCTATTTCTTTTATCAAAGGTGCATTGTAGCGCCTTTCATGAGTCCGATCTGCGTGAATGACGACTTTATAATCCTCTTCAGGTAGATTTTCCAAAGCAGTTTTAAATGTTTTGACTAAAATGTTACGTTCATGCAAGAATCTTTAAATTTTGAACACTGTGTCTCTCAACTCCCTGGATAAATTGGCAGCGACGATCTACCTCAATTTCTGCGTCACCCATAAAATATACTATTCGTTTTCAGCTGTAAAAAGTGATCCTATTCTATGATAAGTTTGCCTTTGCACCGTAAATGTAGGCGAATATCCCGGCATTATTATTTCCCGGTCAATTCCGAAGGACGTCGTTTAAAAGCATGAGTTATATTTCCGAATCCTGTTTAAAAAGCGCTGTGACTCATTAGCATCATATAAAAAGAGAGTTTTCAAAGGTTCTTCTGGTTCCCCAAGTAACGGAAAAGACACTTTGCCATTGGAACAGCACATGCCTGCGGTCTCATCTTTCCATTTTAAAGCGCTGCAAAATCGACACGCCTTGTCCATCAGTCCGATAACAACTAACCTGTGATTTTTATAATCAATCAACGGATCATAATTGATGCTGCGTCATTAAAAACCGACCAATTGTTTCTTTGAAAATTTTGTCGACGTTCAGCTTGGAGCTGTGTATTTGCATCTCTTCGCGCCTGTGTCTGTTCTGGTGATACCCTTATAGTAGATTGACGTTCAGCTTGCTCAATGAGTCTGTGTTGAGTTTCATCAGGTGTTTCCGCGGCTCTTAAGGCGGCCTGACGTTCCGCTTGTTCGAATAGCCTTTTCTGACTTTGAGCAGGTGTTTCAGTAGCTCTTAAAGTAGATTGACGCTCTGCCTATTCAAGACGCCTTTGCTGACTTTGATCAGGTGTTTCAGTAGCTCTTAAAGTAGCTTGACGCTCTGCCTGTTCAAGGCGCCTTTGCTGACTTTGAGCAGGTGTTTCAGTAGCTCTTAAAGTAGCTTGATGCTCTGCCTGTTCAAGACGCCTTTCCTGACTTTGAGAAGATGTTTCGGAAGCTCTTAAAGCAGCCTGACGCTCTGTCTGTTCAAGACGCCTTTGCTGGCGTTGAGAAGCTGTCTTAGATGCTCTAAAAGCAGCCTGACGCTCTGCTTGTTCTTGCCTTCTCAGTTCAGCATCTTCTAAAGATTCTAGCGATCGAGCTCTTGAAAGGCTGGACTTACGTTTGCGAGGCATATATATTTATAAAAAATTGTTAAAATACCTAAAAGGAATTAAATTTCCTTTTAAATATTTTTTATAAGCAAATCCAAAATATCTAAAAGGTATAAATATTCCTTTTAAATATTTGTTAAAATCAAAACAACAAAACCAATTCAAGACACAACATGAATCCGAAAACGATAGCCAAAAAAAATCGAATCAACTTTAACCAAATCACAAAACAAATCGCAGAAAACCGAAATCGAAAGCAGTAGTCAATATAAATATAACCAAATGAAAAAGAAGTATGTGTATAGGTACCGTGTACACTATCTATACAATTAATATTCCTTTGAAATATTGTTAAACAACCTAAAACAACGAAAACAAATTCACGATTCTAAATAAACAAAATCCAAAATCAAAGCCAGAGTCTTAATATGTATAAAGGAATACCAACCAAATCAACAAAACCGATCCAAGAAAATACACAAATCCGAAAATGAAAGCCAATATAAATCCATTCAACCTTAACCAAATCACAAAGCAAATAACAAACAACCAAAATCGAAAGCAGGTAGTCGAATACGTTACGAAATAGAAAAAAAATTAAGCGTATAGGTACCGTATGCACTATAAGTTGACGCGCGGCTCAACGGCAGGAGTTAAGTACATGTCAGGAAACATTTCGTTACCGCGTTTTAAAAACCTAGTAACGACATCTAGCGGAATCAATTTAAACTATGTATACTTTAGTTAATAAGATCTCTCAAAAAATATTTTTCTTATAATTTTGCACAATTTTTCTTATTATAATACCGATTCATTCATAAACACATATAAGAACTGTATTCATTTCCGTTCAATAAATATTACTAAGGCTTATTAATAAGGCTTACTAAGAACTGTTTCTACCACAGTTAAGTGATAGTTAAGGGTGAAAGCGTGACAGGTGGTGATAGTATTTCTGATCCATACTTATAATCACGCCTGTAACCCTTGCGGGGTAGGCAGAGCATCATCGGATTACTTAATATCGTCTGCGAGGTTATCGCCTATTCTGTGAATTACAATGCACTAAAACGTTTGAAGAAAATCAGCTGGTGAATTTTATGTTTTTATCGCTCTCTTCCCGGTCCTACGTGGAAAAATACAGATTCATACATTTTTTATCTTAATTTTAGTAAAAAGACATAATAATCCAGATATTCTGACCTTCTGTGTTCGTCCATCGTACCGTTGTCCGTCTTGTAGAATCACGGTGGCGCCACCTAGCTGAATTTAATTTTGCAACATATTCGATTTTCCCACGGGAATGATATGTTTTTCCGCTGAAAAAAGTAGCCTATATCACTACAGCCACCGAACTATCCCCATACAAAAAAACAGCATACAACTTTTTAGTCAGATATCAGCGCTTATAGGTTCACGACATATACAAACTACTGCGTATCATCCTGCTGCCAATGGTCTACTTATATGTGTCTTTAATATATTTTAAATATATTCTTGACAGCCCTAAGTAACCATGGAGAAACAACTGGGATGTGGGAATGGGAAAAGATGCAAAGTAATACGGACACTCACGCGTAACGATAAAGGTTTATTTAGCTTGCGTGCGCAATTTATCTTATTAATAATAATTATGTAGGCTATTAAACGTCGGCAAGCAGTCAACATCAAAAGAGTGAAACTTCTGTACGTAGTACTATTATTTATTCTGTGGTGTTACGTTATTTTCCACAAGGGATTAAGCGGAGCTTCGGGTATTATTCATAAGCCACAATGATAAAGCTTAGTGTAGTTAGGTATAGATATTAAGTAATGTTCACGAAGCGCCACTAGACGCCCGCACGTGAGACGCGCGGTTAAGTGTGCCAGAATAGTATAAATTCCATAGTATTTGTAACTCACAAAGCTCGATGCCCGATTCATATTGCGATGGCCAACGACAGTGTGCCGAGTTCTTAATAGCATGGTTCATCGCCTAGAGTGTTAATTGTAGAAAAGAGGAGCTTGTGGTTAAGTCATAACTAAGTAATATATCAATGAATCCGTGAGATTAAGCTGCACTTGCCGCGGCCAGTCCATGGATGATTGACCGTTTTCTTAACATACATAGGTATATACAATAGCATAGAATGAGAGAGTGCATATGTGTACTTTAATATCTCCTGCATATTTGGCTAGTCCCTGTTAATATCATTATGTTTTTAAATTCGTGCACCTAAAATGATTATAAACTTATTACACATCTACGTCGCGAACAGCCGCTGAGCAACAACGTTTGTGATTACTCTTAGTGTTTTTCAATAAAATTTATAGTAAAACATTGCAAAGTTATATACAAGTGTGGTTTCCAAAACTGTAAAGAGACCTTCAAAACAAAATATAGTTTGTTCCATTCTGAGTAGAAGAGAAAACAGCGTATTTACCTAAAAATATTTTCCGACCCTGACCTACCTCACATAACTTAGACCGTGCGAACAAACAGGTCTTTGTTTGTTTGTCTGCCTGCGCGCATTGTATTGACAGATGGTGGTAGTATTTCTGATCCATACTTATAATCACGCCTGTAACCCTTGCGGGTAGGCAGAGCATCATCGGATTACTTAATATCGTCTGCGAAGTTATCGCCTATTCTGTGAATTACAATGCACCAAAAAGTTTAAAGAAAATCAGCTGGTGAATTTTATGTTTTTATCGCTCTCTTCCCAGTCCTGCGTGGAAAAATACAGATTCATACATTTTTTATCTTAATTTTGGTAAAAAGACATAATAATCCAGATATTCTGACCTTCTGTGTTCGTCCATCGTACCGTTGTCCGTCTTGTAGAATCACGGTGGCGCCACCTAGCTGAATTTAATTTTGAAACATATTCGATTTTCCCACGGGAATGATATGTTTTTCCGCTGAAAAAAAGTAGCCTATGTCACTACAGCCACTGAACTATCCCCATACAAAAAAACAGCATACAACTTTTTAGCCAGATATCAGCGCTTATAGGTTCACGACATATACAAACTACTGCGTATCATCCTGCTGCCAATGGTCAACTGGAACGCTTCCATCGACAACTTAAGGCAGCTATTATGTGCCACGCAGATGAAAACTGGACTGAGAAACTTCCACTTGTACTTCTGTGTATTCGTAGTGCATGGAAGGATTACTTGTCTGCTTCTACTGCTGAACTAGCTTACGGAGAACCGCTTAAGTTACCCGGCGACTTGTTTGAACCGACTGCTGACAAACTGACCGATTACACCGACTTTCTGGACAGGTTGCGTTTACATATGAAAAAGTTACAACCTACAACAGTTACTCGACACGGCACGCGTAAAATCTTCATTTTACGCGTGCCGTGTTTGAATTGAATTACCATACGTGCCTTTTTTGACACATTCTGGTTCTTCATAATAGAGTGTAGTGCCCCATTCACTCTATTCCCTGCATTTACTCGTCGTTCTATATCCCTATCATATCTACCATCCCTGCGAAATATACATCCCAAATACACAAACTCATCCACTTGCTCAATTAACTCTCCTTCTATTCTTATTTCACATACCGTTTTGCTTTCTTCTCTTTCAAAAACCATCACTTTCGTCTTTCTTGCGTTCACTTTCATTCCTCTTTCTTTTAATTCCCAGTTCATTAATGTAACCATCATTTGCAACTCAGCCGCTGATGACGCAAATATGACTTGATCATCGGCATACGAAAGGCATTTGACGGTTGACTCGCCCATTCTTAACCCACATTCTTCATCTTTCAAAGTTTGCAAACACCTGTCTATAAATAGGTTGAACAGCCAAGGGGAAGGTCCACAGCCCTGTCTGACACCTTTTTGGATGCCAAACCAGTCCGAGTAGACCCCATTGATCCTGACACAAGCACTAGAGTCCCTATAAAGAGACCTTAATGCCTGTATCAAACCAGCGCTCAACCCATATGAGTTCAGTGTTTGCCATAACACATTCCTGTCCACTCTGTCATAAGCATTTTCCAAGTCCATGAACGCACAAAAAACTTTCTGGTTTTTGGCCAAAACCTTCTCCGCAATCATGCGCATGGAAAAGACTTGATCTGTACACCCCATTCCCTTTCTAAAACCCGCGGGCACATCCCAAATTTTTCCATCAGTTTCTTTCATAGCTCTTTCAATTAACACCTTAACGTTTACAGTTTACCCACTATACTAAGCAAGCTGATACCACGGTAGTTTTTGCAGTCCTGCTGTGACCCTTTTCCTTTATATATTGGTACTATAACTGCTTTACACCAGTCATCCAGTACCCGTTTTAATTCCCAACATAAATTAAACAAGGTGTACAGCAGGCCTGCCACCACTCCCTCTCCAGCCCTTAGCATCTCGAGTGATACTCTATCATATCCAGCTGCCTTGAAATAATACTAATTTTTTACGGAATTTATCGCGTATATTTAACTTTTTTTTACCCGACGTTTCGAGAGCTTTACAGCACCCATGGTCACGGGAAGGACTGAGATGTTCAACGTCCAGCTGTCATAGTTAACCGCGGTTACCATAGATTAAAATTTAACTTTTTGTTCCGATCTACACAGTATGAACTTATGGTATCATGGAGTCTTGCAGTTGTATGCTTGGGTTGGGATTTAATTTTATTTATTATAGGATCCCAAGCAGATGGTAGCACCCAGCCATCTTCTCTATTGAAATTAGGATGTTTTTTGATTTCAATAGCCTCGCGAATCATCCTTGGAAGGAATCGGTGTTCTTTAGCGAGGATTTGTGGTCTATCAAATCTGATGTAGTGACGGGGGCGATCCTGTACATGTTCACAGACTGCAGACTTCCATGAACATGTACAGGATCGCCCCCGTCACTACATCAGATTTGATAGACCACAAATCCTCGCTAAAGAACACCGATTCCTTCCAAGGATGATTCGCGAGGCTATTGAAATCAAAAAACATCCTAATTTCAATAGAGAAGATGGCTGGGTGCTACCATCTGCTTGGGATCCTATAATAAATAAAATTAAATCCCAACCCAAGCATACAACTGCAAGACTCCATGATACCATAAGTTCATACTGTGTAGATCGGAACAAAAGTTAAATTTTAATCTATGGTAACCGCGGTTAACTATGACAGCTGGACGTTGAACATCTCAGTCCTTCCCGTGACCATGGGTGCTGTAAAGCTCTCGAAACGTCGGGTAAAAAAAAGTTAAATATACGCGATAAATTCCGTAAAAAATTAGTATTATTTCAATGTGTAGTGTTCGCGTAAATATAAGAAATCATTATGTAATCCAGCTGCCTTGCCTGCTTTCATGCTTTTCATTGCTTTCAAACAAAAAAAATGTTAGACAGACACACGGACAGCGGAGGCTCCGTAATAGGGCCCTGCTGGTTACCCTTCGGGTGCCGAATCCTAAAATGTACTTAGTTGTCCACTCACAACTGTATGATTCTTTCTTCAGATTCTTTCTTCAAAGGACCATATTAGCCTGGTTCTCGTATGACATGACCAATGTAAAACCTGGACTGACCTCTCTGAGTTTGTTTCGGCAGATCGGGTGCTTCTTCTCAGTTTCATGTTTTTGTTGTGTTAAAGTGTTTTTTAAAAAAAACAACTTACAAAACAAATATTTATCGTTGACTGCCCTTCTTAGATTCTTATGTACTTACATAAATTACATTAGGTATATTAGAATATGAGATTCCAATACGTAAGCACGATTATCGAAAATCTAAAAATTACCTATTCTAATTAAATTAATAAACAATTTTAAGATTTTCGATAATCGTGCTTATCTATGAGATGTTTTCGTTAGTTAGCAAATTAAAGTAGTTAAGTACCTAATGTACTACCTGTATCGAAAGTTCATTATTATGTACCTACCTGTTTTCAATTTTAACTAAATGTGCTTCAACAAACTTATGGTCACATTTTAGCAGCTATATTCATCCCGGCTTCAGCAATGGACACGAACAAAAGGAAGCAATTTTTCTAAATAAAGATGTAGATATGTAGGTATTACAACCATAAATAGATAGCAGCGGCCTTTGAGTATTCTTGGTTTAATACTCAAAGGCAGCGCCTAATCTAGTGAGCATGTGTGAGTGCGCGTTGCGCCGCCCCTCCGTCCGTCCCACTGATCGGGGAAAGGCAAGATGATTTACAACAAAAAGGGGCG
Organism: Parnassius apollo; assembly: GCA_907164705.1. NCBI lineage: Eukaryota > Metazoa > Arthropoda > Insecta > Lepidoptera > Papilionidae > Parnassius > Parnassius apollo. The sequence continues at coordinate 411,110 of CAJQZP010000828.1, forward strand.
CGCGAAATTTTATAAACAGACCTTTGGTAGTCTGGATGTCATGAAAAATCTATTGAATGTATCTGTTTAAAATAAAATTATTTGCATTTTTGAACAACTAATCTATCCCTGTATGGTAACTGTTTTGCAATTTTCGTTCTTCTTATGGTATTTATTTCCGCCCAAAGATGTGTTAAAACTAGTGTTGAAATTTGGAATTTTCGACACTTATAACTTTTAAACATAGTCTTTTTTTACTTTTTTGTTTCCATACAGGGCTAGATAATGATGAGACAAATTGAAATCATTTTTATTTTGAACGTACACCTTCAAACAGTGGAGTAATCGCCAGACTACGTTTGTATGGAAGAATAAGCGACTAGTGTACCCTTAAGGAATATGCTAGGGTTGAATCTGAATGACAGGGTGAGAAATTGCCTGATAAGAGATAAATGTGGTATGCAAGATGATGTTGTGACCAGGATTAAGAAAGGAATGCTTCGGTGGTTTGGTCATGTAGAAAGAATGAATGAGGAAAGAGTGACAAAGCAAATTTATATGGCAGATGTGAACGGCCGAGTCGGGAAGGGACGCCCTAGAAAAAAGTTTATCGACCAAATTGGCGATATTTTGAAAATGGGCCACGTTAGAAGTACCCTTAACCGACGAGCATGTATGCGTAGATATATGGATGTAAAGGAGGCGAAAGAGGTATGTCAGGATCGTGCCAAATGGAAGTCCGTAGTCTCTGCCTACCCCTCTGGGTGACAGGCGTGAGTGATTATGTATTATATATGTATATATATTAGTATATGTGTGTGTGTTAATTCTTTCCTTATTATTTTAATAAAAATGGAGGTATGTTTTTATATAATATGATTACCGTTGACTAAATGTTACCTTGTTTTATTTAAAATAGAGTATTTTGCATTGCATGCATTTATTTGTTAATGTTGATATTTTACGGCTTTATTCTTAAGCTAGATTGGAAAACATATGAAATCCATGTGACCACTAACTTGTTTCTATAAAGCGCGACAACTGCAGAGTTAAGAAATAGTCTCGTTACACTTATTTAGCTGTCTTGTTATTCGTTTATTCGAACCAACCTGAGCTTAATGCATTGTTGGTTGAAATTGCTATACAAAAATAAACTAATCTCTTAAGGAGTGCGTTTGTGCTGGCGTGTTCAAATTTAACTTCCTCTCTAACCTCCATAAGGAGAACGATCGCTGTAGAAAATAGTGTCCCAGAAATATGGACAAAATAAGTGAGGCGCTGCGTTCGCAAAGTTGTCTCAATAAAAGCGTTCTGTTGTCATTGAAGTATTACTACTACGTATAGAGAAGACAACGCCTTGCATGATTTTGCGCCAGACTGTTTAGTCCACCAACACGAGTACGTTAGTACTCCTATTAGTTTGTGGTATCCAACGCCCGCACAGAAGAGTCGTGTTCGCTTTGCAAAATAACAACTTCAAAATGACTGGTTGTGTTCTTAAAAACTGCAGTAAACACTCTAGAACATCAAAAAAAGTGATAGTTTAACATTTCATCGGTAAGTAGACATTAAAACGTTTAAAACTCTTTGATTTAAAGTTTTTCGCATTGTTACAATACTCACGAGAATCGGGCTGTCGACCGCCGCCATTTTGCAGTTGTAAAATCTATGGGGGCGACTTGTACCTTACGTTGAGCGATACGCATAAGTGCCATGAAATTCCTGGCGCTTAATATATCGTTTTGATCGCGAGAAAACTAATCCCCAACGACAACTAGGGCTACATGTTTTAATAGTTTGGTTAGAAATTCAATTATCACAGAGACATGCAATTGCATAAAACCCAACACCAAATAGTTTGTTAAGTGTTATCTTACTAAACGACCAAAACTAATAATGTCAAATAAAACCACTAAAACGCAAGCAAAACCTGTGTAATATAACAAGACACTTTCAAGCACGTGCCGCGGGTCATAAGTCACCGGTGCAAATTCACTCATAAACACGCTTTCAAAGTATTCCTTCCAACTGTTTAAATTCGAAACTTCATCATTCAGAATACATCGATTCTCGTCTCTTATAGCATTCATTATAGGCTGTTTTGTATTTCCCTTGGCAGTTCTTACGAGTTTCCAGAACATTTTTATGTTAGCCTGGAAATTATCAGATATCGTTCTATCATTCTTATCCTTTCTTTCTTTCTTTTTCCTTTCAACAACTTCTTTTACTCTCTTATTTAGACGTCTAAATTCTGCCTTTTTGCTTTCAATCTCATCATTCATACCAGAAGAATTACCAGCTTTGGTTGCTAGTAAATCTAACCATGCTTTCTTCTTTGATTCAACTTCCACCCGTACCTCATCATCCCACCACAACGTATTACTTTTCCTTTCATTTGTTCTCTTACTTACACCACATACTTCGGTGGCGGCATCCAGGCCAGGCAAAACCTGTGTAATATAACAAGACACTTTCAAGCACGTGCCGCGAGTCATAAGTCACCGGTGCAAATTGGATTTCAATTCTCAACGTTCTTAATTTTTCAAACAAAATTTATCGATAGGTCGATGAACAAAACTAACAATACAACACGAGAAAGAGTGCATTTAAAGAAAGTGGTTGAATTATATGTAAACGAAGAAGATGGAAGACATTTTGTTTGTAACATCGCTGTGTTTACCCCGAGGTCCAAGACCTGCTGGGCAGAAAGCCCACGCAGAAGACGACACGAGCGATTGAATACACGACTCGATCAACTGTATGCGTGTAAATATATATCAATAAAGTACAATTTGGTTCTTCCTGCCACCTTAAAATTCGGGTCAAATATGATCGAACCTTTTGGTTTTATGATTCGATCACTCATTTGTAGGTTGCGATCGAATCAAAAAGATTTGATCAATCGCGATCGACACAAGTCTATTCTATACGCTAGTAATATGTGGCTGTTGTGCGCTATAATATATATAGTATATATATACATAGTTTGAAACGATCTATCGACATTTAAAATACGTGTATATATCATTCAAAGAAAAAAAAGAAAAAACTAAATTATTTTTATTTATTATTATTATTTATTAATAAATAAATTATTATGAATTATGTTTTTCATAATTTTAATTATTAAAAATATTATAAATTTTAAGAATTTACTAAATTGCATATCTTCTAATTAACCTTACTTTTAACAATGTCTTAAGTTCAAGAAAGATTAATTTTGTAAAAAAAAAACCACGACTAATTAAGTCAATAATAATTCCATCAGCTATGAATCGATAACGTATGAAGATATTACCTTTGGTACTTTAAATAACGATGATTGATGCAAATTGTTTTTCTTTTTATTGAGCGAACTTAGCGATCGCAGCGCCTCACTTATGGTGTCCATATTTCTGGGACACTATTGTTCTGTACTATATAGAGTCTATGACTCCACCCCGTTGTTTATGAAAAAGTGTTCCAACTTTCATCTTGCAATCATTTGTTTGTTTTAGTTAGGTTTTACTAATAAAATAACAGTTTTCATATTTGGTTTTATCGCTTCTATAATTTTATCTCTGTAAGGAAATTAAGCGCAAAATAATGGCTAACAAATATAGAGTCTTATCTATAACCAGACGCTTATATTCTGTTTCTGTTGGAAGAATTCAAGCTGAAAAATACATTCTAACTAAACATTTTAGCGGAGAACCGAAGAAAAGTGACTTTAAAATTGTTTACGAAGAACTTCCAGAACTATCAGATGGAGGTATGAATATTTTGAATAATTTCAATATTTTAAATCTGTGATGTGCTCAGTGAATAATAAGATTGTATAGTAGTTGGGTTAGCTTTTATCTTAAATAGGGCAAGACTATTCAGGCTTCAGGGGAAGTCTTTCCCTTCCCCCTTGAGATAAAGTATAGTTTATGAGGAATGATATTTATCATAACTAGAGATGGGCCGAATATTCGTTTCATATTCGGTATTCGGCATATTCGGCAACTTTACTTTTATTCGTATTCGGCCGAATATTCGGCTAAATCACCGAACATTCGGTAAAGTAGTATACTCAGTGTCCACTATATTGAAATGTATGAATTGAGTAATGCCATGTCTTTCTTAATTTTACTGTTGAATGATTTATGGGTTAAATTTACCTGTATTATTTTTAGATATATTATGTATTTAGATTTATTTCCAATTATAACAAATGGAAAGCTTGATAAAATGATTTAAGAATCAAAGAAACATTACATTACATTAGTAAATTTCACTTTACTTTGGTCGTCAGTTTCTCTAAAATAAGTCCAAATAGTAGTTCTCCTGCCACTTATTTTTATCATATAATTATCAATTTTCACTAAGAATAACACTACGAATTTTTTTTCGCACAAAACTAGTCAAAGCATAAGCATGTGAGCGGGCAATTTGCTCAGTACAAGATGATGATACAAAGGCATGTCAGGTGTGGCGGGTAAGTGAGTGGCAGGGTCCAGCGCTAATCCTGCGCGCTTTACGGTAACAAGTTTTGACTGAAATTGGTTAGGTTCCGAGGTGATCTTGCCGAATAATGTTCGGCCAAATATTCGGTTCGGTAAAAGTTTTATCGAACTTTCGACCGAATATTCGTATTCGGTAAAATCCATGTTCGGCCCATTCCTAATCATAACCCCATTTTTTTACATAATATTGATGCAAAGTTACTTCTGCAACAGCTTCGTGCTGCAGGAAGTGCAGCCCCTTCGCTCTTGCATAGCAAATCGCAGGCACCCATGCTCACCTTTACAGCTTTGGCTTATTGGTCACCTTCGATAATCAGCCTCATATACTACAGCTAACACAGGTGCCTGCGATTCACTACGGGGGCTGCTCTCCTTACACGCCTACAGCAAAAACACTAGTGGTAGGACAGTCAAGATTAGGTGGAGTCGGGGTGTGCTGCTTCACTTTTAGTAAAGATTCTACTTATCAAATCTGTAGTCATGTTTCCCTAAACTCTGCTATGATAGTGGTAAATTAAAAAATGTAATGTGAATTGTTACAATTTTGTTTACTGAATAACCTTTTGTTTGCTCTCCACTGCAACTTCATTTGTTCTATATGAGTCCCATCTACAGCCATAAATGAATTGTCTGGGTCTGTGTGATTAAATTCTTATGGGTACAATTATATGTAAAATGTTAAAAAAAAATTTGTCATATTTGTGTTTTGTTGTGTGTAATTTTTGGTGAAATTTATTTTTTGCCTTTTTTAATTCAAAATGCATTTCTGAAATGTAAAATATTTTAAAAGGTTCAAGGTTAACCCTGAAAAACCTCCTGATTTGGAAACATAATTAAAATCAAGTACAAGGAGGTAAGTCCTGGCAGTGTTATTAGGCATGGCCCAGAATCTAAATGTGATCCCAGTTTGGGATCACATTCACACACAAAATATAATTAATATCTAATAGAAATTATATAAATAGGTGTATGTTTTGAAGTGGAATCCAGGTATGTTATTAGAGACTGTCTAATTTAAAACTACATGTGTCACTTGTATTTTCAAATAATTTTGATTTTAACTGTATTATGTATTTATGTATCATAAAATATGAATCTGCTCACCCTTTTCAGATCATAGAAGTGATACAATACTATCAAAAATAACTTTTGGGAAATCCAAATGTGCATGCCTTAAGCGGTCATGTTATACATCAATTGTTTTATGTATTTAAATACACAAGTTTTCTCTAATAACCTTATTACTATATTTCTAATTTTTCAATAACTTTATGTCAGATGTTAATAAAAAAAGTTTGAAAACACAAAAATGCATGACTCATAACATAATACTCATATTGTATTATGTTATGAATCATGCATTTTTGTATTTAGTTATTATTTTAGTTATTATTTTTACGAGGGGTGATCCAAAAGTAATGATAATGAAAATAAAACACGGTAATTAAAGTTAAAATAATAATTTATTTTTCTACATAGTCTCCTAACAAATCAATACATTTAGTCCATCTTTTTTCTAAACCCAGGATTCCCTTTGAAAAAAATTCTTTGTCTTGACCCTCCCAAAACGCTTCAACAGCGGCCATTACTTCGCTATTGTCTTCGAATTTCTTGCCTCGGAGGCGTTCCTTGAGCCGAGGAAAGAGGTAGAAGTCACTAGGAGCTAGATCTGGCGAATAGGGAGGGTGTTCGAGCAGTTGGAATCCCGTTTCATGAATGGCAGCCATCTCAATTGCGGCTTTGTGAGCCGGTGCGTTGTCTTGGTGAAACAGCAATCCAGCTCGCAGTTTGCCGCGTCTTTTTTCCTTAATGGCCTCCCGTAATCTTCTTATTTGGTCTGCGTAGTAAGAGCCCGTAATAGTGGCTCCCTTTTCCAAATATTCCACCATAATTATGCCTTGAGCGTCCCAAAAAACAGATGCCATAACCTTTCCCGCCGAACTTGAAACTTTGAATTTCTTTGGCGTCGCTGAGGAGGCTCGCTTCCAAGTCATCGATTGTTGTTTCGTTTCAGGATCAAAATGGTGGATCCAGGCCTCGTCCATAGTCACAAAACGGAACAAAAAATTTTCTTGATCTGCTTGGAACTTTTCGAGGTTGACCCTCGAAATGTCAACTCAATTTTTTTTTACTCGTCGGTTAACATTCTGGGTACCCAACGCGCAGAGACCTTTTTCATATGCAATTTGTCCCCAAGGCTTCTTTGAACGCTGCCATATAAGATCCCTGTGACCTCAGCTACATGCCAGATGGTCACTCTTCGATCTGCCAACACATCTTCGACTTTTTTCACGTTGTCTTCAGTGAGGGACGTGGATGGGCGTCCTTCGCGATGTTCATCTTCAGTGGATGTTCTGCCCAGTTTAAACTCCTTGGCCCAGCGTGCAACTGTAGAATATGGAGGAGCAGAGTCCCCCAATGTTTCCACTAAGTCACTGTGTATGTCTTTTGAAGACATATTTTTCAAACAGAGGTACTTGATGACACCTCTAATTTCGTTTTTCTCCATGTTGATGTTATCTCTTTGACAGTTCGTATTCAAATGAATGTATCTCCCGGAAATCGTGATCTATTATGTATATGATTTTTTTAGGCTGACGTAGTGAGTATATAGCAAGCAAAAATATTTTTTTTTTGGATTTTTATGCGGACCTGAAGTAACCAATTATCATTACTTTTGGATCACCCCTCGTATGATCATGAAAAAGTATGAAAAAGTTCTTAGTCAACAATAGAAAATATTTTTTTTTAATTTTACTAATTTATTATAAAAATTTAAAAAAAATTATTACTGATAATTGAAAAACATTTTAGAGAATTATCTTAAAACAATCAGATATTTACTTTAATATTACTTAAATTTTTAGGTATTTGTACTCGAGCATTATCATAACTAGTTTTTTTTTACCTGACTCGTTAATAAAAAAAACTTTCGTCCCCAGGGGTCTCTTCGACGGCATTTTAAAATGCAGCCACTGCTTCTTCGGGGCCCGTAAAACGTTTTCCTCGAAGTTTGTCTTTTATTTTCGGAAATAAATAAAAATTGCAAGGTGCGAGGTCGGGGCTATAGGGCGAGTGGCCCAGTAATTCCACGTCTGACATCGCCAAGTAGTTGATTGTTTGCTTGGCGATATGCAACGAGGCGTTGTCATTGTGAAAGAGTGTATCACTATACTACTACTACTTACTGTATCACTATACAGTAACTGTTTTTCGAGCCTCTAAAACAATTCTTGCATAACGACCTGTTCTTCCGAAGAACGAGGCCACCATCTTTTTTTCCATGCTTCGACCTCTCTTCACTTTAGTTGGCAACTCCTCGTAAGGAAACACGCAGACAGCAGACTGTCTCTTAGTTTCAGGATCATAACAATAAATTCAGCTTTCGTCACCCGTAAGTATGTCGAACACAGCATTTGAGTCACCTCCGTCAAATCTTTGAAACATTTCACGACACAAATCAACACGACGGGGTTTTTGGGCCTCTGTCAAATTATGAGGTATCCATCTCGGGCACAAAGCTTCCTGACCGCTAAATATTCATGGGGGATTTTGTGCACTTGACTCATACCGATGCCTAAGCTTGTCCGAATCTGCTGATAAGTCACTATTTCATCAGTCTCTATTATACGCCGCACAACACTGATGCTATCTTCAGTCGTCGCCGTAGAAGGCCGTACCTCGCGCAGATCATCGGTGTTTCACGTTTAAACTCATTAAACCAATTGTAAACAGTGGCATGAGATGTGGCTTCATCGTGAAAGTCCAATTGAAGTCTATTATAACTTTCTTGTTGTCTTAAATGACATCGAAAATCATAAAAAAACATTATACGAAAATTTTCTCGCGTTAAATTCATGCTGACATCTGACTGAATCGTAAACAAATGACAATTAATAAAATACATATACAAAAATATTGGAGTTCCATTTTCAAAATTTGAACTCACTTTTTATATCGCTTACAAGTGGCCGATTCTAAAAACTCTCAGTGTCGCCCTCGTATTAGCATCTCAAACTTTGGCCCTATTTTGGACTGGCATATCTATATGGGTCTTGGCCCTATATGACCTGCCTTTTATTGGCACTTCTTGTTTATTTTTTATTCTTATTTTCATACAAGTTGTGTCAAACGGACGCAGTCTGATAAAACATTTTCCATGACTTCTAGAATTATTGTTTCGAAAAATATGATAATTGATATTCACGTATTCGTCCGACGATTTGTGTAATGAATTCAAACACACGTGTTTTGGTATGAAAATATTTTGTACGAAATAATATTAAGAGGTTTTTGCAGGAACTAGCAAAATTTAGCAAGCATTTCGCTGCTTCTGTTTTTTCGTCGTTGATTTAGAATACCGAAGTGTGCTGCAAATTTTGTGTATTGACACGCATACATTTACAACATATGTGAACATTTAATGTATACGGCCCAGTACATACCTATATCTAACACTACATCCCACCCTAACCAAATTAAGTCTCAACATCACGCTTTTTGACCAGAATACACTTGTTCTCGGTCACAATATTGTGTCTAAAAGTGTACCTATGGGCACCCGTTATTGTACGTGGTTGAAAATATAAAATGAATTCACTGAATTCATTATTCATAAAAGTTCCGCTCACTTTTGTTTTTTATTTTCAGAAATATTAACGGAAGCTGAATACCTTAGTGTAGACCCTTATATGCGAGCTTATATGATAGGTTACAAATTACCAACAGACATGATAGGCGGACAAGTAGCGAGGTATGACCAAAAATTTAATATGTCATTCATTTTCAACTTAATTTGGTTTAAGATAGAGCTTTGGTATATCAACATATGATGGATCCGATACTACAGTTTATAATAGCTGAATATTGTCAGATCTTGCTGCCGTCCGGAGTCGTGGGAGTCAAAAAAGTCATCCCCCCATTAATTTAAATATCTTAAACCACACTAAATCAGTAAGTTTTCAATAGTTCTCGTATATTATTTAAAATATTGTAAATTAGAATATTATAATGCAATTTTTATACGTAACCTTGCCAAGTAAGTGTGTGTATATGGTACAGATTTACCTCCATTTGCAGAACTGTCAAATATTGACGTTTCTTTTTCTAAATGTCGCACTCTCAATGCAATTTAACTTATTAATTGAGATCTCCTTCCAATTGTGTCGGATTGCCGTCTCATCGGATTATTAGAGTGAGGGAACAGAGTGCATCTGTCCTAGTCCATATGCAGATGGCTAGTCTCCGCTGACCGGCCGTGAGTGAAATGAGATCTGAAAGACTATATTAACGACTTGCTGCAATCGATTGCAATTTTAAGCATTTAAATATTATGTTTCTATTCTCATATAGGATCGGTTGTTAAGTTTACAGCTTTGACATAAGGCTTGAGGCATTCTCATTATAGATGCGCACGTATTGAAATTAATGATTAAACTTAGGATTAATCAATAAAACCCTTAATCACTGAAGTATTGAACTCAGGACACCTCTCGGTTATATGATTTTATCAAAATATTTGCTTCATTGTTCTCTTTTTCTTTTCAAAAATCTTTTCATGATGTGGTTTATTTCTAATTGATAACATGAAAACCTATAAAATACTTTTGATGGAAAATGTGATGTTTTTTTCATTTACGGTTTACCTAATATTACAATATTGTATTAAAATTATAATTAAAACACAAACCTAGTGATTAATACATTAGATACTTTTGCGTATTGTTGAAATTTAAAAAAATAATTTTATCTATTGTCAAAACACAAGTAATTACTTACATTAGAACTTCGATCGATTTGCCGCCATCACACATTATCATATTATTACTTTTCACCGTGATTATTGAATTATATCATGGAGTGGGGCGTTAAGGAAAGTAGAATTGCTGCGATTTCTCTGCTTAATCTGGATATAGAGCCGTTAGTATTTTTAAAAGCAGGTATCAGACGTTTGTGTATCGCACTATCGACAGGTACATCAACAATTCAGGAAAGTTAGTATCGGTGATGCATAAAATGTCATGCAAGTAATACACGGACTTAAAAGAGTGCTGCCCTAGCCTTATACCCCCCTAACTCTTAATCATCTGATATTGAGTAGATGCTCACCAGCTTGAATGAACCGTGCACTTTTGTGTTTTTGCTTGTTTTCTTTGTTTAGAGAAATGTTAGATGAATGTTTTGCTGCTCAATATTTAACACAACACACTAATATAATAGATGCTTGGATCTTTTTTCACTTCTAAGGAACGTCTAAATAGAGATTGTACGTTTTCCAGTTTATTGTCATCGTTGGAGATATATCATCACGTTTGTGTAATCAAATGATGAATCAAAGGATCCGGTGATTAATTATACGGAGATATAATTTACTTCGTTTATCATTAGTTTTCTATTTTCTTTTTTTTTCCAATTATTTAATAATATTAAATTGTTCCTTGCGCACTTGGATTTTACATCGTTCTTACTTAAGAAGAAAGGCCCAAACCAAGACAACGGCGTAGGAAAAGAGTGGACTGGAAGTCACCATTAAATTTGTCAATTGTAAGTCTTTAAAAACGTGCGAAGTTGCTTAATAAGTTAGAAGTACTGCCTGTTTGGTAAATCATATCTGAAGAATGATCGACGAAGTATATTTAATTATTTATATTTGATAGAGTAGTCAACTAGTAGTGCACTGTAGTAGTACTGACGTATGTATGTATTGACTGTTGTTAGTTTATGAAGATATATTATCATAAAGACAGTACTATCTTTATGATCTAATACGTTTTCTTGCCTTTACTGTTCAATAATAATCTTTTCAGGATTATAGCAAGTCGAAATAAAAATTATCCGGTTGGCGCCTATGTCGCAGGGTCTTTTGGATGGCGAACTCATACTGTTTGTAACCCTAATACGCCCCCTAACATGGGTTTTTTGCCTTTAAATATATTGCCGGATATTTACCCACATCCCGTTTCTCTTGGGTTAGGAATACTTGGCATGCCCGGGTAAGAATTTCTTAATGTAATATAATATATTAATTGTATTCTGATTACTTAGTTCAACGTTTGTTTATTACAGCAATACAGCTTATTTTGGCTTAAAAGAAATATGTAAGCCGCAGAGGGGTGAAACTATTGTAATAACTGGGGCAGCTGGCGCTGTTGGTTCACATGTTGGACAAATTGGCAAAATATTAGGTAATTTTCTTCTTCATAAATCATTATTTTCCTAACGGGGATGCAAGTTGCACCACCAGGTTAGGATGACCCTGCCAATCTTACTGTTTAAACCTAAAGCAATAACGATAAAACTTCCTTTTAAGGTTGTCGAGTTGTTGGTTTCGCCGGATCAGACGAGAAATGTGAATACTTGGAAAAAGAGTTAAAATTCGATCGCGCATTTAATTACAAAACGGTCGATATAAAGGCTGCTCTGAGGGAGGGCGCGCCAAACCGCGTCGACTGCTATTTTGACAATGTATGTATAAAAACACGATTAACACAATTTAGATACATGTGAATCTTTAAAATAAAAAAGGATTTATCTTTTCTTAATTTAAAAAAAATCTCACTGCATTTCTGTGTATTAGTGTTGTAAGTGTTTACTGATGAGGCAAATGAAGAATAAACACTTGTGGATTTTATATCCAACCCAAGCGTGGCGTTTACTGCGATTCCTTGCTACAATGAGAGTAATGCGTACTTACAGGCTAAAGAAGATATTCAGCAAACACCAATTATCCGCTCCACAGAATATATATATATATATATATATATATATATATATATATATATATATATATATATATACAATTAATTTTATCGACAAATCAGGGATCAATGATTTTTTTTTCACCATCAATAAAAAAATGGCAGTACTTTAAAAAAATTGTTGGCGAAGCATAGATGCTTGTATTAATTTAACAATATCTACCCAAGTAGAAGACTTTCAAAAACAAAATTGGTCTCAAATGTTAGTTAATAGTGTAGACAATAAATCTAGATTCAAAATATTATTTTTTAATTTTTCAGTATTAGTAAAAAACATTTTTGAAAAAATAAATTAGACAACAAATTGATGTTGTTTTTCAGATTCTTAGCTTTAAAAAAAAACCATCGTGTTAACCAATTTTTTTTACTTGTTTTTATTATAATACAGGATATTTGCTATAAATGCACATTTAAATCTTAACTCTGAGTTAGATAGTTTAGGAGCTATGACAGTGTAAACATACTTACTTGAAAAGCGCGGATACACTAGCAAATGAAATAAAACAAAATAATTTATATCAATTGCATTTAATTTGGCAAAATAATTACAAAAACTGCTCAAAGTGACCTCCTTGTCTCTGCAGACATGCTGTTGCTCTTAGTGCAACGTGTTGCGTAGAGCGCTGGATCATTGCCTTGTCTTCTCGCAATTCGTTTGCTGCTTGAATTATTTTTTCTGCTAACTCCTCTCGCGTATTTGGCACATTTACATACACTCTTCGCTTGAGTGTGCCCCACAAAAAAAAATCGAGAGGTGTTAAATCCGGCGACCGCGGTGGCCAAGCAATTGTTCCTCCGCGTCCGATCCACGACGAATAGTGTGCATTTAAATGATTCCGCACAAGAAGCGCGAAGTGTGCCGGAGCACCATCCAATTGCAGAATCATTCTGGCCCTGTAGGCCAATGGTAACTCCAATAAAGCATCCAAAAAATTCGTTTCCAGGAAATTTTGGAATATTTGTCTCCTGTAAAATGATTGGTCCAATTAGAATGTCGTCAATCATTCCGGCCCAAACGTTGACAGAAAATTTATGTTGAAAAGAACTTGGGCGGATCGCATGTGGATTTTCTTGAAGCCACAGGTGTTCGTTACGGTAGTTCGTATACCCTGATCGCGTGAAAGTAGCTTCGTCTGTCTACATAATTCTATTTAAAAAGTTTGGATCATATCGCGTTTCTCTCAATATCCACGAACAAAATATTGCTCTTCTTACATAATCCGGTTCCAGTATTTCTTGCACCCTTCGAAAATGGTAAGGATGTAATCCTTCTCTTTTTAAAATTTTCCACACCGAACATTTTGATAGACTGAGACGATTAGCTATGCGTCTAATGCTCAGGCTAGGGTCTTGAGTAATCATTTGAAATATTTGATGTTCATCTTGGAGCGACAAAACACGAGTACGTTCGTTACCGAGCCTTCTTATTCCATTTTCCGCAAGTCTCAAATGAATTCTCACGAAAGTGCGAGCATTCGGCGTACGTCTGTTAGGAAATCTGCGTGCATACTCTACAACAACTCTATTTGCACTCCCGTTACACAATCCATACACGAAATGGATGTCAGCGATATGCTGGCTTGAGTACTCGTTCATTGTAATAAACAAAAAGTAACAGTTCAACAACAAAACAAAAACGTAACAAAGTCTAACAACAAACAATAATTATGTACAGTAAGTAGATTTACTTAAAACCAGGAATGTTATCACAACGCAGAGCGAGGGACGACTGCTCGACGGCACAAGCGCACACTGCACCCTTTTTTACCTGGAGACAGCCGTTATTCTGTCTCGCTCGCACTGTTGTGCACAGCGTTTTTTACCTGCTCACACAAAGGATGCTATTGTGCTTGCTTACGATTCCTTGAATTATTGAAGAATTTTATCTTACTCACTGGAATGAGTGTTTAGTTATCTAATATCGGGGTAGAGGCACTTTGAACAGTTACATTCAAATTATCATAGCTCCTAAACTATCTAACTCAGAGTTAAGATTTAAATGTGCATTTATAGCAAATATCCTGTATTATAATAAAAACAAGTAAAAAAAATTGGTTAACACGATGGTTTTTTTTAAAGCTAAGAATCTGAAAAACAACATCAATTTGTTGTCTAATTTATTTTTTCAAAAATGTTTTTTACTAATACTGAAAAATTAAAAAATAATATTTTGAATCTAGATTTATTGTCTACACTATTAACTAACATTTGAGACCAATTTTGTTTTTGAAAGTCTTCTACTTGGGTAGATATTGTTAAATTAATAAAAGCATCTAAGCATCGCCAACAATTTTTTTAAAGTACTGCCATTTTTTTATTAATGGCGAAAAAAAATCATTGATCCCTGATTTGTCGATAAAATTAATTGTATTTAACCCCTTAAAGTATCGGAAACCGGACACATTGTATGTATATATATATATATATATATATATATATATATATATATATATATATATATATATATATATATATTACCTGATGCATAGAAGTTTCTGCTCTTCTAGTAATTAAAATAAAACTAAAAAATTGGTTGGATGGTTTAGAAGTCTATAACGAACCTAGGTAGAAACATTATTTGTTACGAGGGCGGCACTGAAAATTTCGGGAATCAAGGAAGTGACACAACATTACTATTTAAAAATGTATTAATTGCTTTTCGAAGTATTATCCGCGAAATTTGACACATTTATTCTTTATTTTAGGGAAAGTATAGAAATCATTAGGGCTTAGGTCGGGGCTGTACGGCGGATGGTCTAATAATTCTATGTTTTCTTGCTCTAAAAACTCTCTCTCTCTCTCTCTCTCTCTCTCTTATATATATATATATATATATATATATATATATATATATATATATATATATATATATGTTGCACTAAAAGTATCGGGAATGGAATATTTCCACTGTTACTGTCATATTAAAATCTTTTTAATTGAAAACTCCTTGGTTTTAAAAATCGAATACCATTTATTTATTTAAAAAAAGATTCTCGGTCTTGTCACAAGGTTTTGTCAAACTTGTTTAGTCGTCGAGAAAAAACAAGAGCGATGATTTATTATGACTTTCGAAGTGGTTTAACCAAAGAGTATAATAAGTATATACAGGAAAAGAGAGCCCTCTGACGACATTTTATTGCGGACAAAATTGAACTACTAGCGCCTCCTACAAATTGAATCCGAACTAATTCGCTATATATAGCTCTACATATACCTCTTCTATAATAGTAAAATGTGTAATATTGTTCTTTAATTCGTATACATACTGAAACAGTTTTACTGCCTACTTTTTGTAATACTGTTTTTGATATTATTAAAAGTAGGTAAAACAGTTTCAGTAAGTACACTGGTATTTATGGGGTATTTGCAATGAAACAAGAAAGATAACGATGAGCAAACGCAAAAAAGACTTCTTTTGACTTTCATTTTCGTTTGAATATTTGACGTTTTGAAGTTTAGGGTGGCCAGTATCATAATTATCATAATCGATTGATTTCATGATGTTTAAGTTTTTATTTTATGTGAAAATAATATTTGTTATAAACAAAATCACCAATAAATTTATCGTGCATTTAATTTTATTTTTAAGTTAATTTTAGTTTCTTTTTAAAAAGTAGCGACATCTGTGAAGACCTTAGACCAATAATAAACATAATGTTTTCGGAAACAAATTATGGATGGCGCTACCTTCAAATGAATTCTTGTGGTTCAAGGCAACTGTCCTACCCCTGGGTTTAACACAAAAACAGTGTGTTGACCGGATGATTTCTGCATTTGGTGATGAAGCCCCATCCGAAACCACAATTTATCGCTGGTTTGCTGAATTTCAACGTGACCGTGTCAAGCTCAGTGATGATCCCCGTCAAGGTCGTCCAAAAATTGCAGTCACCCAAGAAAACGTTGATGCTGTGCGTAAATAGATTGAGCAAGATCGACATACCGCGAAATTCAGGCAACTTTAGACATTGGCATGAGTTAAATACAAATAATCTTGCATGAACAATTAGGTGTAAAAAAGTTGTTTTCCGATGGATACCGCATTCGCTCTGTGAAGAGCAAAAAAGCGGCTCGCGTTACTTGGTGCGTTAGAACTCTCGAAAGATTCCACGCAGGATCCTCAAATGCTGTATACAACATCGTATCAGGTGACGAATCCTGGATATACGCGTACGAACCCGAAACAAAAAACTAGTCACGAGTTTGGGTGTTCGAAAATGAGTTAAAGCCAACAAAAATTGTTCGCGAAAAAAATGGTGGCCACGTTTGTCTCCAAAACTCGCCATGTTACGAATATTCCTCTTGAGGGACAAAGAACGGTTAATGTAGAATGGTATGCTAGCATTTGTTTGGCACAGGTCGTTTCTGAACTTCGTAAAGAGAACTGCAACCGCCGCATCATCCTCCATCACGACAATGCGAGTTCTCACACCGCACACAGAACAAAAGAGTTTTTAGAGCAAGAAAACATAGAATTATTAGACCATCCGCCGTACAGCCCCGACCTAAGCCCTAATGATTTCTATACTTTCCCTAAAATAAAGAATAAATTGCGTGGACAGAGATTTTCATCACCTGAAGAAGTTGTGGACGCCTACAAAACAGCCATTTTGGAGACCCCAACTTCCGAATGGAATTGTTGCTTCAATGATTGGTTCCATCGTATGGAAAAATTTGTCAAATATCGCGGATAATACTTCGAAAAGCAGTAAATACATTTTTAAATAGTAATGTTGTGTCACTTCCTTGATTCCCGAAATTTTCAGTGCCGCCCTCGTAACAAATAATGTTTCTACCTATGTCCGTTATAGACTTCTAAACCATCCAACCAATTTTGATGAAATATTTGTGTGTGAAAGGACAAAGACCTTTATTTAAATTTTAGATATTTTTGTCGTTTTCTGTATTAGTTTTATTTTAAATACTAGAAGAGCAGGAACTTCTATGCATCAGGTATTAGTAGCCATGTGAAAATAAAACTAGAAGGTGCTCGCTCATGTAATAAACATTTTGACGTTACAAAAAATATAAATTGGCATGATATTTTTTGGTTTTTGCATTTAACACAAACTTGATTAGCAATCTTCCAGTTTTATTATGGATAGCTCAATCTGGGAATGTGGACTAGAAGCAGAATCTGCTAATCATCTGTTCTTGACTGTCCTAATCTTTTACATCTCTCTATATGATATCTCACCCAATTACGTCGCGCGTCCTGTAAATTTCCCATATTTGTAGTCCCTGGTGTACCTGGGTATTCTAATGAACATTCCGTAATGACTTTATCATTGTAGGTCGGCGGTGAAATAAGTTCGACAATTATGAGTTATATGAATAAGAATGGAAGGGTGGCAGTTTGTGGTTCTATATCATCTTACAACGATGCTGTTTTACCGAAAGGTTCGTTATAAACTTGCCTTTTTTACCTTACTTTTTACAGGCAGTGTTTCTAAGAATATACTAATTATTACATGATATTTCTTTCAGTGACAATTTTGCAACCAGCAATTGTTTTTAAAGAATTAAAAGTAGAGGGATTTTTGGTCAATCGTTGGGCTGATCGTTGGAGTGAGGGTATCAAAGCTAATCTAGCCTGGCTACAAGAGGGCAAATTGAAATATCAAGAGAAAGTTTATCACGGTTTTGATAACATGGTTGAAGCTTTAGTTGGTATACTAAGAGGAGAGAACATTGGAAAAGCAGTAGTTAAAGTCAAATAATTTGTATTGATATTTCGTGATTTGGGCTTCTGTTTGGTGATAAGCGTTGAATGTATATAATCGCATTTGTACATAACTGTTCATATTAAAACAAAGTTTTGTTTAACACAGTTTTAAATTATATATGTATTATAATACAAATGAGCTTTTACCTCCGACTTCAATCCACGACTTATAATAGCGGTCTTTGGGCAAGTAATTAGATTCTAAATAAGTATAGTAATAAATAATTTGGTTTTTGTTATAAAAACTAATTTAATATCGGAATTATTCTTAGTATCGAAAATTATAGTCTGTTTTTTTTTAAA
The DNA here is from genome assembly GCA_907164705.1 of Parnassius apollo. Classification (NCBI taxonomy): domain Eukaryota; kingdom Metazoa; phylum Arthropoda; class Insecta; order Lepidoptera; family Papilionidae; genus Parnassius; species Parnassius apollo. The sequence goes on from CAJQZP010000828.1 coordinate 429,358, forward strand.
TTATTGTAAATTTTTACAAGATATCTATTTTTAAAGTAAATTTAAAACTTTATTTTTATATGGAAGCAAAGCTATTATGATTCAGTTTAAAAAGTTTATGCAATAATTGTTGTTTCCACTTGGTGGAGCCACGCTGCAACTGTATCATAGGCCATGATACAGTTGCAGCGTGGCCATGATTCATAGCTGCAGCACAGAGGTTACAGGCTCTCACAGAATACCAGCGAAAAACAGCAGCCTACTTGCCACTGAATTGGGGTGATAACACATTTGCATTTTGATTCTTAAGGCTTTTTAGCAAGATCCTCCGTTATGCCGATAATATTGAAGCATTCGTTTTGAAATAAATATATGGTAAAGCTAAGGATTAATTTTAAGTACTATGTTAGACGAAAACAGATCCCGTAAAATTTTCTTGATAGAAAAAAATCCAAAGTTACCTTCAAACCGAACAATAAACTGCTGCTATTCACAAAATACTTTAAATTAGAACATGAAACTTTGCATACTAACCGAACTAACTATAAAGCACGGCTTGTTTTTTTTAATTACCGTTATTTTCACTGTAAAAAAAATACCTAAACTATCAGCGTCCTGAAGCTTGTTCCCTGACGCCCGCCCGATACTCCTGCTCAGTCTCGCTTCGGCTTTCAAACGGGAAAGCTGTGTAATACACATTACGTAACAGGACAAAGTAAAATTAAAATTGGAAATAATCGTAATAAAAATAAGAAGCGACTGGGTTGGCGTAAAGAAACAGGCATAAGTATCTAACGACCTATCTACTTACAGTATTAGTGATTACAAACATGTCGGTAGATATTATACGACGCGCTGAGAAATGGGGGCGAAATTAGGATTTGAGCTGAGGTAGTATAGGACCTTAACTAAAGCTAGATGTAGATATCCATGGGCCGCAGCATCCACTAACCATCCGATAGATTGAGAGAGCTCGTCCGTCATCTTTATTTTATTATAAAATATTTATATAAAAAATGCTAACAATAGTTAAATTAATCAAATTTATCCATTCACACGCTTAGTACATATTACTTCAAAGTGATGTGTATAATGTACATAATATAACTATAATAATATCAAAAATTCTGTTGTGTGCGGGCTTTACACAACAGAATTTTTGATATTCGGATATAGACGGATTCGCTACGTAAAATGTGTTCTTCTTCTTTTAAAAATGATGGCTTCTCTTGATAGAATTCTCCCAGAGTCAAGTCAGTTCTCAATTTTGTGAGTGGATTAACAATCCACAACAATAGACGTCACATTTTTAAAATACCATCACTAATGTTGTTAGTAATTTTACAGTTTAATATTATTATTACGAATAATAGTACACAAAATATTTACAAAGGGAGTATACACTAGGATCAACAAATATTGGAAATTAAAAAGGCGCGAGATGTAAATAGGCAGGATATCATAGAGAGATAAAGAAAGTTTAGGACACTCACAGAACAGATGATTGACAGATCCTTTATCTACCTCACATTCACAAATTGAACTATCCCTAATCCTGAGTTTAGCCAAGTGTACTGGAGTACAATCATGACAAAAGCGTGGGTGACAAACAGTAGAGGTGCTAGCTTCACTGAAGTGGCGATATTGAAAACAAAAACAGGGTTTTAATGGGATATTAATTTGGACTTTGGAATACCTAGTGATTACATTTTAATAGTTTCGACTGATGCCAACTACTACTTACGAAATGACACATTGTATTTGTATTTGTTAGCATTATAAATCATTTTATAATGCAAACAAATACAAATACAATGTGAATTACTACTGTGGCGTGGATGTATTCTTTTATGAACATCTGACTAAGTAAATCATTCTTAAACACTCAGAATAAAAAAACATGGTATAAATTAGTACTTGTGTAGTGCGTCCGAAGCCTGGCACAGCAACACGCTGACCAGAGTGCTGCACCTGCTTGCGGCCGAGCACAACCGCGACCGCACATCGTTGGGCGTCTTTCTCGACATTGAGAAGGCGTTCGACAGGGTGTGGCACACAGGACTATTCTACAAGTTACACGATCAGACCAGTGTGCCTCCTGCTATATTGTAGCTAGTGGCGTCTTTCCTCGTAGACAAGAAGTTCTACGTCTGTGTAGAGGACACCGAGTCCGCAATAAAACCGATAACAGCTGGCGTGCCACAGGGCAGCTGTCTGTCTCCAGTCCTGTATGCGGCTTATGCCAATGACATCCCTACCCTGGCAGGGCATCTGCACGAATGGGCGGACGATGTTGAGTTGGCGCTTTACGCGGATGACAGCGCCTAGCCTCACCTCGTCTAGAAGAGCCCATATCACCACTGCCAGGATGCAACGTCTGCTGGACCTGTTGCCACCATGGTTGGATGAGTGGAAGATGGCCGGCAATGTTAGCAAGACGACCGCTCTACTCACTCGCCGCTATAGAAATCTATCACCACCGCTAACCCTCAGAGGCCAGGAGATCGCATATGAGAAGGCCGTGACCTACCTTGGATGTCGGATTGACAGAATGTTGCGCATGACTGCACATGTCGACTTTGTTGTCCGCAAAGCTTGATGTGCGCGGGCAATGCTCCGTCCTGTCCTGGCATCCAAGTTACCGACAAAGTCGAAGTTAACCATCTATAAAACATATATAAGACCCTTGCTAACATACGCTGCTCCGGCCTGGTATGCGCTCCTGAGCGATCAACAGAAGCGGCGACTACAGGCCCAGCAGAACTTGTCATTACGAACCATAGTTGGTGCGGGTCGCTACGTCCGGAATGACGTCATAGCGGCCAACCTAAGGACTGAGAGCCTGCAAGAATTCGTGGTCTGGCTGGCGCGTGGTATGTTCGACCGCGCCGACTACGAGCCACATGAACACCTCAACGGCTTCGCGCCATTGCACTCGGCCCCCGGACGGGCGACCCTATCCAAGAGAACTCCTCCCTATATAGATTAGGGAGTTGAGTAAATCCCACAATGCCGCAGAAAGGCCAACTTAGACATAATATTTGTGTAAAACACAAATATTGAGAAAACCTCCTTTTTTGACTTTATTACCCGAATGCGACGAAAAGTCGCTATTTACATGTTAAACGCCTTTTACCATTAAGGCACCCAGGACCGGCACACTGTAGTGTGCCGTGAGGAATGTCCGGGTAAAGGGGGTTCACCCCGAGGCCCGATACCTGCTGGGCAGAAAGCCCATGCAGAAGCAACAGCGTAACTAAACATTGGCTCGCGCGGCAGCCGCGCACAGTGGATACTATGTTGCCGCGCGCGGAAACTCGTACATTGGCGCGCTCGAACGTGCCGCGTGACTAACCAATCCTTTGACTAGAGAAAAAAGAAAGGACATGACATAAATATCGTTAGTTGTAGGAATATAACGAAATATTGGCGTCTCTTGTTAGCTTTTTAGTTTTATCATTACCGAATAATGCAACCATTTTTTTCGCTGCGGCCGGACGCCATGTTTTGTCACAGTCAATGACAATTATATCAGTTGTCATTGCGACTTCAGTGAGGTGAGTGTGTTATTTTCATATGTTTCTCTCGTGGAATTCGATTATTACGAAATTTCTTATTCTATTCCTCGGGACCTCTACATCGGGATAAAAGTATACTATATGTTAATTCAGATAATAAACTATTTGTGTGCCAAATTATTACATTCAAACTAGTCTGATGCTTTTGGCGTGATTGAGGAACAAACAAACATTCAAACTTTTGCATTTATTTTAGTTTTATAAGTGTAAGTATGATGACTGAGCTTAATTTATTGTCTCACAAACAAACAAAAAATTTTAATTAGTATTCCTTGTTTTATAATTCCCGGAAAATAAATGTAACATTAATAATAGATGATTACATTATAAAAACAAAAAAAAAACGACTGCTTAAAAGTAATGAACTGAAAACATAGGTATAACTTGTAATATATTTCACTAATCTTCTTTTAATTTCCTTTATTTTGATAGCCCTATCGATAGGTTGGGTTAAAAAAATTAAGGACTTACAATTTGACGTCAAAATCCGTCATATTGATTTAAAAAAATAACCTATTTAAGAACACACGGGTGTTTGAGACGAATCACACGAAAGAATCATTTTCTAAATAAGCGCCACATTATCGATATTAAGTATAGTGCGCAGCACTACGCCAAGCCGCCATTTTTGTGCCGGACTCAGTTTAGGTATACACGTTTTTTTCGTAGGTATGTCATGTCCTTTCTTTCTTCTCTAGTCAAAGAACCAATCCTTGTCGGTTTTTGACGACGCGTCAAAGGAATCTCTGTGAGTTGTGTTTGCGCAGTTGGAACGGCGGTTTACGTATTTTAAAAACATGGATAACGAAAAGTGTCGTACTTTAACCCTTAAATGCATAATGTATCAAAAACGATACGTTGAGATTTTTTTAACTAAAACTTAAAGCCAATTGTTTGTTTTTATTAGGCTGTATGTTACGATGCCCTTAGACTATTTGTCTATCGGAAAAAAAAACAAAGTTTCTCGTATTGGTCCACCATATTTGTTTCGTAGCTGTCAAAAGTATTCTTGTCAGCGAGTGAATGTTTTTGTGAAAAATTCTAACTTTATCCAGACGAATCGGAGTGGATTTGAGACAAATTATATCAAAAAAAAATATACAATGTCAAGGTAAGTGTTTGTGTTTATAGTAGGTTTATGTATTTTTTACGAAAAATTGATTTCTCTCATAAACAAAAGAGTTTTTAGTTTGTATCGAAAATGAGACACCATGCACTTAGGCATAAAAAAATATTTCTATGCATGTTGATGATTTTCGCGTTTTTGTTTTTATTTACGCTTCTTTGAACTTTACAAATTTGTTGCAGAACTACAAGAAAGAAATTGAAAGACGATGATATAGAAAATATGCTAATGCGGTTAGAGGCTGGCGAAATTTCAGAAGACGATGCCGAATCAGATGAGGATGACTTGGATTTCTATCCGTCTCGCAAAGATCTACAAGCCGTACTCGAAGATAAAGAAGTAAGTGATGAAGAGGAAGTGCCTGAAACTGAAGAATGCCCGGATCCTCCCCTGGTTCATGAAGAAATCTATCAACAAGCTTCGACTTCTCGGTCTAATGTATTTCCGCAAATAAATACACGAAATTTGATTTGGAAAAAACGCTCTTTGGAGTATAAAGAGGAATCAATTGCTTTCTTGGGTAGTACAGAATTAGGACCTGAACTAATGAAACTAGAAACCGCACTGCAGTTCTTTTCACAGTACTTTTCAGAAGACTTGTTGAAAAAAATTGTTGAAGAAACCAATAAATATTCGACGCAGACCAATATTGATCGCCCGTTCAAATAAGCCTTACAGAACTTCGAAAATATTTGGGAATATTGATATTCATGTCTGTCTATCGCTACCCAAGCGTTAGATCGTATTGGAGCAGTAAATTTGGATTTAGACCAATAATAGAAGCAATGCCTGTCAACAAATTTGAAAAAGTAAGAAGCATATTACATTTCAATGATAATAATTTACACAAACCAGTTGGTAGCCCCGACCATGATAAACTTCACAAACTAAGACCCATTATAGATCATCTGACAATGAAATTTTCTAGTGTTCCAATGGAACAACGCCTTTCAGTTGACGAACAAATGTGCGCAACAAAAATCAGCCATTTCTTGAAACAATATTTACCCAATAAACCCCACAAGTGGGGGTTCAAGCTTTTTGCGTTGTGTTCCTTGGCAGGATATTGCTATGATTTCATAATATATAGTGGAACAGACAAAGAACCAATGCGTAGTAATGAACCTGATATTGGAGTGACCGGTAATACAGTAATAAAGTTAACTAGAAGAGTCCCAAGAATGATGAACCATGTAATATACTTCGATAACTATTACACTTCATTACCACTAATGTATTACATGGCGAAGGAAGGCATATGGTGCTTAGGTACGGTGCAGCTAAACCGTCTAGGAAAGTCTTGTAAGTTGCCTAAAAAGAAAGAAGTAATGAACAGTAATGTACCCCGAGGATCCTACGTTGAAAACACGACAAGTCTCGATGGTGTGGATTTTTCTGCGATCAGTTGGAAAGATAACAAGCAGGTGACCTTACTTTCCACTTATATTGGCGCTGAACCTGTAGAAACGATTGAAAGATATGACAAAAACCAAAAGAAAAAGGTGCCCATACCATGTCCAAAAATAATAAAGGAATACAACGCACACATGGGTGGAGTAGACCTCATGGACTCTTTCCTAGGCAGGTATCACATAAAAGTAAAGTCTCGGAAATGGTACATGCGAATTTTTTACCACTTACTCGACCTATCAGTAATTAACTCCTGGATATTATATAAGAAAGTCTCTGCTAAAAAGAATTTGAACCCTAAGCAGGTTTTGAATCTGGCAGAGTTTAGAGCTGAATTGGCGGATGCTCTCTGCAAATATGGCGAACATGTTGTACCTTCACGAGGTCGACCAAGCCGAAACTTTTCGGAGGAGCCAGCACCTAAAAGGAAAAACATCCAGCAGGTAATGCCCTCGAGAGATGTTCGGTACGATGGAGTGGATCATATTCAATCGAGGCAACAAAATCGTATGAGGTGCATGAACCCAGGCTGCAAACTGCTGAGTAGTATTATGTGTCTAAAATGTAAGGTGTATTTGTGTTCTAACAAAAAAACAACTGACTGTTTTAATGATTTTCATCTATAGGACATATTTTTGTGATCATTTGGTTGCACATTAGTGCTTTGCAATAATTAACAATAAGTCAATTAACGGAAGTAGTACACAATAGAACTGAGAATAAAATTGTAGTTTTTTGCATGTTGTATCAAAAATGATACCAGAATATTTTTCAAAATAAAACTAATTATATTGAATAATGATTTTTTATTTTATTTTTTCCAGCATCTATAAACCATTTTACACAACATATATTTTTTCCAATGATATTGGGTATGTCATGCATTTAAGGGTTAAACGTAAACAATTTCTATGGAACATTAAACGTAGTGATTATCACAACAAATCATTAAGAAAAGATCCTTGGAATGAAATCAGTGCAGAAATGGGCTTGCCTGTAACTGAACTTAACAAAACCCTTATTACTGGTTCTACCATGTAGCATTTTGTTCATATACAGAATGGGTCCCACATATATGCAATAAATGAAACCATATAATTGTTATCGCCTTTGCTGACGATATACAAAAAATGAACGTAATCGGTCCAGTAATTAGGTCAAAAAGTAGAGTTTTAATTTTAAGCAAATTTGAACACTCTATAGAATTGGGTCACTAAGTCAATGATTTAGACATGTGTCAATCATGCATGATTCGTTCGTTTGAGCTGGAACACTTAAAAGTATTGATGGATCATTCATTTGTTTTTGAATGTACCAGTACAACCAATCACAAACAATTGACGGTACCTTTTTAACCGGCGATTTGTTTGAATTGTGAATGAGCCGCAAACCGACCGAATCCCGAAAGATCTGAATGAATTGTTTTAATGTAGGGTGTACCAGTGCAGTATAATCAGTGCACGCATTCGGAAATGTTGCCAAGTTAGGCGATATTTAGCTATTTAGGCTAGTTTTAAAGTAATCGGAGCGACCAAGATTGTGATTTTCTACTAGTCTCCGAGTAGGCTATCTAAGAAAGAAGGCGATTGTAAAGGATATTTATTCTACAACCCTTTTATTAGAAAATAATAAAATGTAGATATTGCAACTGACTTCTTAAGTATTTTTTAATTCCTTTGTAGTCTACTTCTTATGCTTACAATCCTTATTACTTCTGATGAATAATATAACACTAAAGGTACCTAACATAAGTTTAAATTAAAGCATTTTCTTAAAATATTTCTTATAAAATTGGGTGACTTTTTAAAACTTTCATCTTTTATTCTGCGTCAAATTTTTGGCGACTTGGATTCGGCTAGAATAGGTAACACTACACTATTCGTACAGAGCAAGGAAAAGGGAACAGAATTACAGATACAGAACATAGGTACTATTATTAAATAGTAAATACTAACTAATCTCTGGCGAGAGGTATAAAGCTATAAAGATGAAATGAACAACGAATCGAAATACGATACGTCAATCAAACAAATTAAATCGGAATCAAAGTTAGATATCTGTATTCTGGATTCCCCGGTGTGGTCTCTGTGATGATCTGACGATGAAGTGTACTCGTAGATGGAGGATAGGATTAATTTAACGTTCTTTTATAATTGTGCAAGTTTGAAGTAGCACAGTTCAGAGAAGCTGCAAAGTGCAATGCAAACGTGGAAAGTTCTTTATGTGTCATAAGAAAGCACTTTATTTTTATCAAGTAGCTACACCTGCACTGATAATAAAAAATATTGTAGAGAAAGTGATAGAGAAGGTAATGTTGCATGAATAAGTCAACTAGCGCCATCTAGTGTCAGGAACGAGAGCGAGGGGAGCATTGAGAAAATGACATCACAAATCGCTCAACTGACAGCGCCTAGTCGAAACTCGAACGCTCGATACCTTCCGCGTGTTTACTTGAACATTCTGGATATTTCTTTGCTAATTTAAATATATAGGCGCTGCAAGATGCGATGGAGGCAGTGTTGATTTGGGCGAAACAAGCGAAGCTTCGGAGTGGAATTAAGTGAATTAGTGTGTTTAAATTATTAGTGTTTTAACTTTAATTGTGTAAAGTAAATTAAAGTGTTAATTTAGGTAATTTTATCGGCAATTTTTATTGTCACGAACCTCAAGCTCGTAACAATTGGTGTCAGAAGTGGGATAAAATCATGCCGATTTTACCTAAGGAGGAAACGGAGGGTGTCCGTACCCGAAGTCAACGCCAGCAGGAGACGGACCAAAGAAGATTTGGTGGTGCAACGCCGCAGACGTCGGAAGGCCAGCCACCGGCTGAAGGCCCGTCGGTAGCTCCTACATCTGCAGCACCTGACTTAGGTGCTCTGATGGTGATGCTGCAGGAGCAGGCTCGCCGACAGGAGGAACAGGTCCGTCAGTTGAAAGAGCAGCTGCAGAGCGGACAGGAGGGACAGGCCCGCCGATTGGAAGAGCAGCTGCGGGGCGGACAGGAGGAACAGGCCCGCCGACAGGAGGAACAGGCCCGTCGTTTAGAAGAGCAACTCCAACGCGATAAGGAAGAGCAGATGCTCCTCATGAAGGACCTTCACGCTATCTTCGGAAAAGAGATACGGGAGGTGAAGGATAAGGTTGCTCAACATGACAACCGCCTGTCGGAGGCCGAAACCCGAATCGACCAAGTAAACAATCGGGTTGACAACGTAATGGCTGACGTGAAGAAAACGCTGGACGACCTCAAACTTGGGGATGGAACAACAGCTCCCGTAGTAGCTACAACACCTTCGCTACGTGGATTCAAAGTGCCGCCGTTCGACGGGACCTCTTCCTGGTCGTCCTACAAAATCCAGTTCGAGGCCGTCATGGAGGCAAACGGCTGGAATAAAAGCCAGGCCATGACTGCACTCACCTTAGGCCTGCGCGACCAAGCCTTAACTGTGTTGGAAGCTCTCGGTAAGAAAGTGACCTACGAGCAGCTCCTTGAGGCATTGGAGGCGAGATATGGCGACGCTCACCTGGAACACGTCTTTCGCGCACAGCTTAAAGATCGCGTGCAGCGCAGCAACGAGAACCTGCAGCAGTGGGCCCTTGAGGTGGAGAAGATGGTTCGAAAAGCATACCGGTCTGTACCTGCGCTCATTGAAGGGAACCTGGTGCAGACATTCATCGACGGCATCCGCGACCTGGAAGTCAGAGCTGCTGTGAGGCTCGGGCACCACGAGACGCTTAAGAACGCCTTGGCCCATGCACTGGAGGTGGAAGCCGTGCGGCAGGATCATCGTTCCCATCGCGTCAGGGAGGTTGCAGCAGCTACAGTTCGTGACCGCAGCAAAGGATACAGCCCTAGGTGCTATGGCTGTGGGGAAAAGGGCCATCTTCGATCCAGCTGCCCTAAACGAATCGTGGAAAGGAGAGTTGATCGATCTCAAGAGGGTAGTGCAGCTAACGGCACTGCCTGGCGGCGACAGGATCATCGTTCACCTCACGCTAGGGAGGTTACAGCAGTTACGGTTCGCGACCACAATAAAAGATACAGCCCTAGGTGCTATGGCTGTGGGGAAAGGGGCCATCTTCGGTCCAGCTGCCCTAAGCACACCCTAGGAAGGGATGGTGAACGGTCTCAGAAAGGAAGTGCGGCTAACAGCACCGCCCAGCAGCAGCAGGAATACGACTTTACTATCAGACACTGCAGCGGGAAATCTCACGGCAACGCAGATGCATTGTCAAGAAGACCTTGTCCTGAAGATTGCAACCATTGTAGTAGGCAAGAGAGTAAGGAGGTGGTATCCGTGAGGATGCTCAGGACAGACCACCTCAGCAACGGGTGGAAGGACAACCTACGACATGCACAGCAGGAAGATCCGGACATCAAGCCGATCCTGGAATGGATGAAGGCCGGTGCTCCCAAGCCCAAGTGGAGCGACGTCTCAGCGATGAGTTCAACCACGAAAAGCTATTGGGCCCAATGGGACAGCTTGCTGATTCAGGATGGATTCCTGTGCCGTAAATGGGACAATGGTCGAAGAGACAGCTGTCATTTGCAAATGGTTGTCCCTAAAGTTAAAGTACCGGATGTTCTACAGCTGTACCATAATGATTGTTCAGGAGGCCATCTGGGAGTTAAACGAACTCTACTGAAGATCCGAGAACGGTTTTACTGGGTCCACTGTCGAAACGATGTCGAGGACTGGTGTCGCAAATGTACAAGTTGTGTGGCTGTAAAGGGACCTCAGACTCTTAGTAGAGGTGCATTGAAGTTGTACAATGTTGGTGCACCATGGGAGAGAATAGCCATTGACGTGGCGGGGCCGTTTCCGGAGAGTGAAAGCGGTAACAAGTATTTCATGGTTGTGATGGATTACTTCACTAAGTGGCCAGAAGTCTTCGCCATTCCAAATCAAGAAGCTTCAACAGTTGCAGATAAACTAGTTCATGAAGTCTTCTGTCGTTTTGGAGTACCTTTAGAGATTCACAGCGATCAAGGAAGGAATTTTGAGTCTCAAATATTCCAGGAAACTTGCCGAGTTATGGGTACTCATAAAACAAGAACGACTTCTTATCACCCGCAATCTGATGGAATGGTGGAACGATTTAATCAGACATTGGAGAGGTACCTAGCAAAAGTTGTAGACAATCGGCAACGAGATTGGGACAAGCACATACAACCGTTTTTGTTGTCATATCGAAGTTCTGTTCACGAAAGTACAGCAGTGACACCAGCTTTCGCAAACTTTGGAAGAGAATTACGGCTGCCTGCAGACCTGATCACCGAGATACCACCCGATGCTCCACGCAGTATAACCGATTATGCAAATGACTTGCGGAAAAAAATGAATGACGTTTATGAGCACGTCAGACAATCGGGCCAGCAAATGTCTGAAAAAAATGAAAACCCGGTATGACCGCAAAATGAACAACAAAGGGTTCGACGAAGGTTCACTTGTGTGGTTGCACAATCCAGTCCGCAGCAAAGGGAAATCTCCTAAGCTTCAAGCTAAATGGGACGGCCCGTACCGGATTGTAACCAGGAGCAACGATGTGACCTACCGGATACAGAAAGGCGCAAGAGGGACTCCTAAGATCGTCCATGTGGATCGCTTGGCGCGTTATTATGGGACCGATAATGCTCGGGACGAGCATGTCTTAGGAGGGGGCAGTGTTGCATGAATAAGTCAACTAGCGCCATCTAGTGTCAGGAACGAGAGCGAGGGGAGCATTGAGAAAATGACATCACAAATCGCTCAACTGACAGCGCCTAGTCGAAACTCGAACGCTCGATACCTTCCGCGTGTTTACTTGAACATTCTGGATATTTCTTTGCTAATTTAAATATATAGGCGCTGCAAGATGCGATGGAGGCAGTGTTGATTTGGGCGAAACAAGCGAAGCTTCGGAGTGGAATTAAGTGAATTAGTGTGTTTAAATTATTAGTGTTTTAACTTTAATTGTGTAAAGTAAATTAAAGTGTTAATTTAGGTAATTTTATCGGCAATTTTTATTGTCACGAACCTCAAGCTCGTAACAGTAATAAGGACCGGATTAATTCCTGTGGCTCTAGGTCTGGTATTAGATCAGAGAACATCATTCCAATCAGCCATTAAGTTGAAGGATGAAAGAAGATTCTAGAAAAAAATATTGGCCAAGGAAAATACTGGTAAGATAATTAAGTAAATGAAATTAAACTTTCAGTGTTAAAATTAGCATAAGTGTATTTTTATTATTTTGATTGCTTGTTAACCAATACAAAAAGTCTGTTTTCATTTTAGATGACACAATCATAATAAAAGGCTAAAAGATTTAAGATTATATTTGATCCTCAAATCTTCTGAGAATAAGAAATTATTTTCTTGAGAAAATACTATATTAAATCTAAAAATGATATGACATTTAGATGTTTGTTTATCTGAATGTTAACATGCAGTAAAATAATACCTATAAATGATATAAATAATGAAGTTCAACTTACTAAAATATGAAAATACATTATCACTAACAATGCCCTTTTTAGTGTAAATAAAAACGTTGATTAATATCTACTTTTATGTGAATATAACTGAAGTAAAGCCAAAATAATCATTATCTTTGTTTTTCAGGTGTGATAAGCATGACTATTGTTATACGGGATAACAAATGGAAACCCTTAAGGCAAGTTGTAACCTGTCTCATCGGATCGGAACTCATCGGAGAATGAATGCCTTTTGGACAAATTCTATAAGAACATTAGAACAAAAATATGTATATGGAACTGGTGTAATGTGATTGTTAGAATCCTAAATGGATTAGATGTTATTAGATTAAAATTAGACAACCAATTGCCACAAATAAAGCATATAAAAATGTTCAGATGAAATTTAAGAACTAATAATTTTTATCATTATAAATGATTTTTGTTATTTGGTAAGAGACAATATAATAAAATTTTTGGAATTTTAGTTGTATAATTCTTATTTCTTATAAATAAAATTTAAAAAAAGAATTGTAGAAAGGGGTCTACATCTGCAAAGGTGACATTTGGTTAATGATTATCTCATGTTTTGGTCTGAGAATACACAGACCACATTTTATTTAACCAAGATTTTAGGTTATATCACCAAGTCTATTTAAATAAATATTTACAAGTTATAATTTAAAAATAAACATTGCTCTGCCTTATTGGGCTTCAAATTGCTACGTTTTTTTTTTTTTTTTTTTTTATAGAAGAGGGGGCAAACGAGCATGTGGCTCACCTGATGTTAAGTGACTACCGCCGCCCATGATCAACCGCAACACCAGGGGAATTGCAGGTGCGTTGCCGGCCCTTTAGAAAGGAGTAAGCTCTTTTCTTGAAGGTCCCCAGGTCGTATCGGTCCGGAAAAATCACCGGTGGTAAATTATTCCACAGAGAGGTTGTACGCGGAAGAAAACTCCTTTTGAAACGTACAGTGGTGGACCGCCAAGCATCCAGATGGTGTGGATGGTATCGGGACGTTTGCCGTGTAGTGCGTTCACGAAATTTGGCGGCTGGGATTAATCCGAACAATTCCTCAGAGCACTCCCCCGTGATAGATGCGATAAAATACGCAAAGAGATGCAACATCTCTTCGCAGCGCCAGTGAATCGAGCCGATCGGAAAGCACTCGGTCGTCGACGATTCGAGCCGCTCTGCGCTGGATGCGGTCAAGTGGAAGGAGCTGGTACTGGGGAGCCCCAGCCCAGAGATGGGAACAGTATTCCATGAGCGGCCGAACCTGCGCCTTGTAAAGTTGCAGGCGGTGTGCCGGCATGAAATACTGTCCCGCTCTGCTGAGCACGCCAAGCTTTTTAGAGGCCAATTTGGCCTTCCCTTCCAAGTGACCACGAAACTGCACGTCACTCGATATGTCGACGCCGAGGATTCCGATACTGGCTGAGGCAACAAGGGGAGTGCCTTGAAACTGAGGAGATACGACAAAGGGGTTCTTTTTAGCGGTTAACGCGCAAACTTGTGTCTTCTGGGGGTTAAACTGGACTAGATTTAGTCGCCCCCAATCCGAGACTCTGTCCAGCAGAGACTCGACTTCAGACACAAGTTTGTCCCGGCACTCAGAGACGTTTTCCCGAGAAATATTTGCTCGGCCGGTGTAAAGAGCATCACCAGTGCTGTCATCTGCATAGCAATGAATGCTACGGGTTTGCAACATATCATTGATATGCAGAAGAAACAGCGTTGGCGATAGCACGCAGCCCTGTGGAACACCAGCATTAATAAGCTTGCAATCGGAGCTTGCACCGTCTACAACGACCTTGATGCTCCGATCTGCAAGAAAACTGGTGATCCAATCGCACAATTTCTCGGGAAGCCCATAGGAAGGGAGCTTCGAAAGAAGCGCTTTGTGCCAAACCCGATCGAAGGCCTTCGCAATGTCCAAACTAACGGCCAATGCCTCCCCCTTGGACTCTACTGCCTCCGCCCATCTGTGAGTTAGGTAGACCAGAAGATCACCAGCTGACCTACCACGGCGAAAACCGTATTGGCGGTCACTAATCAGCTGGTGATCCTCAAGGTACCTCATGAGCTGGCAGTTTACAATGGACTCCATTGTTTTGGAGAACAAGGAGGTGATGGCGATAGGCCGGTAGTTGGACGGGTCTGAGCGGTCGCCTTTTTTAGGGATCGGGTGGACGAAAGCCGTCTTCCATGATTTTGGGACTACGCCTAGGGAGTAGGAGTACCGGAAAAGACGCGTTAAAACCGGTGCCAACTCTGGAGCACACGTCCTCAGCACAATTGGGGGGATTCCATCAGGCCCACTCGACTTATGGATGTCCAGGGAGAGGAGTGCTTTGCGAACCGAGCGCTGAGTGAAGTGCACTTCCGGCATGGAGCACTCACACCGCGGGATGGTCGGCGGCGTACTCCCCCCGTCATCGAGAGTCGAGTTAGACGCAAAGAAAGAGCCTAGAAGATCGGCTTTCTCCTTTGCGGTGTGGGCCAGTGAATCGTCCTCCCGGTGCAGAGATGGAAGAGATGGCTGACAGAAATTCCCCTGGACAGCCTTGGCGAGAGACCAGAATGCACGGGTTCCAGAAGGAAGACGAACTAGTCTCTCGCCAATTCTGCCTATGTGCTCTGACTTTGCCTTGGCAATGACTCTTTTGAAGGACCTAGAGGCGGAATTATACTTCTTTTTTAGAGCGCTGGTGTTTACATCCCTGGACGCTGATGCGTCAGCCCAGGCTTGGTAGCACTCCTGCTTATAGCATGATGCTATTTTACAGGAGCGACCAAACCATGGCTGAGATTTGCCTCCAATGGGCACCACAGAGGAAGGAATAAAAAGTTCCATACCCTGAAGTACCACATCAGCGACAGAATCCGCAACAACGTTGGGATCATCCGGCGAGAAGCAAACCCGCCCCCAAGGGTAGGATGCAAAGAAAGACCGCATCCCATCCCAATCAGCTGACCTATAGTGCCAAACACGGCGGCAGCCTGCAGAATGCAACCGCGATTTCAGCGTGAGTGGCACCACACTCCGGACAAGACAATGATCCGAGGAGCCTAAAGGGGCGTCGACGGAAATCTGATATCCGTCCGGGTGAGAGGTCAGCAGAAGGTCCAACAGGGAAGGTGCATGATCCTCCACATCTGGAATCCGCGTAGGCGAAGTAACCAGTTGTGTCAGACCATATGCCAAGGCAAAATCACGAACAGATCTCCCCGCATGATCGGTTAAACGTGAACCGAGCCATTCGGCGTGATGGGCGTTGAAGTCGCCGAGGATCACGATCTCTGCGGAGGGGATCTGCTGTAGCAACGAATCTGCAGCCATTTGGACGTGGTCGAAGAGTCGGTCTGTTTCGGCATTACCGCTATGGGACCTATAGAGGCACCCGTAGACGCGCGGATGGTCGTCGCTGTCTACGCGTAGCCAAAGGATGGACAGGTCCGAACCTTCAAGTCTGCCGAGGCGTCGAGAACAGATGTCCTCTCTGACGTAAACGCAAACTCCAGCCCGAGGCACAAAGGAGTGTTCCAGTTTGTACCCCGGGCAGGAGAGATACGAGACATCAGCCGGAGAGGACACCTGCGTCTCGGTTAGAAAGAGCAGAGCCGGCCTCGCCGTCTCGAGATGGTAGTGGACGGCGTTTAGGTTAGAGTGAAGTCCCCTGATATTGCAGAAATTCACGGACAGCGTGGCAGGGGTCGCCTTGGTCTTGTTGCTCCGTTTGCCTCGAGCAGTTTTAGTCTTGAGCGGAATTTTGCCCCCCCAGAATACGCGGGGCAGCCTGAGCACCCACGCTCAGAAGTGGAGAAACATGGTCGTGGATGCTCAGCGAGGGATTCTCCAGGGGTGCTGGTACCCTCCTGGGGTAGTCTATCATTTAATTCCGCTACCATGTTGATGGGGGGGGGGGGAATTGGGCCTCCGGCCACCTTCACTCACCAGACGAAACGCGGAAGCAGAGCTTCCACTTCACGCCGGTATTCTGTGAGGTCGTGGTACCACCCCGGATTGAGCCGGCCCATACGTGCGACAGCAAAGCTGCCGCGTGGCTCTATCACTGTTAAACGACACGACACTGTTAAACGACACTGTTAAACGTTTGTAAGATATAGTTAACCCTGCTTTGGAGAATATGCGTTCACAGGGCACGCTGCTGGCCATATGCTGGGAAAATGTTTCCAAATTTCACTCCTTTTGTTTTGAGGCGTAGACATTTTAACTGTTAATTTTCAATTTACAATTTTTAAAATGAGATTACAAGCCACCATTAACCTTAGATTAAAACCACCATCACCAAATTCAGCTAAATAAATGTTATTGTTTTATTGAACACCTAAAAGAATATACTTACTAAAATATTACTGACAAAATATCTCATAAATATGTTAAGCTATTAAAAATAAACATAAGGAAGAAACGAACGAAACCTTCAGAAAACTAAACTACTTCAAGAGACAAGCAAAGCAAATCGAATGCACACTGCTCAACGCAGACTGCTGAGCTGATTACCTATAGCTGAGTATTAGGTGGTATCAAGAGTATTTATTATATAAGGGTTTTTATTATTATATAAGTAAAATAAAAAAATATTTTACATTTAATTGTTTATTACTTATATTTGATTGTTGCATCTATGAGTTAAAAATATCATTTCGTGGTAAAGGCGTATAAAAAAGGACTTTAAAAACACCTTAGTTTCGTGGGGTTTACTAAAAATAACACTTCAAAAGATTTCAAGGCAAATTATTTATTTAATATGATGATTTTCTTATAAGATAAACTTTTATCTTATAAGAAAATCATCATATTAAGTACTTTGTAGCAAATAAACATTACAATCCTTATTTTTAGACATTTGAAGCCTAAATTTTATAATATTAGATGAAAACAATATCTTCTTTTTACTAAAATTGCTGTTTTCAATGCTTTGCTTTGAAATAAATAGCGCCATCTTATTCGATCTATAGTTAAAGTCAATTCCATAGATTACTGCCTATATACTGTCAATTCTCATTTTATCGAAATCAAACCAAAATGGATGAGACTTAAGGTGGTACGCTCAATAGATGCTAGATGGCCTAAATGCAAAGTAAATTTATAAGAATCGATGAAATTAAGTATAGTTATGAATGAAATTTAAAAATAAACAAATTTATTAAATTAATAAAATATATAATAATAACAATAATAAATAAAGTTATCAATTAAATCAAATCAATTGAAATTTTTGTGTTTATGCCATCTAGCATCTTTTGGACTTCCCACCTTGAAAATCCATAAATTTTTGTTCGATAAAATGCTTTATTACCTATAACATGCAGTAGATGGCGATGATAGCATTACAAAGTCATAAAATTTTTTTTCCCATTTGTTCCCAATGGATCTTACAGACACAGAGTACTGGATGGTACTGGAGCCAGAAAGGATCCATTTGAATGATCGATCCGAATGTACCGGTACGCGTGACGAAATGTACTAGAATGATCCGTCCGCTAGAAATGAGTGATCTACACATGTCTACAATGATTCAATGAACTTGAATCCTTGAACATTAAAAAGCGACGTTGCCACGCAGTGCAAACTATTGGTATTGCGACATATCGACAGCGGTGTCTTTTGTCGGCATGCCACCCGCGTGCAACGTTGTCACTCTTCCAAGGGGTCAAGGTACGTTGTCTAAACAGAGTGTTCACTTTTACTGAATTTATTTTAATATTTATTTTGTTTGAAAATTTCACTTTTTATTTTACGGGTTTTAATTTAATATTTAATTTTTCTACACTTCTACGGACTAGTATTACTTGTGGTTTCATTTATTGCATATATGTGGGACCCATTCTGTATATTTTTTTCATCCACCAACGAACATTTTGCCTCGATTTCTTGCGAATATTATGATAAATAATTACAAAAGCAGCCGCTACACTTCGCCGACGTATAACGTCCATGGTTGTCGCGCACATAATGAACGTTCGTTAGCGGATCGGCTGCCACGCGCGGTGGTCTCGCTGTAGGGTCATTCTATGTGAAATCAACAGATTCAGACTTGATGTCTCAGATTTTCATGATTTTTTTTATGCAGCAATATATCATAGACTTATGAAAAAATATCAAATTTCAGTTATGTAGCACAATTATTATTGAAGTTACAAATTTTTTAAAATTTAAATTTTTATGAAAAAAATTTCATGATTTGGCATCTTTGGATGCCTATAGACTGACAACCTTGATGATATAAACCTGGGAGTAGTCTCATTTTAAAGCTGTTCAATGGGGCTTTAATATATGTGCCACAAGATATGGTTACAATTAAAAAAATGAGATTTTAAAATTCGAATTTTTTCAATAGAATCGAATCGAAAGTGGCAATTTTAAGTTTTAAAAATTATCAAATATAGTTTATAATGTCTTAATTCATACAGCAAAATTCTATCATGGGATCAGAAATACTCGTTTTGTAAAAAAAAAACATTAAGATTTTGAATATTGTTTCAGAAAATTTTGAATAGTTAATTGAATGAAACAAGCAACACATTACAATGAAACAAGTAGTGGGTATTACTTTAACATTTTTTTAATGCAGAATGTCACATGGACACCAATATTATGGGTAAAGTTAAGGGTTTAACAAAATAATTAAAGTTAAGGGTTAAAAAGTTATTACAGTCTACCTCGGTCTTTCAATGCATAAAAATATAATAAATCAATACAACAAATTAATTAATTCGAGACTTCATTCGTTGGAAGATATCCACACATTTGTTCACTTCACTGTCTGGTACACTGTATGTTCGGCTAGTGACGGGGTTCACTTTGCATATCACATCTGCAAAAGGAATCCACAGTGTCCGCTTCCGCCTTTTGAAAGAAGATTTTCCCCTGAGGGAAATCCCCTTTTTATCTGAGTAAAAGCGAATTTCCCTCTGCTTGTAGACCAATCAGCTTAAGTTTTATTTTAAAGAGAGGTTTCCAAACATGGTATTTAAAGTAATCATTGCATTTTATTAATTTAATAGTGTGCTTCATACTGCATAGCAAAATTAAAAAATACAATTTACTAATTTGGTACATTATTTATAAAACGTGTATTTCTTGATCCCATAATAGAATTGCTTATATGTATTAAGACATTATAAACTATATTCTATAATTTTTTGAAATTTTAACAATTGCCACTTTTTCAAAAATTCAAGTTTTAAAATTTTAATTATTTTAAATAATAATCCTATATTGTGGCATATCACATTAAAGCCTTATTCAACAGTTCTAAATTGAGATAAGTCCCAGGTTTATATCATTGGTTGCCAGTCTATAGGGATCCAAAAGTGCCAAAACATGAAATTTTTTCATAAAAATTGAAATCTTTAAAAATAAAAAATAATATGTGCTATATAACTGAAATTTGGTATTTTTTCATGTCTATGACATATTGCTACATAAAAAATCACGAAAATCTGAGACATCAATTCTGAAAATCTCCCAAAATTTTGTTGAATTGGCATAGAATGACCCTGTGGTTAAATGGTGGGCTAAAAGTCGCGCGAAGTCGATACGCAGCTTTACCAGTGTCTGACGCCAAGTGTACGTTGCATACGAGGCCAAGTGTATCTCGTTGCAACACTGGGACAGTACCAAACTCGAGATCGTTAAGAAAACCGGCATGTATTTGTGGCCGTGGTAGGAAAAGGGGAGATCTCCCGCCGGGCAAGGTGTTCTGCCCGGGGAGCAGCCAACACTCCGTGTGATAATTCGGGGATGTTCTATATATACTGTTTATGATTCGGAATTTTCATAGCGTGATTTAGGCTTCGATGTGTTTCGATGTGTGTCGGCGCGACGACAGCGCCGCCACATATTTATATAAATAGAAAGAAATACGCAGAAGATAAATTACATATTTTATTGATTTATTTACAGAAAATATTAGACCAAATCCTATTAAATTTTGGTTGTAACTTCCTATATAAATTTAGACAAAATACAGGTTACATACACGCTGTATTTCCAAAATCCTCTAAGAAAGTAGTAGTTCAGTATTAATCGAGATAGATATTTTTGTGGGAAGAGGATTTTGTTAAGATACACGTTTTTATATTAAGTTAAGCTATAATGTTGGCATGAGTGCAAATATTATTATACTGTAATTGTAATACAAATTCCTTAAAATGTGTAAAACATATGTTTACAAGCATTAAACATAACACTGCTTTCTAGTTTCTCTCAAGGAGATTATATAATTACTGTAGTGGCAAAGATAATAGAAAAGATTTTAAAAAAACATACAAAAGGTTTACTACACTTGAAATTGCTACCAAATAATTTAAATCAATATATCAAGTAACAATTAAGCCTTTTAATCTGTAAGTTTAACTACATCGCAGTCTTAAAAAACAATGTGGAAACCTTTGTTTTATAAAGTATGTAAGTACTATAAAGATTCAAGTTATCGAAAGGAAACTCCTAACTACAATATAATCTCCTTGATCACTGCATATCCTACACTGATTAAGCAACAAGCCTGCGGTGCCACGTGACGCAAGTATCAATGTGTAGCGCATTTTCAAATTCTAATTCGTTCTTGAACACAAAACTCGTGACATCCTTACTGCCCGACGGTTATTTAGTTAAAATTAATAATTTTTCTAAACTTATTTTCTACTGATAATCGTTGAGCAAGCGTACCAGAATAAAATTCTAAAATATGAATCAAGTTTTATTTGAGAATGTATTGAAATTAGATAATTGATAGAATCACGTTTGTCCAAAAAAAAAAAATATACCACTCAAAACTTGCAAAGTTGCAAAGAAATTTATTTTTTATTTTTGTATTGAAATTATCTAAACATAGTTATATCAAGTTTCTTTAAGCAATTTATTATTATTAATTTAACATTTATAAAAAAAATGTTCATAAAATCATTTTTGGAAGTTTAATTTGTAGAAGTAAATAATATCGGTTTTACGAAGTTCGCTAGATAGTATGTAAAGTAGAAAGTTGCTGATTAGGCAATATTAGCGATTGAAGTTCTCCATTACAAACTCCCCGGTATTTCGGCAGTTATAAGCTCTTGCATCCATCCATAAGTAATCTAACCTTTTCACGATGACAAAAATTGTTCACCACCATGGCACCGCAACAAAACCTCTGTATTTATACATTTACCCACGAGCAATTACTGCAAAGCATCTAACTATATGACCATACTCAACTACATCTACCATTAATTTCTTAGAACATTACCGGGCAACTGAACTTCTCCGACTCGTAAATAAATAACTAACGTAAAAAACAGAATTAAGTTATATTAACGTTGCACATAGCTACCTCGGAAAGGAGCGACATTTAAAAATTATATTACTAATTATATCACACGCTTCAATTTATATAAATTTATAGTATGATATAAAGATAGTATTAAATAGAAAACCGTTGCAAAAAATTATTTACCCTAGCATTTTGATGGCTAGCTATATTATAGTGATTCTGTTTTGAGACATTTAAAATTAACGTTTATAAATAAATAGTAAAAAATTGAATATAACACTCTAACTTATAGTTAAAGTTTTGAATCAAACAAAACTTAAAATAAGTCGCTATTAGACACAGCTATTCGTTAAAAACCAAAGCACATAACTCCACCAACATGTTACACTTTATCATAGTAGTAATGAACTTATGAGCTTGTTTGTGTCTCCATTGATATACATTAATGTTGTTGGCAGTAAAGCAAACAAACATAATGAGGATCGAATCGAGCAGAGACATTAAGCATTTCTATTTACAAAAAGATTTTAATGAATTTTTCATTGATTTGCGTAAAAATGACTAATTTCTGGATGATTGTCATGAATAACCATCAATATCAAATGTAATAAACACTAAATTATCCATAAACAAATCAAGGTACAAGTTTTCAAGAGCGAACGTATAAGAAACCATATTAACTATTCATATCAAATAAAATTACATCTAAACGCTCTTATCAATAATCAATAACTATAAAATAAAACAGAATAATAAAATGTTAAATTATAACACAGCTTTAACTCCTCACTTCACTGTTCCGATCGGGTATGAGATAAACACTATGTCCCAATATTCACGGAAAATTTTTAAAGGTTGCATCGCGATTCCTAAAATTAATATTAATAAACAATTAACTTTAAAAAAATCTAGAATCAATTATTTTATAATGGAATGTGATAATCTGAAACAATTTTGGGACATTTCGTGAAGGATGCAGTGGCCAAAACCATCAGGACATAGCTTCGTCAATTACACCGAAGGACAGCTAAAGGACCATAATATCAATAAATTACAATCAAAACTCTTTTTCTTTCTAAATGATGTAAACATTAAAATCGAAACTCATAACGTTCTCACTGCAGCTATAATGTGAAAAAATAATGATAAAGATATCATCGGTGAGTTTAAGTTACTATAATGGCAATGCTTTTAGCGACACTCCCAAACTTTGACGGTCAGATCGACGCTGCCCGAAATCACGTATGGCAAGCTCTTGTGGAAATCTGAAAATAAAAATTACAGTATCTATCAATAACGGAGAATCAAAGAAATAAAACGCCGGTTTATTATATTTTTATGATCTTTCAATTGAATCCATTGATTTCAAAAAGGACAATGGCGAACTTCCAAACGAATTTTAGTTGATATTTTTTTCTACTCTGTCTACAAAGATAAAATATGTAAAAATAGAGAGTTTAAAATCCTGAACATTTTTTTCTTCGGTCATACTATTTCAGGAAGTCAGAAATTAAAGATATTCCAGTTTAAACAAAATACAATGGGTGCGTTTGGCAGAAAAAAGCGCTAGCAAGCGCTTGTAAGCAAAATGGCGATCTTAAGCGGTAAGCGCTGTCAAATCGTAAGTAGCTATTTTCCTCTAGGACGCGATGTTAGTTTTAACCGGGGAACCTAACCTAATTTAAATATATGTTTGTGAAGTATTCATATTAAAAACTTACCAATCATGAATTTTTAATAACATGTATATGTCTATTCATGTCATTATATTACTTAAAACTAATATTACAAAAAACAACTTATAAACACTACCTCAAAACAAACAAAGTAAATAAGCAAAATGGCGGATTGTGTCAGCGCTACTGAAGTAGCAATCGTGTCCTGGCCGAAAACTATTTTAGCGCTAGTAAGCGCTTGCTAGCGCTTTTTTCTGCCAAACGCACCCAATCAGACTAGGCTGTTTGGTATAAAACGCCTTAATTGGCAAATCGTTAAACAACTAGTCAATATAATTTTCATATATGTTTATATAGAGTAATTAATTACTAGCATTGAGGGAATCCTTAACGAATGTACTAGTATATATAGAAGAGTTTTCTGAATAAAATACACGTCAAACTCTGCTGTATGGTATAACACCTTGCCTGTCTTAACTGATGAATCGTAACAACTACAACTGCAACTAGTCAATTAAGTTTTGAATTGTGTATAATTATTTTTTTTCCAGACTTCGATAGGCCATAAGTTTGATTAGATAATAAATAGTAAATTATTTTATTGATATCTGTAATGGTGACACAAGTAGACGCTTAATAATTCTATCAACAATTTGCCACAACAACTAGTCAATTTAGTTTTAAATTAGGTAAGATAATTTTTTCCAAACTTCGGTAGGCCATAAGCCTTATTAGATAAAACAAAGTAAATTATTTTATTGATATCTATAATGGTGCCTTAAGTAGACGCTTAATAATTTCATCACCTATTATTTCGTCATTGTCCTATAACATTAAAAATTGTTGAAAATAATGTCTTCGTCATAAATCATATAAAACCTCAGTTCAATAATTAATTATGTAATATGTCTACAATACAACTAATCAATCGGATAGCAGGTTTGTTATCATGCACCAGACAGACCTATAAATGTTTAGTGACTGTTAAAGGTCAGCGTCTCGCCTTGTATATCCATAATTTATTTACAGTGAAACAAATAATGGTCTTAATAAAAAAAGAAGAGAAGTTTGTAAAAATACTAATTGTTGGATTTCGGATTATTGTGTATGGTGGTATAAGTTTAAACAAGTGAGTGTATTTTTTATATATGATGTGCCAACTTTAATAGTTTCTGAGCAGTACACTGCCTCTGCTAATTGAAGTTATGGTGGTTAAAACTCTGTCAGCAAGAAATTACTATAAACAGTTTCATTATTGCCATCAAGCAGTAATAAATATGCACGCATGTGCGGACTTTTTACAGATTCAAAAAAGTTATGTATACAAGTTCTTAGCATTGTTTCTACACAACACACAATTGGACCACATTACTATTATTCATAATTGGGGTTCCTTTTTAGCTATGCCAGTAAGTTGCTAGCTCATCCGTTTTTCCATCTGATAACAACAAGACAAGAGTGAAAAGGCTTTTGTTAAGTCAGTGCGCTTCTACATCACGTGGAATTATACATAAGCTTTAATACATGTTTTAGTTACAAGATTTCATTTAGCAAATGAATCTTGGTTCTTACCAAACGGAAAATTTACAATAAAATCTGTTTAAAAACCTTGCAGGTGGTGTTTTTTTTTGCGCTTTTTATAGGGGTATGTGTAGACGGGCATGTAAATATCACACACACACACACACACACAGTAAACAGTGCAGTAGTGTTATGCTATGGCCACACTACCGTGAAATGGTAATAATTAGGGTCATAATTGAAACAATACCTAGGTGTAGCCATGATGTATAACTATAATTAATAATGTCGATCAATATGGCATATGACGGTGGGCAATAGTTCCGTTGGCGAACTTTCTCGCTTATCAAAAACAATTAACACAGTTATTTTTGCGTCAAGTGGCCGTGGACAGTTTGTTTAGTGCGACATGAGCTCAATAAAAAAGACTAACCTATTATGCTTTCTGTGCATTTTTATTGACACATTTTATTAACATTAACATTCGCTTTTATTTAGTTTTGGTTAAGCTTTGTTTAAGTGTAATATTTATATAATAGTAATTGACACTCATAAAGCTCTATCTTGAATAATTACATTTTTTACACCTAGTTCACTGTCATATCTAGGTGAACTCTAGTGTCACCAGGCTACTTCACGCGGTAATGTAGGCACTAATTGAATGGTGTAATGATTGGCGGTGGAGCGTAAGGTAGTGTGGGTTGTCACCGAGGCTAGTGGCGAAGTGCTGGTGCGCGTAGAGCGTCTTTAAGCAGCGCGTGTGCGCCACGTCCCAGACGCGCAGCGTCTTGTCGTCGGAGGCCGTGAGCAAAAAGCGGCCGCCCGGGTGCCAGGCCGCGCCACGCACCCAGTTGTCGTGCCCCACCAGCGTCGCCACGCACTGCCCCGTGCCCACGTCCCAGATCTACGCACCCAACACAACATCTATGTAATATACTACTATACAGTATACATATTCAACTTTAAAAGATATACAGGGTTATTTCGCAATATACGCCTAAATTTACAGGGAAGGTTCGGACTAATTCCAGCCACACAGTTTCACCATCGTACATCGCGATACTATCCGTACCATCTGGATGACTGGCGGTCCACCACTAAGCGATTTAAAAGAAGTTTTCTTTCTCGCACAATTTCCTTGTGGAATCAATTACCACCAGAGATTTTTCTGGACCGATACGGTTTAGGGACCTTCAAGAAAAGAGCCTATTCCTTTTTTAAAAGCCCGGCAACGCATCTGCAATCCCCCTGGTGTTGCAGCTGTTCGTGTGCGGCGGTAATCACTTACCATCAGCCGTATGCTCGTTCGCCCCCTCTCCTATAAATAAAAATCCCAAACATTCCGCCATTTTTCTCTTTTAAATTCAGGATGCATGGTAAGGCATCATTTTAACTGATTTTCATTTATAAATATCTAACTCCTACTATTTTATTACGCACACACATAAAACGTATACGCACACACGTAAAAGTCGATCGGTCGGCAAAAACGGTGTGAATTGAATCGCACACAGAGAAGCGCGCATATAGAATATGCCACGAAAGATGAGACGTGACAAGCATCAGTAGTGGGGAGCCTGCGCAGGTACAATCACATACGAAGTGGCGGCCCTAGCAAAATTTTTAGGTGGTGGTGGTGGTAATTATAATAAAGATATTAATTTAATAATCTAATATTAAGTATTTAAATAAACGGATGGTTGCGAATTAATATCTTTATTATAATATTTTTAAATTCCTTTTTCAAATGGTCAAGCATCAATAAATACTTATTAAGGCAAAAGTTTTTTCCGGTTCCGACGTTACCGTAGCAAGAAGTAGTATTAATGTGCTCTCGTTTACCTCCAAAATAAATTCAAAAAGTCATCCCAATTAAGTAAAAGGGAAAAGTTCATATAGAAAACATAGTCAAGTGCACTTATAACTAATAAGCTTTGTAAAAACAGAAGAAGATAAAAATCTACAAGGTGTGTGAACTATATTCATAGGTTAGGTCAAGTGATAAGTGTTATACGCCAGAGACAAGGAAAAGCAGTGAAGTGTCTACGAACATTACACCTCTAATAATCAATGCTGACAACATATAGGAATTAGGTTGCGTTCAACGTTTATTACAAAGAAGACCGCACACTTATCCGTCCCCAGCTCCATTCCAATAGAATTGCTAAATTGAAAAGTGATGTTTAGCAATTCCATAAGATGGGAGCGACTGGAGGCGAATAACTTGAGGTCATCCATATAGAAAAGGTGGATCACTTCCTTTCCAAAGCTGAAATAACGCCCCCCCCCCCCCGCCCCCGGAGCCTTCCAGTAAAGTACTGAGAGGGTTCAAAGAGAGGCAGAACCAGATTGGACTCAGACAATCGCCCTGGAAGATACCCCTTCTTATCCTTATGCGGCTTTCCGCAGCCGTCATCCGCTCACCCAGATGATAAAGGATCGTACGCCACTGCCCCATACATTGCTCGAGGAAGTTTCTAACTGTACAGTCAATCTTGTACAGTTCGAGGACCCTCTTTAGCCATGTATGGGGAACAGAGTCGAATGAAGTTCCGACGGTTGCTATTATTATTAAGTCATTATTATTATAATGCAAAAGTTGTTGCCGCTATTATTTCGACGTCTTACATCATTGCTGGCTCAACGCAAACTGAACGCATCACGAGAGTGTAAACAGCACACTCGTTACCTCGCAACAACACAAGCAAGCTGCAAGGCGAGAGTGTAACCCCGGCATCACGAAATGCAATATTTGGTTAGAGGCTTGCACAAGATGTAGTAACACCAGGAGAGATATAATAAGGAGGAGTGGTAGGTCACCTTGACGGTCTTGTCACGGGAGCCGCTGGCGAGGAAGGGTCCGACATGGCTGGCGCGGCGGTTGTCGCCGCCGGCCGCCTCGTTGATAGCGGCGGCCGCGGCCTCGGGCGCCCACGCCACGCACTCCACCACGTGCTCGTGCTCGCGCAGCTCCATCTGTCGTGCGATCATCGTTAGCTACATATGAATACTATAATAGTAAATATTCTTAGACCACCATTTCACAGTAAATACTAGAGATGGGCCGAATATGGATTTCACCGAATACGAATATTCGGCCGAATGTTCGGTAAAACTTTTACCGAACCGAATATTCGGCCGAACTTTATTCGGCAGGATCACCTCGGTACATAATCAATTTATGTCAAAACTTGTTACCGTAAAGTGCGCGGGATTATCGCCGGACCCTGCCTATCGCTCCCCCGCCACACCTGACATGTTATTGCATTATTTAATACTGAGCAAATTACCGGTACATGCTTAAAACATTATGCTATACAAGTAGTTTTAATCCATAAATAAAATATACTTTCAACAGAAAATTATGAAAGACATGGCATTACTCAATTCGTACATTTAAATACAGTGGACACTTTGAGTACCACTTTAACGAATATTCGGTGATTTAGCCGAATATTCGGCCGAATACGAATATTCGGCCCATCCCTAATTAATACCTGAACCATACGCACGGAGTTGTGACGTTTGGCGCACTTAAAGTTTATACGGAGGAGTGCAGAAAGCTAAAATTTACAAATGCATGAAATAAAATAAAACATTAATTGTTTACGTTCATACTGCCAATGTCAAACACAAAACAGTCTGTGGTTAGACCTTAACAGTCTTGTTCCAAAATATTGTTTTAGTGCCGGTTTTGTTACTAGGACCAGTTTTGTTACAGTATTAATGTTAATACTGTAAAAAACCTGTATGTTAGGGCTGAATCTGAATGACAGGGTGAGTAATTGTGTGATAAGAGAAGAGTGGTTTGCAAGATGATGTTGTGACCAAGTTTAAGAAAGGAATGCTTCGGTGGTTTGGTCATGTGGAAAGAATGAATGAGGAAAGAGTGACCAAGCAAATTTATGTTGCAGAAGTGAACGGCAGAGTCGCAAAGCGTTGTCCTAGGCGAAAGTTTATCGATCAAATTGGCGATAAATTGAAAACGGGCCAAATTGGGAGTACCTTTAACCGACGAGTATGTATGCGTAAGTATATGGATGTGGAGGAGGCGACAGGTGTCAGGATCGTGCCAAATGGAAGTCTGTAGTCTCTGCCTACCCCTTTGGGTGACAGGCGTGATTATTTATGTATGTACGTACGTAATTTTAATACTAGAATCTAAATGTGTGCTCATTACAAAACGAAGACTATCCGAGCATCCGTTAGTACTAGTTTAAATGACGTCCACAGATAAAAACAAACAATGACACTACAGTAGGGCCTCGGTAATCCGGACTCCCGCTTGTTCGGTGATCGCTGTAATCCGGCCGGGCAATGGGCTTCCTTGCAGTTGCGGGCTGCCATGAGTCAATCAGTCTTCTTCTTCTGTTTATCAGACGTCGTCAATCTTTTATTTATCGTCTTTCGTGTAGTACATACAGTGTCAATTTAGCACGTTCAATTCGCTAACACCATGGCGCCGCCATGTACACATTCAACATTAACAATAAATGACAATTCGCGGATTTTAGAAATGTTAGGTAAAGGAGACAGCTACCCTGTCATTGCTCAGAAGTTTGGTATGGGCAGGTCAACTGTAGGCGACATAAAGAAAAACAAAGACAAAATCTTGAAGTTTGTTAGCCAAACAGAACTTGGTCATTTTTATAACCACTAAATATGGCATACTATAATCCGGATGCCTCGATAATCCGGAAAGTCTTGTTTTTGCCTCTCCGGATTAACGAGGCCCTACTGTATTTCATTTGTTCATACAAGTTTCATTCGAAGCAATGTTCTGTTTCTCTAAATATTAATGTTACTATCATTATTTATCAATACAAATATATAATAAATTGTTATTTGTTAAGGTTAAAATCTATTGAACAATGACAACTTATACTTTTTATAAACAAGTTGTATTAATTTTAAGAACTACGAAAAGAAGAAAGAAAAGCACTACCCACTTCATCTTTTAATTCATGCTTTAAACCTAGTTTTAATCCCAGTAATATATTTAGTCTGTGTTTAGGGATAAGGCCGTAAGAATTATAACTGACATAAGCACAATCACACAGTTTTCGCCAAGGAATTTTAAAATGTTGCAAACAAATCATTACTGACAGATTGATTGAGTGAGCTTTGAGTGAATTTTGTGTGATTACAAATTTCCTTTTTAATATTCTGTAGACTGTGTTTGTGGCATTTGTTTTAACTCTTGTTTATTGGAAATCTGTTTTATAAATCAATGAGTGCAACTGAAAATGAAAAGCTGCTTGCATTTATACAACTTGAAAATTTAATTAATTCCAGCTGAATATAAACAATTACTAGTATTAAATGATAATAAATAATAAACGAATATGTCAACATCCAAAATTGGAAGTTCCCTTTTAATTATTTATTTCAAAAGCAGAGAAATTAAACTTATGTGGACTTCCGCTGGGTCTCTTGCTAGTTCTTCCCACAACAGAGGCAGTTTCCGAACCAGTATTAAATAAAAAATTCAATAATCTTAATTGAATACAAAAAAATCTATTATATTCTAAAGATTTGAAAGGAAATCATATAGTTTGTTACTGTTAAGGTTTCTGAAAATCACATGGACTTTTTGAAAAACTGCTTTATGAAAAGGACTCATACCAGTGGCGAAGCTAGGGCTCCAAACTAGGGCAAGCCCAAGATATGGTTTTGTTGTTTTTAGCAGTTTAATAAAAATACACCAATCTTGAGCTGTCTCCACTCTTTAGTTTCATATTCAGTGCTGTTAAGGACGTGTTTAACAAAGCACACTGAAAGCATACTACCGCTAGATAGATTGTATGACATATGAAATTGCACACCTTCGGTGGTTTTGAAAAGAGCCGTTTGGGTTTGCTTGAGATATTTACAAACAATACAATACATGAACAAAAGAAAAGCATGAACAAAGTACAAACAAACTATGTACAAAATTAAAAAAGGGACGCCTGGCAGATGTGAAACATCGAAATTATTTTGTTTAAGTTATATGCATAAAAGAACAGATACAACAGGAATTAGATAGTTATAATGAGAAGATAAAGCTTTGCTAATATTTTACCATAAAATAATGACTATTTATTATATAATTATTTATTTTCAATTTATTAAAACCGTACAAAACAATATTCAATTCATAATAAACCGTAAAAAATGATATTTTTAAACTCATATGGTAATATAAATATTAAATTAGCCGATAGCGTATTTGTGCCATCTAGCGTAATCTTTAGGTGCCATCGTGAGAATCAACCAATTTTCGTTCGATAAAATGACTTTACCTATAGAATTAAGTAAGTGGCGCTATTAAAATTTTATATACTGGAAATAACTAAAGGGAGTATTCTTTAAAAACCTCAATACATTCTTCTGTATTCTTTTGATTCATTACGAGTACATTAAAATTTGTGCTTCACGTTAAAAAAGATTGTAACTCTTATTTCCTCTAAAATTAAACCTAGGTCTCATATTTTATGCTGCCGTTCAAAATGATATATTTAATTCATATGGTAATATAAATATTGAGTTATTAAACCTTTAAATACGCCTAACTTAATTAAACTTTAATACTAAAGAGTCCTGTACCTATATTTAAAGTATGAAGAATGTATATTGAATATTAAATTTCATTTTTATATATTTTACCTTTTCCTCGCCGATTAGCACTTCAACACACTTATATTCATCACAATGAACACTATTATCCTCCCATTTTCACTGAAAATCTTTGAAAAAGCAAAATTTTTAACAAACACAACAAAAACAAACATAAACATTGAAATGTGAAGTGAACTTGCATACGAATGGCCCGCACCCCATTCGCTAGTCGCTAACGCACTCCTAAACAACTTCAGGGCAAAGCCAGGCTTGTGGCTCAATAGTAATTGCTATATAAACATTTCGTAGTTATATTTCATTAGAGAACATTTTGACACAGGTTTATAAAGGGAGCGATCGCCTTCTCGAAAGCCCGGTAAAAAGTCCGCGAGGGAGAAAACCAATCGCTCAATTCAACTCTCCTTATATGTATGACAGCAGTATTCGTAAGGCTACGAGGTCGAACAGAGTGCGCGGGAAATTTGAAATAGTTTGAAACAGTTTACGAGTTATTTTATTACTTGATATAATTGATTGATTCATCTTAATGAGGCAAGCCGGGCTTCTGGGCTTGTATAGAGGCTTCGCCACTGACTAATACAAGGCAAGTGCATGCTGGCATGCAAGACACCATGTAAAAGTTTTCGAATTAGTTTTTTCTTACTAATTTTAAACCAGAAAAAACCTTGAAATCACTGTTGTTGGATTAATGAAGTAAAAGACAAGTAAAAGACGATAAAAGAAAGAGAACGAGATAGGGTCACAAATGTTAAACATTGATTGATGCCTACAACAGATGGTAAGTATTTGCCTGAAATAAGGTAATGGGTAATTTGTAAGTGAATTCTTTATGAATACTGAATCAAAATAAATGAAAAGTGATGCAAGTCAGTGCCCCAATTAAATGTAAAACTACCTTAATTAAATAAGGCGGTGTGCTTGTGTGGAGAGTGTAATCTATGGATGGATAGGCACCTTGCACTCGTTGGTGTTGGTGTCGGTGTTCCAGATGCGCACGGTCTGGTCGTTGGAGCAGGAGGCGAGCATCGTTCCATCCGCCGACACGCGCACCATACGCACCCACTCGCGGTGACCCTTGAACGTCTTCACACAGTACCTGCACATATTGTTACTGTTATTGGATGTACCTTGGAAGTAGCATGGGAAGAAAGAAGCCTACCTCCAACTTTATCTCCTAGGTGATTATTTCTGTTTCCATTAAGACATGTAACACTAAGTGCATTCTGTAGTTAATAATTTCAGACAATATTAGGAAATATCGACGACACTGAGAAATCGACCAAATTTAAATTTCGTTTGCTGGATGTTTAATAATGGTCGTTAACAGTGGTATAACTGGGCAATTTTAGTCATTATATGTTAGCTTTCAAAATAATGATATAAAAATGTTATAATGTAAAAACATGGAACATGCCAGTGGTAATTATAGTTTAGAAATTGTATTGTAATCAAGTATTCAAATATTTATTTTATATTCCGGGAGAAAACAAAAATTTGAATGAAATGAAAATGAATTCCATATTAATTAAAATTTAAAATCTGTTTTAATATGCTACACCCGTACAGGCTGTCACATGTTCTGTAAATATATTGTTCCAACTTTATACATTGTGACATGCAATAAAGAATTATGAATTATGAAAAAAAAATTATGAAATACATTTGTAAAAACTAAAACGCTTGCCAGATTGCTTTTTAACCAAATATTCCCATGAATTACAAGCTAGTGGTAGCATATATATCCTCCAGACGACTTGCAGTGATGGCGGCCCAGTTTCAACAGAAACTAGTTATTTCACAAGGCAGGATATATATAGTTCACGAGTGTGTGAACATACATGTATTCTCCATTCAGACGAGACAGATTGCTGATACCAGGGGTTGAAAGCGGTAAAGGTATAAGGGTATGGTACTGGTATAGAATTACAATACAACTTCGATTTAAAGGTAGAACCAAAACGGTTGAGAATTACGGTTGTGGTACCGTTAAAAAAAGAATTATACCTATATTTCTTTTTGGTATTGTTATACCTTTATTTTACTAATACCTTTACCAAAATAATTTCGGTACCAAAAAAAATTAGTATTTTAGGCTTATTTATATGTATTATGTCTCGGACCTTGCTTATACATAGTTATGAGACTTTCATTCGATTTGGATTTCCTATGTTACTGTATTTCATGTTCGGAAAAATTAAACATCTTTATCATATTTGTATTGTTATTTATTATCAGTCAAGTATTTAATTAAAAACGTAATATTATGTTTAACATGTGGGTACCAATTCTTACTTAACCTAGCTCTTCAGAATCAGTTAAAGGAACATCTTTAAAGTGCTTCCCTTCCAATGTAGGAATACTAATATTTTTGAGTACACACGGGCTCGCATACAAGTTTTTATATTTTGCATCCCTTTTTTATAAGTAAGCTAAAAATTACTGCCGTGTAGTGGCGGTTAAGAATCCCCGTGGGTGTCGTAAAAGGTGACAGAGGGAAAGCGGTAGGAGATGGGCAGCAGCGTCTTCCTGATAACATCAATTGTACAAAAAAAAAACTGCAGTTGCCAACCTACTCGTAAAGCGTGACAACTATGGAAATACCCCCCATGAGCAATGACACAAGTAAACGGCCCCCAGTCCCACGGCGGCCGCGCTATTCCTGGCTAGGTGGAGACCATGGTAAAGGCGGGATAGGGGGTGCTAAGAATCTCCGGTGGATGGTTGGTTGCCACCTAAGACGATTCAACTTGGCAACAAACAACGGACGCACCCTGGAGACTACCAAGAAGATCCTGGAGCTGGAAGAAGAGATAAACAAGTTGCGCTCGAATATTATAGGATCATCCGAGGTCTGAAGAAAGGGGGAGGACACGGTGATTCTCGAATCCGGCAACTTGTTATCATCGGGAGGGCGACCACCTGTCCCAAGGAGGTGTTGGATTTATCGTCCACAAGTCTCTCGTTAACAGCGTTGTAAAGATTGATAGTGTGTAGACGACGGTAGCGTACCTCATATTCAGAATCACCAAACGGCATCCAAGGTCATAAAGGTCTACGCACCAACATCTAATACATTTCTAGATATTCTCTATGATATTTCTAGAGCCATGCATTCTTATAAATCCCACTATACGGTGTTAATGGGAGACTTCAACGCAAAACTAGGCAAAGGGAAGAAAGGTGAGCTGACGGTAGGTAAATTTGGGATACGGCAACGGAAACAAGGGGCCAGCAGCTGGCTGACTTCATGGAGAAAGGGGGACTGTTTATGATGAACTCTTTTTTCCAGAAGCGGCTCCACAGAAAGTGGACCTGGCCGAGCCCCGACGATACGATAAAAAATGAGATTGACTTCATTATGACGACGAGATGGTAACTGTTCAGTGATGTCTCAGTGATCGCAAGAGTGAAAAATGGCAGGGATCACCGAACGTTAAAGGCACACTAAACCTAGACGTTATGTTGGAGAGGTCTCCTCTAAAGAAGACAACGCTCCGTCCCCCTCGTGCTATAATCCAAAGTCCCGAAACCTTTCAGCTCGAGTCACAAAACCGTTTTCAGTGCCTAAAAGACTGCAATGTAGTGGACGATATGAATGATAAGCTAGTGGAAACTGTCCATGCGGTCGGAGCTAAATTTTGCAAGACCCACCGCAAAAGAACACAAAAATTCTCCGATCACACTTTTAATCTCATGGCTGTTAGACGGAAAATGAAGCTGCAGTCTTCAACAGATTTGACAGCATACAGGCAACTGAACAGACAGATCTCCAAATGCATGCGCTAGGACTTACGCAAATTTAATACCGCTCGTATTGAAGAAGCGATCGAACGGAACCAGGGCTCCAAATTCTTTGCCAGAGAGAGCAAATTGTCAAAGCTGAAAAATGAGTGTGGCAGCATCGTTTCTGGGACACCTGAAATTTTGAGTGAGATTGAGAGGTTCTATGAGCAGCTGAACACATTATCGTTCGAGCCACACGCAAGTGTGAGTAACGATCCAAGAGCAAGTCTATTCTGACACTATGATATCCCCAAAGTCAGTCTGAGCAAGAAAAGAAGGCTCTCTATCATGTTAAAAACGGCAAGGCCCCAGGTGAAGATGGAATTACAGCGGAGTTTTTGAAAGCAGAAAACCGGTACTTAAAGTCCTTCAGAATCTCTTCAATTTCGTCCTTCACGGTGGCAATACTCCGGAGGCTTGGTGCCGAAGTGCAGTGGTCTTATTTTTCAAGAAAAGCGATTACGCTCTCTTACAGAACTGCAGACATATTTCCCTTCTGAGCCGCGTCTAAGTGCTGTTTTTGAGTCATTACGAATCATATTCAACTGCAGAGAGGTGTAAGTCAGGTTGACGTTATATCACCCATACTCTTCACCGCTGCATTGGGAGATGTTTTCAAGCTACTGAATTGGAAAGGTATTTACATCAATGGCGAGTACATTACTCACCTTTGATATAGTCTTTATGGTGGAATCGCTGGAGGATCTAAGCAATATGCTCAATGACCTCAATAGTGTATCCCAACGTATAGGTTTTAAGATGAACATGGACAAAACAAAGATCATGTGTAATGTCCATGTCACGCCTATACTGGTAGTTGTTGGGAGCACTAAGCTCGAAGTTGTTGACGAGTACGTTTGCCTGGGACAAATAGTACGACTAGGTAAGTCTAACTTCGATCGAGAGGTCAATCGACGGATTCAACTCGACTGGGCAGTGTTCGGGAAATTACGACACATCTTCTCGTGAGGTATACCTCAAAACCTAAAACCTAGATTGTACAACCAGTGCGTGTTGCCAGTGATGACTTACGGATCTGAAACATGGTCCTATAACTGCTGGCCGTATTAGGACGATCATAGTCGCTCAGCGAGCTATGGAGAGGGCTTTGCTCGGGGTTTCTCTGCGTGATAAACTTAGAAATGAGAATATCCGCAGTAGAACTAGGGTAATCGACATAGCCCAACATATTAGTAAGCTGAAGTGGCAATGGGCCGGCCATATGGCCTGAAGAACCGATAACTGATGGAGAAAAAAGGTTCTAGAGTGGCAGCCTCGTACCGGTAGGCGTAGTGTAGGCCCACTAGATGGAATGATGATCTGGTAAGACATGCAGGAAGTCGATGGATGCAGGTGGCTCAGGACCGTGCTTTGTGGCAAACCTTAGGGGAGGCCTATACAGCAGCAGTGGACTTATGAAGGGATGTAATGATGATAATGATGAAGCTAAAAATGTCATTCCTTTTATCCTTTTCTTCTCGTTGGATAGCCATGCAGGGGAAACATTCAGGGCGATGTTTTTCTTTCTCCGGGTGTTTTTCTATTTTAGGGCGTAGAGCAGAAGGAGACCTTCGTCGTTCCAAATCCACAAAAATATCTTGGGAATGATGGTGCTTATTCTAACACATGATGACTGGTTCTGAAATAAATCATATTCAATCATATCATCACTCACAACTCGAAAACTTACGTTCGTTCGGCCTCACTCTAAAAAAGTATAAAGAAATGCAAATTTGTATAATATCGTAAGACATGCTTAATTAGTTTGTACTTACTTTTATCCATCTTTACGACAATCTAATTGTAAAGTTTTAACAAAGCACACTTGTGATTTAGTTGACAATAAAAGTAGACGCGGAAACATGAATGGCGGCAAAATGGTAAAACAATCTATCTACTTTGTGTAGCTGCCGAGGCAGGAATATCCGTAAATTTTTGATCAAGTCTCTCTTACCAATGCGGCCGACACGTTGCGCGACGCCTCGGCGCGAGCGGCGGCGTACAATTTATTTGTTTATACCTTTATTTTATAATTTAGATACTTGAAAAAGTAATGGTACAGTTACTTTATGGTATAGTAATTTAAAGGTACCTTTATTTTAAGGTATCGAAATTTAAAGGTATGACGTCATACCGCTTACCGTCTGTACCATAATTTTTTCGGTTATTCAATCCCTGGCTGATACAATTGAAACTTTTGGAGCACATATATTTGTGAACCTGTTATTTTAGCTTTTTTTTATTAATTTAGGAATGTTTAACTTCTTAATAATTGAACAATTGAACATACCCAGTGGCTACATCCCAGGCCTTGATAGTCTTATCCCGACTGGCTGAATAGACGATGTCGCCGCTGGGCGAAAAAGCCACGGACGATACATTGTGCTCATGGCCATGCATAGTTTTTATGCACTCAAAGGTCTGGTTAAAATCCCACAACTTTATTGACATGTCAGCACTGCACGATACTGAAATATTTACAATTATTATATACACTCAATTCTCTAACACTCCAGTGTTTTAGATAATAAATAGTTATTTAATAGAAATAAAAGATATTGGTTCAAATATGGAATATTAACTCACAATCGAGAATTCAAATTCATTCCTGATTGTGTTAACAAGTGAGTTAACACAATCGGAACTCACTTGTTAACACAATCAGGAATGAATTTTGTAAACATATATTTTTAAAAAATCAATATTATTTTTTAAATAAAAGGAAAGCTAAAAATGAAATGATTAAATTTAAAAATTCTAATTTTAGTTTTGAATTTTAATTGAGATTGAGGCGAGAGTGAAAATACAAAAAAAAAATACTGCAGGTAAATCATGATGCCTTAGTACAGGGTGGGGCAGCATAACTTCCTTATTTGTAATGCGCGCCATTCGGTCAGGTGACATCGTAGTGGAGCGCTAGTGGTCTCGTTCGAGAGGGGGGGGCTATAAAGTTTAGTCGAGACAGCTCAGTCGCCATAATGCGTTGGAACAGTGAGGAGCGTGCGTTTGCTGTTGAGGCTTACTTTTCGCGCGGATGTTCTGTGATTGCAACTCAGCGCGCCTTTCGAAATCGCTTTAATTTAGCCCCGTTGGCCCCTGTTCCAGACCGAAAATCAATTGTTATGTGGGTCACTACGTTTAGACAAACTGCAAGTGTGACAAAACGAAGAACTGGAGTCCCTCGGCCCATTAGATCACCTGAGAACATTGAGGCAGTCAGAGCTTCAATGTTGCGATCACCACGGCGTTCTGCGCGCAAACATGCATCTGCCCTTGGACTTTCCAGTCGTTCTGTGCGGAGAATTCTCCATGAAGACTTACATTTCCATCCATACAAGATGGCGACTGT
This sequence comes from Parnassius apollo, assembly GCA_907164705.1. Lineage (NCBI taxonomy): Eukaryota > Metazoa > Arthropoda > Insecta > Lepidoptera > Papilionidae > Parnassius > Parnassius apollo. The sequence goes on from CAJQZP010000828.1 coordinate 468,142, forward strand.
ACAGGAACTGTCAAAACGTGACTACGATTCTCGCAGGAACGCATGTGAGATTCTTCTGGATGTCGTTCCTGAGGACGCTATTGTTTTTTTTAGTGATGAAGCACATTTTCACTTGTGTGGATCCGTGAACAAACAAAACATGCGCTACTGGGCTGACACCAATCCTCGAGAATTGCATGAAAGGCCTTTGCATTCACCTAAGGTCACAGTGTGGTGTGCAATTTCCTCAGCTGCAATTATTGGTCCCTGGTTCTTTGAGGAAAATGAAGTCACAGTAACAGTGAATTCGGGCCGGTATGTAAACATGTTACAGGAATTCTTTTTACCCCGGCTGAATGCGTTGGACTTGGGAGACATTTGGTTCCAACAAGACGGTGCAACGGCACACACTGCAAGAGCATCGATGGCTGTTTTGAGAGAACACTTCCCAGAACGCCTTATCTCAATCAGGGGCGATTTGCAGTGGCCGGCCCGATCTCCCGATTTGTCCCCTTGTGACTTTTTTCTATGGGGTTTTTTGAAATCCCGTGTTTATGTGAACCGTCCAAGGACCCTACAAGATTTAAAGAACAACATCCAGGAAGAAATTGCCAACATAACGCCTGCTCTGCTTCAAAGAGTTATGACAAACACCAGAAATCGGTATACTCAATGTATAGAGAATAAGGGACGTCATCTACCTGATTTGATCTTCAAAACTAAATAAAACAAAACTTTAAGTATGTACTTACATTGTAAAAACCAAATAAAATTTTTCCGATTCATACAATGTGTTTTATTAGGTTTTAAAAAAAGGAAGTTATGCTGCCCCACCCTGTAGATTAAAATAGTACATTATATTTTAAAAAGATTCATTCTAGATAAAAGATTTTATCTAGGATGACTTGGAAAGAAAGAGGCACTTCTTTCTATGTAAAGTTATGTAGTTGTTAGTAATTCTGTGCCTTACTAGGCTAACCTAGCTCAATATAGTAATATATAATAATAATATACTGATCAGATAGATATCTGAAAGCTTTGTCACTCACCAAGTAATTTGCCATGGTGGTCGAATGCAATATCCTGAACGGAATCGGTGTGCCCTTTCAGGGTTCGTTCGTACACGCCGCTCTCAAATTCCCACACACGAATGGTGGCATCCTCACTTGAGGACACCATCAAACTGAACACTGGGTGAAATATTACCTGTAACAGATTTGAATTTAAACTAAGATAAGTGGACTCTTGACTTGCCACAATGTCATCACTGGTTGCATGAAAGGAAGATCCCAAAGTTATATACAGAGTCCCCATCTATACATAGCCCTGATATAATGCAAATTATTTTTTATCACAGATTGTTAAATCCTTCAATGATGAATATGAATGCTAGTCATTACATTTGTCATCAACCGACTAAGATCATAACGATTGTTAATCCATATTATTAGAGTGACAGACAAGTTGAAAGTACCTTCCTAATAAGTGGCTAATGCAACGCATGGACACTTGGTTCTAACTTTATTTTACTTTACACTAACTTTAAACAATGTAGACCACAGATGCATTATCACCCCTGAAGCCTAATATGAAATGCCTCAGAGCCTGTTGATTGCACTAGCTCTTTTATCTCTCAAATTGGAACACGGGAAGTTGAAACATTGCTTCATGTAGGCTGATAGGCATGATAATATCAACCCTTTTTTATTAATTGTTATTTAAGCTTTTAGTCCAGGAAAAATGCACGGTTCTTGTGGGATAGATCTGGAGAGTTATTCTTTGATTTACTATTTATATATGCTTTCTTCTTTTCTGCTGTTACATTAACTCGATAGTTCACACTTAAAATTAAATTGTCAATGTCTTGCTGCGGTATGAGGTCCCATGTTCTTTGCAAGTGTCCGTAAAGCTGTCAGTCCGTCATCAAATTTGGCGGGAAATCTCTCAAAGTTTTTCGTTGTAACATGTACAAGGCATACTCGATAGGATTTAAGTCGGGCGACTTTGCAGACCAATCCAAAACTTGAATATTGTGGTTTCGGAGAGCGGCCGTATGGGAAAGAGCATTATCGGGCATGAGCAGAAATTCCTGGCCCATTTGGATTCTGTGTAGGACAATAACAGGCTCTACTATCTCCTAGTGGTAATTTTACTACCTAAGAAAAACATTTCTATCCTTACTATAAAGTCTAGATTGTACAGACTTGACATGTTTCTATTTTATTTAAATGTTTGCATTCATCATCATCATCTGCTGAACAATGAAACTAATTATCCAAAAATGTATGACACTATCTCTCAGTCTATACCGAGACAGTTAGACCTGTCTCGGTATAGACATTCCTTCAAAACAATTCAGAGTATTATGTTATAGGTCATTGCATTGCACATGCATTGAGCGACACTGGTCATATTCCGCGAAATTAAACTGTAATATATAGGCTATTAAGAATACGGCAAAAATCTCTGGCATTTGTTTAATTTATTTTTCCAATTTAATTTCATAATATTGTTAATGTAAGCAAAAAAAATTGTAAAATATCAGTGCCATAGGCTTCTATTCCGTTTACCTGTTACACCCTATTTTTTCCAGACAGTAAAAAATTATATTAAATTATATCTATATACAAGACTAGAACTGTATATATGTTTGCAATGTTTTAAACATTTTAGATCAAAAGAACTTGTACAAACAATTTGTTTTGAACTGCCAAAAAAAACTTGTTCTTTGATAAAATTTTATTAGAATGTATCATATTACGTTTACCCACAAAAGTAAGCATTCTATTTTTATTCTTCGGTTTTAAATACATTCAAGTGTTTTGTTGTTAACTACAGCATCGACCTTTTGTGATGAAAATTTACAACAAAGATGCTTTAATATGACTCATGTGAGTTACGAGAGCTCCTTGCTAATATGTTACATTAACTTTGCCAAACATTTACTGACACGTATCAACGCACGCAAACATACTCACGCATGCACCTAAACATGAAATCTATTCTACCAGTAGGAATACATATATATAGGAAAACATTTAATGTACTATGCGAAGTTTAAATTAATGAGTTTTATTTTCCAAATTATAGTAGACCTAGAAAACCAGTATTTTCATTTTTCTTGCCCTATTTAAATAAGAAATATTTTCAATGATGCAAACATATTTACAAAGTGGTATATTAGGTATTTACCTATGAAATTGCCGTTTTTATGAATTAACATAATTTTTTTCTGTATTTTTTTTATTTCTATCAATGAAAGTAATCACCCATGTAATTGATGCATCTTTGGAAACAAAGTGGCATTGATGCCCTTCTTGAAGAAATCAGCTGAATGGGAGGCAACAAATTCTTCAAAGGCATTTTGTACTACCTCTATCGCGTATTGAATTATTATCCCGCCAAAAAGTTATCCAAATTCTGGAAAAAGTAGAATTCTGTAGATGCAAGGTCTGGTGAGTACGGCAGATGATGGAGAGCTTCCAACCCCAGCTCTTGTAACGCTTGTGCGCTCTTGTAACATTCTTGTAATGTTTGTGCCTGTGTCACGTTGCTGCCACGACATTACTCATATTCTCTATATGACGTTAACGTTTTACTTACGATACCGCTGATCAGTGAAGCAGCTTTTCAATACGGGTTCACTGTACGCGAATAAGAAAACACGGGCAGAATTAAGGGGAAATATTAAAAATACTACCTCAAATGGCTTAGCAAGATCCTCCATTGTGCAGAAAATATTGCACCATTAATTTTGAAATAAATATACTTATGGTAAAGTTGAGGATTAATGTTAAGTACTATGTTAGACGAAAACACGATTTCATAAAATTTTCTCGATAGAAAAAAAATCCAAAGTTACCTCCAACCTGATTAATAAACCGCTGGTATTCATAAAATACTTTAAATTAGATCATGAAACTTTGCATACTAACTGAACTAACTATAAAAAACCAGGACTTATGTTTTTATTTTTTCAATTACCATTATTTTCACTGTAAAAAGAAATTACTTAAAACTATCGGCGTCTTGAAGCTTGTTTCCTGCCGCTCGGTTGGTCTCGCTTCGGCTTTTGAATGGGGAAGTTGTGTCACTTACGATCAGAATACACATTACGCAACAGAACGACGTAAAATTAAAATGGGAAATAACCGTAATAAAAATAAGAAGCGACTGGGTTGGCGTAAAGAAACAGGCATAAATATAATAAACCTAATGAAATAAGTGTCTAACGACCTTTCTACTTACAGTATTAGTGATTACAAACACGTCGGTACATAGCAACGACGCGCAGGGAAGTGGGAGCGAAATTAGAATTTGAGCTAAGTTACCATAGCCCCTTAAATTGCGAATATCTTAAAAAATAGACCAAATAGAATCATGAAGCTCAGTACAGATGTTGTAAATGTATTTTTTTACCTTGTAAGAAGCTTCTTTCACTTAAATATTTTGTCAAACTAAGGAAAATCACTTAGAAAAATGGATCCGTAATTGCTTCAATACTTTGACACATTTCATCGAGATTTTTTTATAGTTTGACTCTATAGTTTGTCTTAAATTCAATCCACAACTATAAATTGGAAAAAATACACATATTAATCACAAAAATTTTTAATTTATGTACAAAGAAATGCATGTCAACAAATTGCACATGTTATTGTTGTACGACTTTTATTGTCGATATCGATAGTGATAGCGAAAGACGACATCAGTGAATACATAAATCGGTATTAAATGTTAGACATTTTTAATTTATTTACTTATTTTAATTTATGTTACTAATTATTGTATATAAGATTTTTTTTAGTTTTTTATTTTTTAAATAGAAAATAATTGAATCTCTAGTAATCGCAAAAACTATGTGTAGATTTTTGTATGTTTGTAACTTAATCAATCACGCCTAAACTATTAAACCGATTGGGATAAAATTATTAACTTATCACAGATTATTAAATTTTTTGTTTAAAATTAAAAATTATAAGCTTATAAACCGATTTTTTTGTATACCTATTTTAGACAGCGACATTAACCCACGCAGACAAAACTGTGACCGAATTTTATTATAAGAAATAAATTGATCTATAGCGGTCTCGAGACATTGTTTGACTAAATATGGTATAGTATAGCAACCTATGACTCGACCAATATTCGTGTATTTCTAACGCTTTTTTTCTCGTCATCAAAAAGGATAAAGCTATGAACACGTACATTTCTGTCACTGTAACAGGAGACCATTTTATTGAATGGTTGGATGACGATCTTATTTTCTCAGAAATTTCTTTATCCTCAGAATAATCCTTTTCCGCGTATTTGTTGGTAAATTGACAAACTTTTTCAATCATATCTGAAGACAAAAAATGTTCAAATACTTTGCCGCGCGTGGAGCGAAAAGTACGTGAAGACCACTGCTGGTATTATTAAAATTATGTTTAGTAGCATCATATTCGTCGTTGCACCAGGCTTGGAGAATTCTTGGATGGTCTGGTTGAAAGCGTGGAGGAAGAGATTCCTCATCATCGGAGTCTGACTGGTTGGAGTTATTGACACCGAGTGGCTCATCTTCTGTACCGGAATTATTGTTAAATTCTTCAGCAAAATCATGTAGACTTTCTATAATTTCATCATCGTTTACTAATACTCTATAATAATTATCGACATCCCCATCATCAGACATATTTGACCGAAATATAAAACAAAATAAATATAATTGTTTTAACCTAATATAACTAATTTTTTAAGATGTATATAAATATCTAAAGAAAATACAAGATAGTTACTGAAAATTATTGGTCAAAATCAAGTAAAAACAGATTATTTCAAGAAACAAACATTAAATACGCAACTGGCAAGGTGCACAACACAACACAAACAGGTTGCCATTACTCTACATCCAAAATCGCTCACTCAATACGGGTGTCAAAAGTATTACATGCAAATTTTTACTACAATTTTTATTTAATTTTAATACTGCTAATCTATTAGAAGACTTGAATACTTTTATCGGTTATCTGTCATATGTAATAAACGTCAAATCCCAGTCGTAGACCCATCCAAACCATGGATATTTTTTTCTATTTTGCTTTCAACAAACCTCTATGGGCGATCAAACCTTTTCGCCACTCGTATTAGGAATATCGTTCAATTTGATCAAAACGGTTTGCCATCGGTAGGTAAAAGGTTAATCATAATCTTTTAACGTATCCTTGATGACGAAATAAATTTAAATGCAATGAAAACATAACACTAATCAATAAACAAATGACTAATTTTGAAGAAAAAAATAAAATTAATTTTTTGTAAATTTTTATTATTTGAAATGGCCAGTAGGTACTGCAAAACGGCAATTTCATAAATGAAATTATAAATATATGCACTAAAGACCAATTTTTTTGTAATAGTTATTTACATTCTGTACAAATTCAGGGTGGTCGAGGGTTTTTCTGTTTGCGACCCCAACATTAATTACATAGTGCACAGTGATAAGTGGGAGTGGGAAAAAACCATTTTAATATTGCCGAACCCAAATCTCAGATACTGATGTTAAGGGCAAGAAGCAACATTACCAGTCACAAGGAGCGGTTCTGTAGTTGGCAATCCACCCTAATTCGCGTCACGTGTATGGAAATTATTAAAAAAATGCATGCCTGGTATATTATATTTATTTGACTAAACTCTCGCCAGACATAATGCTTGGCAATTTAAAAATAAGTGGTTATATAAAATTCGTACGAAATTTAATGCCTCTACATTGTTCAAATATACTTTTGCTATACAATCCATTGAAATGGATAAGTATAGGCTTCCTACTAAATACTGAAAGAACTTAGAAACCATCTATTTTATGTAATGGAGAGTTACATAATAAATATCCTTGTATGTTAGGATTACCTTAGTAATAGTTGCCCGATGACCAGTTAGACAGAACTTTTCAGGCGGACGAGGGATCCATTCGGCGGGCGTACGCTTCCCGCGCGTGGGGGCGCCCTCCATGAACTCCTTCTGAGCTTCGGATAGCTTGGATTCTAACTCCATCACCTGTAATTGTCATAGACAACGAGTGTTTAAGACGATTGGCCCATTACATTTAACTGCTGTAACTTCAAAGCATGATTATTATATGATCATGGACATACAGAAATATTAATCTTATATATATATATATATATCAGAATCTAGGAAACGGCTCCAACGATTTTCATAAAATTTAGTGTCCAGGGAGTTTCGGGGGCAATAAACCAATCTAGCTAGGACTCATTTTTAGAAAATATCGTTATATCCGTGTTTTCAGGCAATAAAAAAACTGCTACAATATCGTTAGAATAAGAAGGTAAATTTTGACAGTTTATTAATGATTATAAATTTATAAATAGCTTTGTTATATTGGGCGGTCATAAAATCGTAATACCCTGGTTCGAGGAGTCCTATCTTCAGATCTACTTTTTTTTTCAAGTTCTCTTCTTTTTTGGGAAAATCTACTATTTCGAGCCCTTTTTTAGTTTTTTTTTTAAAAACACGAAAATTTAAATTAAACTAATTGCATTCGTGATTTTTTATTCAAATAACCAGTTCAGTTTTTTCTATTATGTCGCTAAGATCAAAAAATATTATTCGTATTTCATCAGTATGTAATTTGTATCTAAATATAATTTTCAAAACACTCGAATTAAAAAAACCGAGCGAAAAATACCGAGCAAAGCTCGGTCAACCAGGTACTCAAATCTAATGAATGTCAAGTATTTATCACATTAAGTCAAGGTCGATCTACTGTTTAATTCCCAGGATCATCAAAATGAGCTAGACTCTGACAGATGCCGAATACCTCTAGTTTTTTTGTTTATATTTTATTATAGTGAATTCTTATATTGTAGTGTTAGTATTATTATAATGTTTGAGTTGAAATTTTACAAAAATATTTGAAAATTGACGCCGTGGTTAAAAACAGCTGGAGAACATTAGCAGTAAATTTGATTTCTTATATTTACGCGAACACTACACATTGAAATAATACTAATTTTTACGTAATTTATCGCGTATATTTAACTTTTTTTTTTTACCCGACGTTTCGAGAGCTTTACAGCACTCATGGTCACGGGAAGGACTGAGATGTTCAACGTCCAGCTGTCATAGTTAACCGCGGTTACCATAGATTAAAATTTAAATTTTGTTCCGATCTACACAGTATGAACTTATGGTATCATGGAGTCTTGCAGTTGTATGCTTGGGTTGGGATTTAATTTTATTTATTATAGGATCCCAAGCAGATGGTAGCACCCAGCCATCTTCTCTATTGAAATTAGGATGTTTTTTGATTTCAATAGCCTCGCGAATCATCCTTGGAAGGAATCGGTGTTCTTTAGCGAGGATTTGTGGTCTATCAAATCTGATGTAGTGACGGGGGCGATCCTGTACATGGAAGTCTGCAGTCTGTGAACATGAATTTTAATTTCATGTTCACAGACTGCAGACTGTGAACATGAAATTAAAATTCATGTTTCAAATCATTAAATTTTAATCTATGGTAACCGCGGTTAACTATGACAGCTGGACGTTGAACATCTCAGTCCTTCCCGTGACCATGGGTGCTGTAAAGCTCTCGAAACGTCGGGTAAAAAAAAAAAAAGTTAAATATACGCGATAAATTCCGTAAAAAATTAGTATTATTTCAATCAGTAAATTTGACTTTGATATATTATTACGCTTGATTAGAATATATTATGTAAGGAACAGGCAGTTGGCATGTGATATGCGGACATTGTAGGCGACCTAGAAACTTTGACGACACGTCGATCGATCCATCTCATTGCCTAGTTCGGATAGCTTTATACACTGCGCTCAATTTTTATAAGCTGCATTTCAAGCAAACATTTTCAACAATTGGCGTTATTACTCTATATATTATAATTGCAGGTATCACAATACATTTTTTCTTACAATAAAATATATTTCTCCTGGTGTATGATAAATTAGAAGTTAAAACTAAATATTGAAATAACCCTATAAAACAGCACAATTTAAGCATGAGCGTAGGCTTCCTCGCATTTTGCAAAACGTTATTAGTCAAGTGCACACTTGTGATTCCACATCTTTAAAATATCTTTTCTCTGAAATGCATTATAGTCACAGAATAAATGATAAAATAATGGCACTGGTATGGTATACACAATTAATTACTTGTGTGAATGTGATGAAATTAGTATTCAAAAATATAATCAGCAAATACCAGTTATTTGAAAGGCAAATGATGTTATGAAATTATAATATCGACTATCTAAAATTTGAATTATTATTAGTTGGATGTATGATATTTCAAATTAACAATATTTTATGAATATTTTGTTATTTTTCACCGTAAATTATCATTTAATTTTTATTATATCAGGTCACATTATGGATGTTATGTTTAAAGGAATTTCAATTTGTTATTAAGTGACTAGCTATGTGAATTTAATATAAAATAACTATTTTATAACTACTTTTTTTAGAATTTTATATTGTTTTATTAAAATCTCACACAAAGACAATTGATTATAATTGTATTCAAGAAAATGATACTTGCCTTTTTTTGTAGCCTTATTACTGAAGTCCATTTCTTCTCTAAGAGTCCCCCGAACTTGCGATCCATTTCGCCGGTCATTTCGGCTTCCTTCTTGAACGCTTCCAGCGCGTCCGTGTAGCCATTGCTGCCTAAATAATCGGCGATCGCTTTGTTCCTGAAAAAAATGAAAGTTTATAATTCATGCCAGTAGGCATATGTATGTCGTGTCAGCGACAGGAACACATTGAAAATAACACTTATTTATGATTATGATACAATGATTTAATTTTGGTCACCATAGATTTTTTTATAATTCACGTGACAACTGTCAAATTGTACAATTTGCCGGTACATTTTAAAAAATACAATTATGAAAATTGAAATACCGATAGTTTACATACATACTCTATAGTAGATTACATCGATAAAGCCATTTCGGACGAATATAATTTGACTACGAAACATTATGATAGATTAAAAGGACCAGATATACCCTTCCCATGATAAGGTCAATTTCCCCATGGTATAAGTGTCCGTGCATTTTCTTGTGTGTTGTTTATCCCCTTACTTTTATCTTAAATGCACATATATACGACTCTCTCAACTACATAAAATTTTGTTGTTGATCAAAAACTGATTGTACATGAGCAATGTTTTTATGTTTATTAGTAAAACTAGAGTAGGCTGTTATTTTTTTATTCTAAGCATTCTTTAATTTTTTTGTCCGAGGTGTGGGTGTAAAACATTTATATTGGTAATTGATAGAATCAGGCGTTACTTTGCGGAAAGCCATTATAATCGTAAAATCGTATTATCGTCGATGGTATGTCTTTCCTAGAATAGTCGTGTTGGTAGTAGTGGTGTTGGTAGTAGTGGTATTGGGAGTAGTGATGTTGGGAGTAGTAATGTTGGGAGTAGTGGTGTTGGGAGTAGTGGTGTTGGAAATAGTGGTGTTGGGAATAGTGGTGCTGGGATTGGTGGTAACGGGATTAGTGCACGTAATTAAGGGAGGGCGGGAGGTGCTCTTCAAACTAGGTAAGACACATCATTTTATTTAATTTAGCGGATGGTTGCTAAATAACCATTAATATCTTTATTTATATTGGTATTAAAACACATTTACTAATTAACACTTACGCACATGTAACACCACCATAATTGACTTTACAGTGCTTATTCACGATGTTACTTAATTCGTGATTACCCAGTATGAATTTGTTACATATGTAGGTTCGCCTCGTAACGCTGTTCATCAAACATTGTATTTTCATTTCCGTGACGTCGAGCTCCTGAACATGTAGGCAAAAGTCAACGAGGTCTCACCACCATAATATTATAAGACTATGCGGAAATTTTCTGACCTCGGGCCTTTTACTCTAAACTTTTCTAATACGGGCTCTAACGTCGTAATCTATATCCTTAGAAAGTGTAGAACCAAGAGGGGTACTCATATTTCCCCAATTTAAAAGCGTATTTTGAGCGATATGCATTGTCTTTGCTACATTTAGTGTTTAAGTTCACAGAGAGCTCTAGTGTATTTCTCCCGTCCATTCAATCAATTCCAAAAGTTCTAAAAGTAACGGCGTATCTAAATTCTAAATTCGAAGTTGCCCTAAATAGAAAGAATTCTTTTACGATGGATTCAATACATAATCCATGAGTCAGTCACAGATATACCATACGATTACAGCTTGTTACGTAACTAAAGCCATTTAATTGTTACACATCGTATGGCTAAGCTGTTGATGTCACTCAACAAGCGCTTATATCACTAAGCAATAGTTGTCAATTTACATGAAATTAATGACGATATAGAATTCTTTTCTAGGACAAATTAAGTTTTCAGAATATTCTCTGGCAGTACCTCAACCTATACCTCAACAAAGACTAAAACTCTCTAACCAAAGGTAACTTACTATATGATATTAATAACCCGCAGGATGTATTGTTTATTTCATGCCGGTAGTGACGACAAAAATTTGTTCCACGGAATAATTCAGAAAATTACGAGAAATACCATGGAATGCCATATTAGTATAGTAAAGTAATAACCTGCCTACATACATCTCAAAGGGTTTTGTCTTGGCGAACTGCCATGTCTACTGTTTTCTTTCACCGTCGAGCAAGTAATAAATAAGCACTTAAAATTTCAATTAATTAACAATTTCATTCATGCCGGTAGAAATCGAACACAGTTCGCTTACTAGCTATGAAACATTGGGACAAGCCGCACCTGATTTTTTTAAATTATAATTTTTTAATAAGTATGTTAAATTTAAGATGATTCCGACTTCTTATCAGAGTGGTGGATTGTAACACAATACCTTCTTAATGCTTATAAGGGCTTTTTTATTGTGAGACATACGAGGCACTAGGAAACTTAAAAATTTCTAATGTATCACCCGGTGAAAAATTTTATTAAAAAATTAAAATTAGAAATTTGTGACAAGGTAAGTGGAACAGATGAGAAAATATTGCGAACTTAAAGAATTGTTCTCTCGATGCTCACAGCTTTCTAAGATTTCTATTTATTGGTGATTTTCTAAGAATAATCTGTTAATCACTGTTTCCGACTGGTTACTTGAATTTACCATTTACTTTTGCAGCATCTTTAAATATTTATAATACTGCTCTATTGCTCATAAATTATATATGAGAAGTTTTACTTAGAAAATAGGCGTCGAAAGATCAGTCAATTATTTCTATATCAGATTTACTCTTTCCGTCAATCGGCCATTGATATTTAGTAATGTCCTCATTCTATATAATCTTTTGTAATTTTACACTATAATAAAGTCAAATGTTACATTTCTCAGAGAGGAAAGTAGACAATTAGCTAATTTTAAACGTTGTTCTAACAAAAAAAGAACTATATGCGGCACGGAGAAATAATTAACCGTCGGAATACATTATTTTGTGCAAAGTTCATTTCTCGCTTGCTATATCAAGTTTCGATATTCACACGGTGAAACTGAATCGAAACTAAAAACAATCTTAGGCGCTTATATTGTTTATGTGGGAACGAAAAATCGAGCAATCGAAGACTTTTTTATATAAAAGTGAAAAGTATGAGGAGCGCGTGGATAGTTGATCACGCGCCAATCAATCAGGTACTCGAAATTCAATTTTCAATACATACCAAATACAAACTGTTTATTTATCAGAAAGCCAGTACTATTTGGAATAGACCTCAATAGATTTTAAACCCTGATTAGTGAAGCCAACAAGATACTACCGCAGTAAGTATAATGAATGAATATAAAAGAGTGTTGTAAGCCAAATTCAAAAATGAAGGTTCTAACTTCGACTGGTTTTACTTCGACTGTTTTTTTGGTAACGTCAATCGCTATTGAACTTTACACCGAGTAAGGGTTATCAGGTCCGCGGACTAGATTACTGCAACCCCTACAGGTTTAATAATAGTTTTATTTACGGAGTAATAAAAGTTCTTTAACATAAACTACGAAATCCAATATTAAAAATATATTTACCCTAAGATTTTAATTTTTTTTTTGATTATTTCTCTGCGTGATAAACCTAGAAATTAGGATATACGCAGTAAAACCAGAGTCATCGACATAGCTCAACGGACTAGTAAACTGAAGTGGCAATGGGTCGGCCATATAGCTCGAAGAACCGACAACCGATGAGAGGGAAAGGTTCTCGTGTGGCGACTTCGTCCTGGTAGGTGATGTGTAATGCGGCCCACCACTGGATGGAGTGACGACTTGTTAATATATGTAAGAAGTCGACGGATGCAGGTGGTTGAGGACCGTGCTTTACACGGAATTCCTTGCGGGAGTTCTATATTTAGCAGAGGACTTGTGAAGGGCCGTAATGATGATGATGATGCACTAGACACGCTCTGGATTCGACTGTGTAGAATCTTTCTTTAGATCTTCTCTATTGAGATTTGGATGTTTTTTTTTATAATTTCACAGTCACGCAGATCCTCCTCGGTAGGAAATCTGTTGAAATGGCGGGTACGATCTTGAACATGTTCACATTCTTCAGACCTCCCGGAGCGTCACGTCGGTGCTTCACGTCAGCTAAATGTTCAAATACCCGCATGTATTTGTTGATATTTTTGCTTTTGAGTGGAATAAGTAATATCACATGCTCGAAGTAACAACTACAATGTCGTCTAAATAGTTACTTTATAAACTTTATCCTCTATTTTGTTACCTACGGAAAAATTTACTCCAAATTTATGTGGAACTACCCCTGAAGTATACTATTTCATGAAAAATAACCATCACAATTTGTATCACCTACCGGGACGAGGTCGCCAACACGAGAACCTTTCCCTCATCTGTCGTTCTTCGGCAATCCACCACCTTCTATCCTCAAGACACGCAAAAAAAGAAAAAAAATAAAATCTGAGGGTAAATATATTTTTAATATTGTATTTCATAGTTTATGTTAAAGAACTTTTATTACATGATTAAAACTACTTTTACGGATTTTATCGCGTTTATTTTTACTTTTTATTTACTTTTATTTTTAATTCCCTACGTTTCGGGCGCTTTCCACACCCACAGGGGGACTGAGATGACTGACGTCCCGATGTCATTGTTAAACCAGGAGTACCTTCAGCTTTTTTAATTATTGTTTACGGTTAAAAAAAAAAGCTGAAGGTACTCCGGGTTTAACAATGACATCGGGACGTCAGTCATCTCAGTCCCCCGTGACCATGGGTGCTGGAAAGCGCCCGAAACGTCGGGAATTAAAAAATAAAAGTAAATAAAAAGTAAAAATAAACGCGATAAAATCCGTAAAAGTAGTTTTAATCATGTATAGTGTTCGCGTAAATATAAGAAATCATTAACTTTTATTACTCCGTAAATAAAACTATTATTAAATACGTAGGGGTTGCAGTAAGCTAGTCCGCGGGCCTGATAACCCTTAATCGGTGTAAAGTTCAATAGCGATTGACGTTATGGACTGGACTGGCGAAAGTGGTTTCATTCGTTGAGGAACGAGCGGTACGGAGGCAGCCCGAGAAATTAACTTTCACGGTACATTTCCGTTGATACGCCTGTGATTGAAGGGCGCCTACTGTTTATAAATAAGTAAATTACCGTAACTGACTGCCTCATTGGTATAATAGTCATAAACGCGATTGCTGATTATGATATCTCAGGTTCGAATCCCGAGTCGGGCTAAAAGTATTTATAGATAGATAGATAACACTTTTGTACGCCAAGAAGTATAATATAAATATGAACAAAAAAAGGAGCCAAAAGAAATTTGTTTTGACGGTTTTATCGCTAAAAGCAATTTCTTAAAGACAACTTTTGGATGGACAGTGATGGTTTGGCGAAAACGATAAGAGAAGTTACTAGGTTTTTTTTGCCAAGAACTTTTCTGAAGTCAGCAAATTGGCTGTGTTTCAGCCACTTGCCCCGGAAAGCGTGTAAATCCGTTGATCATGCGCCTGATCTCTCTCCTATGGCTGGTAGTCCCGTCGAGACTTGCCTTCGTGTCCGAAATTCGGTGCCTCTTGAACATTATAACACTGCCGTAAAGAAATCAACGATTCCTTTGATTTATATATACTTACGTCAAAAGCCGACCCGACGGTAGGTCAAACTCAGTATGAAACAGATCGGCTTACCCAATCGCCTTCAGTTCATCATTACTAACCTCCTTCAAAATTTCCCAGACGAAAGTTGAACCAATAACGCACAGTTCGTTTGTTTGTAGTGCTAGGCTTGTATGTGTCAATGAAATTGTGTACCTTTGAGTAGCGATATTGCTTTTTTTTTTATAGAAGAAGGGGCAAACGAGCATGCGGCTCACCTGATGTTAAGTGACTACCGCCGCCCATGATCAACCGCAACACCAGGAGAATTGCGGGTGCGTTGCCGGCCCTTTAGAAAGGAGTAAGCTCTTTTCTTGAAGGTCCCCAGGTCGTATCGGTCCGGAAAAATCGCCGGTGGTAAACTATTCCACAGAAAGGTTGTACGTGGAATAAAACTCCTTGTGAAACGTACAGTGGTGGACCGCCAAGCATCCAGATGGTGTGGATGGTATCGGGACGTTTGACGTGTAGTGCGTTCACGAAATTTGGCGGCTGGGATTAATCCGAACAATTCCTCAGAGCACTCCCCGTGATAGATGCGATAAAATACGCAAAGAGATGCAACATCTCTTCGCAGCGCCAGTGAATCGAGCCGATCGGAAAGCACTCGGTCGTCGACGATTCGAGCCGCTCTGCGCTGGATGCGGTCAAGTGGAAGAAGCTGGTACTGGGGAGCCCCAGCCCAGAGATGGGAACAGTATTCCATGTGCGGCCGAACCTGCGCCTTGTAAAGTTGCAGGCGGTGTGCCCTCATGAAATACTGTCCCGCTCTGCTGAGCACGCCAAGCTTTTTAGAGGCCAATTTGGCCTTCCCTTCCAAGTGACCACGAAACTCCACGTCACTCGATATGTCGACGCCGAGGATTCCGATACTGGCTGAGTCAACAAGGGGAGTGCCTTGATACTGAGGGGATACGACAAAGGGGTTCTTTTTAGCGGTTAACGCGCAAACTTGTGTCTTCTGGGGGTTAAACTGGACTAGATTTAGTCGCCCCCAATCCGAGACTCTGTCCAGCAGAGACTCGACTTCAGACACAAGTTTGTCCCGGCACTCGGAGACGTTTTCCCGAGAAATATTGGCTCGGCCGGTGTAAAGAGCATCACCAGTGCTGTCATCTGCATAGCAATGAATGTTACGGGTATGCAACATGTCATTGATATGCAGAAGAAACAGCGTTGGCGATAGCACGCAGCCCTGTGGAACACCAGCATTAATAGGCTTGCAATCGGAGCTTGCACCGTCTACAACGACCTTGATGCTCCGATCTGCAAGAAAGCTGGTGATCCAATCGCACAATTTCTCGGGAAGCCCATAGGAAGGGAGCTCGAAAGAAGCGCTTTGTGCCAAACCCGATCGAAGGCCTTCGCAATATCCAAACTAACGGCCAATGCCTCCCCCTTGAACTCTACTGCCTCCGCCCATCTGTGAGTTAGGTAGACCAGAAGATCACCAGCTGACCGACCACGGCGAAAACCGTATTGGCGGTCACTAATCAGCTGGTGATCTTCAAGG
Source organism: Parnassius apollo (assembly GCA_907164705.1). Taxonomy (NCBI): domain Eukaryota; kingdom Metazoa; phylum Arthropoda; class Insecta; order Lepidoptera; family Papilionidae; genus Parnassius; species Parnassius apollo. The sequence goes on from CAJQZP010000828.1 coordinate 484,753, forward strand.
TACCTCATGAGCTGGCAGTTTACAATGGACTCCATTGTTTTGGAGAACAAGGAGGTGATGGCGATTGGCCGGTAGTTGGACGGGTCAGAGCGGTCGCCTTTTTTTAGGGATCGGGGGGACGTAAGCCGTCTTCCATGATTTTGGGACTACGCCTAGGGAGTAGGAGTACCGGAAAAGACGCGTTAAAACCGGTGCCAACTCTGGTGCACACGTCCTCAGCACAATTGGGGGGATTCCGTCAGGCCCACTCGACTTGTGGATGTCCAGGAAGAGGAGTGCTTTGCGAACCGAGCGCTGTGTGAAGTGCACTTCCGGCATGGAGCACTCACACCGCGGGATGGTAGGCGGAGTACTCCCCCCGTCATCGAGAGTCGAGTTAGACGCAAAGAAAGAGCCTAGAAGATCGGCTTTCTCCTTTGCGGTAGAGTGAGTCGTCCTCCCTGTGCAGAGATGGAAGAGATGGCTGACAGAAATTCCCCTGGACAGCCTTGGCGAGAGACCAGAATGCACGGGTTCCAGAAGGAAGGCGAACTAGTTTCTCGCCAATTCTGCCTATGTGCTCTGACTTTGCCTTGGCAATGACTCTTTTGAAGGACCTAGAGGCGGAATTATACTTCTTTTTTAGAGCGCTGGTGTTTACATCCCGGGACGCTGATGCATCAGCCCAGGCTTGGTAGCACTCCTGCTTATAGCATGATGCTATTTTACAGGAGCGACCAAACCATGGCTGAGACTTGCCTCCAATGGGCACCACAGAGGAAGGAATAAAAAGTTCCATACCCTGAAGTACCACATCAGCAACAGAATCCGCAACAACGTTGGGATCATCCGGCGAGAAAGCAAACCCGCCCCCAAGGGTAGGACGCAAAGAAAGACCGCATCCCATCCCAATCGGCTGACCTATAGTGCCAAACACGGCGGCAGCCTGCAGAATGCAACCGCGATTTCAGCGTGAGTGGCACCACACTCCGGACCAGACAATGGTCCGAGGAGCCTAAAGGGGCGTCGACGGAAATCTGATATCCGTCCGGGTGAGAGGTCAGCAGAAGGTACAACAGGGAAGGTGCATGATCCTCCACATCTGGAATCCGCGTAGGCGAAGTAACCAGTTGTGTCAGACCATATGCCAAGGCAAAATCATGAACAGATCTCCCCGCATGATCGGTTAAACGTGAACCAAGCCATTCGGCGTGATGGGCGTTAAAGTCGCCGAGGATCACGATCTCTGCGGAGGGGATCTGCTGTAGCAACGAATCTGCAGCCATTTGGACGTGGTCGAATAGTCGGTCTGTTTCGGCATTACCGCTATGGGACCTATAGAGGCACCCGTAGACGCGCGGATGGTCGTCGCTGTCTACGCGTAGCCAAAGGATGGACAGGTCCGAACCTTCAAGTCTGCCGAGGCGTCGAGAGCAGATGTCCTCTCTGACGTAAACGCAAACTCCAGCCCGAGGCACAAAGGAGTGTTCCAGTTTGTACCCCGGGTAGGAGAGATACGAGACATCAGCCGGAGAGGACACCTGCGTCTGGGTCAGAAAGAGCAGAGCCGGCTTCGCCGTCTCGAGATGGTAGTGGACGGCGTTTAGGTTAGAGTGAAGTCCCCTGATATTGCAGAAATTCACGGACAGCGTGGCAGGGGTCGCCTTGGTCTTGTTGCTCCGTTTGCTCCAAGCAGTTGTAGTCTTGAGCGGAATTTTGCCCCCCCCCCCGAATACGTGGGGCAGCCTGAGCACCCACGCTCAGAAGTGAAGAAACATGGTCGTGGATGCTCAGCGAGGGATTCTCCAGGGGTGCTGGTACCCTCCTGGGGTAGTCGATCATTATTTAATTCCGCTACCATGTTGATGGGGGGGGGGATTTGGGCCTCCGGCCACCTGCACTCACCAGACGAAACGCGGAAGCAGATCTTCCACTTCACGCCGGTGTTCTGTGAGGTCGTGGTACCACCCCGGTTTGAGCCGGCCCATACGTGCAACAGCAAAGCTGCCGCGAGGCTCTACCACTGTTAAAACAGAACATGAACATGCTAGAAACAGAATTCTAAGAATCAAATTAACAACTAATTTTGAATTTTTTTTTTGAAAAATAGGTGAGGGGACCTATTTATGCAGCCTATTATTTATATGACACCATCCCTGAAGTGTCTAGTTTAAAACTTCTGTCGAAGGGCAAATAACAAATAAATGGATGCCGAAATTAGTGATGCCGATTTTTTTATGAATTTCGAGAATTGCTACCACGTATAATTAAGTTTTTATTGTCTCATATTATAAACTAACTAATATTATATGGCGATTCCCCTTCGTAGTTTTCATTTCTAATACCTTTAATTCTAGATTATTCAGATTTAAAATTAATTTGTAAGTATTGAGGAGTTTCTGAATCAGCTTTCATTTATATAGCACTCACTACATTTATAGAGTCGGGCTAAATATCTACAACTGCACGGCTAAGCTAAGCGCGTATTTGGCATGTAGTAATACCGATGTTATATTACACATTCTGTTTTCATTTTGTCCATAACTGAGTAGCTGGTAGCTTTTTTTTTTTCAGGAAAAATTTAGATTTTGTTACAGTTACTCCGGGAATTCAAAGGAATAAAATTGAAACAACCACTAATGAAAGCATTTACAATTTTGTTTAACTACGCGAATATACATTGATGTATCATTCATAAATTCATCTAACGAGAAACATTCGCTCACACATCAAAAGGTGTAGGTATATCGAGTATTATGTAAAATACTAACAACATTAGCAGTGGAAGCATCATTCTGAGATAATGTGAGAAATATGATCAAATATGCGCGAATATCGAGCTTTATAATTTAATGATAATTGTAATAATATTGCAGGCTTAAGATTTTAAATACTTTTTTTCTATCTTTTGGTAACTAACTGATGCACCCCAAAGACATTTTTACTATACCGGTAGTACGTATTTGAACACGAACACTGTAAATAAGTAAGAGAGCGGTATCTGCCCACACATACTTTAAGGCAAAAAGGCCTATCAGCTCCCGCTCCTAGTGGTAGCGTTAGGGTGTTATCACACTAATCATCGATGATGGATTGGATTAGTCGACATCGATCGATAGTTTCTACCACACCGATCGATGGTACAACAAATTAGTCTTGAACGAATGAGCTGCTTGATTATTCAAGAACCCCTCCGCTCTATGGACCGCTATTTAAAATGTAGTCTAGATGAATTTAAGCTACCATTCAGTCTTCTGCGTTTGCATCTCCGTAATAATAATACGAGCAAGAGCTTACTGGCCAATAACAACACGTCCTCTTCTGAATAGATTTTCAAAGATACTGATGATGGGTCCATAACCACATCGATTAATAATGATCGACGACGATCGAATTGAACAATATTTTATCGACCAGTATCCGTTGATCAGCTAAAGCTACCACACAAATCTATCGACATCAATCGACGTCGATCAATGGCATCGGTCGATGATCGATCGATTAGTGTGGTAACACTTACTCGTAAATAGCAAAATCGCCGCCTAATAGTCAGTGTAGTTCACTACTACATCTTGGGACCTAACGAAGCATTTTATCTTGGTGCTTAAAAGTATAAATTAATCTATCAATAATGATTTTATTTCGAGAAGGGATAAAAGTGTATACCGCTTACAGTAGGGTAGAAACACCCAAGGCATTTGGGAAACTCGTTTTATTAACCCTATCTAACATATTATCTGTCATAAATTAACACACTAATTTCATGAATGTTATTGGTCGTCTTTTGTATATTTTACCTGTCACCATTAGTACGTGGAAGATTTACGCTGCAGTTATATTATGGTTGTAGCAAGAATAGCTCGGCTCGACTGGGGTAGAATCACGCTCTCGCAATATTCTATTAGCGTAAAATAGCAGCTAAAAAAATATAATATAAAACGTATAGTGGGTGTAAGAGAATCGGAGACCCTTTGTACTATCGTAGTCGTCAGGGGAGACAGCGCATCTGCATTTTGATTTTTAATCAAGGATAAGTGTCTGTCTACGAGCCGCAGCATCCACTTATTGGTCGTCTAACTGGATCATGATCATCAGGTGGACTGTGTGCTCTTTTGTCGCCCTTATACTATAAAAACCAACTACCCATTTTTTGCTGTCTACTATTTGTTTTAATAATTATTAAGCTTATACAAACACTACACAAATAATTTTAATAGTATATAGCTTATTATGATTTTGACTTAGTCACAGGACAAAAGAACACAACACTTCAAACCGCGACACATACCCCGGTATACGGGGACGTGTAGTGGCCCTAGTTTCCGAGGCTCAGATTGTACGTGCAGGTCTATGACCCTCTATACAAATAGAAAGCAATCAATTAGACTATGATTCCGCACGCAATTTAGGGTCTTACCCAAAAGTTAGGGCCGTAATGATAGAGGCAGTGCGCTTGCATTTAATTTCATATACAATAATCACTATTTCCCCGTGTTTCGGTCGAGGATTTAAAATATGTGAGCAGACGTGGTAAAAGAAAACATGTCTTAGAGGAGCAGTATAAAATATGTATGTTAGCCAATTCGCGCTCAAGCTGCGTGGCGGACTCTCTTGCTTCATAACCTCGCAGAAATGGATTGTTATTTGTTACCTTACAAGCCGCCTCACTCATTGGCAATAGTAAGAAACTTAAAATTATTGTCAAGTTTACATTAACCCATTACGTTTTAAGATATAGCCTTAAATCAACTCGTTAGTCACAAGGTTACATAATACTTTTAAATTTTTAATACTCTTATAATCAAATGAAAACGAAAAACTCACAAAGAGGTTAGATTTTTTTTGGACGAAAGCATACAGAATATTTTATAGCAAAAGGTGTTACCCAAATAAATAAAAAGAAAATGCAAAAATTTTAAAATAACAGGGATACAAGGCAGTTTTCCGCAACATAACCCAGGCCGCGTCCTGAGAATATTTAAGGCAAAACAGGTCACCGTCCAAAACGTGAGAATCCTATACCTTTAAACGAGCAATTCTTGTATATATATAATCGGAATCTCGGAAACGGCTCCAACGATTTTCATAAAATTTTGTGTGCAGGGAGTTTCGGGGGCAATAAATCGATCTAGCTAGGATTTATTTTTAGAAAATGTCTTTTTGTCCGTGTTTTTAGGCAATGAAAAACTGCTACAATATCGTTAGAATAAGAAGGTAAATTTTGACAGTTTGTTAATGATTACAAATAGCTTAATTGGTATATTGGGCGGTCACAAAATCGTAATACCATGGTTCGAGCCCAGACCGACCGACCTTTTTTAATTTTTTTTTCAAGTTCCTTTCTTTTTTGAGAAAATCTATTTTTTCGAGCCCTTTTTTTAGTATTTTTTAAAAACATGAAAATTTAAATTAAACTATTTGCACTCATGATTTTTTATTCAAATAACCAGTTCAGTTTTTTCTATTATGTCGCTAAGATCAAAAAATATTATTCGTATTTCATCAGTATGTAATTTGTATCTAAATATAATTTCCAAAACACACGAATTAAAAAAACCGAGCGAAAAATCCCGAGCAAAGCTCGGTCAACCGGGCACTAAATAAGAATGTGAACAATTTTTAATTATTGTAGAGAAAAGTAACAGGCACTAAAAGTAGCGGTGTAATACGGTATATTTACGAAAACATCGTCTACTTCAGAGTCTAACGGGACGGAACAAATAAGTGGAACCAATAAAAAACAATAAAACACGTAGACTAAAGGAAAAACTAAAACAAAATCACAATTAGTAATATCAATACAACGCACGGAACGATTTACATAATATGACACACGTGACTCGAAAGTGTAACTTTCCGAATGATCCCATTGTTTCAGAGATTGTTGAAAATTAGTTACGTACCTACGTGGAGGCACAGCTACCACACATGTTGCAATATCCGTAATTAACCTTATTCGCGTTTGGTCAAACCAAATTTTCGAGTTTATTTTTCCGTTCACAAAACAAAGGTCAAGATAATTTATGGAAATGATACAACGCGTTATGTCTTGTTGTGCCCCTAGAAAAAGATATTAAAATTTCAGTAGAAATGAGAGGGCTGAGTCATGATAGATATAGATACTTCACAAAATGTGTTTTAGCATAAAGTTAAAGTATAAAATGATATAGATTTACTCAATCTTATACAAGGATTTTTCCAATAAGAAAGGATTGATCTTGAAATGGAATAAAACCAGCTGTGTGAGGTATTAACGAAATTATTTTTTTATTTGAAAAGTCCATTAATGCCATCAACTATGGAATATATAACTTCGGTTAAGTGTCTACCGCTGCACCTCACTGTAGACCAGATCCGTGAGGTACCATTTTCAATTACTCTGCCGCATAAATCTGACCGAATTTGAGCGATGGCCTGGGTTATGTTGACTTTGAGGGCATCGGTCGATTAATGCTTATTGGCCTAGACCTGTCGTTTCACAAAACTCCACAAGGAAAAGTCGGGTGGTGTCAAATCGCACAACCGTATGGTACGTGGCGCCGTCCTGCTGGAACCTTTTAAGCTCCTGGGTCAGTTGTATTTTATTGTAATGGTGCAGGCTCAAGTCACGACGCAAAATCCGCAAGGTTTAGTCTGCGAAAGGCCGAGTTCTTGTGCACAGCGATGTTCTCGGCCAATCTGGAGTTCCTTTGACTTACTGGTGTTGGCTGATTGTTTACCGTTTCGTCATTGCGAAACTGGACGCTGTTGTGCATAAACATCTAAATCTATCCTTGATTAAAAAACAAAATGTACATGCGTTGTCAGCCCTGAGGACTAAGATAGAATGCCTCGTATCTAGTAAAAAGGGTCTCCGGTTCTCTACACTCACCATACGAAACACAGCCGCATTAAGCTTCTATTTTACGCTGGTATTCTGTAAGAACGTGATCCTTCTATTCCAGTCGAGACGACCCATTCGTGCTACAACCATAATATTATAGCTGCAGCATGGCTGTACAACGTAAAATTTTAATATAATAAAATTTAGTCCATATTTTATCTAAACTCAGAATTCTTTACCTTGACCCCCCCCCTCCAAAGTCTCAACAGCGGCCATCACTTCGTTATCGTTTGCAAATTTCTTGCCTCGAAAGTGTTTCTTGAGCTGAAGAAATAGATAGAAGTCACTGGGAGCTAGATCTGGCCAATGGGCGGGTGTTAGAGCAGTTCAAATCCCGTTTCTTGATCATTGCTTTTGGACCACTCTTCGTAAGTAAATATTATATTATATTATAAATGTGCTAGAGCAAGGCTGCAGTGTGTTATGGCTACAGCACGAAAGCCGCTTAACCGGGAATCGGTCCTGCTGGCACAGAATTCCAGATTAAAATAGAAGCATTATGCTGCTGTGTTTCGTATGTTAAGTTAATAGAACCGTGGTATTAGTATTACTCATTTTACTCCTTGACAGGGTATTTAATATTTATAACCTTAATCGAAGATTCTTCATATTCTACTTACTTACTGGGTATACTGGTTGCTAAATGTTTAAAGGTTTACCCGGCAAGGAATATAATCAAATATTCACAAGACCACAAAACACATCATCCGGTAAAGGTACGCTAAAATTTATTGTGTTGTCATATGAAAAAATCAATCTCATATGAAAAAAAATTCACATCATCACTACCACACATTTCAGTAACGCTACGTATAAAATTATGGTTATGTAGTATGACTATAGAAGAGGGGGGAGGGTCACCCACGCGACTCTATCGATCGACTCGGCTTTACCGAGCGCTGGCTGGCTACGTCAGTACTGCGTCATTTCTGATCTCTTTCCAACTATGTCTGCGGTTTTAATTTAGGATAAATCGTTTCTTTTCTATTTGTACCAAAAGGTCTACTGAATAAAATTAATAGTGAAAAAGTTTTTTTTAAAGACTGATAATAACAGAAAGAAATTGAACATGAAATTTTAATCCATACATATGTTTCTACAATATTGTCTTTACTCTATAGGATTAATATTTTTTTATATTAAACTTATTTCCATAAATAAAAATACATAGGTTGGACATTCAATTTATTTAAAACATCACAACAAAACCCTTTTTTTAAGTTCATATAGTCAACATAAGTCTTTCGATAATCGTTAGTGGCAATACTCACAACTGTATAAGGCGAGTACAATTTTCATCGGATCTAGGTGAGTGAAAGTAAAAACATGGACTACTGTAAAAATATAATGCTGCTTCAATAAAAATATCATAAATAACTCGTCTTGTATTGGGGGTATAAGTAAAAATAATACCGCCGAATTGATTACCACCTCCTTGTTATAAAGTTGGTAAAAATAACAGTTTTCTATCCTGGTTATTTATTCATTTATTTTTATTAGAACATGAGTGATAACTCCCGCTTAGCATAAGTAATAATTTAAAGAAACGACATTGTGTGCTCGTATTTCAATTTATTTATTTGTGTAAGTCAATCGTTGAAGAAACAAATGGAGTATAAATTAACAAATTATTACGTATTAAACAGAAATAAAAACCTCAATACCCCTATTAACAAACAGAAGACATTGCTTTTCCGGACTTGGTATATATACGAACGTCGTATTAATGAAGGTAATAAATAGGTTTGCCTGAAACTACGGCATCAGCTTTAGGGTCAGACACAAGGGGATTAAAACAACATGAGGGTGACACATATACACAGAAGGGGAAATTTATGACGTTATACAGTGTATCAAATTCTATCATTCTATCTACCTATCCAGTATCATTTTATCCACCTATACAATGAATTATATGAAAGTTTTTTGAATTCTACAGTAATTATAAGCAAGGCACAGCATCGTGAAATCATCTTTCACACTAAGTATTATACATCTGGTAAATAATACTAGATTGTAATACATGCCATCTATTTGGAAGCCATAGGGTCTCTATGGCATTTTGAAGTTCTCAAGTTGGCAAGTAACGTTGCTCGGGACAATAAGACCAGAATCATACCGAGGCGTTTTCATCTCGCCATTAGCCATTAGAGTTGACCAAGCTCCTCTCCGGAGTGAAAGTGGTTACTTACAAGATTTACAGGGCGGGGACCTCACGGTATTACATATTCCGCACCGTTCAAAACGCGGTGTACTTGGTAATGCGATCAACAATCCACCTGCCGAGCGTAGTGATTACTTTTATTAGATTCACAGGGCGGGACCTCACGGTATTACATATTCCGTACCCTTCAAAACGCGGTGTACTTGGTAATACGATCAACAATCCACCCGCCGAGCGTAGTGATTACTTTTACAAGATTCACAGGGCGGGACCTCACGGTATTACATATTCCGCACCTTTCAAAACGCGGTGTACTTGGTAATGCGATCAACAATCCACCCGCCGAGCGTAGTGATTACTTTTACAAGATTCACAGGGCGGGACCTCACGGTATTACATATTCCGCACCTTTCAAAACGCGGTGTACTTAGTAATGCGATCACAATCCACCCGCCGAGCGTAGTGATTACTTTTACAAGATTCACAGGGCGGGACCTCACGGTATTACATATTCCGCACCTTTCAAAACGCGGTGTACACTTGGTAATGCGATCAACAATCCACCTGCCGAGCGTAGTGATTACTTTCACAAGATTCACAGGGCGGGACCTCACGGTATTACATATTCCGTACCCTTCAAAACGCGGTGTACTTGGTAATGCGATCAACAATCCACCTGCCGAGCGTAGTGATTACTTTTACAAGATTCACAGGGCGGGACCTCACGGTATTACATATTCCGCACCTTTCAAAACGCGGTGTACTTGGTAATGCGATCAACAATCCACCTGCCGAGCGTAGTGATTACTTTTACAAGATTCACAGGGCGGGACCTCACGGTATTACATATTCCGCACCTTTCAAAACGCGGTGTACTTGGTAATGCGATCAACAATCCACCCGCCGAGCGTAGTGATCACTTTTACAAGATTCACAGGGCGGGACCTCACGGTATTACATATTCCGCACCTTTCAAAACGCGGTGTACTTGGTAATGCGATCAACAATCCACCAGCCGAGCGTAGTGATTACTTTTACAAGATTCACAGGGCGGGACCTCACGGTATTACATATTCCGCACGTATCAAAACGCGGTGTACTTGGTAATGCGATCAACAATCCACCAGCCGAGCGTAGTGATTACTTTTACAAGATTCACAGGGCGGGACCTCACGGTATTACATATTCCGCACCTTTCAAAACGCGGTGTACTTGGTAATGCGATCAACAATCCACCCGCCGAGCGTAGTGATTACTTTTACAAGATTCACAGGGCGGGACCTCACGGTATTACATATTCCGCACCTTTCAAAACGCGGTGTACTTGGTAATGCGATCAACAATCCACCTGCCGAGCGTAGTGATTACTTTTACAAGATTCACAGGGCGGGACCTCACGGTATTACATATTCCGCACCGTTCAAAACGCGGTGTACTTGGTAATGCGATCAACAATCCACCTGCCGAGCGTAGTGATTACTTTTACAAGATTCACAGGGCGGGACCTCACGGTATTACATATTCCGCACCTTTCAAAACGCGGTGTACTTCGTAATGCGATCAACAATCCACCCGCCGAGCGTAGTATGACTGCTTTATAAATCTCTCAGAATTGGTGAAAGCATCCTGGTGGAAGAATATTATTTTAATAAACGCAATGCATCAAGGCAAATCTCTATATTATATATAAAAATCAGTTACTGTCCGTTAGTCTCGCTAAAACTAGAAAACGGCTCGAACGATTTTAATTTTTTTTTGTGTGCGTTGTTTGAGTGGGTCCCTGGATGGCTTAGATTCACAACTGGACCCGGGAGGTGGCGCTGTTGTCTAGATCGGGAGATTTGCACGGGCAGATTGCTAGTTGAGTAATAAAATACTTGTAGGTTATTAAAGTTACCTTATTATGAATTATACTAGTATATCATAAGAATAAGTGACAAAACCACAAGCGTCTTATGTACATACATACGTATTGTGGATATATAAGATGTGGATAAAAATATTTACTAAACGTAAATATAATTTAAAAGTGAAAAAATATCTTAATATATTTAGCAAAAATATAACAAATTTAATAATAGGTATATAAATATTAAATAGTAAAATACTATTTCGCCAAGCGCCAACGCGGCAAGACTAAATATATAGGTAAGTTATGTTTAATAAAGGTGTGAAATAATAATATGGATCAACAAGTTTGAAGCGTAGATTATCGTGGGATTGTGTCGTCTAATAGGCCTACTACGTACGAGGGGACATTTTAAAGTTCGCGGAATGGGGGGTAAGGAGCTAAGGAGTGGAAATAAAATTGATTTTTCCTTTTCAATATATTCACCTGCTACTCTAATACATTTTTTGAATCTTTCAATTAATTTATGTATACCCTCAAAAAAAAAATAATTTGTCTTTGTCTAAAAAATACGCCGAAACTGCTTCCTTCACCTCTTCATCACTTTAAAACTTTTTCCCACGAAGTTCTTTTGTAAGTTTGAAAATAGATAATAATCACTGGGGGCCAGGTCAGGACTATGGGCGTGGTAAAATTTTACAGTGGTAGAGCCACGCGGCAGCTTTGCTGTTGCACGTATGGGCCGGCTCAAACCGGGGTGGTACCACGAACTCACAGAATACCGGCGTGAAGTGGAAGCTCTGCTTCCGCGTTTCGTCTGGTGAGTGCAGGTGGCCACAGGCCCAAATCCCCCCCCCCCCATCTACATGGTAGCGGAATTAAATAATGATCGACTACCCCAGGAGGGTACCAGCACCCCTGGAGAATCCCTCGCTGAGCATCCACGACCATGTTTCTCCACTTCTGAGCGTGGGTGCTCAGGCTGCCCCGCGTATTCTGGGGGGGGGGGGGGCAAAATTCCGCTCAAGACTACAACTGCTCGGGGCAAACGGAGCAACAAGACCAAGGCGACCCCTGCCACGCTGTCCGTGAATTTCTGCAATATCAGGGGACTTCACTCTAACCTAAACGCCGTCCACTACCATCTCGAGACGGCGAAGCCGGCTCTGCTCTTTCTGACCCAGACGCAGGTGTCCTCTCCGGCTGATGTCTCGTATCTCTCCTACCCGGGGTACAAACTGGAACACTCCTTTGTGTCTCGGGCTGGAGTTTGCGTTTACGTCAGAGAGGACATCTGCTCTCGACGCCTCGGCAGACTTGAAGGTTCGGACCTGTCCATCCTTTGGCTACGCGTAGACAGCGACGACTATCCGCGCGTCTACGGGTGCCTCTATAGGTCCCATAGCGGTAATGCCGAAACAGACCGACTATTCGACCACGTCCAAATGGCTGCAGATTCGTTGCTACAGCAGATCCCCTCCGCAGAGATCGTGATCCTCGGCGACTTTAACGCCCATCACGCCGAATGGCTTGGTTCACGTTTAACCGATCATGCGGGGAGATCTGTTCATGATTTTGCCTTGGCATATGGTCTGACACAACTGGTTACTTCGCCTACGCGGATTCCAGATGTGGAGGATCATGCACCTTCCCTGTTGGACCTTCTGCTGACCTCTCACCCGGACGGATATCAGATTTCCGTCGACGCCCCTTTAGGCTCCTCGGACCATTGTCTGGTCCGGACTGTGGTGCCACTCACGCTGAAATCGCGGTTGCATTCTGCAGGCTGCCGCCGTGTTTGGCACTATAGGTCAGCTGATTGGGATGGGATGCGGTCTTTCTTTGCATCCTACCCTTGGGGGCGGGTTTGCTTCTCGCCGGATGATCCCAACGTTGTTGCGGATTCTGTTGCTGATGTGGTACTTCAGGGTATGGAACTTTTTATTCCTTCCTCTGTGGTGCCCATTGGAGGCAAGTCTCAGCCATGGTTTGGTCGCTCCTGTAAAATAGCATCATGCTATAAGCAGCAGTGCTACCAAGCCTGGGCTGATGCATCAGCGTCCCGGGATGTAAACACCAGCGGTCTAAAAAAGAAGTATAATTCCGCCTCTAGTTCCTTCAAAAGAGTCATTTCCAAGGCAAAGTCAGAGCACATAGGCAGAATTGGCGAGAAACTAGTTCGCCTTCCTTCTGGAACCCGTGCATTCTGGTCTCTCGACAAGGCTGCCCAGGGGAATTTCTGTCAGCCATCTCTTCCATCTCTGCACAGGGAGGACGACTCACTGGCCCATACCGCAAAGGAGAAAGCCGATCTTCTAGGCTCTTTCTTTGCGTCTAACTCGACTCTCGATGACGGGGGGAGTACTCCACCGACAATCCCGCGGTGTGAGTGCTCCTTGCCGGAAGTGCACTTCACACAGCGCTCGGTTCGCAAAGCACTCCTCTCCCTGGACATCCACAAGTCGAGTGGGCCTGACGGAATCCCCCTAATTGTGCTGAGGACGTGTGCTCCAGAGTTGGCACCGGCTTTAACGCGTCTTTTCCGGTACTCCTACTCCCTAGGCGTAGTCCCAAAATCATGGAAGACAGCTTACGTCCACCCGATCCCTAAAAAAGGCGACCGCTCTGACCCGTCCAAATACCGGCCAATCACCATCACCTCCTTGTTCTCCAAAACAATGGAGTCTATTGTAAACTGCCAGCTCATGAGGTACCTTGAAGATCACCAGCTGATTAGTGACCGCCAATACGGTTTTCGCCGTGGTCGGTCAGCTGGTGATCTTCTGGTCTACCTAACTCACAGATGGGCGGAGGCAGTAGAGTTCAAGGGGGAGGCATTGGCCGTTAGTTTGGACATTGCGAAGGCCTTCGATCGGGTTTGGCACAAAGCGCTTCTTTCGAAGCTCCCTTCCTATGGGCTTCCCGAGAAATTGTGCGATTGGATCACCAGCTTTCTTGCAGATCGGAGCATCAAGGTCGTTGTAGACGGTGCAAGCTCCGATTGCAAGCCTATTAATGCTGGTGTTCCACAGGGCTGTGTACTATCGCCAACGCTGTTTCTTCTGCATCTCTCTGTGGAATAGTTTACCACCGGCGATTTTTCCGGACCGATACGACCTGGGGACCTTCAAGAAAAGAGCTTACTCCTTTCTAAAGGGCCGGCAACGCACCCGCAATTCTCCTGGTGTTGCGGTTGATCATGGGCGGCGGTAGTCACTTAACATCAGGTGAGCCACATGCTCGTTTGCCCCTTCTTCTATAAAAAAAGAAAAAAAAATATTTCGAAGCCCACCTCCTGCTGGGCAGCCATTGCAACATGGCACTTGTGAACAGGCGTTGTCGTGCAGAAGAAGGATTCCTTTGGTCAATTTTCCCCCTCTTTTCTCCTTTACGGCTTAATTCAATTGATCTAGGATTGAAGCGTAGTAATTTCCGGTTACGGAGATATCTTTATCTTTATAATTAATCAATAGGATTCCTTCTGAGTCCCAAAAGACTATCGCCATGAGTTTCCCAGCCGATTGTGCCACCTTTAGTCATGGGTGGTGGTGTGCCTTTTTTGTGCCACTGCATAGAGTCCTGTTTCGACTCAGGTCTATAATGGTGAACCCAAGTTTCGTCACCAGTAACAATTCGAGCCAACACTCCATCTTTGTCTTCCATACAGAGATCCAAAAATGCACGAGAACACTCGACGCGCTGTTGTTTTTGAGGCGACGTGAGCATTCTAGGCACCCCATCTTGCGCTGACTTTAGTCAAGCCAAGATGGTCAGGAAGAATTTTGAAAATGGTTGTATCTGATACTCCAACTATTTCTACGAACTGTTTTTTCTTTAGACGGGCATCTTGTGATATAAATTTTTCGACATTTTGATTAATTTCCTTTAAATTTTTAATTAAATTATTCAAAATGTCGATCGGCCTTCCTGGCTGTGGTCGTCTTCAAGTAACCCTCTGCCATATTTAAAAAGAGTATGCCACTTGTAAACCATAGTTTTACTTGGAAAAGAGTCTCCGTAAACGGATGACATCTCTTCCAGTATAGTCTGAATTGATTTTCCGCGCTTGGTAAGGAACTTTATAACTGCACGGAACTCTATTTCCTCCATATTTCACAATTTCTTCCCGATTGACTTGTTTGGTTGACGATAACTTAAAGACTAAAGACCTAATTACAATAAAACCCGGTATTTATACTAATGATGATTTGCTTAATTAGCACGTAATTCAGCGACGTCCCCACTTATTACCTATCTACCTATTTCGCGAACTTCAAAACGCACATACGTATGTATAGGTTTTACTAGAACGGTATAATAAATATGCAGTTTGCGAAGAGAGGCATGCTGCAGAATAACTATAGGTATAACTAGAGGCGACCGGTGGAATGCAAACAGCATTCCTTTCGATCCACGGCGAACATCGCCTTTACGGAAAACGGCTATTGGCCATTACAAAATGATACCTTTCGTTACTTGAAATATGTCCACAATATTTGATAGTAACGTTGTTACGTTATAATATAATGAATTAACAAGTGAATATAAGAAAATCTTTGTTATGCAGTATTACGCAAAAAGAACAGCCTCCAAGATTTCAGGCAATAACCTCCTTTCATCGAATAGTATAGGACTATGACACCACTAACGAAAGTGGAATTTTGATATAGGTAAATTCATGTCTTTATCTTGAATTTGATTGTTCAAAAACACGATGTATAATTTTGACTCGATCATAATTATTTGCGAAAACACCTCTAAAAATCACTATAGTTGAAATTACAACGAAATTAATTAACCTATATGCTTGGGAATCACTCAAATATATTCATAACATCAATATTCATAATTTAGTTGTTCATTATTTTGATTACTCAAATCAATAATTTTTAAAAAAAAATTTAAGATTCTGACAATTTCTAAGCGCTTTTAATGGTCGCGGGCGCTACGCAATTTTAGACATTATGACGGCGTTTGTTCAAGTTTTTATAGAAATTATGTATTCACTCGGATCAGTACGGCGATAGCCTTTTCGATGTGTCGTCTTAATTTAAGAAAAACAGAGGTCAGCAAAGACATAGTCGCAATCAAAAACTCGATGACGTCAGAAGATGAGTCACTCGACAATTAATAAGTTACAAAAGTGACGGAGTCTACCAGGTGATATGTATATGGAAGTCAAGGTCTATAATACAAGTTTAAAATGTCGCAAGATATCAAATCAATAGTGTCTTTGTGGAAAACTTTGCAAATTCCATAGAAAAAGTAACGAGTCCGTTTTTTTTTAATACGTCTCCATTATCTATACAATATAACTGAAGTGTCTGTTTATAATATCTATCCTTATATTGAGCTAAGGGGATTATTTTATTTGCATGCCATTAACCCTTCCATTATCGCATGAATCATATATACGAACATTTCGATTGTTTAACTATTGGTATTGTATCTGTTTCGCGGACAGGGTTGATAGTTTTTGTCGGTCAGTATGTCTTGACTGTTTATCCCAGCTAATCTTCAGAATTGCTGAGCCGATTTTAATGAAACTTGACGAACAGATAGAGAGCAATGCGAGTAGTAATTTAGGCTATCCCAGAAACTTAAAAATCAACATAATTTTGAGCTGATAGGGCAGGAGAGCCGGTATATAATCTTAATCCTCGAGGTGACAATGCATCACACTCATGCATGTAGCCTTCAATGTTAACTCATTTGTCACGACGAGTATGAAGTTTATTAAAAAATAATTTCATAGTTTAAGTATTAACAGTAAGCTTGTTTTGAAGTTGTTAGAATGTTTTCCTGCTCGCTTTAAGAGATATTGTTAAAGATTTAACGGTAGACACACACTACCACAAAGATTCATAACATTTTCTAATAAGCCCTTTAAGTTCATAAAAGGTAAATTAAACATAATGAGTGACTTTAAATAAGCATTATTTATAATCAATATTGAATAAAAGTTTCTATTTCTATTTCTAAACAAAAGGATATTTAAGAGACAATTACTGTAGTAGTAATACTGAAATTGTTCAATTTATATATATTTAGCAATTTCGTTTTGTAATTGAAATCATCCTCTATTATTTACTATCACGTTTTGGATGTACAGCTTGAAATAATAAATTATGAGTGAAAGTATACCGACGGCGTACAATAAATACACGTGTTGTTCTAGTTTAATACTATTCAAAACGGTTCAGTGATAACGATCGCAAACAGCTTCAGTATCGAGACCGCCCATTGTCTTGAATGAATCTATCTAGCCGTAGGCGGTATTAGTAGGTTAAACATAAAAAACAGCTTACGTCATAGTTTACAAACACAATTTATCAACTCGCTCTTATGCAAGTAGCATATATTGTAGAAAGATAAATAACTAAATATGTACTCACTCATTATACGGGATTCATTAAAAAGGCTGCGGTACAAGTGTATGATGTATTGTATGTGATACGGCTAAGGTAGAAGTGCGAATCCACCAAGGTTTAGCCAGCTACATCTAGGTGTTTAGATTTAGGTGTATCCCCAACTTTAAGGTGGCCCTACTAAAGTGCTTTCGTATTTTTGACAAATTAAACAGTATCCTACTTACGAGGGCGACACTGAAATTTTTTAGAACTGGCCACTTGTAAACGACATAATAAAAAATAAGTTCAAATTTTGAAAATGGAATTCTTTGCCAATATTATTGTGTACCTACCTATATATTTTAATTTGTTATTTGTTTACGATTTGGCGGCAAATTGAAAATTGTCTGTGTCACGTCATCATGAATTAAAATTTAGCAAGAAAATTTTCGTACAATGATTTTTTATGACTTTCGATGTCATTTAAGTCAACAAGTTATGATAGACTTCGATTGGCCTTTCACGATGAAGCCTCATTTCATGCCACTGTTTACAACAAGTTTAATGAGTTTAAACGTGGTCGCACTAATCTCACCGATGATCTGCGTGAGGGACGGCCTTCTACGGCGACGACTGAAGATAACATCAGTGTTGTGCGGCGTATGATAGAGACTGACAAAAGAGTGACTTATCAGCAGATTCGGACAAGCTTAGGCATCGGTATGAGTCAAGTGCACAAAATCCTCCATGAACATTTAGCGGTCAGGAAGCTTTGTGCCCGGTGGATACCTCATAATTTGACAGAGGCCCAAAAACTCCGTCGTGTTGATTGGTGCCGTAAAATGGTTTTAGGAGATTTAACGGAGGTGACTCAAATGCTGTGTTCGACATACGGGTGACGAAAGCTGGATTTATTGTTATGATCCTAAAACTAAGAGAAAGTCTGCTGTCTGGGTATTTCCTTCCGAGGACTTGCCAACTAAAGTGAAGAGAGGTCAAAGCGTGGGAAAAAAGACGGTGGCCTCGTTCTTCGGAAGAACGGGTCATTACGCAACAATTGTTTTAGAGGATTGAAAACAGTTACTGCATAGTGGTACAGTAACAATTGTTTGCCACTTGTCTTGGAAAAAGTTCGGAAAGAAAAGACCTCGCAGTAGGATCTTTCTTCATCACGATAACGCCTCGTCGCACACCGCCAAGCAAACAATCGACTACTTAGCGACGTCAGACGTGGAATTACTCGGTCACCCGCCCTATACCCGCCCCGACCTCGCACCTTGCGATTTTTATTTATTTCCGAAAATAAAAGAAAAAGTTCGAGGAACATGTTTTATGGACGCCGTGGAAGCAGTGGCTGCGTTTCAAAATGCCGTTAAAGAGACCTCTAAAGACGAGAGAGAAAAATGCTTTTCTCAGTGGTTCCATCGGATGCACGGATCGGATAAATGAGCACTATTTTGAAAAGATATATTAAAACTAATAACTTTCTAATTTGTTCAGTTTTTGATTTTCTAAGAACTTTCAGTAACCCTCGTCTCGTAAGTGAAACCAACCGCAATCGACTGCAGCTAGTGGTAGCCGGCTAAACCTTGGTATATTCGCTCACTTTGACTTTTAGCAATAGAATGCATAAAAAATTGAAGTGAGGTACGTTGCTTTAAGATAATTTGATATATATATTCGTGGTAGAACCACGCTGGGCGGTTGCTGGGCACACAGCAGCCTTAAGGCTGCTGAATTTCATGTGGTGAGTGTAGAGGACCGGAGACCTTTTTTATTGGAAACGAGGCGTTCAATCTTAGTTCTCAGGCGTGACAACGCATCTGCATTTTGATTCTTAATCGGGGATAAACGAAAATGTCTATGAGCCACAGCGTCCACTTACCATCAATTGGACTATAAGCTCGTTTGTCACTTTTACTCTATAAAATAAAAGAATATTTTGTGTCAGTTCGACATATCTTACCCAATATGAGCAGGTTAGGGTTAATAACACGTGATGTTTGAATTTGAAGTATTATGCCACAATAATTACTTAAACGTAACGTATGCTGGTTGTTTAAGAATACCGTTACTCGCATAGAATACTATAATAAATACATAATAGAACAGGGAAGTGGGCGGAGCCCGTGTAGCCACTAAAATGCCATTACACGTCAATTCACACGTATAAATGTCAACACGAGATGTGTTTTGACGCTACAATCGTTTCCGAATTTAGCATGCAAATTATTGATTTCTTAAATTTACGCGAACACTACATATTGAATAAAACTAAATGGTCACGGGGGGTCCCCCCCGTGACCATGGTTGCTGTAAAGCACCCGAAACGTCGGGAATTAAAAATAAGTAAAAGTAGTGAAATAAACGCGATAAAATCCGTAAATTTAGTTTTATTCAATGCAAATTATTTATAAAATGCCAAATTGCACATTATTTACAAATAAATATATAATGCAGTAGTGATTAACTGATAATACGACGTAATTGCTTATATGTGTGCTCCCGGCGACGCCTATCTTCGTACAAAATATGTGTATTCTAGTATTCTATGGTTACTCCATATCATCGTGGGTGTCGTAAGAGGCGACAGAGGTAACATACCAGGCCTATGTTAGCGGTGTGCTTTGATATAATAGGCTGCAATGCATGAATGAATAATTAATGATAATATCTATCTGCGCTTTCAAAATGTATCAGAGTTTACGTAGTGACTATTATCTAATCTGTGTGAGAGCATAAGAGAGTCTATCGCTAAATCAGTCAACACACAATGTTAGAAATCACGGATGCGTCGGCGGAGCGCAGTCGTCTTTCTTTTGTTTCCTGCTCAGGTGGAGTCGGTCCGCAATCGGCACTCGGTGACTCGGTGTTTCTCACAAAATTGCATGACAGAGTAAGCTATTGCCGTTCTGTGTCATGCAAATGGCCAAAATACGTAAATGAAACAATGTAAAATTTACGACACCGTGGCGCAGTGGCTTAGCAATGAGTGGCTGCGCTGGGGGTCGCGGGTTCGAATCCCGCACGGAACAAGTATTTGTATGGCCTACAAATAATTGTTCCGGGTCTGGATGTTTGTCCTTGTGCAATTTATGTTTGTAAACTGCCCCCACGATACAGGAGAAAATCCTAGTGTAGGGGTAACGTATTTAAAAAGAGAGAAAAAAAATATCGTTCCCATTTACCAAAGCTTAATTTACAACAAGGAGTATTTATTAATTGCAATAAAAATATTAGAAATAAATAGCCCGCTATCTTTGCCAGTCCCATTTTGAATTTAGTATGACATCACTTAGCTAACCATGCATTTTCGCCCAAATTTAAATGTATTCAAAATTTCAACTCAATCGGTTGGTGAAGAACTGCTTTAAAATTCAGTTGCATTATTTGACCCATAAGAAACATACCTACATTGCAAGCAAGTTTAAAATAAGTAAGCGAACAGAATGAATACGAAACAATTTGAACTTCATAGTCAAATCTCAGTACCATTTATTTGTAATTAAATTTTTCTTTGCAGTAATACACGGAAATAAAATATAAAATAAATACGATTTGTGACACTGTATTATGATGCATTAATTCATGTCTATCAACTGAACTATTATTAAAATTAAGCATACGAACTCCTCTGAGGATATACAGGGTCAGCTGAACTATTATTAAAATTAAGTATATGAACTCCTCGCAGGATATACAGGGTATCACAGGAAACCTGTACCAGCGAAGGTCTGTGGTCTGGGGATACCAATATTAATAATATCGATTGGACCCCATGCATGTTGACCCCTGAGGACTAAGCTGGAATGCCTCATTTCCAGTAAAAAGAACATGAACGGAGTGTTCGGCGTTTACGATAAACACACGCTTATTAGTGTCCTTAGAGGGAGCTAAGCCGAACGCTCTCCGCTGAGGCCTTAGTCTAAAGTCAAGCCTCCATAGAAAGCGTTCGGTGTAGCATGCGGCGTGGTTATAAGAACACGCTATTGTATTGCAATGTTCCAGAGTGACAGCCGCTCTGGTTCTATAGAAAACGTACCGGAACATCGCATTCGCACGTCGCACTTCGGTTTCTTTACTCATGTGCTTCTCTCCCCCCCCCTCCCATACAGCCCTCTTATCTAATGTCTTACACTTAGGCTTAAAGGGCAAACAAATATGTTTATAAGTAAAATTAAGAATTAGTTTAAACTTTAAAAATATTTGACAAAATAGTTATTTAAAATATGTAAATAGGGGTAAGAAAACAAATAAACTTAACTAAATAAATCATGTTCTCATTAATTTATAAGTAGTTTATGTTTATAAGTATATCCTTTCAAAAATATGATCGGCAATCTAGCCCAGGAGAAATCAGCGCATGAGTAAGTATCGAAAACCATTTCAACATTTTTATGCCATTTTCTTAAAATTGTACCACTGATGATATAAATGCATGTTGGTGCAACATGCATTTATACAACCATTGCGACTCGGTGCGATGTTGTTTAAACAGATTTTTTTTTCAATTGCAAGGATTCGTTTTTCTCAAAGGGGACAATTTTTTATATTTTTTTCATGAAATATAAATAAAAAAGATCATATGACTTTTCACAATAAAGTCAATATTTTCAAGAGTTACGAACTTGGAAATAAATGAAAAATTAAAAATTCGGATACTTTCGACTCGTTAAAAATATATAAAGAAAATGAATAAAATATTTTTTTATATTCTTTAGAAATTGTTAATTAATAAATAATCCTGGTATTAGCCGTTATTTTATTTAACTTATCACCTTATTTGATTGTTATAATTGACGTAAGCATATTGTGTCACTTAACTTGTTTTCACCTCTATTAGGAAATCACAGTCGAGAAACACAAGTTGTAAAATTTGATGGTCATATTAATTCGATATTCAGTGAACTGAGTGGAGTAATCGGATTTCATTCAAATGCTTTTATAACTCTGAAATGCAAATTAGAGAAAATCGATCGATCTAATTTTTATCGTACACACACAACAAATCTTAGCGATAAAATTATTTGATAACTTAGAAACACGGTCAAATATTTAATCGGCCATTGATAGAACGACTATTTTGTTGTTTCAGTTACTTAAATAGATCCATTGGATCCATGTACCTACAACGTGCTTGAAACTGCTATGGAATATGGCGCCTGATTAGATCTCAATTTCTTTATGGGCGAAGTTCAAAACCCTGAAAGTCATTTACACCGAATTTGCCTCCCTTCACATTTGTTTTTAGTGGAATATTATTAATTCTTGAAAAAGAAGTTTTATCCTTTTATTAGTCTAACTAACATCACTAACGATTTTTCTTGCGTTTTCGCTTCATGTTTTTTTTTAAATTAAGCTATAAAAGTTAAATGTCGATAAAGTTATTGATGTGTTTATTTTAAAGTACGCTGTTTTCGGATTTCTTGTAAATGCCTAATGATAATGATGGCACAGGATTTTGATGAGTGAGTCATTGAGTAATAAAAAAGGCACTTCAGAATTTAATTAATTTTAAGAAACAGAACTCATGAACTTAGGACAAGAATAAGTTTAATAATGAAATGTTAAATATTCGCAGAGTTCACATTAAGTATGCAAAATTATTTATGTATAATAACTTTTTAAATTTGAGGGTTTTCAAAGTAGTAAGTGGTATTTTAGATAAGTACTTACTCGCATTAAAGTACACGAGCAGATCAGAGTTCTATCTCCGCCAGAACTACTGAAATTATTAATTTCAAATTTTTAATTGTAGATTTACTAAGTTCTAGGCGATGAAGGAAAATATCACCTCTCAAATCAGCATGTCTGAATAGCGCGGCGAACTCTTCCCAGTCTTAAAACATATCGACTTTTTCATTAACTTGCTTTTTTAACCGACTTCAAAAAGGGGAAGGTTCTCAATTCGAGTGTATGTTTTTTTTGTATGTATGTTACGCAGATTAGGAACCGATTTTATTGGTTTTACATCTCAAAACATAAGGCTTTTTGTGAGTAAATAAACAATAAATTCAATATCTGTTACTCTGCAAAACCTAGCCTTATAAATGATTTCTTTACTAAGATAACGTGACTATTGGTCTAAATTCAAGTACTCGCGAGCGATGGCAACGAAACGCTACGAATTAATTATGATCTAAGAATTTAAATTAAAAACGGATTTGCCGAGTCATGAGCTAGATCTTAGAAACTATTAATTCACTACTGAAGTCTGTTAAATTATTGTATGTTAATAAACGTAAATAAATTATGTATAATTCAAAATTATACCATCATGTTTTTTACTTTAGTAAAAATGGATATGTTTAAAATAACATAATTATGTACAATTTTTTAACCAAAAAAATACCAAATTAAAAAATCTTGTGAGCACAACAGAAACATTAAAAGGACATATTTTTAATAAAAAAATGTACTATTAATTAGACAATATGAATTCATTATATAAGGCTTTGTGATTGCGAGTCTAGCTACTTACGTCAATTAATTGAAGTCATTAGACCACGCCAAAGATCGAGTAAGGTAGAAAACTATTAAATGTATGCAACGTATCGCTCTATGTCGTCGCAATTAAACAACACGATTCAGCATAATCACGGGAAGTGTATATAAAAGAAAATGTTCTTCAGTGATGTTTTTTATGCTAAAATGTCAGAGCTTTATACCTTTTTTTTTAATGATAAAAATGTAAAACGAACACACAATCTAGTTGATTATAACAGTTCACTAGTAATTAACAATAAATAAAAAGCTACAGGTGCATTTACCTGGCAGATTACTAGGCAGGTAAAAATTTACTGTCCGTTGCCGACTTCAAATAACTAAAAATAATAGAATAATTTAATTCTAAAATCAGTGCTAATACTTATTGTTTAAAAGAATTAAAGCTCGACGCCAGAATGCGAAATTATTTTTTTATTGTTTCAAGTCGACTTTTAAACGTGTTCTTTGTGAATCCGGATGAAACTCAAACCGGGACTTATCAGTGAACAGCACCTAAGACTATTGTTCGTCACTCCATGTTAAATGCTCCCGAGCTCAGGAAAGCCGTCGACCGCGATTGCCACGTGGTAAATAAAAAAAGAAAAACAATCTAACTCCTTGTCATTAATTAATATCAGTAGAAAAATTTTAATTTTCCTTCACGTAACGAATTAATAACAATTTTACTTTTTCATTTTTTGTTTACAATTTTTAAATTTTGAAAATAGAATAAAAGATGTCTCAGTCTGTATATAAACTTTTAATGGAAACTCAAAAGATTTTAAACCGTTAAATCGTAAATACCTAGGTGGATTGAAAAGTTCTCGGCCTAACACAGATCCATTCAATTCTAAAAATCAAATCTACCCACATTATTTAGTTCAGTTCAGACTAGTTAATTGTGTGAAGTTCGAAACGTGTGCGATAATTAGTTGTGATTTTATAAATTTATTAACAAAGTAATCGGACATAATTTCCGCGAATGGAGCAAATCGAGCAGCGTGCCGTCATTAAGTACCTACATAAGAAGGGGCTATCATCAAAAGCCATCCATGATGACATGGTCAGTACATTAGGCGATTGTGCTCTGTCATATTCATCCGTCAAAAATGGATAGCAGAATTTAAGCGTGGTAGAGAGAGTGTGAAAGATGAACCCCGCTCTGGAAGGCCTTCGACGTCAACTGACGAAAATATTAAAAAAAGTACTTGATTTAATAATGGGAGACCGCAGTTTAAAAATTAGAGAGATAGCCGAGATTATAGGCATCTCTTATGAACGAACTCAAAACATCATTGTCAACGAGTTGGGTTTCCACAACGTGTCTGCGAGGTGGGTTCCGCGACTGCTTTCAGTTGAACAAAAAAGGACGCGATTGACTATTTCACGCGACTGTTTGGAGTTATTTGAAGCCGATGCAGATGATTTTTTGAATCGTTTTGTTACTATGGACGAAACATGGGTTTATTACTGTACACCGGAAACAAAACAACAATCAAAACAGTGGAGAAGACCTGGTTCACCACCCCCTAAAAAGGCTAAGTCGATTTTGTCGGCAAATAAGGTGATGGCTTCAGTATTCTGGGACTCGAAAGGTGTGATTATGATTGATTATCTTGAAAGGGGTCAGACTATAAACTCTGATTACTACTGCACCTTACTACGTCGTTTACGAGAGGAAATAAAAGAAAAACGTCGAGGAATGCTCAGAAGAAAAGTCCTGTTTCATCAAGATAACGCCCGTGTTCACACGTCAGTACAGTCAATGGCTGAAATTCACAACTGTGGCTTTGAAATGTTACCGCATCCGCGGTATTCACCTGATCTGGCACCATCAGACTTCTTTCTGTTCCCTAACCTAAAAAAGCACTTGGGAGGTCAAAGATTTTCGACAAACGACGAGGTCAAAGCAGCTGTAGACGCATATTTTGACTCTAAGGAAGAATCATTTTTTTTTCAACGGTCTAAATGCTTGGAAGGGGAGGTGGCAAAAGTGTATTGAACTTGATGGTGATTATGTAGAAAAATAAAAATATAACTGATTTAGTATGTGTTTATTTTCTTGGTTAGGCCGAGTACTTTTCAATCCACCCTCGTAATATAGGAATTAAGGTATCCCTATACTCTGTTGATCATGATTTTTAGGTATAACACGATCTCAATGTTGCCTAAATAGTTCCATTAAAATCTTCATCTTCTATTATGCCACGCTTAGGGCTGTTTTTTTCTTCAATTTGTATGGGACTACTCCACTCCTATACAATCGAATTGTTAACCTAATCCTTTTTTTTAAGTCGACTAAAAACTTTATAGGGCTTAAATGTAAGCATGAGCGTCAACATTGAATGCGATGGTACTATAAATTACAAAGAAAGATGTGATAATTAAGATCGGCTGATTGGTGATGAATGATATGAAAAGTCCTGTAATAAGATATTCGTTAAGAAAAGAGACTACTTCTACGTGATGCAAGATGATTTATTTACGAATTAAGGGTACTGACACTACAGGGTCGCTATTTCACAGCAATGTTCTTTAACAAGAGCACGATCACATTATTACTATACCTAAATTACATAAGAGCTTAAACCGGTAAGGACGTACTTGTTTCGCAACACCGTGCGAACAGGGCAACGTCTTTGTTTAGCTGCAACTGACGGTTGACTTCGAACGCAATTTGAAATCAAACTAGAGCTGAATAATCAGTACCCAGTATTTAAAATCACAAGGTAATCAAAAAGCTACAAAGTAAATCTTTACCTATGTTTTTCAAGCACTTATGTAAAAATAAAAATTTCAATAAGAACAGGATAAACAAAATGCCAGCAATGTAATGTAATGCATTGCCAAATTAAAATTATCTATGTGATTAAAGATTACCTAGGCTGCACTAAAAGTATCTGGAATGGAATATTTCCACTGTTCCTGTCATATTAAAATCTTTTTAATTGAAAACTCCTTGGTTTTAAAAATCGAATACCATTTATTTATTTAAAAAAAGATTCTCGGTCTTGTCACAAGATTTTGTCAAATTTGTTTAGTCGTTGAGAAAATGGAATTGACTCGAGAAAATTAAAGAGCGATGATTTATTATGACTTTCGAAGTGGTTTAACACAAAAACAGTGTGTTGACCGGATGATTTCTGCATTTGGTGATGAAGCCCCATCCAAAACCACAATTTATCGCTGGTTTGCTGAATTTCAACGTGGACGTGTCAAGCTCAGTGATGATCCTCGTCAAGGTCGTCCAAAAACTGCAGTCACCCAAGAAAACGTTGATGCTGTGCGTAAGGTGATTGAGGAAGATCGACATGTGACATGCCGCGAAATTCAGGCAACTTTAGACATTGGCATGAGTCAAATACAAATAATCTTGCATGAACAATTAGGTGTAAAAAGTTGTTTTCCCGATGGATACCGCATTCGCTCTGTGAAGAGCAAAAAGCGGCTCGCGTTACTTGGTGCGTCAGAACTCTCGAAAGATTCCACGTAGGATCCTCAAATGCTGTATACAACATCGTATCAGGTGACGAATCCTGGATATACGCGTACGAACCCGAAACAAAAAACTAGTCACGAGTTTGGGTGTTCGAAAATGAGTTAAAACCCAACAAAAATTGTTAGAAAAAAATGGTGGCCACGTTTGTCTCCAAAACCGGCCATGTTACGACTATTCCTCTTGATATTCCTCCATAGAACGGTTAATGCAGAATGGTATGCTAGCATTTGTTTGCCATAGGTCGTTTCTGAACTCCGTAAAGAGAACTGCAACCGCCGCATCATCCTCCATCACGACAATGCGAGTTCTCACACCGCACACAGAACAAAAGAGTTTTTAGAGCAAGAAAACATAGAATTATTAGACCATCCGCCGTACAGCGACCTAAGCCCTAATGATTTCTATACTTTCCCTAAAATAAAGAATAAATTGCGTGGACAGAGATTTTCATCACCTGAAGAAGCTGTGGACGCCTACATGGCCATTTTAGAGACTCCAACTTCCGAATGGAATGGTTGCTTCAATGATTGGTTCCATCGTATTGAAAAATGTGTCAAATTTCGCGGAGAATACTTCGAAAAGCAATAAATACATTTTTAAATAGTAATGTTGTGTCACTTCCTTGATTCCCGAAATTTTCAGTGCCGCCCTCGTAGTTACCTACCATGTATTAATATTTTGGATGCCGATTCACAGACAGAAACAATCCATTAAGGGGAAATATAATCTCAAATGGCTTAGCAAGATCCTTCGTTATGCCGAAAATATTGCAGCATTAATTTTGAAATAAATATATGGTAAAGTTGAGGATTAATGTTAAGGATTATGTTAGACAAAAACACGATTTCGTAAAATTTTCTCGATAGAAAAAAAAATCCAAAGTTACCTCCAAAATAAACAATAAAGTGCTGTTATTCATAAAATACTTTAAATAAGATCATGAAACTTTGCATACTAGCTGAAATAACTATAAAGCAGTGCTTATGTTATTTACTTTTTTTAAAATACCATTATTTTCACTGTAAAAAGAAATTACCTAAACTATCGGTCTTTTGAAGCGTTATTCCTGCCGCACGGTCACTTCGCTTCGGCCTTTGAACGGGGAGGTTGTGTCGCTTACGATCAGAATATACATTACGCAACAGGACGACGTAAAATTAAAATGGGAAATAACCGTAATAAAAATAAGAAGCGACTGGCTTGGCGTTAAGAAACAGGCATAAATATGATAAACCTAATGAATTAAGTGTCTAACGACCTTTCTACTTACAGTATTAGTGATTACAAACATGTCGGTACATAGCATACGACGCGCGGGCAAGTGGGGACGAAATTAGAATTTGAGCTGACTTACTCTATCCCCTTAACAATGACGTGCAGACATCTTTATCTACATTGATGTTTAATAGAAATGGCAATGTTTTCCTTTCACTTTGGCGCACTTTGATCGTAAAGAACATTAAGAAATGGACCGAGGACTTCAGGTCACGATACCGAACAATGGGAAATACTCTATAAGTAAAAGTCACAATTAAATACAAACACCTTGAGACGGATTCTAGTAGAGGAAGAAGATTAGTTTTAGAACTAATAAATAGTGTTAAACAAGATAATTATGATACTTTAGTTAAAAAAAAAAACATAGTACGCAAAAACTTAAAACATCTATATAATAAGTGAAATAATTTTCTGGCGTCTGTCTTTCCGTCCGAAAACAATTCGGGCGCCTTCAAGACAAGAGTGCTTTTGTTATGCTAAGACAGGGCGTTGCGATTTACCCTTTAAGACTTAACACCACTTACCACCAGGTGGGGTTGCGGTCAAGCACTGGCTTTAAGTAAAAAAATAAAAAAGAATATAATACCACATCACACATATTACGAACATCTCCAAAATCTTACATTATTACGTACATCTGTTTAATCCACAGAAATCGTAATAATAAGACAATAGAAGTCGCATAGATGCGTGACCTTGTCGCCGCTATCATGTGTTGACGAACATAATTCACTATTTTGTGATTTAATTGCGCGGGGAACGTCGTACGTGAATTTATGTTATTATAAATTTATAATGGTGAACTGCAGCATAATCAGTTGTAAAAACTCATCAAGGACGTGTAATTCAACTAATAAAGGCATAACATTTCATCGGTAAGTTGATTATTTACAATAATTATCATTGTTTTAACTAATTTACATCTAGATGAATACTTTACTATGATATTTACCTTTTTAAACTTTCATTTATTACTTTTCGTATTGTACAATTACCATTGCTGCTTTTGTTCTACGTTGACAAACTCGCCAAGTAATGTAATGTGAAACATTAGATATCATTGTGCATTGTATAATAGGGTAAGATGTGGCGACATCGGTTTTGGAAGTAATCGAGCACTAATTAATTTCTATTGTCTTATTATTACTATTTCTCTGGTTTAATCTTATTTTTTAATAAAATTAATATTTCGTATTAAGATGTTTTTAAGACAAAAACACATTTAGACGTGAAACCAACAACAACTACTACTACTGTCTAGGATTCCAAGTCCACTTAGTACTCCAAGGCGTACACATACAGACTGGTATGCTAAGCATTTGTCAATATTATAAAATATCTTTTTCATATTTAAAAATACAGTCTTCAAACTCTGAAGAGATCAGAAGGATTTTTTTTAATGATGAGTATTATCTATAAATTTTCACTACAACTACTTACATCAAGGATATCGAAAATGTGTAAAACATTTTTACTTGCTTTGCAAAATTTATACAAATGACGTACCAATTAAGTAAAAACATTTGACAAAATTAACTTTAAAAAGTGGAAGAAATCTTCTTTTAAATCACACGGTGGTGGACTGCCAGTCATCCAGATGGTATGGATGGTATCGCGAGTTTTGTCGCAATTTGCGATGGTGAAATTAATAATAATAATAATTAATAATAAACGTTTATTTCGGACATCATGATCCATATAGGTTAGAAACATTTTTTAGAGCTTATAACTAAAGTTTGTAATTGACAATTGAACATAAAACACATAATATAAAACACAGACAAACAGAAAAACCACACAAACAAATATGGCCACCCAGCCCCGCCCGCAAGATGACTACTTGACTGTGTGCAGCCGTATCCATTGAGCAAGCATCGGCGAGTCCCAACGGTCTGCCAATGCGCGCAATATACTGGCTGGAATTGGTCCGAACAATTCCTCAGCTTTCAATTCTTCAACTTTCGTAACAAATGCAGATTATAGTGAAACAGCTTTTTAATAAAATTATATTTACGTAACATGATTATAGTACCAAGTTTGGTTTAAATATTTTTAAACGTTGATTTACGTAATAAGCAACATTACGGCGTTATTGCTGGCTGTTTCAGTTTCAATATACACTGAATAAAACAGACAGTGCTATCAGCTCAGCAGATTGCACTTTTTTAAACTATTGTAAGCCAAAGCTTGACTACTATCCCCTCTAGGGTTGCCAGATGGTCGGGATTCGCCTGGATTCTCCCGGCATTTTAAATGATCTCCAGACTCCCGACAAAACTCAAATCTCCAGACAAACAGCTCTTCACATCACAGCTGCTTTTGATTTAATAAAAGCTGAGTTAGTCATTATCCTGACCTTTGAAGTAAATTTCAATTTGGATTTTAGATCTTTTCTGAATACTAATAAAGGATCCAAATCGATGATCGTAGTAAAGGCTAATGCAAAATACATGCCTCAAGCTAAAAATGAAGTGTACTTAAATTAGTTATCTATCTACGATGGTCTTTTTGTAGCTTATTAATTTAAAAATAAACTTTTTATTTCATATGTATATTTATAATCTTTTTCTCCCGACAACAATCCCAAAATCCCGACATTTTCAAATTATGTCCAGATATTTGGTCAGGGTGATGGGTATATCCCCGAAACTCTTCACCGCTGCGTTGGAAGACGTTTTCAAGCTACTGGACTGGAAAGGATACGGTATTAACATCAATGGCGAGTACATCACTCACCTTCGATTTGCCGACGATATAGTCCTTATGGCAGAATCGCTGGAGGACCTTAGCACTATGCTCAATGACCTCAATGGTGTCTCCCAACGGATAGGTCTTAAGATGAACATGGACAAAACAAAGATCATGTCCATGTCACACCTATGCCGGTAGTTGTTGGGAGCACTATGCTCGAAGTTGTTGACGAGTACGTTTACCTGGGACAAATAGTCCGACTAGGTAAGTCCAACTTCGACCGAGAGGTCAATCGACGGATTCAACTCGGCTGGGCAGCGTTCGGGAAATTACGAAACATCTTCTCGTCAGGTATACCTCAATCTCTGAAAACTAAAGTGTATAACCAGTGCGTGTTGCCAGTGATGACTTACGGATCTGAGACGTGGTCCTTCACCGCTGGCCGTATGAGGACGCTCAAGGTCGCTCAGTATGCTATGGAGAGGGCTATGCTCGGAGTTTCACTGCGTGATAGACTCAAAAATGAGGATATCCGCAGTAAAACCAGAGTGACCGACATAGCCCAACGGATTAGTAATCTGAAGTGGCAATGGGCCGGCCATATAGCTCGAAGAACCGATAACCGATGGGGAAGAAAGGTTCTCGAGTGGCAGCCTCGTACCGGTAGGCGTAGTGTAGGGCGACCCCCCACTAGATGGAGTGACGACCTGGTAAGACATGCAGGAAGTCGATGGATGCAAGTGGCTCAGGACCGTGCTTTGTGGCATTACTTGGGGGAGGCCTATGTTCAGCAGTGGACTTGTGAAGGGCTGTAATGATGATGATGATGATTTTGGTCTTCTAATCTGGCATTCCTAATCCCCTCTGATATTAAGTGTTGAAGCAGCCGAATATGGTACAGTACACTGACATAGCATGTTCCACTTGTAGGCGCTTAATATGATAATGAATATCTGAAATCGACACCACTCTCTAGCAAACTACAACTTTGTAGAATACATTACTAGCTATTCGTGAAAAGCAGACACGTAACGGAATTTATGGACTGAAGGAATAACAGCATTCAGCAACGCTGTTGTTTTGTATAATGAGTGATGAAAACCAGAGACACTTTTTACTGGTACGCGACATTCCATCCATAATCATCAAGGTGACCAACGCATCTGCGTTTTGATTTTTAATTGAAGATAAATAAGGATGTTTATAGGCCACAGCATCCATTCAACAATCAGGTGAACTGTTATCCATTTTACTTATATATAAAAAAGGACATTATTAAATCGTAAAATCTCAGTAGCAATGTTGACCAAGGAAACCTATCGGCTAGCTTACACAACTGTATTCAAGTTAATGCGTACGAGTAGTTTCTTGACTCCAGATAATGATGTTTTTATTAATTTATTTATTTAAATGAAAGATTTATAGATCGATTGTAATATAAATAACAATAAATGATTAATCGTTAAAAGCGTAATGAAGGTACCTACTTTAATGTTGAAGCACAGTAATTATTGATGTTTGATTTATAAAGAACTCACAAAGTTAAATGTCATGTAAAAAGCTCATAATATTATTTGAAGGTAGATTAGATAATGAAAAAGGTGTTTGCTTTACACAAACCCTTAAATTAGTACCAGTATCGTCGAGCAGTTCTTATTTAAATAATATAAAAGCTTTAAATGTACGCTGTTAGTATAGAAAAATGCGAAACGAAATTTAAAAAAAATCATAGATGGCGTGATAGGTATTCATTTGGTCAAATTAACATTTTATCACTTTGGTTCGTGTAACTTTTTCACATTAATGACATACAGTTAAAATATACATTGCCCATACAGTTATTCGCACATTAATACACCTTGGACAAGTAATAAACAGCTTAATCTCGTTTCTTGCTTGAGCTAAGTTCTTTGAAAATGGTAATCAGTGACGAGGTGGCCAGTTTTGCTTAATCAACGTAGTTATAATGAAGATGAGATTTCTAGATTCATAAAGAAAGTTGCAAGGCAAAGGCGCTGGCGAATGAAGGCGCCGACACCGGGGTCAACGACATGGCGTTACGAGAGCACTGTTACTTTCAAAGGTCGAGTGAGGTGCAGGACGGCCTGTTAAGCGACCTCTGATAACGCCCCGGCGAATGAAAGTACCGAATTTATAGGTAAAATGGGCGAACCAGGGCACTACGATTTCACTACGGCCCGATATCCACTTGAGCTATTACGATCATTAACAAAGTGTCAAAATTTACCTTCTTATAATGTAGCGGTTTTTCATTGCCTGAAAACACGGACAAAACGACATTTTCTAAAAAAATCCTAGCTAGATCGATTTATTGGCCCCGAAAACCCCTAGACACAAAATTTAATGAAAATCGTTGGAGCCGTTTCCGAGACTCCAACTATATATATATATATATATATATATATATATATATATATATATATATATATATATATATATTATGTGACCGAACTTGTCCTAAACGGCGGGACGGATTAAGTTAATTCGAGTATGGTTTAGATTCACAATTAGACCAGGCAGGTTTTTCGAGATTCACAAATCTCCCTTGCGAAGCCAGGACGGATCGCTAGTTTTAGATAAACTTGTAAAGACCGCATTCAAAAGCTAATACAGTTTGCTTTGACCTCTTAAAAAAGCGTGATGGCTTATGATCGATATTACATTTTAATGAGTACTATGGAATACTATGGAACAGGAACGAAGTCTTGA
This sequence comes from Parnassius apollo, assembly GCA_907164705.1. NCBI lineage: Eukaryota > Metazoa > Arthropoda > Insecta > Lepidoptera > Papilionidae > Parnassius > Parnassius apollo. The sequence continues at coordinate 518,662 of CAJQZP010000828.1, forward strand.
ACACAGTTTCATAGTTGTAAGTCTTGTCGTTCTACAAGTTGCATTTGAGAGAGTATAAACAGGAAATGGACACGATTCACTGTTTCCGCGTTCCAATATCGGACGACTACGCCTACAAAAGCAACTTATTTACTTATTTTATTACATATGGTTGGTGTGACCTGGAAGCGTAAGATGCATTGATGATTGTAATATTTTCATTATTGCAATCACGATTTAACATCGCCGAAAAGCGCCATGAAATAAGGTTGCTTTAATGTGGACACTTAAAGCGCCGCTTTCCAAAATACATCGGAATCAAAGCAACTAGTCTGAAAATTTATCGGCCCCGAGAACAGGCAGGCGGAAAATGAGATGGACGGATATATTCAAAAGTTAACTCTGAAGTTGAAGCGTTGGACAGAGCAAAGTAGAAGAAAAAAATCTGAAAGGCAGTCGCATCTTCCGTGGTGATATAATAACAAATAAGAGAGGGAATAAGAAGGCAATCACGATCAATTATACTTTTGGTAGTTAAAATAACTTAAACATCAATACTTTTAGCGTTAAATTAGAAAAAAAATCAAAGAACTTCTATAAGTTTACCATGTTATATCTATTCTGGATCTAAGGTAGGCCGCTAGTATTTAATAGGCATGTGTCAATCATTTATTTCTCGTGACCGAATCATTCTAGTACATTTCGTCACGCGTACCGGTACATTCGGATCGATCATTCAAATGGATCAATTCCGGCGGGTGTAGGGTACACTAAAAAATTCATTCAGATCATTCGGGATTCGGTCGGTTTTCGACTCAGAAACAATTCACAGTTAAAAAGGTTCTCTTAATTTTTTTATGATTTGTTGTACCGAAACATTCAAAAACAGATGAATGAACGATCAATACTTTTAAGTTTACCAGATCAAACGAACGAATCATTCGTGATTGACACATGTCTAGTATATAATATAAATCAAATTCCAAAAACACTCATCCTGAGATTATATTTATAAATTTCACAGTGCGCGAGCAACTCGGGTTCGACCCCGCTGGCACCAATGAAATTGTTGATTGCAATTTTAAGTGCTGATTTACCACGTACCACGACATTCGCCAACTCGCATTGGGGCAGTGCGGCGGGCGTTTCCTTGTCCTTAAACTCTCTCAGAAATGAGAGGCCTGTGCCCAGCGGTGGGACATATATAGGCTGTAACTTTACTTTACTTTTAAAAATATTTGAAAATACAGTTATAAAGTATTTAGCAAAAAATTATATAATTAAATAACAAATAACGCATAATGTGTGTGTGTGTTACTTACAGCTCCTCTCGTTGCCGTTGTGACAACACCATTTTCATCGTGGTCGGGTGACGCTTGAGGCGGCGGGCCCGGGAGGTTAACTGCACTAGAGTCTTACTTGTTCACGCGGGCGACGGCGGGAACGCCGTTGCCATTATCACACCTGTCAACAATGAACGACAAACTCTTCCTTTTAAATATTCGATATTGAGCACAAAAAACATATTAATTTTCTAGTGAATAGTAAAGCGTAGTAAACGTGGTAGGGTCATGCTGCAGCTATATTAGTAGTATAGTTGTAACAGGAATGGGTCAGCTCGATCGGGGAAGGACCACGCTCTCACAGAATAGCAGCGTAAAATGGCAGCTTAACGCAGCTGTTTCGTATGGTGAGTGTAGAGAACCAGAGACCCCTTTTACTGGAAACGAGACATTCCATCCTAGTTCTCATTGGTGAAAGCGCATCTGCATTTTAATTCTTAATCGAGGATAAATATAGATGGGTTACAGCATCCACTTACCATCAAGTAGACTGTGTGCTCATTTTTCACTCTCATTCTATAAAAAAATTACCATAATATTGAAATATAATTAAATAAAAAGAAGCTAATTCCTCCTTTTCTTCCTGATTTTATACAAATCTTTTTCCACAACAAACAAACTTACAGTCCACCTGATGGTAAGTAGCTACCGCAGTCCAAAAGCACATGCAGCCAACTTCAAACAAAGAAAGCTACAGATGCACCACCAAGAGCTAAAATGGTACACCTCGCAGCCTGTAATTACCCTGGCTCTCTAAACCCTTTAAATCGGAACACAGTAGCGCAAGCACTGCTGTAAACACAGGAATTTTTTTGAAGCCAGAAAGGTAAGAGAGTACCCAGATGGATTCCTAGGCAGAAAATGAGTTTTACCTAGTAAAGTGCTCTGGTAGTCAACTATGGTAAAGGAAATTGGTATTTTGTTCATTATATTTTGTTTGTATAAAATTGAAGAAATATGTCTTTGGTTGTACCATTTGTATCTGGCTTGTTTTAATATCAATACATATATAGTAAAAAAAGTAAAAAATAAATCACTTTCTGGCCATTTTTCAACTGTTTTTGTGTCCGCCAAAATGAGTGAATCTAACGATGAAATTCGATACATACAGGTACATACATTCGATTCATAGCCGAGGAATTGAGGATTGACCACAAAACAGTTTTGACCCACTTTAAAAATTCCGGTTACTTCCACAAAAAAGCTTGATATTTAGGTACCACACGAGCCCACTGCAACCTAATAAATCATGTCTCATTTGCGATTCTCTATTGAAACATAATGAAACCGAACCATTTTTGAAAACAATTATCACTTGTGATGAAAAGTGGATCACCTATGATAAAAACGTGCGAAAAAGATCACAATCAAAGGGTAGTCAAGCTCCACAGACTGTAGCAAAACCCGGTTTAACATGCAATAAGGTATGTATGTATGGTGGGATTGGAAGGGTATTGTTTATTATGAGCTTTTACCGCCGGACAAAACCATTGATTCGGATTTCTACTGCCAACAATCAATAAGACTCAAGCAAAAAATTGAAGAACAAAAAACGACCACAATTAATCAACAGAAAAGGAGTGGGCTTACATCATGATAACACCAGATCACACAAATCTTTGGCCACTCAGCAAAAATTGAGAGAGCTTAGTTGGGAAGTGTTCCATCCACCATATTATAGTCCTGACCTTGCAACTTCAGAATTTCACCTGCTTCGGTCTCTTCAGAATTATTTGGAGTGTTAGGTTAACATCATGAGAGGACTGTCAAAAATTACTTGGCGCATTTTTTTGATCAAAAAATCCTAAGATTTCTACAGCAATGGGATTATGTCACTACCTACAAGATAGGAACAAGCTATCGAACAAAATTGCACATATATATTATAATTAAATGTAACTAAAGTTTGAAAAAAATACTTGATAATGATTGACAACCATTACATCAGATTTGATAGACCACAAATCCTCGCGAAAGAACACCGATTCCTACCAAGGATGATACGTGAGGCTATTGAAATTAAAAAACATCCTAATTTCAATAGAGAAGGAGGCTGGGTACTACCACCTGCTTGGGATCCTATAATCAATAAAATTAAAACTAAACCCAAGCATACCACTGCAAGACCTCAGGTCATAGTCAGTTCATTTTGCATAGATCGGACCATAAACAATAATTAAAAAAGCTGAAGGTACTCCGGGTTTAACAATGACATCGGGACGTCAGTCATCTCAGTCCCCCGTGACCATGGGTGCTGGAAAGCACCCGAAACGTCGGGAATTAAAAATAAAAAGTAAAAATAAACGCGATAAAATCCGTAAAAGTAGTTTTAATCATGCAAAAATACTTGAATTTGTATATAAAATACAAAGAAACTTTTTCCCTAACTTTTTATATTATTTGCAAAGATTGTAATTTATTTAATTATCAGGCTTGAAAAATAATTACACAAAAAAATTATTCTCTAATTCTCAGTTGAGTCGCCCAGAGTTGCATATATCCAAAATTACAAGTGAAGAAATGGGAATCAGAATAGGATAAGGGGTGTTTGACATGTATGACATTTTTGCAAAAATCTTTGTATTTAATATTATATATTATGTGATTCCATGTTTAACCCTGGTTTTACATAAAAATACTGCGCAATGTTGTTATATTAGGTATATAAATGATATAGATCAGTAAAGGATGAAATATAACCTAAAATGATTTCTTTTAAGTCATAGAAATTGTCAAATAAAATAGCTCTTGAGATGCACATAAAAAGATACAGCATAATTACACTGTTTATACTGTACTTTAATAAATTGGACCTAATATAAACATTATAAAAATAGTACAGATTGAACACTATATTAAATAAATATATTCAATCCTAGTTCTCACGGTTCAAGCTAGCACACATCTACATTAGACAATCCTACCATTACATAACCTTTATATTAATGTTGTAAATGTAAAAAGAAAATAATAAGAAAACTAATCAAACCGATCTACTTCAATGTTTTAATAAATATAGTCATATGTTCATATATAATAATTAATTGACTATAATATGTAGTTATGTATGCATTAGTAGTAGTAGTAAGTTACAATGGCGGGTCAAAAAGTTCGCACAATGGAGGGGTTAATGTAGGAGGGGGGATTTTTTTAACTGTCACCACTTGATGACTCAATACAACTATCAATACAGAGTTTCAGCCAGATCGGTTTATTAACCTTTGAGATATCACATGATAAACAAGTCAATTGTGAAGTGAACATAACTAGGTAGATAATTAATTTTCATGCCGTTATTAAATTCCTCACTAAGCAAGGAAAAACGCCACATATTATTATGGATCTATTTATAGGGACTCTTGCCTTAGAAAAACGATGATTTATAAGTGGTATTTAGTCTTTTCATGCAAAGCAAAGACTTAATTGAAAATCGGCCGCTCAAGTCAAACAATTGAAGCAACTTCCTTAGACATTATCAAAAGATGAAAAATTTATTTTTAAAAATTGGTTGTATCTATCTACAACTGTTTCAAACAATCTTCATGACCATCTTATATTTTATCTATCATTGCTTGTGGTACAACGGGTCAGTACGACCAGAGAAGAGCAATGCTCTCAAAGAACACCAGCATAAAATAGCAGCATAATGCTACTGTCTTTCGTATGATGAGTATAGAGAATGGAGATAAGAAGAGAGGAGAGAAGAGAATGGAGGGAGGATAGAAATGAGACATTCCATCTTAGCCCTCAGGGGTAACAATGCATCTGCATTTTGATTCTTAATTGAGGATATATATAGATCAATATGAACCGCAGCATCCATTTACTATCTGTGGACTGTGTTCTCTTTGTTACACCTATTCCATAAAAAATTGGTATATTGAGTATGTTTTTCTTATGTGCTACGATACTAACTAGCTGCACCGAATCTACCTAAGATTTGGTGCAGCTAGTTGGTATCGTAGGTAGTGTTAATGTCTTTCCTAAGGTCAGTGCAAAATTGGTGCCAAAAAACAGGTTCAGAAACAGCAGCAGCTGTGTAGTGAGAACAAGGATGAAATTATGAACCAAATTGTGACTAAGGATGAAATGTGGGTTCATCCCTATAAACCAAAGTGAACCAAACAGGAGTCCATGCAGTGGTTTAGAAAAGCGGCAGCACCGTCTAACTTCAAGGTGTAATAATCAGTTGGCAAGATTTTGGCTTCAGTTTTTTGGGGTTCACATGGGATTTTATTGATAGATTATAAATATAAAGATGTCAATATTACAGGACAGTATTACACTATGCTACTAGAAAAATTAAAAAATCTGATTAAAGAAAACAGAATAATAATTTCTTAAATTTATGCGAACACTACACATTCAATAAAACCACCCATGGGTGCTGTAAAGCACCCGAAACGTCAGGATAGTAAAAATAAATTAAAGTAATTGAACACAATAAAATCCGTAAATAATAGTTTTATTCAATGAAAACAGAATAGGAAAGTGGTCTCAAGGTGCGCTCCTTTTGCACGAAAACGCACCCAATTCGTGTTGTCATGGCTTTATTACACAAGTGTGGATTCGAAACTTTAAACCCCATAAGTCGTTTTGACCCCTTTGGATTATTTAAGTGGTTACAACTTAATAACTTTTATATTATGTGTAAGTATACATTTAATGGAACCTATCAATCTTTAATCAGTATTTTTAAAGGAATACTTGTAAAGTAGTCTTATGTAAATTACTATGAAAATATAGGCATTAACAGTCTTACTTATCTTATAAAATCAATGTCAATTTTTTTAATGACCACAGAAAGAGACAAATACAAGAGATAGTATTTCATATTAAGTTTTAAATATTTTTTGTAACCTAGCCATGCAAACACCATATGGCATTTTTTCTAATATCCCTTTGTAACTTTTTAGGTTTCACACTGACCCATTAAAGTTTCCTTATGGCTTCTTTAACAAGCCTAATCTTTGTCCAGTTCTATTAATTAAAAATTCAAATTAATATGTCAAAAGTCAGACTATCAGAAGTCCACTGTTGAATATAGGCCTACCCCATAGATTGCCTCAGAGGGGATATTTCACCAGCGGAGCTGGCAACTGCAGTTTTTTTATTACTTGCATGGTAGAGGAACTGTTATGCTTCATTAGATTCCAGATCACAAGAAGTTAAAATGAAGCAGGATTGCACTGTGACGCAGAGCGAGTTTGTGCAATAAACTTCAAAAACATTGTTTTGGAAGGACAACAAAGGCTTCTAATTATCATCACCTCATTTCAATATTAAGGGCTAGTTAATCTAAGACCATTCTTATCATTATCCTTTGATATAGGTTTTGACAAAAAAAAAAGAGATGAACTCATAACTACATACAATTTAACCTATAATTGAATTTTTCATTGAAAATAGCCAGTTAAATAATAGTAAGTAATAATAGTAATAAACAGTTTCACAATTTTGGATATCTCACCTTACAAATATACAATCTCAAATGTTCAAATGCTGTGAGCATAAAATATGCAACTCAACAATAAAGTGACTGAGAGACAATAAATGCAATACAGTGCTGAATTTGTAAATACATAATAACACTTGTTTTTTATTATTTAACTCACACAGAAATCACTTTGTGAAAGAGTGTTGTTGATCTGCTGTGAAGCCAAATCTTTACACATTGACCAGTATTCCTTTTACTGTGACTAAGAGAACATTGTCTTGTGAGTTTGCAAGATTTGTAGTGAATAAATTCAATTTCTATCTCTTTTTCACTGTTAACTTGAATGAATGAAACAAATGGATGCGTTATATCTAGGGCTAGTACCATTAGAATGATAAGGAACAAGGTAATAATAGAATGTTGGGATAGTTAAGTTACAGCTCTCCCTACTATTTCTGTATAGTCAACTAGCTAATACAGGACACAACAGACACCCAAACAATATTTACCATACAAACATACCTCATATAGCCAGTTGACTTTACATTTGGTCCTTCCCTAATTGACTCTTCATCAAGAATTAGAAATTGCCAATTAAATTACAAGCCTACATTCTAAATTTTTAAATATTGGTACCTAGTAAATTTATTGAACAGTTTGAGGAAAGCCCTATTCTTATAGTCAACCAAATCTAAGAAGTACCTTTTGACGTTTCACATTAATCATTCCACAATAACTTTGCACAAGCATACTCACATGATTTATAATAACCTTTTACATGTGGTAGAACCACGCTGCAGCTATATTATAGTTGTAGCACTAATGGGTCAGCTGGACCGGGGAAGGACCACACTCTCACAGAATACCAGTGTAAAACACCAGCTTAATACTGCGTGTTTCGTATGGTGAGTGTAGAGATCCGGAGACCCTTTTTTTCTGGTTACGAGGCATTCCGTCTTAGTCCTCAGGGGTGACAATGCACCTGCATTTTGATTCTTAATTGAGGATAAATGTAGACGTCTATGGGCTAATTCATCCACTCACCATCAGGTGGACTGTGTGTTAAAAAAATAACCAGTATCAACTTTTTTACTTGATGTCATTTCAATTATATGTCGCTATGTGCCTTATGATAGTGTTTGGAAGATTAAAATTCATTGTTATGTGAATAATCAGCAAAAATTATCAAATAACAGTTAAAAATATTGAAATAATCGAATCATTAATTTTTTTAATGTATTATTTGTTTAATTAAATTTTTATTTTTAAAATTCCTTAAATTACATGAATCATGAATAAAACAAGTTATTTTTTTTTACTTTGTCAACATAAAAAACTCATATACAAGGCCACGCTGTCTCCCGTTATTTCGGGAGTTTACTGTGCGTAATTTTGTGTTCGTCTTCTTATTTTGTGACTCGGCTATAACTTTTTGGACTGTTTCTGACTGTGCCCATGTCATAAAGGATGATTGGGCAAAAGTGGTAGAAAAAACAAAAAAATTGATTATGGATTACTTTGAAAGAGACATTCAATATCAAATAATAATTAATCTAAACAACGACAGCTTAACTAGTTGTACCGAAAGTGATGTATAAATTTATTTTTAAAAATAAACAGTAACAACAAATATGAAGAAATTGATAAATCTTGTGTTTTGAATTATCTATTTTTAATTTATTCTGGTATTATTCAAACTAAACTAAACAATTACAAACTCTAAATAATCTATATTGATTTTTTTAAAAATCAAATATTTATTTTGGTTGGCATGCTTGGTGCAATAAGCCTGACAGCTGTCAAAATGTATTTCTTAAATTTGTTTGACTATAGTTAAAGAAATAAAAGAAGGCATAATTTAAAAGAAGAAGACTATAGTTATAGATACTTAGGATTGCTAGAAAGGTCAATTATGGAAAAACAAGAAAATACTTCCTGATGGAGTGAAAGCTGTCTTTTTTTATAGAAGAGGGGGCAAATGATCATATGGTTCACCTGATGTGACTAGCGCTGCCCATGAACAACCTCAACACCAGGGGAATTGCAGGTTCATTGCCGGCCTTTCAGAAAGGAGTAAGCTCTTTTCTTGAAGGTCCCTAGGTCCTGTCAGTCTGGAAAAATCGCCAGTGGTATAATATTCCACAGAGAGGTAGTATGTGGAAGAAAACTCTTAGTGAAACGTACAGTGGTGGATCGACAAGCATCCAGATAGTGTGGATGGTATCAGGGAGGTTTGCCACATAGTGCGTTCATGAAATTTGGCACCTGGGATTAATCTGAACAATTCCTCAGAGCACTCCCCATGGTATATGCGAAATAAAATGCAAAGAGATGCAACACCTCTTCGCAGTGCCAGTGAATCGAGCCGATCGGAAAGCACTCTGTCGTCGAAGATTCGAGCCGCTCTGCGCTGGATGGGATCAAGTAGAAGGAGCTGACACTGGGGAGCCCCAGCCTATAGATGGGAACAGCATTCCCTGTGCGGCCGAACCTGCGCCTTATAAAGTTGCAGGTGGTGTGCCGACATGAAATACTGTCCCACACTGCTGAGCATGCCACGCTTTTTAGAGGCCAATTTGGCCTTCTCTTCCAAGTGACCATGAAACTGCATGTCTCCCAATATGTCGATGCAAAGGATTCAGATACTCGCTGAGGCAACAAGAGGAGTGCCTTGAAACTGATGAAGTACGACAAACGGGTTCTTTTTAGCGGTTAATGCGCAAACTTGTGCCTTCTGAGGATTAAGCTGAACTAGATTTAGTCGCCCCCAATCTGAGACTGTACAGTAGACTCCACTTCAGACACAAGTTTGTCCCTGTATTCGGAGACATTTTCCCTAGAAATATTGGCACTACTGGTATACAGAGCATCACCAGTGCTGTCATCTGAATAGCAATGAATGTTGCCCATTTGCAACATATCTTTGATATGCAGAAAAAACAGCGTTGGTGATAGCATGCAGCCTTGTGGAACACCAGCATTAATAGGCTTGTAATCGGAGCTTGCACCATCTACTACGACCTTGATGCTCTGATCTGCAAGAAAGCTGGTGATCCAATTGCACAATTTCTTGGGAAAACCATAGGAAGGCTCTATTTACTTTCTTATTGACATTTGTATTATAAAATAGAGATGAGGAAATTCCCTAAAATAATATATGTGTATGACATCTAGTAGGTGCTATAAGAAAAATCACTACTCCATATTATCATTCCATGTGTGTCATAAGCAACAAATGAAAAAACGGGAGATGGACAAGTGCATCCTCCTTATAACTCTATATAAAGACTGCAGTTGGCAAACTGCCTGCTAAGGATTCCCTATGAGGTAATCATAGGGAGGTTTATGTTAAGCAGTGGACTTTGATAGGCTGTAATGATGAGCTAATTAATTATTAGTTTTAATGAAACCAATTTCTGCAAAGTAATGGCTAATTTTATTCATATTTCTAGAACTATTGAGTCTCAAGGTTTCCCTCGCCAGTATGCCCCATGTGGAAGAATAAATATCGTAAGACAAATAGGATGTACCGAACCAATAATCAAATTAAAATTCGACACTAATGCAACATGCGTACTCATTACAAATCTTGCTTTTATTTAGAGCATCAAAAACATTTGTCGAAGTTTATCTTGCTACGTTTCATAGGTAACTTTTGAATTAAAACATTATAAATTATAATATTAATTTGTAGAAGTTATCTGATAGATGGAGGCAAAAAAAACCTCCATGAATATAAATGGTTTGCGCAAAAATAAATAATGCAAATTTCATGAAGCACTGCAAGGAAATGACTCAGAATATAAACGTCAAAAATCATATTGTCATTTTGCCACATCAACGTATGAAAGAACAGAATCTAATTCAATGAAATTCAAGAAAAATTGGCAATTTCTACATCATATTACAAGAACCCGTTAGAAGTAAAAGTAAATAAAATATTGAAATATCAGAACGGCCATATTGAACCGTAACTCCTAATCGAATAAGAAATTGCCTTCTTGTTCTAGTTTCCTATATATTTACCAACTTTAAAAGGTGAAATCATACTTACAATAAGCAAAAACACTCAAATTAGCACTTTTACTAAATAAAAGCCACACACAGTAAAACACACTTCACATAAGACCCAAGGCAGAAACCGTTTTCGTTGCAATGGCTCAAAATCACTCAATACAAGTTCTAGTTCTAATGGCGAGTTTCGATTCGATTTTCCTTTTTTCTTTTCATTTTGAACAGAAAAGCGCCATCTATATATCTCCATACAAAACAATAAAGTTTTGCACCCACAGATATTAAATAATATCAGTTTTTTTATTAAACTGGCTTTAAGGCTCTGGCTTCTAGCCCTTCAGAGAATAATATCAGACAGTCTTGCAACCATGGAGGTTAGAGAAAAGGATAACGAACGCTGTAGAAAATTATAGTGTCCCAGAAATATGGACAAAATAAGTGAGGTGCTGCGATCGCTAAGTTGTCTGAATGAAAACGGGCTGTGGTGCGCTTGTTTGAAATAATTATAATATCATTCAAAGAAAATAACGAAATTACTATTATTTATTTTTATTATTATTTATCAATAAATAAATTTTAAATTATTTTTTTTTTATAATTTTAATTATTATAAATCTTATAAATTATTAATTATTATTGATTTAATATTATTACTTCTTTTATTTCACCGTTTTTTAATGTTTTTTTTTGTCAATAATTAAAAAATACTTCGCAGATACTACTTACCGATGGCAGCGCGGCTATAAATTCTACAAATTTTTAGGGACAGGTGGGCTGGTGCTGGTGGACAGGGACAGACTTTAGCACGTAGCGATCGTTCTCGTGTTCTCTAACCTCCAAGACTGCGGCATTAACATCAAAGAAAGAGATAAAAGATAGTTTAAGGAGTAAAACCGAGGAAAATTCAACGAAATAAGGGTAGACACATACGCTCAGTTTTCGACTTGTCGTTTTGAGCCGTTACAGTTTAATTAAAATCATTGCGATTTTTTTTTCAGTTTAGACATCAAACTTTTTATTAAAAGTTGACTACACAATTTACTTCAAGCTAAACGCTGGTTTCTGTATAAAACAATTGTGTTCATGCAGAGAAAAAAACATGGTCTATTTTGAGTGTAGATTTAAAAATAGATTAAAGTAAATACTAAAATATCACTCATTCATATTTTGCACACAATATGTATCGTAGGCAGTAAAGTCAAATAATAAAAATAACTAAATGATGCTGAAAAACAAAAAAAAATCATATTATTATAAAGCCAACCCGCCAGCTAAGCATAGAAATCATGGCAAATGATAGGCGATTTTTGAGGGTGACGTATATTTATCATATTACGCATCTAAGTTCAGCAGTAGACATTTGATAGGGTGTAATGAATAAATTTTATACGTGGTAGAGCCACGCCACAGCTATGTTATAGTTGTAGCACGAAAGGGTCGGCTCGACCGGGGAAAGACCACACTTTCACAGAATACCAGCGTAAAATAGCAGCCTGATGCTGCTGTGTTATGTATGGTGAGTGTAGACAACCGGAGACCCGTTTTACTGGAATCGAGGCATTACATCTTAGTCCTCAGGAGTTATAACTCATCTGCATTTTGATGCTTAATCGAGGTTAAATGTAGATGTCTGCTCGTTCATCACCCTAATTCTATAAAAAATGGACATAATTTACTAGGGTCATAAATTGAAGGTTGCGGGAATACATTTGCGTATGGCATATTTTCTCATGGCTAGCTTTATGTGCTTGCTTATGTGTTTCTAGAGCTTTCTTTGTAGGTTTTCGAAGAGCGAAACAAGCGTATTGCAGAGGAGCATTCTGCAATGTTTGGTTAAAATAATTACAGTAATAAACCTGGCTTTTAATTAAACGCGAACAGACTGAAAAGAGTCGCGGGTAAAAGCTAGCATCTAAAAAAAATAATTTTAACTGTCTGTAAATATTTGTATAAAAACACCCGATACAAGGGCTCCGCTCTGCCACATTAAATGAAACGGTCCAATGCCGTGTACGGTGAGCGCCAACTAAACAACGTGAAACGAGAAGTTGATGATTGGACCGTAATTCATAGCAAAATACGTGCATGTCAATGCGTATAAATATTATATAGAATAGGATCAAATCCAGCTACAGGGAATTTACGTCACACGATTTAGGTACATGTCGAATAATAGGCACACTGGCCATAAACAGCCCTATGTGTGAGTGCCTCCAACCAATACACAACATTGATCAAAGAGTAGACCGTGGTAGAGCCGCACGGCAGCTTTTGCTGTTGCACATATGGGCCGGCTCAAGCCGAGGTCGTACCACGACCTCATAAAATACCAGCGTGAGGTGGAAGCTCTGCTTCCGCATTTCGTGTAGTGAAAGCAGGTGTCCGAAGGCCTAATTCTCCCCCCCCCCCATCTACATGGTAGCGGAATTAAATGTTAGACTACCTCAGGAGCAGGGCCGGATTAGTAGTTGGTGGGGCTCTAAGTAGTGAATGATTTGGGGCCCCTTATTTTTTTTGTTATTTAATTTAATTGTTAATAATTTTTTTTGTTTATGAATGCATTTGACAGAAGTGCCAATGAACATAATCGATCTTATCACATCGTCGTCCTTAAATGATTTTTTATCCTTTTCAACTGTGATAAAGAACGCTCTCCAGAACAATTTGTTATCATTAATGATCAAAATATTCTGAAGCAGATTTCCAAATTAGGGAAGACTGTTTGAAGTTGATCATTCACAATGATGTAAAAATCAGTGAAATTCGCACTAATACCTTGATCTTTTTCCATTTTCAAACGAACTTACTGGTGAAATTGTTGTAATTCATCAGCAAGATTTGAATTTGAATCCTCATGATACGATGCGACAAGCGATTCAACCTTGGCAAACAACTCATCGTTGGTTAAATCCAATTTTAATAAAAAAGAAAACTTGTCTGCCAGCTTTTCGTAAACCTCGCCTTTCGTTTTCATCTCGACTTGAAGAGTGTCGACGATGAGATAAAAAGTCGAAACGCGAAATTTGTCCCTTGCAGATAAAACAGCATCTTCAGCTGGACCATCATTGACTTTTACTCTCCGAGTACGACTTCGGTTACCATCTCCCCGATAATCACGGTGGGACAAAATTCTTTGGACTTGTTCCCGAATTCGTCAAATCTTTCTCTGAGATTTCGTAAATAAAAAGCCAACGTATTATACAAATCACTGCAAACTTGCAAATTAAGTTCTGCATTTTGAAGGGCTTGTAATGTCCGATGTAATTGATGCAAAATATCATTCCACATCGTAACCATAAAAACAAACTCAAACTCTTGCATTTTTTTTGCAATATTCATTGCTTCTTGTCTAGTTTCCCTTTTTGTTCCATATTTTCCGAAATAGAATCTAACGCGTCGAGAATTTGAAGATACGATTTTAAAATTGCATCTGTGGCAACAGCGTGCGCCTCCCACCGCGTGTTTGAGAGTTTCTTCAAAACGTTTTCATCATTGATATGATCCTTTAGTACTTTCCATCTTTGTGTAAAAGCAGAAAAAAATACGTAAAGTGTTTGCACCAACGAAAAAAAGTTGACAGCCTCCAAACAACAATCAACTGCACTACGATCGACAAGATTCAATGAATGTGCTGCACACGTAATGTATATTGCATATGGGTTGAGTTGTAAAATGATACTTTGCATCCCTTTATAAATACCGGACATGTTTGCCGCGTTGTCATAGTATCGCCCTCTGCAGTTAGAAAAATCAAGTTTGCAGTCTTCGATCAAAAATAATAAAACCGCATCCGCAATATCTTTTCCAACATGACTTTTTAATTCTAAAAATGTTAAAAATCGCTCTACAGGCAAATTATCAAACGGTGAAACGTATCTTATGATGACGCACAACTGGTCAATGTGAGATAGATCAGGAGTTGAATCGACAGACAAACTAAAATATCCAGCAGCTCTTATTTGACTGTACTTCCTGACTCATTCGTTCAATGAGCTCCTCGCAAATAGTTTTCGACAAGTACGACACATTCCCTGTAAAAAAATGTAAAGTATACTATTATTATATAGTGAATTCTCTTGAAAAAGGTTACATACTGACAATGCATTGATAATATATTGACAATACATTGATATAATAATATTAATATAATATTGACAATATATTGCTAATATATAATAACAATACAGTGAAAAAATAATCTAAAAATTAAATCATGATTAAAATGTTACCTTTTCCTTTGTTTCCATAATTTGAAATGTACGAGGCCAAAAACGGATCAAATTTAGCGACAAGTTCTAGCAATCCTAAGTAGTTCCCGTTACTCACGGATTGAAATTTTTCATCTGAACCTCGGAAAGGCAATCCTCGTTCTGCCAATGTTTGAACGACAGATACAACTCGGTGCAAGATATGCTTCCAATATTTAAATTCTTCCTCCATTTGGTCATCCAACTGAGATTTTAAGCCCAATACCTTTCGTCTCAACTCTGGAGATCTAACGTCTTCGCACTTCAATTAGAACTAACTTACAGTCAACAAGGTACAAACATTTATACTTAAGTTTTCTATTGTTTGATGAAAACCATATATCTCCACATTTTTGGTTTTTAGTTCTTAACTTTAAGCCAATTATTCGGTGATACAAATTGTCAAACATAATTTTAACATTTTGTGATTCTATTATAATCTATTTATAAATAGAAACCGAAAGGAAAAATACGGAATTGGAACAAGTACGATTAAACAATAGTAGGTAAAATCCGACATCAAAAAGGTTTCGATGAACAATAAAGTTAAGGTAGGCCTGATTTTGGGAGCCCCACTTCAGTAGTCATTATCCAAACTCATTGTATGGAAAAGACTCATTGTATGGAAATTCTGATGTTCTTTTGATCCAGAATTTCTTGTTGAAACTAAAAACGAATAATACGCCTAATCTTTAGGTCCTCCATTTAAAAAGGCAGTTTTCCAACTTCTTTTAACCGGCAATGAATAACTCATTTCATGGAAATTGAAATGTTGTTTTGACCTAAAATTTCTTTTTGATACTTGAAAAATTAAACGCCTGATTTTCGGGGCCCCAATTTTACGGGGGCCTTAAGCAGCTGCTTAGTTTGCTTATGGGTTAATCCGGCCCTGCTCAGGAGGGTACCAGCACCCCTGGAGAATCCCTCGCTACGCATTCATGACCAAGCTACTCCACTCCTGAGCGTGGGAGTTCTGACTGCCTCGCGTATTACAATAACTGCTCGGGGCAAGCTAAGCAATAAGACCAAGGTGACCCCTGCCACTGCAGTTATATTAGTAGTATAGTTGTAGCATGAATGGATCGGCTCGACCTGTGAAGGACCACGCTCTCACAGAATACCAGCGTGAAATGGTAGCTTAATCCTGCTATGTTTCGTATGGGGAGTGTAGAGAACCGGAGACCTTTTTTACTGGAAACGAGCCATTAAATCTTAGTCCTCACGGGTGACAACGCATCTGCGTTTTGATTTGTAATCGAGGATAGATGTAGATGTCTATGGGCTGCAGCATCATCAGGTGGATTGTGTGCTCGTTTGTCACCTTACCCTATAAAAGAAAAATATATCAGAGGACTTCACTCCAACCTATACCATCTCCAGTTGGCGAAACCGGCTCTGCATTTTTCAGATTCTTTCATTATTACGTAATCAGAAATTATTTTTGAATGAAAAAATAGGTGCCGAAAACCTAGGTGCACCTTGAAAACTACAGCTTTATGTCAAAAATGACAAATTTATTTGTGTTGCACATAAATGTTAAGAAAGGTTTAGCGGATGCAGCTACCGAAGTATGTGGTGTTAGTAAGAGAAAGAATGAAAGGAAAAATAATACGTTATGGTGGGATGATGAGATATGTATGGAAGTTGAAGCAAATAACAGAGCAGGGCTAGATTTATTAGCAACAAAAGCTGGTAATTCTGGCGGTACAAATGATGATAGATGTTGAAAGAAAAAAAGTAATCTTTAGACATCTAAATAGGAGAGTAAAAGAAATAGTAGAAAGGAAAAAGCAAGAAAGAACCGATAAAAATGATAGAAGAATATCGGATAACTTCCAGGCAAATATTAAAATGTTCTGGAAACTCGTAAGCACTGCTAGAGGACATTCAAAACAGCCTATGAATACTATAAGAGATGAGAATGGCTATATTCTGAATGATGAAGTTTTGAGTTTAAAGAGATGGAAGGAATATTTTGAAAGCGTGTTTATGAGTTAGGAGACAACGTACGAACTTAATGAAGTAGAAACTCCGAAAGAAGAGGAAAGAGGTAGCGAGATAAGTATGGATGAAATAATAAAAGCAATAAAAAGCATTAAAGCAGGTAAGGCTGCAGGATATGATAGAGTTCCACTCGAAATGTTAGGGCCGGAGAGGAAGTGGTGGCAAGTCTGCTGCACACCTTATTTAATTTATGCTGGGAACTGAAGCGGGTACCGGTAGACTGGTGCAAAGTCGTGATAGTCCCAGTATATAAAGGAAAAGGGTCGCAGCAGGACTGTAAAAACTACCGTGGTATCAGCCTTCTTAGCATTGTGGGAAAACTTTATGCTAAGATACTGATTGAAAAGGTCATGAAAGAAACTGATGAAAAAATTTGGGATGTGCAAGCGGGATTTAGAAAGGGAATGGGATGTACAGATCAAGTCTTTTCCATGCGCATGATCGCGGAGAAGTTTTTGCCCAAAAACCAAAAAGTTTTTTGTGCGTTCGTGGACTTGGAAAAGGCCTATGATAGAGTGGATAGGGATGTGCTATGGCAAACACTGAATTCATTTGCGTTGAGCGCTGGCTTGATACAGGCATTGGAGTCGCTTTATAGGGACTCAGGGACTCTAGTGCTTGTATTAGGATCAACGGGGTCTACTCGGACTGGTTTGGCATCCATAAAGGTGTCAGACATGGCTGTGTGGCTTCCCCGTGGCTATTCAACCTATTTATGGACAGTTGTTTGCAAAATTTGAAAGTTGAAGAATGCGGATTAAGAATGGGTGAGTTAACCATCAAATGCCTTTTGTACGCCGATGATCAAGTTATTCTTGCGTCATCGGCGGCCGAGCTGCATATGATGGTTACATTAATGAACAGATCATTAAAATAATGGGGTATGAAAGTGAACGCAAGTAAGACGAAAGTTATGGTTTTTGAAAGAGAAGAAAGTAAAACGGTATGTGAAATAAGAATAGAAGGGGAGTTAATCGAACAAGTAGATGAGTTTGTATATTTGGGTTGCGTATTTAGCAGGGATGGGAGATGTGATAAGGATATAGAACGACGAGTGAATGCGGGAAATAGGGTAAATGGGGCCTTGCACTCTATTGTGAAGAGTCAAAATGTGTCGAAAAAGGCACGTATGGCAGTTCACAATGATGTATTGGTCCCTACTTTAACGTATGGTAGTGAAAGTTGGGTGTGGCAGAAGAAGCACGAGAGTGGAATGAAAGCAGTAGAGATGCGATCGTTAAGGAGTATGTTAGGGCTGAATCTGAATGACAGGGTCAGAAATTGTGTGATAAGAGAAGAGTGTGGTTTGCAAGATGATGTTGTGACCAGGATTAAGAAAGGAATGCTTCGGTGGTTTGGTCATGTGGAAAGAATGAATGAGGAAAGTGAGACAAAGAAAATTTATGTTGCAGATGTGAATGGCAGAGTTGGAAAGGGACGTCCTAGGCAAAAATTTATCGACCAAATTGGCGATTTCTTGAAAACGGGCTAAATTAGGAGTACCCTTAACCGACGAGCATGTATGCGTAGGTATATGAATGTGAAGGAGGCAAGAGAGGTGTGTCAGGATCGTGCCAAATGGAAGTCTGTAGTCTCTGCCTACCCCTCTGGGTGACAGGCGTGAGTGTTTGTGTTTATTTATGTATATGTAAAAATACTTACGTGTGGAATGTAACTCCATCTTTTCATAAATTTCAAGTATCAGACTTCTTTTTGCACACGTTAACCGCACAAATCGGCATTTTTTTAAAGAGCACCTACAACGACGGAAACGATTCTTGTAATGACGAAATAGATTCCGTAAACAGTTTTTATAAACGCACAAGATTTTTAAATCCAATACTTGCGCAGAAGAGAATAATCACGCGAGGCGAGTCCATTGCGTTCAATGGTCTAAGATGGTACCTGATTGTGACGTACAGTTGTGTTTGAGTTAGTTTTTACACATCTTGTTACATACACACATGCAGGACAAGTACAAGAGGAACGAAATTCCTTCGAAAACGATACAATCTGCTCCTTCTTTATATTTAGGCATTCATAGTGATAGTTGATAGGTATCATAAGTGTGACAATGTGGAACAATATGTGTTCAGTAATAGACGGCAACCATTTGGCTTATTTCGGGTTACAAAATAATAATGATAAATGCTTTTGTTTTCCTATTTTCAGCAGAGACAAAAAGAAAAAAGTTTAATAATAAAAATAAAATAAAAAAAAAGAATTTATGGCGCCCGGGTTCGATCTATTCGCCAGTAACTAAGTCCATCCGTAACTCCTTTACGCTAGCTGTTGTCCCTGCTGAGCGACGAAATACACAGTATGGTTGATCACTTATTGATATGCGAGTTTCTACGAGACGTTAATGGATCCAAAGTTCAACTTACGACTTTATAACTTGATAATAATTGAAGAGTGCCGCACGAACGCATAAGTTATTTGGATTTAAAATCATGAATAAACTAAGCACTTTACACCAATTTAAGTATCATTATGTTATTGTTGCGCGCCATCTAGTGTCAGGGAACAGAGCGAGGAGGCCTTCCTCGAAAATGCCAGTCTTGAACTTTCCACCAACAGCGCCATCTAGTATCGAACAGAAGAATTAAGCTTTCTAGAAGCCCCACACTCGAAATTTCTGCGCCTGGTCGGTCGGCGCCCGTATTTACTGGAATATTCTGAATGTTTCGGTGTAAAAGGTGTATTTAAAGCCGCTGCAACCCGCTATCGGGGCAGTATTGAATTTGGTGAGACAAGCGAAACTTCGGAGCGAAATAAAGTGAATCAGTGTGATTAATTAATAGTGTCTTTTAAGTTTTAATTGGCATTCAGTAATAAAAGTGTTAACTTTGGTAATTCAATCGGCAGTTTTTATTGTCACGAACCCTAAGCTCGTAACATTACATATTGCTTGTACTATAACACTATTTATGTTTGAGGATGAAACTTGAAGTTTAGCACCAGTTTTCAATTTTTATTCGCAGATTACTCATTTTACTTTTCGATCGTCACGCAGCGCGCGCGAATGAATAAGAGTTTGTTAAAGAAAATTACCTCAATTTTTCGAAGTGTTTTGTTTTGTTTTATTTTTTCTTAGAAGAAATAGTTATGTTATTTTGATTTTTATTACTGAAAGTTTTTATAAGTTATTTATAACAGATTTGAAATTTGTTTTAGTTTAAGTTTTCTGTTTGACAAAAAATTTTTGCTATGAAAATGATTGATTTTATTGAAGTTCTCTCTTATATTTTCAATAAAAATGACCAGAAATATATGTGCGTTTTAATTATTTATACACTTAGGAGAGTGGTAATAAATAATTAAAAGAGAGAGAATTTACGTTCGATAACGGTGTTTACACTAATACCCTGTATATATATATATATAATATACATGTATATACATATATTAATTTTCTTTTTTTTTTATAGAAGAGGGGGCAAACGAGCATGCGGCTTACCTGATGTTAAGTGACTACCGCTGCCTATGATCAACCGCTACACCAGGGGAATTGAAGGTGCGTTGCTGGCCATTTAGAAAGGAGTAAGCTCTTTTCTTGAAGGTCCCCAGGTCGTATCGGTCCGGAAAAATCGCCAGTGGTAAACTATTCCACAGAGAGGTTGTACGCGGAAGAAAACTCCTATTGAAACGTACAGTGGTGGACCATCTGCACCATCTGGATGCTTGGCGTTCCACCACGGATGGTATCAGGACGTTTGCCGCGTAGTGCGCTCACGAAATTTGGTGGCTGGGATTAATCCGAACTATTCCTCGGAGCACTCCCCATGGTATATGCAAAAGAAAATGCAAAGAGATGCAACATCTCTTCGCAGCGCCAGTGAATCGAGCCGATCGGTAAGCACTTGGTCGTCGACGATTCGAGCCGCTCTGCGCTGGATGCGATCAAGAGGAAGGAGCTGGTACTGGGGATCCCCAGCCCAGAGATGGGAACAGTATTCCATGTGTGGCCGAACCTGCGCCTTGTAAATTTGCAGGCGGTATGCTGGCATGAAATACTGTCCCGCTCTGCTGAGCACGCCAAGCTTTTTAGAGGCCAATTTGGCCTTCTCTTCCAACGAGGATTCCGATACTGGCTAAGGTAACAAGGGGAGTGCCTTGAAACTGACAATGGGGTTCTTTTTAGCGGTTAACCCGTAAACTTGTGTCTTCTGGGGGTTAAACTGGACTAGATTTAGTCGCCCCCAATCCGACACTCTGTTCGGCAGAGACTCGACTTCAGACACATGTTTTTGCGATACTCGGAGACGTTTTCCCGAGAAATATTGGCACGGCCGGTGTAAAGAGCATCACCAGTGCTGTCATCTGCATAGCAATGAATGTTACGGGTTTGCAACATATTATTGATATGCAGAAGAAACAGCGTTGGCGATAGCACGCAGCCTTGTGGAACACCAAATTATTATTATTATTAATTTAAAAAAAATTAATAGGCTTGTAATCGAAGCTTGCACCGTCTACAACGACCTTGATGCTCCAATCTGCAAGAAAGCTGGTAATCCAATCACAATTTCCACAAATATTTAAATTTATTATCGACTTTCTTCCTAAAGTTATTATTCACAATTTTTTTTACTTTAAACGTAGAATATTTAATGTATTTAACAAAATATTAATTGATAAAATTGTTCAAAACAAAATAAAATAACGAAAAATAACTGGCTATGAGAGAAAGAGAAAGAAAGTCTGCGCGCGCACTGCTCTTTCTTGCTTATATCCTCCATTCAACTCCCGTTCGCATCGCCCTTTCACACTTTTCGCCAGCTTACTCCCCAAGTCAAGCGTGCTTAAAGAAGTTTTACTTTAAAAATTCAGTCCGGTTTCACTAATTTATGAACTACAGCGCGTTCTGAGAGTTTTCTTCATAATTATTGTTGATTTTGTTTGTTAATATTTTTATAAACTATTTATATGCTGTTGAGACATGAATAAGCAATTTTTTAATTTTATTTTGTCTCTCTGGTCGAGCTAATCTTTGGAATGGCTGAATGAATTGTAATAAAACTTCACGAACCAATAACGAACTACTCTCTACTACTAGGACTGGGAGTGATCTAGACTCAATTTTGTCCGATAAAATTAGAGATTTTATTAAAATAGAAATATTGGTAGAATAAAATTACGGGTCTTTAATGATTATCTTGAGCCTAAATAATGCCACATTAATAGATCCCACCCAGACGAAGCCAGAGCGGGTCGCTACTTATAAATGTTATTTTAAAATTAATGTACTTACTTGCGTATGCAATTATTTTGAAATATTTTTGCATTAATAGAAAATTGCCAATTAATCAAACAATATAGCGTTATAACGATAAACCATTATTAGCGGTTTTCGCAATTGGTACTGTGCATGCCAACTATATGTGCTCGATGTGCCAGCATTTCTATTTCCATTCTTTGTCTGTACGTAGGTACCGGACTATGCATGCTTAACCATGGCTTAACCTAATAAATAAGTTCATCCCCACTATTATCATCCAAACGCAGCCAGCGTACTGGATAGCATAATATTTCATATTCCGTATTAAAATCTGTAGGAATAGAAATTTAAACGCCCATCGTAACCATAAATAAATATGTAGCATAGATAAATAAATATGTAGCAAGCTAATTTGTAGCAAGTTAATCATAACTGTTGCTGGCTAAAACGGACGGACGGCATATGGCCATCCTTAACTATATATTAATATAGAGTGTATGTTCCGAAATACGACGCAGTGTACTGTCCAATGCAAATGACGTCATGAATCGACGCTATACTGGTGATTCGTTCCAAAACATTGGACAGTATATGACGTCATACTTTTGCGCCATTTGGAAAAGTGTTAGCGATTATTTTGTCATTTTGTGCTCCAAAAATCATTATATCCTCCTAATGGAATATACCATCAATTATTCTATAATTTTTTGTATTTGAATAAATAGAAACAAATTCTGGCATGCTTCATTCGGCAAACACACAATTAAAAATTGTTTTATTATGGCCGGATATCCGACACAATATGGCGGCGGCACGCTAGTACAATAAAGTGTCAAATGATACGTCATTTGCATTGGACAGTACACTGCGTTGTATTTCGGAACATACCCGTAGTTTAATAATCGTCTACAGACTATACAGAAAAAGAACCTGTTAAAATAAAAACAAATGATCTATGAAGCTACGATTACGATACGTACGGATTACGGATGGAACCCAACTTAACAAAACAAATGTCCGATTCGTGCGCCCATTTCGTAAGTTCTTCGAACGATAATTTCAATCAACGCCCTCGTAATAATAAGTTTTAATACGTATGGGTATTCGTGTTTTTATAAATTATTGCCTTCAGTCTAATCTTAATTTGAATTTCGTATACAAATTCTTAAGAAATTTATATTTTGACAAAACAGTAGAGGCTAGTGGAATCAAGTTTCATTTATTCAGTTTCGTGAAGGTTTGCCCGAGTGCTAGAAGATTGGAAACATAATATTAGAAGAATTTACTACTTCTGTTTACTGGGCTCTATTTACTACTCAAAATGGCAGTGGGGAATGTTCACCTTTCACCATGAAATGAATTGACCAAATCTCATCATCGATGTGTTCGTCGTCCTATCACAAACAAAGCACGGATGTTGAATCTGAGGAGCAGCGTGTGCGATGGTGATAGCAAAGAGTAAAAAAGTTAAGCCAAAAATGAACAATACTATGAAAAATATGGATTTTAATTGGACTTCTGGTCAAGAGCCTAACGACCAAGAAGTGGGTGTTCCTCAAGCTATATTCATTCCCCATTCAAATTCTTTGCCGTTTGACGAAAGACGTGTGACTTTGGAGAAACCTATTAAGGTAATTTTTTTCATTGCTATAATTTAAATAAACATATGAATTTCTTACATGGCCTGTGTAGATAAAAGATCAAATAGCTGTAACAGATCAGGAAAGGCTTAATTTCAAATGCCTTTACACCAGAATAAGTTTAAAAATTAGTTTGTATATACAGCACTTTCTTAAATGTCTTATAAATATTTGTAGAAATAGAATGAACATCAAAAACACCTTGCAAATGCTTGTGAGTTCAGTAAATACTGTTTACAAACCTTGAGTTTAATTAGCAGCTTCCCAAAACAGCACTTTTGTAACTGTTGTGTTATTGATGCATAAATTATGTTCCTAGAAGGTTACAGTTGCACTCTTTCAATAGAATGTACTCAATGTTTAAAACATTTGATATTGTATGAATTACTATGTTTATAGAGAATGTTCAAAGATCATCATCATGACTTCTGATAGATAGTTTAATATACAATATATACAATCAAATTGGTGATAGGGAATTGCATTGAATATGTGAGAGCTTGTAATTAACTATATGAAGTATATACCCATATTCAGAAGCAGGGGACTACAAAAGGCAGGTAATGATTAGGATGACCATATATTCCACTATTACTCAATTAAACTGTTATTTTGAATATCATTAACATTATATTTTTTGATTTTACTATTGTTTCAAAATTTCTAAAAATGACTTCTGCCTTAAATATTATGCCTGTTAGGTCTTTACCTATGAAATTGCTATTTTGTTTAACTGGTCATATTGATCTTTTATATATATATAATTACAATTAGTAGTCAACTTTATGTAATAAGTTGTAAGTTATAATTTCAATAAGTTTTTATAATTAATCCATTATTGGCCTTGACCAATACAAAGGAATATATAATGTGTTGTGCCTTTGACAAATACATGCATAGAACTGGTAACTCCGACTCGCGAGTGTAGTTTATCGGAATACAAATATGCATTTTCAACATCTGAGATAGGTATTAAAGCTACAATATTTATTTCTGTAATTATGGATAATTGGCATAGTTCTATATGTACGTGATAGAGACATGCTGCTGCTATATTATGGTTGTAGTACAATTGGGTCTACTATGGCAAAATAGCATCTTAATGTTGCTTGCTTGCTGCTGATTCGTATGGTGAGTGTGTGACCGCAACCCTTTTTACTGCAAACGAGACATTCCATCTTAGTGCTCAGGGATGGTGGCTGCATCTACTTTCTGAATCTTATTTGAAAATGAATGTAGAGTTCTATGGGCCACAACATCTACTTACTATCAGGTGAGCTGTATGCTTGTTTGTCACCCTTATTCTATAAAAAAAGATCACATAATTGCCATTTTTATTAGTTATAGCCAGTTTTTTTTATAAATTACTTGTTTAGTTGGTGTATTAAGGTAATGAATATTAACTGTATTTATTTTTATATCATAAATGCACACGCATGTCACATGCAAATATGCGCTTAGATGTGGAGTTGTGGAAAATAGCCCGTCATAAACTAAACTAATCATAAATATACTGAATTATCTTTTTATTTTTTTTTATTTTGTAATATTTTGTTTAAAATAATTGATAGAATCAGGCATTACTTTGCGGAAATCCATTATAATAAATAATTTATTACTTTGCAACCTTCCGCTAACTAAATTTTGTTTAAAGACTAGTTATTATAAGCTACACCATAATATGAAAGTGAAAATGAATATTATGAAAATAAAATGTATATACAATATCTTGATTATGTTGAGCTGAAAATGGCTCCCTTTTCCTACAGTTGTAATTCGGTAGTAATCATTAGAAAATGATTAAAAAGTGCCTGAAGATGAAGGATGATGTTTGATTAATTGCCTTAAGGACAAAAATTTTAAAATCTTAGACAAAGGCTTAAGTGAAAACTCTTCTGTGTTTTATGACACATTACAAAATATGCAATTGTTATGCTTATGACTAGTAAAATAAAACAAAGAATGATTGAAAGATTTATATTTCTTGTTAAAATCAGACATTATCACACAGAATACAGTGATACAACTAAACATTAAAATCATATAAAAATCCAAAAAATATTATTTCACTCTCCTACAGAACTTTCTCAATTTAATCATCTTATTTTCAAGATATAAGCTAACAAATCAAAATTTAAGAAGACATGTGAATGTAGGAATACATCTGATTACTACAAAAACAAAACAGAGTAATTTTAGAATATTTTATTATTATTTAACCTATCTTTTTCTCTTTTAATTATTGGTTAACCTTTCCCAAAATGTACATATTTATTACTTTATTTTAAAATGGAATCATTATAGAAAAGATTGCTGCAAGTCACTTGTTTTACTCACTACCAACAATAAAATATGCTTACTCACAGTATCGCTGTTTTGTTGATTAAAGCTCTTAATTTGTTTTGATATTTATCACAAACATACGAAATTTAAATTTTCTCTGGCATATAGCTTTTGTTTTGTTGGTATGTAGACCATCTTCCTGTAAGGATACTGTAAAATATTTTTCTAAGTGCATTATGCACCCTAAAAATGGACATGGTCGAATAGAGCACCTCCTTTTTTAATTTGGTTAAAAAAGAAAGTGAATGAAAAAGTTAAAGTTTAGCAGTAAGAGTGTAGGCCTCCTCTCATTCCTGATACTGATTGGCTAAAAAGACTCATAATTTTCAACCTTTATCCTACAGGAATTTTTTCTTTATTCAAGACTAGCCCTGCCCCCACTTGGTATGTTAGAAGTTTTATGACAATCGGTTTAGCCATTCTGAAGTTTAGTCTGGACAGAATTTTACAAATGGCTATTCATATTATAATTGCATGCAAATAATCCCCTGAGCTCGTAAAAGACAGTTATTTTGATAATACATATAATCACTTCAGATTATATGTATAGATTAAATGTTGCCTAATGTGTAACCACACATAGTGTAAATTGTAGTTTTATTTAATTTAATTTTTATCCATCCAGTAGTTCCAGCATATCAGCATAGTTCTTGCAAATATATGATTATCATTCCTCATAATATTATAGAAACCTTCTTTTTCAAAATGGAGGAGATACTCAATTCAAAACAATTTTTATTTTATCTGTGTTACCTCAGAACTTTTTTTCTGGGTGAACCGATTTTGAGGACTCGTTTCTCTTATGGTCCCATATAAATTTGATCAAGATCTGATCAGTAGTTTTTTTAGTTATCCTTAATAATGCGTATAGAATTAACTTTTAATACATTGGTGATGTTCTCATTTTTTTATATTGAAGTCAATCGTACAAAATTTTTAACTTTACCACCTATTCTTGATAATGTAGTTGAAATTTTAATTCACTAAATTGTAATCATTATTATTTTAAGTTGCATTCAAAACCATCTCATACTTTTAATGTGATGCTCTATATAGGATCAGTCATCTGCATAATAACCCATGAGGCAAATGAAATTTTTGTACTTACAGCATTCTTTCCTCATTTTGTACAAAAATTTATCTCATGCACTCATTCTAATGTATGGTTTTTTAAGGTTTCAGCTTAAACTTATAACATTGGTGTTGACGTCTGGCCTCTTTTTTGTCAATGATTCATCTTAAGAATAAGGAATACATATCAGTCCTTATTTTAAATGTAAATCTTAATCATCATCATCGTCATTATCATTACAGCCCACTACTGAACATAGGCCTCCCCCAAGGAATGCCTTTGTGGCATGGTCCTAAGCCACCTGCATCCATCAACTTCCTGAATGACTTACCAGGCCGTCATTTCATCTAATGGAGGCCCTACACTTCGCCTACCGGTACGAGGCTGCCACCCGAGGACCTTTCTTCCACATCGTTTGTTGGTTGTTTGCGCTGTATGGCCGGCCCTTTGCCACTTCAGCTTACTAATTCGTTGGGTTTTTGTCGGTTACTCTGGTTCTACTGCATCTATTCTCGTTTTTAAGTCTGTCACGCAGAAAAACCCTGAGCATAGCCCTCTATATAGCTCGCTGAGCATTCTTGAGCTTCCTCATATGACCAGCAGTGAAGTAACATGTCTTAGATCAAAATTTAAAGTTTATTAGGTCATCAATTTTAATCATCATTGACTAATAGCGAAAAAGCAATAAAATAAAAGTATTTTATGATGATAAAACGCACATTTTGTGGCACCTGAGTGACGTTTCTTGGAACACATATTATGTGTGTCCACAGCAGTTGAGGTTAGGCAGGATAATATTTAATTTTTTTTAATCAGTTATTTATTATTTGGGTTTTGCTTTTTTCTGCAATATTGCTATATTTAAACGTGATTACTTTTCAAGCTATATAAATTAGCTTTGTGTAATATTTATTATATTATTCTAGGTATGAATGTAATAGAATTTTGTAATTTAGAATTTAATTATATTATTCTAGGTATGAACGTAATAGAATTTTGTAAGTTGGAATCATAGACTCTTAAAATAATTCCAACGTTTGCCGACTTTCCGATTGCCGACGTGGAAATAATGCGTCTCAAACGGCACGCAATATCAATGACGTTTTACGCACCTAGCACTACTTCAGATACTATAGTGCATTGGGGTAAGATCGGTGATGGAGTAAGACCGTAAAATTCAAATTCCCGGTGATTTATGCTATATTTTTGAAAGCTATCAATATGGTACAAGACTCCATTTTATTCTGCCCCGACCCCAAGTTTCAGCCAGTCGCTCCGAGAAGTAGAGCGTGTGCTGCGCAGTATTTTATAAAACAAGGTAATTTTTGTATTTTTTTCGTCTGTCCGATCTTTGTTTATCACTTTTATTTGCGATTTTTACCGACGTCCGGTCTTACCCCTTGATGGCCAATTCTTCAGCATGCATATAAAAAATTATGTCTTGTCTTCGTACACGTTTTAAGCAGAAACCGTTGAATTTACAAAAGTAAAAGCTTCTCATAACTAAACTACGTTTAACCTTTACCGATTTGCGCCATGTTTCAGAAATCTGACGTATATGGATGTCGAGAAAATAAAGTTTTTGCCAGACTCATTTAACTAGTCGAAAATCGTCCGGTATTACCCCAACGCACATATATTGATGTCTGTATAACAAACAAACTGTAAAGTACTGGTTCACTCGCTTTTGTTTTCGTGCTCGCTCTTTTGGAAATTTTGATCTCGCAAATAAACTTCGTGGCCGCCCGGAGTAGAAGGTTAATCATGATGAAACGTAAGCAATAGTGGAAGCGGATTACGGTTTGGCTTTTGGTGTGTAGTGTGACACGAACCGTGTAGTGGTGTAGTGGCCGTGTAGGCATATCCACTAATAAATAACGCTCCGTGGGCGTCGTAGGAGGCGGCAGAGGGAAGCAAACCACGAGATGGGCAGCAGTATCTTCATAAGAGCAAGTAAAAAATAAAAAACTGCGATTGCCGCCCCGCCTGCCAAGCGTGGCAACTATGGCAATTATGCCCTGAGGAGGCAGTCTAAGGGGAGGACTAGGTTCTGTAGACTTTTTTAGGCTGTTGTGGTTGTGGTCAAAACAATATATCAAATATTGTTTTGACCATACGAGGCAAATCGGTAAAATAATCAGTATTTGATAATATATTGATTATTTTACTAATTTGCCGCAAAGCAAATCGGTATAATAAAGAACTTTGACTCACAGAAAGAGCTCCGCGTCTAAGCTTGCATCATAATGCTAAATCGTCAAAGGGAGTTTAGAGTACAATTGTTACTTGCGATGTATCCTGTACGACAGTTCGGAGTTCATCACAGTAGTTAGATTCGGGTTTTCAAGCCAAACAGTGCCCGAAACGAAAGATTAGTTAGAAGAAGCTTATGGTGACATATTGGTGGTATACTGTTGGTGTTATTTACCATAGCTTCCTGCCAACTGGCGTCATAGTTACTACTGACCGTTATTGTCAAGAATTGTCGATGATGGTGATCATTCTTCTCTCCTGCTTCTTCATTAAAACGCTCGGACACATACTGCACAAAAGGCTTTGTTAAAGGCTTCCTCATCTAATCTATCTTCAGTCCTTGCCCCAGTATTTTTTTTAATTTAATTTTTTTTTCAATGTTCGCATTTCTAAAACTTTAATTTCATAGGTAAAGACATAGCCTGATGCAGGGTAAATATTTTTTTTGAATTCGGTACATTCTAATCTCAAGTATTACAAGTGGACCATTGATAAAAATTTATCTGTTTACAATTCACTATTGCTAGCTTATATCAATGTTTCTTAACCAACGATATAACTTTTTACTTATATTATTTACATTTCTTATACTTATATTATTTACACGAATATTCGACATCGAATAAAACTAATTTTACAGATTTTATCGCGTCGGAAATTGGTGGTCAGAGAACTGGGGTCTTTGAGGTCTCGACGTCATAGTTGATCCGATCTACGCAGAATGAGCTTACAGTATCTTGTAGTCTTGCAGTAGTATGCTTGGGGTTGGATTTAATTTGGCGTCCCAAGCAGATGCTTTATGCCCATTAGGGATACCACATTTTTTTGAACAAATATAGTGTTTGTCCCTATAAAGGAGAAATAAAATTACACATACTCGTACACATACAAATTATTTATAATCTTTATGTATTTTTAATATATGAAATTATCGTTTCATTTAGCTGTACTAACATGATAGAGCGCGAATAAAGCTAATTAAATTTTTTTTCATCGGGGTCGATTTTGTTTTTGTCCCATCATCAAAGATATCCTTAGTAGGTACTTATCGTCTGTTTTCGTTTTTGGGAGCGTTTCAAAAACACCCGGTATATTGTTATTTCTCCTTGCTTTGGCCATCAATCACCTAACCACCTTACCTTCTACCTTAACTTTTAAATAATTATAGGAGTCTATGCAATTTAGGTTCATATTATATATACATATATATATATATATATATATGTATACATATATAGCTATATATATATATATGTATATGTATACATATATATGATATATATATATGTTTCTTTCAATTTTACATTCATGAGGGAAAAAATTTATTCCGTAAACTTTTACTTGTTCAAGACTTCTAATCACAATTAATATAAAAAGCGCGACAGTTGAATTAGGGATAAAATGTAGTATTTTTTCTTCCTATATAACTTTTCTGTAATATATAGTACAATTGTCGGAAATATAGTACGATATATACTATATACTATAGTACAGGTGGAAACCCTAGTACCCTTTCAACTTCCCTATGGAAATTCTTTAATTTCAATAACCTCGCGAATCATCATAGGTAGGAATCGGTGTTCTTTTGCGAGTGTATTTGTGGTCTATTAAATCTAATGTAATGGCTGGGACGATCTTGAACATGTTCATTCGGAAGTCTGCGGTCTGTAAATGAAAGACGGTTTTAGTTAGCTACAAAATTATTGTAGACAAAGACGAAAGATGATCTGTCACTCCTCATCTCAACCTGTGAATATTGTAAGGGTTGACTTAGGAAAATGACTCAGATATATGACATTATAACCACCTTGTACCAGTATGATAACAATACCAGATGTAAAAAAAACCCTGACCGTACAACTGGAAGAGCTAAAGTACTGCGATCTCTATCCGCCTTGTCGACAAGCGTGGCACATAGGCCCAGTTTACATTTTGAGAGGTGACAAGTGCGAGTGGCAAGTGCTTAGTACGTAATTTATTCACACTTATCACTTGTCACTTATCTTCTATCTATCACTTATCACTTGTTCACTCGCACTAAGCACTTGTCATTTGTCAGTTGCACTTGACACTCGCACTTGTCACTTCTCAAAATATACACCGGGCCTTACAGCAAATATTCTGAATAATAAGAGAGGATCATGTCCAGCAATGTGTGTAGTTTCAGGCTTATAAAGGATTGCTTAAGGTTCTAGAACATTTTTCTATAAACAGATTCATTAGATTTTTTTTCCAATATGCTGCATTGTTTGCAAAGAAAAATAAATCTCTTAATAAAGAATTAAACCAAAACCTCTTTGTTGATTCATATAGTGTTCGGCATTGCATTTGTTTTCAAGTGATTCTTTATGGAAGTCATGTACCCCCGATGCGTATGTGTGCGAGCACGCGTGGCTGACTCAGCTTGACCCGTGGTGCTCGAGACGGCCACAATTGTGCATTGGCAATTAAATTTAATGAGATTAAATTGTGCTATTTCTAACCTCGCATCTGTGATCCGCTCGCAGCGGAAGTTGATTCTTATCACTCTTGTGTTACGCGTGCAGGAAGCGTAATATAATAACTAGCTGATACCCGCGACTTCGTCCGCGTTCCTAAAACTTTAATAACTTTGTATTGAATGAAGATATAGCCTCAATTTTTTTTTGTAGATAAGGACCAAGTGTCTAAGAAATAAAACTTAGAAAATCTAATTGAAATCTATCCAGTAGTTTTTTTGTGATGCGCGCATAACTGCAAACCTCTATGACTTTTTTTATATAGATGAAGATGCTAGAGAGGCCACCTAAGATATCCGGTTAGAGAACTGCTGATATGGATGCAGCAAAATGTAGATTGTCCATAAATGCAATACACGTACAAATAATTTGCTCCAACTCTTACTTCAACTCAAAGATATATGCTATAATATAGAAAGCTTAATCCGCGAGTTTGTTCGTTTTGTATTCTCTAAATCTAAATTACATTGAAATATTTTCTAAATACACTTTTAAAATTGTATTTATATTGTATTATATTGACAAAGCTCTTTTATTTCCACTAAACTGTGCACATTAAGATGAATAAATTATAGTTTAAAAAAAAAACTAAAAAAACGCGCTTTAATAGTAATCGAACTAGAAAGTAGAAATCTAAGTATATTTTTTTATCCTTATGATCCTAGTCAGGACTTTAATATAAAGTTATAAGATTATTGTATTGTCATCGACCGTTGACCCCTGTGCAAATTTTCAAGTTAATTAGACTCCTAGAAGTAGGTGAAAATGAAATTAAAAGATTCCGTTACAATTATACATACATACAGGTCAAGCTAATAAAAGCGTGTTAAAAATAAAAGTTGACTTCAAACAACTATAAGGAATAAAATAATATGCACACGACATCTTCAGAAGTCGTTGTTAAGACATACTCATACTCTATAGAAGAAGTTTAGTGTTTTAGCTTTTTGAAGTCGGTTTTCACTTAAAAAAATGTAAGCTTTAGGTCCTATTGAGTGGACTAAGAAAGAAATATCACAAGCTCAAATGAGAATGTCGTTTAAATAATCAAAATTACAATAAAAACTTCTACTATTTTTCCACTTTGAGCATATAATTTTTTCACCGAATCATGAATGAAAATATAGGGGACCACCTCTAAGTATAAACCTATTTAATAAAAAAAGTTACCTACTGTTATCTAGGTGGCATTTAGTCCATATAAACTTATCCTCTGTTATCTTTTCTCCCAGGAAATTACACTACTTTAGAAAATATGGAGCAATTTTTTTACTACCTATGTTGTTACGCGGACCGTGAGAATTGTATTGTATCAAACTGCTATCGTTACAATTATCTCTGTAGTTGCTAGCATTCATCTTTTCTAAATATTAAAGTTATCGCCTTGAAACTCGTATGGGTTATATTAAATAATAGGCGGATGTGCTAGCTGCAAGAAATTTTAAGAATGGTTCATAAATGATTACCGAACAAGGTAATGAAAAGAGACAACTAGCTCGGACTTCATACCTATGAAGAATTACCAAAAATCATCCTTATTCCGCTTTTTTTGTTTTTTCTCCTCCAAAACTTGAACGATCTAAAAAAAATTTCATCTATACATATACATACAAATAAATAAAATTGTGGAGTCTGTTTGTAATGTCAATATAACAGCTTTTAATTAAATGCACATGAAAGTATACACGGTACTAATAACAATAAAACAATTTTTAAAATTGTGCTCTGAAACGACTGGACCGAATTTGACGGGGCTTGCACTGGCAGATAGCTGATGTTATAATAAAAAAAAGAAAACCACAATAAAGCGGTTGGTCTTGCGCCTGATCTCTCTCCGGTCGTGTCGGTTTACTGTCCCATCGGATTATGAGAGTGAGAGAATAGAGAGTGCACCTGAGCTTGCGCATACACTTGGGCAATATAATCCTATCCTGTGCTGATGGCTAGTCTCCTTTGAGGCTTGCCGCCATGACCGAAATTCGGTCTGGAGGACATTATTATTATTCCCCTAATGAGGCAATCTACTGGGAGGTTTATGTTCGGCAGTAAACTTTGATAGGCTGTTATATTCAATGAAATCTTAATTAATTAATTATATTTCTTATTAGACACAAGGAGGATTTGTGTGACGTTTTAAGTACAGTTTTTTTATTCCATTATAAACAGAATTAAACACTACCTTCTTAAATAAAACCGCAACTATATATTAACATATCTATCATTTTACCCCGTTTTTATTAAGTCACTTTATGTTTGTGTGTCTGTCTGTGGTTCCGGGTGGAATTTAGTAATTGATCTTAACCCGAGAGCTGGAAACTTAAAGTTTTGAACATAGCTCAATTTCGGATGACAATGCAAGAATATGAGTAAAAAACTTGGTATTTTTTTAAATTTCTTGTTTAGTAATCTTTTTTAATTTTCAGAGCGGTCACATAGACAAGCCGCGCAAGATTATGATTAAAGTCAAAAAGTGCCAAAATAGTGAATTAATTTTTTTATTGAAACTATTTAGATGACATTCGGGGTTGTAATCCGATCGCGTAGCAATCACGGTCCGACTTGAATTTCAATCTTACCCTAGGCTCTAGACGAAGAAAATTATCAAAGTATTACAAAAAGTTTATTTACGCAATAAAGGTAAAAAAACCTTAGCGGATTTACGAACAATATTGAGAGAGCAAGAAGAAATAATGAGATAACTTTTTAATATGAAAGATTTCTTTGGAAATTGATTTGATTTTTTTTTGTATTACAAATATAAAAAAAAATTAATCACAATTACCAGTTAGCTCATTTTTAAACAAGTTTTTTTTAGAATATGCTATGGAAATTTTTTAAGTATATAAGTAACCTGTGTATGGAATGTAATAAAAGTGACACGTTTTTGAAGTTTGTTCGAAAATGATTTAAAAAAAATTATTAACAAAATCGAGTAGGTGGAATTTTGTTATGACTTTTTTTAAATCATCCACGAATAAACTTCAAAATTTTTGAAATTTAACTGTTTTTGGAAGTCAACATTTTTATGATGCAAGAGTATTTCTTCTTTTTTGTTGTTTTGTATTTGTATTCTGGCAGTACTAACGTACTATGAGTACGCGAATACAAATACAAAACAACAAAAAAGAAGAAATACTCTTGCACCATAAAAATGTTGACTTCCAAAAATAGTTAAATTTCAAAGCAATATAGATTTAGACTTCCGCTTGACACAGCTTTTTGGAACCTGTATATAGAATGAACTTCGGCTCGACCGGGGTCTCACATAATACCAGCATAAAATAGCACCTGAATGCTACTGTGTTTCGTATGGTGAGTGTAGAGAACCGGAGACCCTTTTTACTGGAAAAGAGGCATTCCATTTTACTCCTCACTTCTGACAACGCATCTATATTTTGATTCGCATGCGAGGATAGATGTAGATGTCAGTGAGTCACAGCAACCACTTATCATCAGGTGGAGAAATTAAAAAAATATTTCGAAGACATGTGAAGTTTGCCAACACACATTGGGTCACCGCGCCGGAAACTTTCTTGCCCTAAAACCCTCTCAAAACTGAGAGGAGGCCTGTGTCGTATTTAGGCCAACTCTAATGATTTCAACTTTAATGATTTTTCAATGACAATGTTCTTCAGTCAAACTGCCTAGATTAATACTGGAAAAGTAAAAATATGAAGTTTATGATATTTATTAAGAACTAGCGATCCGCCCCTGCTACGCACGGGTAATTTCTGGATCTCGACAATAGCGCCGCCTATCATCTTATATCAATTGAGATTTTAAACCAATCAAAAAAATTCTACAGTTTATATTTTATTATTCAATATAGCCCGAACTGTAATTAATATTTTTGTTTTTACTTTCATTATAGCGCTTTCGCAATCCCCTTAGTGAGTGAAATTTCGTAAAATTCGTTCTCAGTTGAACTCAAGATGACAAAAATAATAATTTGGCTAAATTTTAAACCTGTATGAGCTATAGATTAAAAGTATGCCTATAACAGCTTTTATACGTGGTGGAGCCATGTTGCAGTTATATTAGTAGTATAGTTGTAGCACGAATGGGTCGGCTCGACCGGGGAAGGACCATGCTCTCACAGAATACCAGCGTAAAATAGTAGCTTAATGCTGCTGTGTTTCGTACGGTGAGTGTAGAGAACCGAAGACCCTTTTTACTGGAAACGAGGTATTCCCATCTTAGTCCTCAGTCCTCACGGGTGACAACGCAAAAATGCAGAGGATTTTGATTTGTAATCGTAGATGTCTATGGGCCACAGCAACCACTTACCATCAGGTGGACTGTGTGCGTTTGTCACCCTATCTTATAAAAAAAGTTTGAAAATGTGATTTAAAAAAAAATTAACGCCCCCGCAACCCCACTTGCGGGTGGAATTTCCTCGAGAGGTTAGCTAAGCTTAGCTAACCTCTACTCGGCGAAAGGAATATTGAGTACATAGGCGGAAAACTCATATATTAAAGAAGATAATTGAGATGATTGATTAGGATTCATGGCCAAGCTTTCTGATGCTGCGTAGGTACATGTTCCGTTTTCTGCAAGTGCAAATTCTATTTTAAAAATTTGATAAGCACACAAATGTATCTAGCTTAATTTTTTTTTAAAAATTTGGTTAAGATTCTTTTAGAAATATATTCTTTTTTAGACAAATAACACTTGCCACAGTGCTTTTTTGGATTTTCCTAGTGATTCCTAAAATTTGCACTTATTCTTTTTTTTTATAGGATTATTCTTCGTATAAGTTTGTCGTTGTATGGATGTACAGTCTTAATGAAATTATCTGTAGGCACTAAAGACTGATCTATGTTTATTTATTTACACTACTTACTACATATACGAGGGCGGCACTGAAAATTTCGGGAATCAAGGAAGTGACACAAAATTACTATTTAAAAATGTATTTATTGCTTTTCGAAGTATTCTCCGCGAAATTTGACACATTTTTCCATACGATGGAACCAATCATTGAAGCAACCATTCCATTCGGAAATTGGGGTCTCCAAAATGGCCGTTTTGTAGGCGTCCACAGCTTCATCAGGTGATGAAAATCTTTGTCCACGCAATTTATTCTTTATTTTAGGGAAAGTATAGAAATTTAGAGCTTAGGTCGGGGCTGTACGGCGGATAGTCTAATAATTCTATGTTTTCTTGCTCTAAAAACTCTTTTGTTCTGTGTGCGGTGTGAGAACTCGCATTGTCGTGATGGAGGATGATGCGGCGGTTGCAGTTCTCTTTACGGAGTTCAGAAACGACCTGTGGCAAACAAATGCTAGCATACCATTCTGAATTAACCGTTCTTTGTCCCTCAAGAGGAATAGTCGTAACAGTACCAGCTCCTTCCACTTGACTGCGTCCAGCGCAGAGCGGCTCGAATCGTCGACGACCGAGTGCTTTCCTGTCGGCTCGATTCACTGGCACTGCGAAGAGATGTTGCATCTCTTTGCATTTTCTTTCGCATATACCATGGAGAGTGCTCTGAGGAATTGTTCGGATTAATACCAGCCGCCAAATTTCGTGAACGCACTACGCGGCAAACGTCCCGATACCATCCACACCATCTGGATGCTTGGCAGTCCACCACTGTAGGTTTCAAAAGGAGTTTTCTTCCGCGTACAACCTCTCTGTGGAATAGTTTACCACCGGCGATTTTTCCGGACCGATACGACCTGGAGACCTTCAAGAAAAGAGCTTACTCCTTTCTAAAGGGCTGGCAACGCACCTGCAATTCCCCTGGTGTTGCGGTTGATCATGGGCGGCGGTAGTCACTTAACATCAGGTGAGCCGCATGATCGTTTGCCCCCTCTTCTATATAAAAAAAAACATGGCCGGTTTTGGAGACAAACGTGGCCACCATTTTTTTTTTGCAACACTCCGTGAACGAACAATTTTTGTTGGCTTTAACTCATTTTCGAACACCCAAACACGTGACTGGTTTTTTGTTTCGGGTTCGTACGCGTATATCCAGGATTCGTCACCTTATATGATGTTGTATACAGCATTTGAGAATCCTGCGTGGAATCTTTCGAGAGTTCTGACGCACCAAGTAACGCAAGCCGCTTTTTGCTCTTCACAGAGCGAATGCGATATCCATCGGGAAAACAACTTTTCACACCTAATTGTTCATGCAAGATTATTTGTATTTGACTCATGCCAATGTCTAAAGTTGCCTGAATTTCGCGGTGTCATATGTCGATCTTCCTCAATCAGCTTACGCAGAGCATCAACGTTTTCTTGGGTGACTGCAGTTTTTGGACGACCTTGACGGGGATCATCACTGAGCTTGACACGTCCACGTTGAAATTCAGCAAACCTGCGATAAATTGTGGTTTTGGATGGGACTTCATTACCAAATGCAGAAATCATCCGGTCAACACACTGTTTTTGTGTTAAACCACTTCGAAAGTCATAATAAATAATCGCTCTTGAATTTTCTCTAGTCAATTCCTTTTTCTCAACGACAAACAAGTTTGACAAAACCTTGTGACAAGACCGAGAATCTTTTTTTAAATAATAAATGGTATTCGATTTTTAAAACCAAGGAGTTTTCATTTAAAAAGATTTTAATATGACAGGAACAGTGGAAATATTCCATTCCCGATACTTTTAGTGCAGCCCTCGTACTACTACTAGATCAGTCAGGTAACGTACGTAAAACAAGTAGATATATGCGATACGGTTGTTTCTACTTATCATTATATCGGTAGCCCAGAAAATCTGCAACCTGCAATTTATAGGCTGTATATTTACGTCCCACTGCTACGCCTGTCTCTCATTTCTGAGAGGGTTATGGACCATTACGCCGCAGCGCTGCTGCAGGGCGTTTTAGCGAACTTCACATGTCTTAGAAATAATTTTTCTTCAGACATGCAGGTACCTTCACGATGTTTATATTCACCCGCGTGCACAGAGTAAATCTGTATTTAAAATTGCAATGAATTATTTCATTGGTGCGGGTGGGAATCGAAGACGGGTTGCTCGCGTACTGTGAAATTAACAGCGTCTATTGTAGTAATAATTGTAATGAGTACTATTTTCGAATATGTATTTCAAAATATATCCACGTTTTTAGCCTGTCGAGTTTTATTTTACTGTTTGTGAGGGTGTGTCATCTTTTCATATCATATAGATAACAAGTAATGACATTCGTCTCCAAACGAATTGTATTTGAGTATTTGACGCGTAATTGCATATCAAACATGATTAGGTTTAAATAAATAATTTGTATTTGTAGTTCATATTATTCGAACTAGTCATTAAAGGGGTAGTTGATAATAACGTTAAAACCAAACCGCACTGAGCTATTTGGGTATTAGATCAAAAAATACGAACATTATTATCGTCATCAACTTATAAATAATAAATTGAAAATTATATTGGAATTGAAAAATGGAACTGCTCTTTAAACATGATGGGCAAATGTATTTGCGATCATAGTATTAAAAATAGATAGTATTAAAAACGTATCTAAATCGTCTGACGGAATACCATTTCGGCATCTCGTATATATGCAAATGTGGAATAAACATATTGGCGACGTGTTGTAGTGTCAAAAATGTGATATACAATGATACGATATGATGCTACTCGCACTACAATTACCAATCCGCCTGCAAGAGAAGTGTTTTTTTTTTTAATAGAATAAGGGTGGCAAATGAACACAGTCCACTTGATGGTAAGTGCATGTTGTGGCCCAAAGATATCTGCATTTATCCTTAATTAAGAATCAAAATGCAGATGCGTTGTCATCCCTTAGAACTAAGATAGAATGCCTCGTTTCCAGTAAAAAGAGTCTTTGGTTCTCTATACTCACCATACGAAACATAGCAGCATTAAGCTGCTATTTATATATAAATAGAACTAAAATGGAATGCCTCACTGGAAACGAGGCATTCCATCTCAGTCCTCAGGGTTGGCAACGCATCTGCATTTTGATTCTTAATTGAAGATAAATGTAGATGTCTATGGCCCACAGCATCCACTTACCATCAAGTAGATGGTGTGCTCGTTTGTCCCCCTTACTGTATAAAAAATTACAGTGGTATTCTGTGAGAGCGTGATCCTACCCCGGTCGAGCCGACCCATTCGTGCTACAGCTATAATATAGCTGCAGCGTGGCTGTACCACGTGGTTGCGACAAATCTCACAATTATATAAGAGGTCCATATACTGCTGTGGACTGTCACGGACTGGTAAAGAAGAACAAATTGTTACATAGTAATAAATTGTAAAGAGACGTGGTAGCTACGCGAGTAAGCCGGGTTCGATTCCCGCCAGCACCAATGAAATTGTCAATTGTAACTCTAAGTGCTGATTTACCACGTGCACAGCACTTGCGATGCAGGAAAACATCGTGACGAAGCAATATTTAGAAAACTGAAACTCGCCAACATGCATTGGGGCAGCGTGGCTGACATTTACTTGCCCTAATCCCCTTTCAGAAATAAGAGGAGGCCTGTGCCTAACAGCGGGACGTATGTAGGCTGTAACTAACTAGCTTTTTTTAATACATTGTTATTAATAATCTGTATTTTAATTTTATTTACAGATTGGACGCAACGTCTACCGAGCGACTCCCACACCCACGAACACTATCTTTGAATGTAGAGTTCTCTCCCGACATCACGCCACGCTCTATTATGATAAAGGACACTTTTATCTCGTGGTAAGTCTTATTAGCTAAAAGCAGTCAATATTTTTAGATTCAATAAATTATAAAAAAATAGATAGTTGCTGGTATCATGGAAAGTTTTGTTTAATCTATGATCTGTTCATAGATATTGGTAACCGCAGATATCTCTTAGATACTGCTTACTCGTCAATTTTCGGAGGATTGATTTTACTAGTTATCCATTGGTAACCAGCTAAAGTCCGTGTAGTGGCGAGTAAGAATACCCACTACCCCATATATTTCCGTGGGTGTCTGAGGCAGAAGATGGGCAGCAGCATCTTTCTGATAACAGCAAAAAGCAATAAAAAACTGCAGTTGCCAACCCGCTCGCCAAGCGTGGCCACTATAGCATTATACCCCCTATGAGCAACGACATAAATAAACGGCCCCCAGTCCCAGGCGGCCCCGCTATTGCTGGCTGCGGTGGCGACCATAGTAACGGCGGGGCAGAAGGTGCTTAGAATCTCCGGTGGAGGTTCGGCAGCCACCTAAGACGACTCGACCTGGCGAC
Source organism: Parnassius apollo (assembly GCA_907164705.1). Classification (NCBI taxonomy): domain Eukaryota; kingdom Metazoa; phylum Arthropoda; class Insecta; order Lepidoptera; family Papilionidae; genus Parnassius; species Parnassius apollo. The sequence continues at coordinate 559,907 of CAJQZP010000828.1, forward strand.
ATATAACGCACGCACCCTGAGGACTGACGAGATGATCCTGGAGCTGGAAGAAGAGATAGACAAGTTGCGCAGGGTTATTATCTGAGAACCGAAGAGAGGGGGAGGACGGGGTAATCCTCGAATCTGGCAACTTGTACTACCACCGGGAGGGCGACCATCTGTCCTAAGGAGGTGTTGGATTTATCGTCCACAAGTCTTTTGTTAACAACGTTGTAAAGATACTCAGAATCACCAAACGGTATTATCTTAAAGTCATACAGGTTTACGCACCAGCTTCGGCACATACCGATGTGGTGGTGAGGAGGTGGAGGAAATGTATGAGGATGTCTCTGGAGCCATGCATTCCTCCAAAACCCACTATACGGTGTTAATGGGAGACTTCAATGCAAAGCTACTGGATTGGAAAGGATACGGTATTAACGTAAATGGCGAATACATCACTCACTTTCGATTTGCCGACGATATAGTCTTTATGGCAGAATCGCTGGAGGATCTAACCTAAGCTCTATGCTCACATGACTCATATGACCTCAATAGTGTCTCCTAACGGATAGATCTTAAGATGAACATAGAATACAAAAGTCACGTGTAATGTCCTTGACACATGTATGTGCTATGCTGGTAGTTGTTGTTGGGAGCACTAAGCTCGAAGTTTTTGACGAGTATGTTTACTTTGGACAAATAGTCCGACTAGGTAAGTCCAACTTCGACTGAGAGGTCAATCGATGGATTCAACACGGCTGGGCAGCGTTCGGGAGATTACGATACAACTGAGCTTCTCGTCAGACATAACTCAAAACTAGATTGTACAACCAGTGCGTGTTGTCAATGATGACCTATGGATTTGAGACGTGGTACTTCACTGCTGGCCATATGAGGAAGCTCAAAATTGATCAGCAAGTTATGGGGAGGGCTATGCTTGGGGTTTCTCTTGGTGATAAACTTAGGAATGAGGCTATCCGCAGTAAAACCGGAGTGACCGACGTAGGCCAACGGATTAGTAAGCTGAAGTGGCAATGGGCCAGCCACATAGCTTGAAGAACCGACAACCGATGGGGAAGAAAGTTTCTCGAGTGGCAGCCTCGTACCGGCAGGCGAAGTGTAGGGAGTTCCACCACTAGATGGAGTGACGACCTGGTAAGACATGCAGGAAGTCGATGGATGCTGGTGGCTCAGGACCGTGCTTTGTGGCATACCTTGAGGGAGACCTATGTTCATCAGTGGCCTTGAGGGATGTAATGATGTTGATAACCAGTTAAAAAAAGAACGAAAACCACGTCGAATAATCACTTTCTTTAGATAAGTAATAGACTTGGCTGATATTTTGATTACTAGAGTAAACTTACACAGCAGTTCTATAGAAATTTCAGTCAGACTCGATGATAAATTTGAATGGATTTTAATTTTGTCAATTATCATTATTTTTAATTTATTACAGCCTAAGCTCGTAAGTTGCTGAAACGAAAGTAGTCCTCTTCCATAGACACGTAGATATATTTACCGGCGCTGGAGTTGTCAACCGATTTTTTTTATTTTGAGTTGTTATCAGGCTGATGTTTTTCACGTCATGCCCATCTGTTTTATTTCCCTCCGTCGCCTCTTACGACACTCACGGGATGATAATATGGGGTAATGGATACTCTTACGCCGCCACTCACTCACGGAATGATAACACGCCGTAGTGGATACTCTTACGCCGCCACTTTTTTAAATAACCCTAGTGTAAATTTTAGTTTACAATTAAATGTTCACGTAATTAAATTAAGGAATCCTTTATTACAAGAGTGTAAGCTATATGGATAGCTTGTAATCAATTAAGCTCTCGGATCAAGTTCTGGCTTTTGCGAATTTGTACTGTTTACGTTTATAAGGTTTCGTATTAAAACCCTATCTTTACTTTAACGTGTAAACAGGGTTACTATCCCTTATTGTGATCAATTTCAATGTGAGTTGATAAATAAACCATGAGGTGTCGTTCTGGTACAATCCGACCACTACAAAAATGCAATTTGCCCAATTTTTTCATCAGAATTCGTACTAAATTGCTATTTGCCTAATTATTTGCCCTATTTTTCATCAGAATTTATAAGTGGTAGAGTAACGCTACAGCTATATTATGGTTGTAGCACGAATTTGTCGGCTCGACCGGGGAAGGGAACCACGCTCTCACAGAATACCAGCGTAAAATAGCAGCTTAATGCTGCTGTGTTTCGTCTGGTGAGTGTAGAGAAACTGAGACCCGTTTTACTGAAATCGAGGCATTCCATCTTAGTCCTCAGGGGTGACAACGCACCTTCATTATAATTCTTAATCGAGGTTAAATGTAGATATCTATGGGCCACAGCATCCACTTACCATCAGGTGGACTATGTGCTCGTTTGTCACCCTTATTCTATATAAAAAAAAACTAAATATAGGAAAAGGCGCACGCCTTATAAGTTTTTACTATTTAGCCTGTTTTATAAAATGAATTTTATTTCAAACATTTCTTTTCTTTATTTTAAAACTTTCGGATATACCAATGTAAATTTGGTGCTTAAGTAAATTTATTTTGTCGTATAATGTGGTGAATTTAAATTTATAGCTGTTCGTATTTTTCACTTCCTTCCAAAATAAAGGAGAAGGAAAAGGTTCTATATTTGATGCGTATGTTTTGTTTTTTATGTATACCAATTTCTCGGAAACTGCTCAACCGATTTAAATGATTCTTTTTTTATTATATAGGTTAAATTTTAGAGGTAGTTTCATATAAATTTAAAGGAAAACTTCCGTCATTATGGTTTGACAAAAATTGGGAAATAAGATTTTAATGTAACTATTTAGACATTCCAGTTGCTACTTATTAAAGTCGGTTTTTAGGTTTTATTAAAGTTTTAGTAAATTTTAACTGTTATTAACTTTTTGGGTATGGCTCCATAAATTCTTATAATATGCTTGTTTTTGAGAAATTTAAAATAATATGTGTCTTTTGCTTTTCACATGTCATGTGAGACAACTTAAGATTAAAATGATCTTTTTGTAACTTTATGTGAACATTGGCTCTAAGTTTTAAGCAAAGTAAATTTACTCTAGTAAAAAGTAACATTATTGCCAAATGTACGTCGTTTTTTGAAGATGTTTACGTTGTTAACAGAAGGGTTTTAGAGCTTCATCGGACCGAATACACTTTGTAAAACTCTTTAGTTATGAGTAAAGTACCCTAGCATGTAAATTTGTCTACATTGCCAAATGCACGTTACCACACTTGCAGTTGGCAGTCTACAAAAGAAATGCTAGTACGTTAAAAGTTCTAATGACGACGCTTTCATCACGTGTTACTATTATGAAAGAACCTAATTGGTTTATTTATGTTTAGGTTCGTAACGCGTCCACTCTCACTTGTTACGTTACGCCCACTTGCAATTTACATTATCGAAAACGCGTGGTTGAGTGTCCTCATTTTGAAGTTATTGGCATGTTTGACAGATTTTCTCTTGCCCTAAATACTTAATGCCCGTTATTTGGATTTAACATGATGTTGAAGTGATAGCACTTATTGGTTTTCTTATTATTTAAATTATTTACTATCATAGGATACTACAATAAATACATAATAGGACGGGGGAGTAGGCGGAGCCCGTGTAGCCACTAACATGTCAATTCACACCTATGAATGTCAAACACAATCAATCGTTTTCATTTTTCTTGTCAAGCGTCGCTGCATGCAAATTATTTAAAAAAATGGCAAATTGTGCAATAATTACGTGTCGAAAGAACAGCGGGAAATGGAATTTAAATAAAGGAGACATATCCTACAAAACTTTTTATATTTTCTAAATATTAGAAACAAAAATAAAGAAATATTGATGTGTCAAAACATTAATCAAAAGTGTAAAATGGCTAAGTCTGTCAATACAGCGAATCGGGTTTGTAGTAATGATAATACTACGTAATTGCTTGTATGTGTGCTCCCGGCGACACTGATCCTCGTACAAAATAAGGTTGACTGCTATTCTATTGTGTATTATAGCATTCTATGTTTATTATGATAACCGTATTGGTTTAGAATAATTGTCTAATAAAATGATGGTCTTGGATTCAAACCACAGCCGTAGTAAGTTTTGTAAAAACGCTTATTGTTAATTTTTTTTTTGCGCCCGAAGCAGTTAAAGGGCTACCCTATACGTAGGGAGGCGGAAAATGCATTACGCATACCACGATAGCCGGTCTATCGTGGTTATGAGGGGCTCACTGTCCTACCGGGGACCCTAAGTGATACCCTCTAAAAACCGCCTTTGGGGACAGGCAGCCGGCTGATCAAGCTGTATTGTGCCTTATCATGAGCCGACCTTCTTTTGGGAAAAGAGGGCGCAGGCGGCTAAGTGCCGCTGAGGCAGTGCCTACAAAGGCAAATTAATGTTAGTTATTACAATAATTTAATTTAATTAGAGTTGGCCTGAGCCGCCAGGAGACAGTTCAGGTCGTTTGACAGTTTATTAGGCGGGTCCGAGAGAGAGTTTCTCGGCCTGCGGACACGATAGCGAGAGGGGGTGGGGCTGCATAAGAAGCTGCCTCACGAATTAAATGGTTTGGGTGCGACTCTGAGGCTTTGAAGAAGTTCTCAGAGAGTTGTTGTTAATTTTCAAAGACGAGCGAATTGTAATTGTCCGCGTGTCTCTGATTCTGTATCTAGACTCACAGCAGTGTGTCGTCAACCAAGTTTGGAAAAGAAAAGAGCGACTTACCGGCAGTGTGTATATTTACCCGAACCATTTCGAGCCTCTTTCGAACCCCCCATAACTCAAAAATTATTAGACCACGAATTTGCATATCTAATACGGTCCCCGTGAATATATAGAAAGGTAAATTTTTTGAATATTAATATAATTATTCTTGAGAGAGCCGTGGTGGTAGCTCAGATGGTTAGCACTCGCTGTAAAGTCGCATTACGCGAGCAACCCGGATACCTAAGATCCTCGCCGGCACCAATGAAATTGTTAATTGCAATTTGAAGTGCTGATTTACCATGTGCTGTGAAGGAAAACATCGTGAGGAGACCTGTCTGAGAAATAAAAAAATTATTTCGAAGACATGTGAAGTCCGTCAACACGCATTGGGGCAGCGCGGCGGACACTTCCTTGCCCTAATACCCTCTCAGAAATGAGAGGCCTGTGGCCATTAGTGGGACGTTTATAGGCTGTAACTTTAATTCTTGAGTTATAAAGGTCTGAAAAGTGCCATTTCTATCATTTACAAATTCACGTATCAAAAACCTAAGGCACTTTTAAACTGACTTTACTCAGATACTTGTAATTTATTAAGATAGATCATAAGGCGTATACAAAGGAAAATATCTGAAAAGTACAAGTTATCGATATTCGATGTCAAGTTATTGCTACAGTTAGTTCTTTTTTTTAATAGAATAGGTGGCAAACAAGCGTGTGACTGATGCTGATGGTAGGTGCCTACCGCGGCCCGTGAACAAATGCACCACCAGGGGAATAATAGATGCGTTTCCGGCCTTTTAAATTAGAGTACGCTTTTTTGGTCTCTAAGTTATATCAGTCAGGATAAATTGTTGGTGGTAGTCAATTTTACAAGGAAGGTGTGCGAGGAAGAAAACTTCTTTAAATCGCACAGTGGTGGAACGCCAAGCATCCAGATGTTATGGATGTATGTTATGTGATCGCGATATATAATTTGTCGTAATGTACGATGGTGAAATTGAGCGGCTGGAATTAGTCCTAACAATTCTTCAGAGCACTCCTCGTGGTAGATATGATACAATACACAAAGAGATGCATCATCTCTTTGCAGTGCCAGTGAGTCAAGCCGATCAGAAAGCTCGGTCGCCGATGATTCGAACCGCTTTGCGCAGAATTCGATCAAATGAAAGGAGTGCCCCGGCCCAGAGATGGGAACAGTATTTCATGTGATGCCGAACTTGCGCCTTTAAAGTTGAAGTCGGTGTGTCGGCATGAAATACTGTTCCGCTATGCTGGCTACGCCAAGTTTTTTAGAGACCAATTTGGCCTTCTCATCCAAGTGACAACGAAACTGCACGTCATTCTATATATCGACGCCGAGGATTCCGATAATGGCAGAGCCAACAAGGAGAGTACCCTAAAACTGAGGATATACGACAAAGGGGTTCTTTTTAGCGGTAAACGCGCAAACTTGTTTTCTGTGGATTGAACTGGACTAAATTTAGTCGCCCCCAATCCGAGACATTGTTCAACAAAGTCTCGACTTCAGACACAAGTTTGTAGTTTCAAGGACTGTACTTGAAACTAACTGCATACTACCATTAACTTTGTTGAAATTTAATTATTAAAAAAGATGAAAAGCAGTGTAGCTTAAAGGCAAGAAAACGTCATCATCATGTATTTATTTAAATAAAAGATGAATTAAAAAATATCCCACCAAGAACATAAATGTGAAAAGAAGGCGAGTTCGATACAAACGACGTTTCGAGGTTGTCAGCTTCTCTGATAAAAGAGTTGAAATCTGTACGGGTGCCAAGTTACATAGCAGATAGCAGTTCCAAGAATGTTGTACATTTCTATGAATCTTATAATTTGAAACACTTATTGCCTTACGAAACATCTTTGATTCAAATTGGAGTTGTTGCGATGATTTGTGGGCTACCAAATTTGGAGGCTATATTCAACGGATTGGAGACTCCATTACGGGAATATTAGTTTTGCGTTGGCTTAATTAAACGTTAAGTAAATAATTAATAATCACAGACACATCTTTGATTACATTATAGACACGTAATGATATTCTGCACTCTCTTTGTAATTTAGTAGACGTGATTTTTCGTAGTTTCATGAACATTTACAAGTCAAGTGCTACTGCTCGTAGCTAGGCTAACGCTTACTTTTTGTGTTATTTGTCGGAACGTGCTACACATATTAAGACGACAAGGTCGCCGAGTTATAAGTATATTTTTGTTCGATCCGTATTTAACTAACTTCTCAGAGGTAAATTTTTTATTTTCAACTTTACAATATTAAAAAATAGCCTCTAAATTATAAGTTATCTAAACAGTTTGTCTTTTTTTTGTATGTGTAATATTTTTTATTGGCTTTACTGGAGGTTCCATATTCTAGTCGTATTTTGTAATATCATGTATATAATAAAGATCGTTTATAGTTTCTTTAGTACGTAGTAGAGCCATGTTGCAGCTATATTAGTAGTGTAGTTGTAGCATGAATTGGTCGCTCGACCGGAGAAGGACCATACTCTTGCAGAATACTAGCGTAAAATAGCAGCTTAACGCTGCTGTGTTTCGTATGATGAGTGTAGAGAACCGGAGATCCCTTTTACTGGAAATGAGGCATTCCATCTTAGTCCTCACGGGTGACAACGCATCTGCATTTGGATCCGTAGTCGAGGGAGGATAGATGTGGATGTCTATGGGCCACAGCAACTACTTAACATCAGGTGGACTATGTGCTCGTTTGTCACCCTTATCATTAAAAAACCTATGGTGTCGGAAAATAAATCTACCAAAGTAGCGGATTTAAGATAGAAATCACTCTAGGTCCTTTTCTTAGCCGTTGACATTGTAATTATTTTATGGATATTTTAATCTTTTTACATTTTAATATTAAGATTGAATTCCTTGATTATAATAAATGCTGATAATTTTCTACTTATATCATGAAATAAAGAAATAACTGCCACTGCTTATGCTCCATTACAATCGCAGGAATCATACCTACAACTCATTATTTATTTCTATTGTTATAAGGTGTATATAGGTGCAAATGTGGCATAGTCACGCCGTAACTGGCCTCATTATGATGATTGATGCGATACGTGATTTGCCTGTTTGGAGAGAAAAATATAATTTTTTGATGTTTCGCTGTTATACAATATCCTATCCTAATACTGAATAAAACTACTATTACGGACTTTTCGCCTTTAATTTAATATTTTTAACTCGAGAGAACCTTTACTACGATTGCTTTGCAGCACCTAAACAATCGGACAAGAAGTTAAAGACAAAGGGAAAATCCGTAAAAGTATTCATATAATGGTCGCATCAATATACCAAACTCATGAGGAATCCTTATAATTTTGTTCTGTCTGTCATAATTTAAAGGTCTATCGCTTCTAAAATGATTGACCGAATGAAATAAAATAATATAAAGTATATTGAAAATTATGACTACTAGCGTTTCGCTAATTTTCCATTATACAATATCGATTAAGTTTTGTAAAGTGTATCTATTACGGGTTTCTTATTTATTCATCGAATTTTTTAATGCATATTATTTTTAAATATTTATGTAGACACCTTGGTCGTACGTTACCACTGTGGCATTGCAATGATTTCTTCATTAAAGTGATCGCAATTGAAAGGGGCAATGAGCTGTATTTTTATTATTTGTAGGAATAAATTGAAAACACGTGTGATAAACTTCGTGCAATTGTCATTATTTATCGTAGAAATAGATTTCCTCCTTAAACTTTTTCTGTTTTAATATATTGTCCACTTTTGATTTCGTTAATAGTACATTTATATCGGTTTCTGCGTCATAGACTCTTTGTAATGGTTTATAAATTACGCAAATTTCATATCATTGTCTTTAAGGCTAAGATGGAATACTTCGATTCTCGTAAAACGGGTCTCCGGTTCTCTACACTCACCATACGAAACACAGCAGCATTACGCTGCTATTTATTTATTATATGCGTGGGTTAAAATTTTGATCGATTTTTGTTATTGAACTCAACACTGTTAAAAAGTTGTTAATGAAAGTCGATCAGATTCTTTGTTTTTTTTTTTAATTAATTTTTAACATAATAAGCATGTGTGCACTTTAGAATTTTCCAAATATTTTTTCAATATTAGATTTTTTAACTTAACGAGAGAATGGTAAGGATATATAAACTGAAAAGATTTAAGTTCACAAGCAGACATTTATTTATATTATTTTGAAATTATTTTTATTAAAATTGGTTTAACTGATAGACTGAGTTACTCCCCTTCATTAGCAAATACTAATTCAACAAAGCCGTGCTGTCTGCGTCGATGGAATATGTTACTGCGATACTTAGAAAAAATTGTAACGACTTAACATTCCTGTGATTGTTCTTTAATGCATCACGTCTGCTATTCAAATGCAATGCGCCTTATGTTATCGCTTCTTTGTTCGTGCATATTGTCCGCAACTATTGATACCGTGGTTGTCATTTATTACTACTTTTAAATATGGATGGAATTAGGTAATAATATACAGCATACTATGCGTAGACATACAGATTTAACACGTTCGACCAATTTTCAAGGCTGAGATACCTTTAGTATTAATTTATGTTAATATATTAAACTTACGATGAGTCGATTATTAAGTTAGTATATATTTATCTTCCATAGTTATTAGCTAATTGTTATTAGTTAATACAATCAGTATACTAATAAGTTTCAATACAATCAAATAAGGATAGAAACACTTCTGCTTAATGTTTGTAAATTAATTATCATCATCATTACAGCCCGTTGCAAGTTCACTGCCGAACAATAGGCTTCAACATAGCATAGGAATCCGAACGCCACACAACCCACGACGGTCCTGGATACTCCACATCCATCGGCTTCCTAAATCTCTTAACAGATCGTTACTCTATCTAGTATTGGGGGCGGGCGACCTACCCTTCGCTTACCGTTACGAGACTTTCCCCATCGGTTTCCGGTTTTTCGGGATTATAATATAAACAAAATTTGTAAATTAATATATTATGACGAAAAATAATTAACAATGTAAATATTTATCATGGATCAGTAAAATTTTAAGGTCGCCGTCAACATGGCCAAATATACTAGTAGTTTGGTAATACATTCGCCCACGGATCTGACAGAAGTGGTAAATTTTCCCAAAGTGAATTTCATTAATATTAAAACGGGCTGGACATCTTACGCAATGTTAAAGTAAATAATGATTTAACGATATAAATTAACGATAATTTTTTTATAGAATATGGGTGACAAACTTGCACACAGTCCACCTTATGGTTAGTGGATGCTGTGGCCCATAGACATTTACATTTATCATTTATTGAGAATGAAAATGCAGATGCGTTGTGACTCCTGAAGACTAAGATGGAAACACTTCTGCCTAATGTTTGTAAATTAGTTATCATTATAAATTAATTATCGTTTCTATTAAACGGGTCTCCGGTTCTCTACGCTCACTAGGTATACGAAACACGGCAGCATTAAGCTGCCATTTTACGCTGGCATTCTGTAAGAGCGTGGTCCTGCCGTGGTCGAAACAGTGTAGTGCAGTACAGTGCGGTTCTACCACGTATGAAACCATGATATGATTTTAATTTACTTAATACCAAAAATTGCATTATATTTTATAGAGTGCCATATTCGCAGTTTGGTTGTGAATAGACTACTATTTTTTTACAATGTATGCTTTAGCCCATATATAAGTCTATCCTTGATTATAAATCAAAATGTCGATGCATTGTCATTTGTCACCCAGGAGGACTAAGTACTAGTTACTAATTACTAGTGAAAAGGGTCTTTGATTCTCGTCAGTGAACATCAGAAATGCAGCAGCATTATGCTGCAATTATCTATTTTACGTTGGCATTCTGTGAGAGTCGTTTAGTGGTGGCGTATAAAAATCCACTACTCTATAACATAATCCCGTGGGTATCTGAGGCGACGAAGGTGAATTACAACGGGAAACGGTTAGCAGCATTTTCCTTAAAACGGCTTAAAATAATAAAAAGTAGCGGTTGCCAAGCGTGGCGACTTTGGCAAGTAACACCACTATCATGTAGAGGCTTATATTCACCAATAGACATTAAGCTGTAATGAATAAATTATGAATTAGTTTTGTGAGAGCGCGGACAAGCAGGCATCGAGCAAGGCTGCCGCCACAATACAGTTTTAGATGGCTTTAGCCTCGTATAACAAAAGTTATTTAATGGAATATTTTTAACATTTTTTTCTTTACCAACGTGTTATTAACAATGACTTCAAAAGGAAAGATAGGCCCATCTAAATATTTTAGTCATAACTTTTCGTACAAGAAAAAATAGCGCATCTGTCATAATACAAACGTCATATCAAAACACGACGTAACCAGGGTCGAATTTCGTAGTATAATTATAATAATTGTACCAGTATTTCATAGTTTGTAGTACATGGTATCGTACTAATACTAAGCGAAAATGCCATAATTTTACCTAAAGATTGACTTATAAAGAGCCGTGGTAGCTCAGTGGTTAACGCTCGCTGTAAATATAACAGAACGCGAGTAACCCGGGTTCGATCCCCACCGGCACCAATGAAATTGTTAATTGCAATTTTAAGTGCTGATTTACCACGTGCTCGGCGGTGAAGGAAAACATCGTGAGGAAACCTGCATGTCTGAGGAATAAGAAAAAAAAATATTTCGAAGACATGTGAAGTTCGTCAACACGCATTTGGGCAGCGCGGCGGACACTTCCTTGCCCTAAACCCTCTCAGAAATGAGGGGAGGCCTGAGCCCAGCAGTGGGACATATATAGGCTGTAACTTTACTTTACTTTTATTGACTTATATTATTATTGGGTCCTTTTACATTTTAATATTAACCCTACGAGAGATATCGAGAATTTCTGTATTGTACATGAGTACCGCGTTTTTTTAATAAAATTAGAATTAGCTCCCTTTCTGGTCAATCGATGCTCGATCGATGCATTTATGTTGCATCCTTGATACAACTATAATGAGGGGCTACCACGATAAAAACTCTATGCTCCAGAAGCAATCGGTTTGAAAACAGAATTTCAAAATATTTTATGAATCAGATTTTGAGATTCAATTAAACAGATATGGTTTTTTTTGTACTCTTTTCGTTTTACCCTTAATGAATATAAAATATATTAGGTACCAATATTCAAAATTTAACTTACACTAAGTTCTTTAGACAAAAATTAAACAGAAATGAAAATAAAACCGTCAAAAAACGGCACATGGGAAAAAAGAAACATTAAACGTCAAACGTGATATAATTTTTTTTTAAATAGTATAATTTTATTTTTTATTTTTTTGTATTCTTTTACCACGCAACTAGACATATTTGTGACAGACAAATCTGTCCTGCGCGGGCACTACTGTCAACCGATTCTCGTTGGCCCTAAACTGTAATTTTAGGGCCAGCGCACTGGTCCGTTTTAGTTGTTCGATCGGCCCGGTACTTACGCTAGTAATATATAAGTCAATGGTTATTAAGCTAATAGAGTATTGGTGATGATCAGTGTTAGTTTAATGTAACATTCAATCACACGCCGCAATTTGTAAACAAATCTCTGAAATTATAGTTGTATGGCTTATCTTTGAGGACGACCACTGGATATATTTTCGTGTTGTTTACAGGACAACCAGAGCAGTAACGGCACGTTCATCAACAACAAACGGTGTTCTACATCGGAGCTTGAGCCGCAGGAGGTGTTCTCCGGTGACGTGGTCCAGTTTGGCATTCCCGTCGTTGAGAATGCTGGAAATTCGGAAAAGGTACACAAAAGGATCCTATGAGTTAAAAATATCATTTTGAACTGCAGCATAAAATATGAGATACCTAGGTATAAGTTTAATTTTATAGCAAATAATTGTTACAATCTTTTTTTTTTTTAATGTGAAGCCCAAATTTTAATGTAATAAATTAAATGAATACATGTTTTGAGGTTTTTAAAGAATATTTCAATTAAAGAATATTCTCATTATACCATATCTAATTCCTGTCGTAATCTGTTCTTCTGTGCATACGAGTATAACTTAAACAAAATAATTTCGATGTTTCACATCTGCCAGGCGTCCCTTTTTTAATTTTGTACATAGTTTGTTTGTACTTTGTTCATGATTTCCTTTTGTTTATGTATTGTATTATATGTAAATATCTTTTTCTTTCGCTCAAGCAAACCCAAACCGCTTTTTTCAAAGAAAGCCACCGAAGGTATGCAATTGCTGATATGTCATACAATCTATCTAGCAGTAGTATGCCTTCTATGTGCTTTATTAAACACGTCCTCGACTTTAAGTTATAATGCAGACGTAATATAACTTGTATTTACTAGGAATAATTTGGTTGTTATATTCGTTTTGTAAAATACTATCTTCCAACTCGGGATAAAGTTATGTCTGCACAGACTTAATAAACACAAGCGGTAATAGAAGTTTTCAAAAAGAGTTCTATTGAGAGGTAATATTCAAAGTAGCTAAGTGTACAATTAGCAGCTGACCTGATGCTAATTGTACGTGCAAACTAGTGAACGACAGACTTAATAAACACAAGCGGTAATAGAAGTTTTCAAAAAGAGTTCTATTGAGAGGTAATAATCAAAGTAGGTAAGTGTACAATTAGAAGCTGACCTGCTGCTAATTGTACGTGCAAACTAGTGAACGACAGACTTAATAAACACAAGCGGTAATAGAAGTTTTCAAAAAGAGTTCTATTGAGAGGTAATATTCAAAGTAGATAAGTGTACAATTAGCAGCTGACCTGCTGCTAATTGTACGTGCAAACTAGTGAACGACAGACTTAATAAACACAAGCGGTAATAGAAGTTTTCAAAAAGAGTTCTATTGAGAGGTAATATTCAAAGTAGCTAAGTGTACAATTAGCAGCTGACCTGCTGCTAATTGTACGTGCAAACTAGTGAACGACAGACTTAATAAACACAAGCGGTAATAGAAGTTTTCAAAAAGAGTTCTATTGAGAGGTAATATTCAAAGTAGATAAGTGTACAATTAGCAGCTGACCTGCTGCTAATTGTACGTGCAAACTAGTGAACGACAGACTTAATAAACACAAGCGGTAACAGAAGTTTTCAAAAAGAGTTCTATTGAGAGGTAATATTCAAAGTAGCTAAGTGTACAATTAGCAGCTGACCTGCTGCTAATTGTACGTGCAAACTAGTGAACGACAGACTTAATAAACACAAGCGGTAATAGAAGTTTTCAAAAAGAGTTCTATTGAGAGGTAATATTCAAAGTAGCTAAGTGTACAATAAGCAGCTGACCTGCTGCTAATTGTACGTGCAAACTAGTGAACGACAGACTTAATAAACACAAGCGGTAATAGAAGTTTTCAAAAAGAGTTCTTTTGAGAGGTAATATTCAAAGTAGGTAAGTGTACAATTAGCAGCTGACCTGCTGCTAATTGTACGTGCAAACTAGTGAACGACAGACTTAATAAACACAAGCGGTAACAGAAGTTTTCAAAAAGAGTTCTATTGAGAGGTAATATTCAAAGTAGCTAAGTGTACAATTAGCAGCTGACCTGCTGCTAATTGTACGTGCAAACTAGTGAACGACAGACTTAATAAACACAAGCGGTAATAGAAGTTTTCAAAAAGAGTTCTATTGAGAGGTAATATTCAAAGTAGCTAAGTGTACAATAAGCAGCTGACCTGCTGCTAATTGTACGTGCAAACTAGTGAACGACAGACTTAATAAACACAAGCGGTAATAGAAGTTTTCAAAAAGAGTTCTATTGAGAGGTAATATTCAAAGTAGCTAAGTGTACAATAAGCAGCTGACCTGCTGCTAATTGTACGTGCAAACTAGTGAACGACAGACTTAATAAACACAAGCGGTAATAGAAGTTTTCAAAAAGAGTTCTATTGAGAGGTAATATTCAAAGTAGCTAAGTGTACAATTAGCAGCTGACCTGCTGCTAATTGTACGTGCAAACTAGTGAACGACAGATTTAATAAACACAAGCGGTAATAGAAGTTTTCAAAAAGAGTTCTATTGAGAGGTAATATTCAAAGTAGCTAAGTGTACAATTAGCAGCTGACCTGCTGCTAATTGTACGTGCAAACTAGTGAACGACATGGCTTTTAGGTTTTTTTTTAAATAGAATAAGTGTGACATACAAGAACACAGTCCATCTGATGGTAAGTGGATGCTGTGACCTATAGACATTTACATTTGTTCTCAATTAAGAATCAAAATGCAGATGCGTTGCCATCCCTGAGGACTAAGATGGAGTGCCTGATTGCAAGTTAAAAGGGTCTTCGGTGCTCTACATTCACCATACGATACACAGCAGCATTAAGCTGCTATTTTACAGTGGCGAACCTAGGGCTCCAAACTAGGGCAAGCCCAAGATATGGTTTCGTTGTTTTTAGCAGTTTTATAAAAATACACGAATCTTGATCTGTCGACACTTCAGTTTCATATTCATTGTTGTCGAGGACTTGTTTAACAAATCACACAGAAGGCATACTGCTGCTAAATAGATTGTATGACATATCGGCAATTTGCATACCTTCGGTGGCTTTGAAAAATCCGTGTGGGTTTGCTTGAGCGAAAGAAAAAGATATTTACATACAATTCAATATATGAACAAAAGAAAAGCATGAACAAAGTACAAACAAACTGTGCAAAATTAAAAAAAACAAACGATTTATATTCTAAATCGAATCGTCTCTCTTTCTTAAGGAAATATTTGATTATGTCCACGTAAAATGTTGGTTTTCTCAACAAAGTTTAAAAGTTATATTTTCCTCGCCGATTAGCACTTGTAACACACTTCAATTTATCATAAGAAACACTATTATCCTTCATTTTCATTACAAATCTTTAAAACAGCATCAATTTTCAACTCGCAATATTCATTCGCTGAAGTAAACACACAGAGTAAACATTAAAATGAGAAGTGAACTTGCAAACGTATCGCCTGCACACCCGGTGCTCGACTAACTTACACCGAAAGCCCGTCTTATTGCTACAAACTAATTGTTATCGTAGTTATATTTCGTTATAGAACATTTTGCCACAGGTTAGAATGGGAGCAATCGTCTTCTTGAAAGCCCGGTAAAAAGACCACGCGTGCGAGAGAGACGACTAATCGCTCAACTCAACTCCTTGCTTTCATTAATTTTGAAAGTACATTGCGTGTTCGCTTTGAGACAGAGAGAGCACGAATCAGTGTATTTCGAATTGAAAGCAAATTACATAATAAGGCTACGAGGTCATGACCTGTGTAAGAACAGAGGAGTGCGTGGAAAATTTGAAATAGTTTAAAACAGTTTACGAGTTATTTTATTAGTTGATATTATTGATTGAACAGTTTGATAGGGCAAGCCCGGCTTCTCGGCTTCTATGGAGGCTTCACTACTGCTATTTTATGCTAGGAATCTTTGAGAACGTGGTCCTACTGTTCACGTCTGAGCCAACGCACAGATTGGCTCTACCACATATAATTAGTCAAGGTATTATTCTTGCTTTTAAATATTAATTTTTCATTTTACAGAACACGTTTCCGCCGGTGGTTGCACTACTCAAGCTATACCACCCCGATGGCAAAGAAGCAAAGCTGTCCTTTAATCCCACCATGACGACTCCGCTACATTTGAAAGAGTTATACCAGCTGAATAATTACGTTCAGGTAATTTTTTTAATAGAACGAAATGATTAACTTCCGTCATAGCAAGATTAGTTAAGAATGTTTGAACGTGCACGTTTACGTACATTGGAGTAATAAAGTTTAATTTACGTTTAATTTAAATTATTAAAGGATATTTATTATTTTTAAAAGGATATCTAAAAATTATTGTGGGATAAAATAGAGGTGAGGATAATATCATCGTCACAAGTTTAATGCTCAACATTCTGCCCTCCCAAGATGTGCCACAAATCTGGTTCAAAACCATCTGCATTCATTAATGTCCTGGGTGTCTTATCAGTCGTCACTCCATATGCGATATCTGCAGTAAGAAGAGAGTAGTCAACATAAATGTTTAAAAGCATGATCTATAAATATTATATTTTGCTAAAAGTCTGACAATATTGTTACGCGCTCCAGTCAACGATACACTAGCGCCATCTAGTGTCAGGAACGAGAGCGAGGGGAGCATTGAGAAAATGACATCACAAATTACTCAACCGACAGCGCCTAGTCGAAACTCGAACGCTCGGTACCTTCCGCGTGTTTACTTGAACATTCTGGATATTTCTTTGCTAATTTAAATATATAGGCGCTGCAAGATGCGATGGAAGTAGTGTTGATTTGGGCGAAACAAGCGAAGCTTCGGAGTGGAATTAAGTGAATTAGTGTGTTTAAATTATTAGTGTTTTAACTCTAATTGTGTAAAGTAAATTAAAGTGTTAATTTAGGTAATTTTATCGGCAATTTTTATTGTCACGAACCTCAAGCACGTAACAATTGGTGTCAGAAGTGGGATAAAATCATGCCGATTTTACCTAAGGAGGAAACGGAGGGTGTCCGTACCCGAAATCAACGCCAGCAGGAGACGGACCAACGAAGATTTGGTGGTGCAACGCCGCAGACGTCGGAGGACCAGCCACCGGCTGCAGGCCCGTCGGTAGCTCCTACATCTGCAGCACCTGACTTAGGTGCTCTGATGGTGATGCTGCAGGAGCAGGCTCGCCAGCAGGCGGAACAGGCACGCCGATTGGAAGAGCAGCTGCGGGGCAGACAGGAAGAACAGGCCCGTCGGTTGGAAGAGCAGATGCTCCTCATGAAGGACCTTCACGCTACCTTCGGGAAGGAGATAAAGGAGGTGAAGGATAGGGTTGCTCAGCATGACAACCGCCTGTCGGAAGCCGAAACCCAAATCGCGAAAGCTGAAAACCGAATCGAGAAAGCTGAAACCCGAATCGACCAAGTAAACAATCGGGTTGACAACGTAGTGGCTGACATGAAGAAATCACTAAACGACCTCAAACTTGGGGATGGAACTACAGCTCCCGTAGTAGCTGCAGCACCTTCGCTACGTGGATTCAAAGTGCCGCCGTTCGACGGGACCTCTTCCTGGTCGGCCTACAAAATCCAGTTCGAGGCCGTCATGGAGGCGAACGGCTGGAATAAAAGCCAAGCCATGACTGCACTCACCCTAGGCCTGCGTGACCAAGCCTTAACTGTGTTGGAAGCTCTCGGTAAGAAAGTGACCTATGAGCAGCTTCTTGAGGCCTTGGAAGCGAGATATGGCGACGCTCATCTGGAACACGTCTTTCGCGCACAGCTTAAAGATCGCGTGCAGCGCAGCAACGAGAACCTGCAGCAGTGGGCCCTTGAGGTGGAGAAGATGGTTCGAAAAGCATACCAGTCTGTACCTGCGCTCATTGAAGGGAACCTGGTTCAGACATTCATCGACGGCATCCGCGACCTTGAAGTCAGAGCTGCTGTGAGACTCGGGCACCACGACACGCTTAAGAACGCCTTGGCCCATGCACTGGAGGTGGAAGCCGTGCGGCAGGATCATCGTTCCCATCGCATCAGGGAGGTTGCAGCAGCTACAGTTCGCGACCGCAACAAAGGATACAGCCCAAGGTGCTATGGCTGTGGGGAAAAGGGCCATCTTCGAATCAGCTGCCCTAAGCGAACCGTGGAAAGGAGAGTTGATCGATCTCGAGAGGGTAGTGTAGCTAACGACACTGCCTGGCGGCGACAGGATCATCGTTCACCTCACGCTAGGGAGGTTACAGCAGTTACGGTTCGCGACCACAATAAAAGATACAGCCCTAGGTGCTATGGCTGTGGGGAAAGGGGCCATCTTCGGTCCAGCTGCCCTGAGCACACCCTACGAAGGGAAGGTGAACGGTCTCAGAAAGGAAGTGCGGCTAACAGCACCGCCCAGCAGCAGCAGGAATACGACTTTACTATCAGACACTGCAGCGGGAAATCTCACGGCAACGCAGATGCATTGTCAAGAAGACCTTGTCCTGAAGATTGCAACCATTGTAGTAGGCAAGAGAGTAAGGAGGTGGTATCCGTGAGGATGCTCAGGACAGACCACCTCAACAACGGGTGGAAGGACAACCTACGACATGCACAGCAGGAAGATCCGGACATTAAGCCGATTCTGGGATGGATGAAGGCCCGTGCTACCAAGCCTAAGTGGAGGGACGTCTCAGCGATGAGTTCAACCACGAAAAGCTATTGGGCCCAATGGGACAGCTTGCTGATTCAGGATGGAGTCCTGTGCCGTAAATGGGACAATGGTCGAAGAGACAGCTGTCGTTTGCAAATGGTTGTCCCTAAAGCTAAAGTGCCGAATGTTCTACAGTTGTGCCATAATGATCGTTCAAGAGTCCATCTGGGAGTTAAACGAACTCTACTGAAGGTCCGAGAACAGTTTTACTGGGTCCATTATCGTGACGATGTTGAGGATTGGTGTCGTACATGTACAAGTTGTGCGGCCGAGCGGGGACCTCGGACACGTAGTAGAGGAGCACCGAAATTGTACAATGTTGGTGCACCACGGGATAGGACAGCCCTTGACATTGCGGAGCCGTTACAGAAAGGCGCAAGAGGGACTCCTAAGATCGTCCATGTGAATCGCTTGGCGCGTTATTATGGGGCCGATAATGCTCGGGACGAGCATGTCTTAGGAGGGGGCAGTGTTACGCGCTCCAGTCAACGATACACTAGCGCCTTCTAGTGTCAGGAACGAGAGCGAGGGGAGCATTGAGAAAATGACATCACAAATTACTCAACCGACAGCGCCTAGTAGAAAATCGAACGCTCGGTACCTTCCGCGTGTTTACTTGAACATTCTGGATATTTCTTTGCTAATTTAAATATATAGGCGCTGCAAGATGCGATGGAAGTAGTGTTGATTTGGGCGAAACAAGCGAAGCTTCGGAGTGGAATTAAGTGAATTAGTGTGTTTAAATTATTAGTGTTTTAACTCTAATTGTGCAAAGTAAATTAAAGTGTTAATTTAGGTAATTTTATCGGCAATTTTTATTGTCACGAACCTCAAGCACGTAACAATATGTTGAAAGCAAGTTAAGCCGTAGCAGAGCATTCAACACTTCCAATAGCCCTGTTAAACTACAACTATGCTTAAAGATAACACAAATCATCGACCTCAAACAAAGTAATGCATGGACACAATTATTGTGTAATGAACATTTCAGTATTTATATGGTTTTTCAACTAACAATTACGTAGTTAATGGGATGTTAGGGCGGAATGAATCGCAAAATATCGTTATTTACCTTACCTTAGAGTCTACAAAAGTCCAACATACATAGTGCGTATGGGACATTGTCTCAAAGGGAGGATATTTGATATAATTTGTATAATTTGGTTGGCAACTGAAGTTTTTATTAGCTGTTATCGAGAAGTTGCTGCTGTGCTTTATGTCACCTCATACGACAGTCACGGGATGATATGGGATAGTAGAAATTCTTACACCGTCACTACATGGTTAAATAAATAAAGAATAGTGGGTATATCTTAATTCGCCTTATAATGACAACGTCATATTGTGCATGATATTTCCCATTTTAAACGTGATTAAATAAAATAATACCTGATGTTGCCGAACGTGACGATAAAAGGTCGCATTTAGCATTTGGCGTGGCGAACAGCCACTGTTTTTCGAGTAGTTCGAGCAGCGGCAGCATGATAATAGTAAATAAACAAAACCGACACAATAAACTAAAGAAATAAAATAAAAATCGCAAATAATTTTAAATAGTTTTATTATTTTACTAACATAGAGTACATTTTCAGAGTTTAAATTATGAAAGTATCATTTGCGTTCATGTTATGTTTACCGTTCGTGCAGGAGGCCATCCAGCGCGAGGCTTCCTTAGAGGGTAGACTGCGTACGTTGCGCGAGTGCGTGGAGAGAACGCGCGCGGACGCGCAAGCATCGTGGGAGCTGTTCGTGGGCGAGCAACGCCTGCTAACGCGCGTGCACACCCTCGAAGCCATGCTGGCGGCCGGCAAGCAACCCGACCACCACCACGTTGTGCAGCTGCTCACCGACAAGAGGAACTACCAGGTTCATTTAAACACCGTTTCAGCTCATCAAAGCCATAGAGACATAGTCCTCCCTGTTATATGCTTCATACGGGGATATTTGCCATAGGTGCTATCCTTTACAGACTGGTTACAAACTGCAGTTTTTTTTAAATTTTGGCTTGGTATCAGGAAGATACTGCTGTCTATTTCCTGTTTCAGTTTTCCTCTATTACCTTCACGAGACAATATGATGTAGTAGATATTCTTACACTGCCACTGGTTTGTTACCCTTTGCTTACGACATTCACGGGACAGTATGGAGTATATGTGTAGTGGCGGTGTAAGAACATTATGATAAAATTGGAAGGAGTTTTGCCATATGATAAAGTATTTCAGCGTTTGATGTTGTTTTTGTTACAATTTGCCAAATGGCGGGCAAAGATTTTCAACCATACAGCCTAGTCTGATTTGTGTTTTGTTCATACAACTCTTCACTATTTGTTGATATGACGTCACATTGCGAAGCCCTAGATTTTGGCGAAAATCTAAGTGATGACTTCAAGTTGTATCACGTCGTAGAAACATTGGCAGACTTGATGACTTATAGATCTGAGACGTGGTCTTTCACTGCTGACCGGTTGAGGATGCTCAAGGTCGCTCAGCGAGTTATGGAAATGGCTATGCTCGGGATTTCTCTGCGTGATAAACATATAAATGAGGATATCCACAGTAGAACCAGGGTGACCGACATAGCCCAACGAATTAGTAAGCTGAAATGGCAATGGGCCGGCCATATAGGTCAAAGAACTGACAACCGATGGGGAAAATCGTTCTCAAGTGGCAGCCTTGTACCACTAGGTGAAGTGTAGGGCGTCCCCCCTCTAGATGGAGTGACGACCTGGTAAGACATGCAGGAAGTCGATGGATACTGGTGGCTCAGGACCGTGCTTTGTGGAATTCCTTGGGGGACGCCTATGTTCAGCAGTGGTCACTTGTGAAGGGCTGTAATGATGATAACATATAATTGTTGTATTTTTCTATTTTCTATTTATCTATAAAGAGGTTATATTAGTATAATTATGTATGTTTAATAATACTGTTGCTTAACCAACTTCAATAGCTCGAAGTGGCTCCCATAATTGTGGGGAGGGGAGTGTAACACGTAAAATAATGTTGTGGTGTTGTGTGCGTGTATGCAGGAGGTGGCGCAGGAGAGCCTGCGCGCGGCGCACGAGCAGAGGCTGGCGCTGGAGGAGACGCTGGAGCGCCGCAGCCGCGAGGCGGCCGCGCTGCACCACCACAACTACGCGCTGCGCCTTACCGCCAACAACGCGCTCGCCGAACTGCAGGTATTGTGTTTGTGTGTGTGTGCGTGCGTGCGTGCGTGCGTGCGTGCGTGTGTGCATGCGTGTGTGCGTAATGCGGGCGTGCGTGACGCGTACGTGATGCATATGTGATGCATGCGTGATGCGTGAGTGCGTGCGTGCGTGTGTGCATGCTTGCGTACGTGTGTGCGTGATGCGTGCGTGATTCGTGCGTGCGTGCGTGCGTCCGTGCGTGCTTACGTGCGCGCGTGCGTGCGTGATGCGTGCGTGCGGGCAGGAGGTGGCGCAGGAGAGCCAGGTACGCTTAGCTCCAGGTACCCTTAACTGTGGGTGCTGACTGACATTTTCTATTCCACTCCATACAGCCTATAAAAGTACACATAAGACACCCTCATAGATTTGGTGGGTTGGCAACCACAGTTTTTGTAATTTGAGTTATTATCAGGAAGATGAAGCTGTCATCTCATGTTTCAGTTTCCATCTATAGCCCCTAACAACTTCGGTACATGTTCTTATAACGCCACTACTACTGGTTAAAACTTGCTTCTGTTAATTTGTTTCATATCTTTTTTATTGAATTACTAGCAATGCTTTAAAAATAACCCACCAAACTGCTATACAAACAACCACTAAGATAAGCTTAAAATATTTGTGTTTAAAGTAGTTTGTAAGTTAGATTCGATTTTTTATTATTCAAAAATATACAAATAAGATAGTTATTTAGTGAAAAAACGACATTATGCTATATTTCCATACAATTTCTATAGAAGTCTTGATAACTTTTTAAAAAGGTATTTCAATTTAATGCTTTTTTAGAGCCACCAAAGTTCAGTGTTTGGTTGCTTTAAGAATCAGAGACACTGCAATCGTCGATCTGCTTGTTATAAAAAATATTATAAGCGTTAAGATTGGCGATAGAGGTCCATGTCCAACAGTGGAATTTTACGACTTGATGATGAGAGGAAGATTCCGATTCTATTAGTTTGTGTAATGTTGGTGTGTATGTGTGTATACGAGCTTGTGTATGTGTGTATACGAGCTTGTGTATGTGTGTATACGAGCTTGTGTATGTGTGTATACGAGCTTGTGTATGTGTGTATACGAGCTTGTGTATGTGTGTATACGAGCTTGTGTATGTGTGTATACGAGCTTGTGTATGTGTGTATACGAGCTTGTGTATGTGTGTATACGAGCTTGTGTATGTGTGTATACGAGCTTGTGTATGTGTGTATACGAGCTTGTGTATGTGTGTATACGAGCTTGTGTATGTGTATACGAGCTTGTGTATGTGTGTATACGAGCTTGTGTATGTGTGTATACGAGCTTGTGTATGTGTGTATACGAGCTTGTGTGTGTGTGTGTGTGTGTGTGTGTGTGTGTGTGTGTGTGTGTGTGTGTGTGTGTGTGTGTGTGTGTGTGCGTGCGTGCGTGCGTGCGTGCGTGCGTGCGTGCGTGCGTGCGTGCGTGCGTGCGTGCGTGCGTGCGTGCGTGCGTGCGTGCGTGCGTGCGCTTGCGTGTGCGTGTGTGTGTGTAATGTATTACATATATGTCGTTAGTAAACGAAGGATGATATCGACCCCAAATCATGACTTTATAGCATAATAAAGCCAAAGAGTACCAAATAAACAAATAAATGAACTCAATTTCCTGTTTATAATATTGGTCAAGATTTAATCATTACATTTATTGCATTGTACCGTGGACATGTTAACATGTCCACGGTATACACCGTTGAGTACCGCGAACATGAATTCATGTCCGCATTACGTGCTGCTATTTTCGTCTTAATTGATATAAAAATACAGTATATTTTTAATTGAACACTAATTCATTCGATTCTGAACGAACTAAAGAATATTCTGAAGAATTATATTCACTCGGTTACATCGACAAAATCAAATATAACAGCCATTCGCTTTTGCGCTGCTGTTGCGGTTAGTTGTGTAATCGTTGAAGTTTTGTGATTGTGATTTTAGTTGGATTTTCTTTCAAAAAACGGTAAGTAATGTTATTTATCTTTACTACGTAATGTTTTTGAATGATCTAAGTTACAACAACAGTAACTTTTTATGTTTCAATTGATAAAAAAGTAGAAATATAAAACCTCTACGCGAACAATTCATAACGGCCAAGATTTCTAATAAGATTCTAATAAAATAATAATAGTATATTTCTTATTGGAATACCATAGTAAATACTTTTACTAGGAATTGCTAAATGTTATATCTATATGATTGTATAAGAAAAATAAAGGAAGACGATATAAAATATATACACAAAAAGGTTTTGAAAATGAGTTTACAAAGCACGCGCAAACTGTCTATTGTCGAATTTTTAGCAAATGTTTGCAAGTGAAAAAGTAGAATTATTATAATTATTAATGCATGATTTCGGTTCATTTAGGAAGAATATGTTGTATTGATTGTAAGGACATAAAAATAAAATAAAAACTTACGATATTTCATTCATAAAACAAAATTTATTGTCAGTAAGTACACTTTATCAAGATCCGTTAGAAACAAAGAGCTGTACAAAATAAAATAAACATTTAAATGTTATGGTTATTGTTTCTACTTATCGAAAATCTTATCGGCTTTAAATAACTGTAACTAAAACCTCTTTAAACATAAATGAAAGGTCGTGAGAAACATAAATATTTAAAACAAATACCGCCAGCTGAGGTGACGACAGAGGCCCCCGTATAAAGCTGTTTTTTGTTATAGCGGGCGCAGTAAGGGAAAGGTTAAGCGCAAAGCGCGTAGGTATGTTCTACTAACACCTAAAAATCAAGAATCCAACGTTTTGTCGCATGAAATCGATTGATACTACATAAGGATGCCACGGAGGGTTTATGGATCGATGTGGCCTGATTTGTGCCATAAGCATTTTAAAAATTAAAAAAAAGTATAAAATGCTGCGTATTTTTTGTTACAGAAACTGGCAGCGCGTTGTGAGCGAAAAATGTGTGCGGCTAGACTCGCCATAGCTGCCGCGGAGGAACGGGAGCAAGCTGTGCGCAAACATTTGCCGCTCGCTGTAAGTAACAAAGCTTAATGGGGATATTTTAGGTGGTAGTAAATATGGTTGTAGCACGAAAGGGTCGGCTCGATCGAAGTGAGACTACGCTCTCACAGAATACCAGCGTAAAATAGCAGCTTAATGCTGCTGTGTTTCATTTTGTTATGAGCTTGGGGTTCGTGACAGCAAAAACTGCCGATTGAATTACCAAAACTGACACTTTAATTACCAAACACTAATACCAACTTAAAACACACTGATAATTAAACACAATTGTACTACTGATCACTTTAGTTCGCAGTTATATCGCTTCGAAGTATTCGCTTGTCTTGGAAATCTCTGGAAGGATTTTGACTCTCCTAGTTATGCTACTCGATACTAGAGGGCGCTAGTGATAACTGATGTCACCATGTATCAGGTATTAATTATGGTGCGCAATGTGGTGTAGAAAATGGACACTATTTGTACGTGAACGAGGCAGAGGCATAGTATCTTAGTCTTCAGAGTGACAACACATCTACATTTTGATCCTTAATCGAGGATAGATGTAGATGTCTATGGGCCATAGCATGCGCTTCTTATATTTTACATTTTACATAAGGGTGACAAACAACTGACAATAAGAGGATGTTGTGGCCAAAAGGTAGCTACATCTATAAGTGTAAGTATCAAAATCCAGTTGCATTATCATTTCTGTGGACAAAGATGCAACATCATCAGTAAAATACGTACTTATTTGAAGAAATTACAGTTCAATATACTGAGTGCCTTGTTCACAATTTTGTTATGAATTTAGTGACTATAAACTTTTTTAAATCAAGTGCTGCTTTAGCCCATAGACACCATCTTCAATTAAAATCAAAATTCAGATGCATTGTTGCCCTGGAATGAGATGGAATGCCCCATTACTAGCAAAAATGGTCTCTAGTTTTTATTAATCACCATATGGAACATGGAAACATTATGCTGCAATTTTGAATTTGGTATTCTACGCACAAAAGTGCGAGCGTGGTTTTTCCCTGGTGAGCCACCCCATTGATACTGCAGCCAGAATATGGCGGAGCAAGACTGCAACGTATAAATAAAAGCTGTTCTGAAGTATGCCATGCCATTGGCATCTTATGAAAAACTGCAGAGACCTATGTTCTTTCTATGTTGTGCCCAGTGCAGTTAAGATTTGCTATTATGATGCACTTAGGTGGGGTAAACCACATCTGTTGCGGTGTCAGAATATCCACTACCCCCATATCTTCTTGTGGGTATCGTAAGAAATGACAGAGGACAAACCAAAAAGTGGACACCAGTGTTTTTCTAGCTAAAAATAAAAAAGACCTTTGCCGCTTTCCAAGCGAAGGAACTTTTCCAATTTAATTCAATTTAATTTATTTGTTTTCACAGGTAACAAAGTTGAAAAATGCAAAATTTTGCAGTACCTCCGTGAAATGTTTTACAGTTTACGAATGTATAATCCACACATAAAATTAAATATAAACGAAACAAATCAAATAACAATAAAATTTAGTAAACAGAGTCAAAACAATATTATTAAGATACATATTTAAATCATTAGTAAATAGAAATTCATTGAAATTATGACATTTATCTATAAGAAAATTATTTTAAATATATTTACCTTTTTGCACATCATAACATTATATGTGAATAGGTAATATTTTATATAATTTAAAGGCCATTTCAACAACACATTTTTTTCACAAGGGCAGTTGTACATACATTTGTCCGGGTTTTTTTGTTTCCGAGGACGAGAGTTAATAGAAGATGATTGTACACTTATCTCAAAAAGATCCGGATTGCACTTTACAAACATACATGATTCTATTATATAAATACATGGTAATATTAATACCTTAAGGGATCTAAAGTATGGTATGCAACTTTTTATAGGCTTTATCCTACACATAGCTTGAATACCCTGTAACTTTCAGCATTAATTCCCTGTATGTATGTTGATAGTCCTCAAAGTATTATCCAATATCGCATGGTGGCCTATGTTCACGAGTGGACTTTTGTTAGGCTGTAAAGGTAATGGTAACTTTTTTTAAATAAAATGTAACCTCCACACTACATAAATATCCAAAGAACAAACATCCATATTAGGCTATACAAATACTTTCCTTACGAATTTTATCGCGTTTAATTTATTTTTAATACCTGACGTTTCGGGTGCTTTCCAGCTCCCATGGTCATTAACCCGGAGTATCTTAACACTGACATCGGGACGTCAGTCAACTCAGTCCCCAGTGACCATGCGAATATGCAAACGCGATAAAATTCGTAAAAAAAGTAGTTTTAATCAATGTGTGGTGTTCGCGTAAATATAACAAAGCCATTATATACAAATACTTGTTCCGTGCGGGATATGAACTCGCGGCGCTACGGGCCGTCATGCGCGAGTATAAGGCAAGCAGTGATGTGTGGATGTCGGTTGGCAGTGTTCGGTGCAGAACGGCGAGGCGCGGCTGCTGGTGCTGAGCACGGACAGCAACCGGCTGCAGGACGCCAAGCGCGGCGCCTCGCTCGAGGACGCCGTGCGCGCGCTGCCCGACTACATCAAGCTGCTGCTGCCGCAACACCTGCTCAACAAGGCACGCATCACACACATAAAAAAGTTAAAGTAAAGTTACAGCCTATATACGTCCCACTGCTGGGCACAGGCCTCCCCTCATTCCTGAGAGGGTTTTAGGGCAAGGAAGTGTCCGCCGCGCTGCCCCAATGCCCCAATGCGTGCTGGCGAACTTCACATATCTTTGAAATATTTTTTTTTCTTATTCCTCAGAGATGCAGGTTTCCTCACGATGTTTTCCTTTACCGCCGAGCACATGGTAATTAAGCACTTAAAATTGCAGCGAGCGTTAACCATCTGAGCTACCACGGCTCACACCACACACATACCACACCTTAATCAAAATTAAGTGAAAAATGGTGCACACGAAGTCGTTCAATATCTTAAATTCACATTTTCAGATTTCATCAGCGGTATTTAACCCATTTGCTGACAACTCTACTTTCGATCATTTCTATATTGCCAGTTAGAAATGTACGTAGAAGTGTAATAACTTTTAAGTATAACACATGCATTGGACCTGTTAAGAATGTTAATCAATACTCAATTCTGATCCAATTCCAAATATGTTAAAAAAATAACCTAAAATTTTTACCTACTTGTAAATTTAAATAATTATTTTAGAGCATTATAAACTTCACGCCCCTACTAAAAATGCAAACGAAATAGTGATAATAATAAAGGTAAAAAACCGCACAGTCTCCGGCTGCCCTGCTATTCCTGGCTACGGTGGCCATGGTAGCGGCGGGGCAGAAGGTGCTAAGAATTTCCGGTGGAAAGTTGCTCGCCACTTAAAACGACTCGAGCTAGCAATATTTAACGCACGCACCCTAACCCAGACATTATAAGATTGTCTCAGGTTCGAAGAGGGGAAGGACACTGTAATTCTAAAATCCGACACCTTGTTCTATTAATAATTATGTCCTCCAGAACGAATTTTAGTCACGGCGGCCAGTCTCAACGAAGACTAGCCGTCACAGAAACACTACTTATTCCCTCACTCTAATGGTCCGATGCGACGGTTATCTGACACTACCGGAGAGAGATCAGGCGCAGGAGCATCGGCTTTAAATGCTTTCCGAGGCACGGTGGTCAAACACCACCAATTTCCTTACTCCGAGCTGCTACTTAGAATTTCTTGACAAAAACACCCCAATAACAGATTTTTGGCCCGATCTGGAATTTGAACTCGGTACCTTATAATCAGCAATCGAGTTTATGACCACAAGAACAACGAGGCAATCAAATTTTTTTAGTCCTATTACCGGGACGGCAAACGTGTCTCAAGGACGTGTCGGATATATCGTCTATAAGTGTCTCATTAACAACGTTGTAAGGATTGTGTGTCGGTCAACGGAAATGTCATTTTAACTCTGCCATTCTTGTCACGCACGCATAGTTCAGACAGTCATCATCATTATCGTCATAATGACTTTATCTGTTTACACTAACACTACATTTATTTATGTAAATGATTGCTATTCTGTGGACTGTGTAGTATAATAGGCATAAAGGATCTATGCTCGGTATTTTCTTATTTTTAAGTTACATAAATCTACCAAATTTAAATTTTTAAGAATTGTAACGCGTTGAATTAATTTATTTTATAATATATTCCCCGACCTCTCTAGAGTTTTCCAGCAACCATGGTAATAGGGGACTGAGGTGTTCAACCATAGAATACTATAATACACAATAGAATGGCTGTCAACCTTATTTTATACGACGATAGGCGTCGCCGGGAGCACATACAATCAATAACGTCATATTATCACTACTACAAACCCTATTCGCTGTGTTGACAGACAGATTTTAATACATATTTTTGTAAATATCGTGCAATTTGGCATTTTCTAAATAATTTGCATGGGAAACTTGGAAATGATTGTAACATCAAAATACCATCTCGTATTGACGTTTATACGTGTGAATTGACATGTTAGTGACATTTTAGTGGCTACATGGGCTCCGCCCACTCCCCCGTGCTATTATGTATATATTATAGTATTCTATGTGTTCAACAGCTTTAAATTATTAATTTTTGATTCCATTCACGCAGAATAAACTAACAGTACTTTGAAGATGGAGTAGTTGGTAGCACAGCACCCAGCCATTAGGCATGACAGCTATATATCAAAACGTAACTAATAACGTTATGTTATCAAATATCATATCATATCATAAACCTAAGTACAAAACCGTTATCACATATCCAACCAAAACCATTTTTTTTATAGAAGAGGGGGCAAACGAGCATGCGGCTCACCCGATGTTAAGTGACTACCGCCGCCCATGTTCAACCGCAACACCAGGGGAATTGCAGGTGCGTCGCCGGCCCTTTAGAAAGGAATAAGCTCTTTTCTTGAAGGTCCCCAGGTCGTATCGGTCGGAAAAATCGCCGGTGTTAAACTATTCCACAGAGAGGTTGTACGCGGAAGAAAACTCCTTTTGGAACGTACTGTGGTGGACCGCCAAGCATCCAGATGGTGTGGATGGTATCGGGACGTTTGTCGCGTAGTGCGTTCACGAAATTTGGCGGCTGGGATTAATCCGAACAATTCTTCAGAGCACTCTCTATGGTATATGCGAAATAAAATGCAAAGAGATGCAACATCTCTTCGCAGTGCCAGTGAATCGAGCCGATCGGAAAGCACTCGGTCGTCGACGATTCCAGCCGCTCTGCGCTGGATGCGGTGACGTGGAAGGAGCTGGTACTGGGGAGCGCCAGCCCAGAGATGGGAACAGTATTCCATGTGCGGCCGAACCTGCGCCTTGTAAAGTTGCAGGCGGTGTGCCTGCATGAAACACTGTCCCGCTCTGCTGAGCACGCCAAGCTTTTTAGAGGCCAATTTGGCCTTCTCTTCCAAGTGACCACGAAACTGCATGTCACTCGATATGTCAACGCCGAGGATTCCGATACTGGCTCAGGCAACAAGGGGAGTGCCTTGAAACTGAGGAGATACGACAAAGGGTCAATAAGTAAATTTGTGTCTTCTGGGGGTTAAACTGGACTAGATTTAGTCGCCCCCAATCCGAGACTGTTCACCAAAGACTCGACTTCGACACAAGTTTGTCCCGGCACTCGGAGACGTTTTCCCGAGAAATATTGGCTCGGCCGGTGTAAAGAGCATCACCAGTGCTGTCATCTGCATAGCAATGAATGTTACGGGTTTGCAACATATCATTGATATGAAGAAGAAACAGCGTTGGCGATAGCACGCAGCCTTGTGGAACACCAGCATTAATAGGCTTGCAATCGGAGCTTGCACCGTCTACAACGACCTTGATGCTCCGATCTGCAAGAAAGCTGGTGATCCAATCGCACAATTTCTCGGGAAGCCCATAGGAAGGGAGCTTCGAGAGAAGCGTTTTGTGCCAAACCCGATCGAAGGCCTTCGCATTGTCCAAACTAACGGCCAATGCCTCCTCCTTGGACTCTACTGCCTCCGCCCATCTATGAGTTAGGTAGACCAGAAGATCACCAGCTGACCGACCACGGCGAAAACCGTATTGGCGGTCACTTATCAGCTGTTGATCCACAAGGTACCTCATGAGCTGGCAGTTTACAATAGACTCCATTGTTTTGGAGAACAAGGAGGTAATGGCGATAGGCCGGTAGTTGGACGGGTCTGAGCGGTCGCCTTTTTTTAGGGATCGGGTGGACGAAAGCCGTCTTCCATGATTTTGGGACTACGTCTAGGGAGTAGGAGTACCGGAAAAGACGCGTTAAAACCGGTGCCAACTCTGGAGCACACGTCCTCAGCACAATTGGGGGGATTCCGTCAGGCCCACTCGACTTGTGGATGTCCAGGGAGAGGAGTGCTTTGCGAACCGAGCGCTGTGTAAACTGCACTTCCGGCATGGAGCACTCACACCGCGGGATGGTCGGCGGCGTACTCCCCCCGTCATCGAGAGTCGAGTTGGACGCAAAGAAAGAGCCTAGAAGATCGGCTTTCTCCTTTGCGGTAGTGAGTCGTCCTCCCTGTGCAGAGATGGAAGAGATGGCTGACAGGAATTCCCCTGGACAGCCTTGGCGAGAGACCAGAATGCACGGGTTCCAGAAGGAAGGCGAACTAGTTTCTCGCCAATTCTGCCTATGTGCTCTGACTTTGCCTTGGCAATGACTCTTTTGAAGGACCTAGAGGCGGAATTATACTTCTTTTATATAGCGCTGGTGTTTACATCCCGGGACGCTGATGCGTCAGCCCAGGCTCGGTGGCACTCCTGCTTATAGCATGATGCTATTTTACAGGAGCGACCAAACCATGGCTGAGATTTGCCTCCAATGGGCACCACAGAGGAAGGAATAAAAAGTTCCATACCCTGAAGTACCACATTAGCGACAGAATCCGCAACAACGTTGGGATCGTCCGGCGAGAAGCAAACCCGCCCCCAAGGGTAGGATGCAAAGAAAGACCGCATCCCATCCCAATCGGCTGACCTATTGTGCCAAACACGGCGGCAGCCTGCGGAATGCAACTGCGATTTCAGCGTGAGTGGCACCACACTCCGGACAAGACAATGGTCCGAGGAGCCTAAAGGGGCTTCGACGGAAATCTGGTATCCGTCCGGGTGAGAGGTCAGCAGAAGGTCCAAAGGGGAAGGTGCATGATCCTCCACATCTGGAATCCGCGTAGGCGAAGTAACCAGTTGTGTCAGACCATAAGCCAAGGCAAAATCATGAACAGATTTCCCCGCATGATCGGTTAACCGTGAACCAAGCCTTTCGGCGTGATGGGCGTTAAAGTCGCCGAGGATCACGATCTCTGCGGAGGGGATCTGCTGTAGTAACGAATCTGTAGCCATTTGGACGTGGTCGAAGAGTCGGTCTGTTTCGGCATTACCGCTATGGGACATACGTACAACAGCAAAGCTGCCGCGTGGCTCTACCACTGTTAAATATACATACCTAACCAACATAATAAAACGAAATCGAAACGCATAACGCAAACTGTGGAACGATATCTCAAAACTGAAAACGGCCCACTAACTGATGACCATCGTTGATATTCATTACTTCTCATTCTTGCAATGATAGTTTAAATATATAAGTATAGAAATAGATGAAGCGAATATGGATATCGTTGCGATGTTTTGGTAGTTATCACACAACGGTGCACATTGCGAAATATAATATATAGTTAAAGCAATAAGGTCGAATTTTAAATAGTTAAAATTGCCTAAATTTTAAGTTTGTGTAGTTGTGAGAGTTATCAAATTTCATATGATCTTTACCTCATTAGGTACAAGGCTTAGATTTGTAAAACGTAAAACGCAAACACCGGAACGATATGCCAACACGGCCCACGAACTAAACCGATGCGATGTCCTTCATTGATATTCATTGTTTCTTGTTCTTGTGACGGTATCATAAATTCGTATAGAAAGAGAGGATTTCTGTTTTGGTAATTTTAGTTTCACACGGTACGCAATGCACATCTGGATATAATTACCTAAAGCAAAAAGGTCGAATTTCAAATGGTTAAAATTGCCTAATTTTTTAAGTTTGTGTAGTTGTGAGAGTTGTCAAATTTAAATGATTTTTAGGACAATAGACACAAGACTTGCATTTGTATGATCATATTATATTTGGTTTAGGCAACTTTTTGTTTATGTTTTTTTTTTTTATTTTTGATGGAAAGCTTAGAATTTGCTTTTTTCTAGAACGCAACAATTACGCACTTGGTCTTGGTGGCTCGTGCTCGTGCCATTCGCTAAGATACCTAATAACCTCCATTATGTTATTAATTTTTGATGTTGCGTTTGTGCATTTATTAAATATAATATAGCATAGTATAGTTTAAGTTGATTTAGACTTTTAATCATTTTTTAATGTAGACTTTCAAAATGTCGCGTAAGGCTAGTGAAATATGGTCTCACTTCGATAAAAAAGACAATTCCGACCACTTCTTCCACCGAAGCGGAATTAGCGGCTAGTGCAAATAAAAAACCTGCGGTTAATAGAGTTGAATTTGGAAATTGAATTCAGAATTCGAATTTAAAACTTTTCTGCTAGTTCTAAGCCTAGTTAAGCATGAAGGAAAACCGCCAACTTAAATAATTGTTTATAAATAAACTAACTAAAATAATTTTCTATATATGTATATAAATTATGTTGACATCTTAAGAATACACTTTAATTATAGACTTTGAAATCAGACTCTGATCCTACGTCTCAATTTGAAAAAGAATGGGTAACAAAATTAAAGAAATAAATAAGGATAGAATGAACGTAATTTTATTCACTACCCGATTATCATCCCGTGGGTGTCGTAAAAGGCGACATAAGGAAACAATTCAGGAGATGGACAGCAATTTTTTTTAGGTTTATGCCATCTAGCATCCATCCTACATACCACCTTCAATGTTTGTTCGATAAAATATCTTTACCTATACAACATAGTAGATGGCGCTATTACTGAAGTGCGCTCAGCTCAATCTTACTAAAATAAATACGTGTACCTTGGTAACTGTCTTAAATAAAATTAATATAATATTAGTATTTGAACAAAAGACCGTTGTAATTTTGTAATTGTACTACTATATACTTTATGGTATGTAATGCCCTGCGTTTGCGACTTGAATGATCGACCGAATGCCCGGTACGTACGTTGTATTTACACCCACCACTTTTTGTCATACAAAAAAATTGCGGATCAGCATTTCAATCAAAGTGTTTGGCAACCCGCTTGCCAAGCGTGGCAACTTTGGCAAATATTCCACCTGTGATGCAATGTATGAAAGTGAACGCAAGTAAGACGAAGGTTATGGTTTTTGAAAGAGAAGAAAGTAAAACGATTTGTGAAATAAGAATAGAAGGGGCGTTGATCGAGCAAGTAGATTAGTTTGTATGTTTGGGCTGCGTATTTAGCAGGGATGGGAGATATGATAAGGATATAGAACGACGAGTGAATGCGGGAAATAGAGTAAATGGGGCCCTGCACTCTATTGTGAAGAGTCAAAATGTGTCAAAAAAAGGCACGTATGGCAATTCACAATGCTGTGTTGGTCCCTACTTTAACGTATGGTAGTGAAAGTTGGGTGTGGCAGAAGAAGCACGAGAGTAGAATGAACGCAGTAGAAATGCGGTCGTTAAGGATAATGTTAGGGCTGAATCTTATTAACAGGGTAAGAAATTGTGTAATAAGAGAAGAGTGTGGTTTGCAAGATGATGTTGTGACCAGGATTAAGAAAGGAATACTTCGGTAGTTTGGTCATGTGGAAAGAATGAATGAGGAAAGAGTGACAAAGAAAATTTATGTTGCAGAAGTGAATGGGAGAGTCGGAAAGGGACGTCCTAGGCGAAAATTTATCGACCAAATTGGCGATTTATTGAAAACGGGCCAAATTAGGAGTACCCTTAACCGACCAGCATGTATGCGGAGGTGTATGTATGTGAAGGAGTCGAGAGAGGTGTGTCAGGATCGTGCCAAATGGAAGTCTGTAGTCTCTGCCTACCCCTCTGGGTGACAGGCGTGATTGTTTATGTTTATGTATATGTTATATGATACAATCTATGAGGAGGCCTATGTGTTCAATAGTGTAATTTAATAAGCTGTAACAATGACGGTATAATTTATTACTGCATAACATTGAATATACATAAAATTATATATTAACATACATGTTTAAATATTACATCTATACACAATAACATTAGAACCTCTGACTTCTAATCTAGAATAATCTATGTAATTCATAAAA
The DNA here is from genome assembly GCA_907164705.1 of Parnassius apollo. Classification (NCBI taxonomy): domain Eukaryota; kingdom Metazoa; phylum Arthropoda; class Insecta; order Lepidoptera; family Papilionidae; genus Parnassius; species Parnassius apollo. The sequence goes on from CAJQZP010000828.1 coordinate 595,258, forward strand.
TACACCTTACACTGGTAGTACAGTTTGCGGTTATGGTTCGGCTGTCGTTTGCACATTCAGTAGCAAACCATTACTGTTGATATCGATATCTGAATACGGTTTTCAATAACGATATGAAAACTAGATATCGGTTATGTAACCGTTGCAGATAAAAACTGAAAACGCCCATGCTTACCAGCTATCTTTTCTAGTGAAATTAGGATCTTTTTAATTTTAAGTCTCAGGAATCATTCTGGTTTGGAATCGTGCGTTATCTATTGCAAGGTGTTTTAGCTGTTCACATAAATAAGTACCGATATAGGTATTTCGTTATTTAAAAAATTTCATCTATAATTTGTCATTTTCACCTTTTTAGGTGGGCATAAAAGCAATATCAGCTGAAGGCAAATCGGCAAAGGAGTTCGAGTTAATATTGAAAAAGAATAATATTTACAATTCAGAGAGTAAAGGTAAGCTCACTTTAATAATACTTTATATTTTGTATTTGACTGTTTGATTTAGTATAACTGAAAAACTTAAAACACTAACCTCTTCAACTATTAAAGAGGTTTCAACACATTGTTGAAGTGATTTTATTCAAGTTTATTCAGATTTTATTCGTGCTCTGCATTCTTCTTACGATGTCATTCCTATGCTTATTGTATATTTGACAGCTAAATAATGAGAACTGCCCTAGAAGTCGCGTCATTGGCTGTTAATTTTAAAATATTTTCTTCAAGCGTATTTTTAACAATATTTTTAATTGCTAAATCAAGTAAAAAGGCAACATTGTAAAGTTATGTACACTGTACGATTGCCTGTATGTGGAAGTGTTATACGGACATAAATTGCACATGGGCTTAAAACACTTCCACTAGTTTAACAAATATCCCTAATCCTTGTATGTATTACATAGAAAAACAAGTGACTGAAGAAGATGGGGTTGGAGGTAGCGGTGAAGAAAAATCTGAAGACCCTGAATCCTGTACTGATGATGAGAAACAGTCTCGACTTAATCATGGTTTGTACTTTACTTTATTTACTTGAAAGATTTTAATATTTATTGATTTTGTTTAAAATTTGAATATTTGACTTGAGGTGTGTCTTTCTATATTAAGGGCTCAGTCTTGTAAAAACTAGTGTTATCGCAAAATTTACAGCAAACAAATACTTTTTATAGTGATTAAAAAAGGAAAAATTGAAACATATTTTACATTTGTTTAAAGTGTAGAATTTGAGATTTTCGAAACAGTTTTTTAATTTTTTTGGTGTTTAAATTAATAACTCTATTAGGCCTTAAACGTGCCTATGTTTAGGTTACATGCGCAAAAGGTCTTATTTAAGCCTTTGGTATGTAAAAATATAACAATATCAAGAAAAGTATTCAGATCACATTCATTCCCATATTGTCGACGGTAATTTAATCTAGTCACTCTTTTAGAAATGCTTTAATTTTCTTATTTGATTGAAGGGCTTAAAAAGTTGTAATTTCATGATTTTTTACTGCAAATACCTATTTTTATTAGAAGTATAAATGTAGCAAAGTCGTACTGAAACCACTTAAAATACATTGATATAAATGACAAGATATGGCCGTGCGAAAAAACTCATGAACTACCACGGAACCAGTCTTTTCACTTACGATTTTTGTTTTACCCTAGAACCTGTACAAGTACTCCCTAAATTATCGTAAAGAAATCAAAATAGCCTTATTTATTGCACCTAATTTTCAATTTGAATATCATTTTACGATTAAAAATCGTGAATTTTGTGATAAAGAAAACATTCTCATTTTCAAATTATAATAACACTTAGTCTCATATGAATAACGAATATGTAACTAAGTAAAAATATAGCATTATTCTATTTATATTATTATAATACTTACTAAAGAATAACTTTTTCATTCTACACTGTTCTACCTCTTTTGAGCCTATCCCCCCTCGATAAATCTTTAAAAAATCAGGGTTACGTCAAGTTCAGTTTTACCCCAAATTATCCAAAACCATGTCAACTTGAAGAAACGCCTAATTCCTTACCTATATTAGTAGATTTATCCCTAAAATAGTGCAAAATATCTAAAAGTGGAAACATTGCACGGACGCATTGGTGGTCGTTTTGGTGCTCCCTAAACATTTTAGCACCAATGAGTCGGTGTATTTTGTTTGTTCAATGTTCCTGTCAGACGCAGTAGTATAATAAGTCTATGATAAAATAGAACTATTTTCAAGTAAATTAAAAATAAATAAAACTAAAAAAAATACGTACTTTTTACCTATATACCATTTATAAACAAAAAGCGCGTGAAAATTCTAATAGTAATAGAAAATTCTATAAGTTGACGGCACGAGTCGTGAGCACAGATGAACTATGGTGGAGGTTGAGCCAGCGTAGGTACACTGTCCGCCAAAATTATTTGGTACCTTTGTTATTTCAATTCGTAATTGAATATTTTCTCTGACTTTTTTTCGAAATTCTGAGTCGTTAACTCCTATAAATATACGCCGTACAGTAGCTACGTATACATTAGTCGCCTCAGCACTATCATATTTTTCGCAATACCTTTCATGTAACAAAACCCTGAATAGACCATTTGTCGGGATTGTCTATTTAACACCGTAATTCTTCCTTCTCTGCATATTTAGACCAAAATCTGAATGCTCAAATTATAACAAAAAAAATAATTAACAACAAGAAATATCAAAAACAGTTAAAAACAAGAAATACACAAACAACAATTAACAACGAGGTAACACTACAATTAACAAAAAAAAAAAAACTAATTAAAAAGTTGTCACTAAAATTGCTCTCAAGTGTACGATAGTCGAATGATACGTGCGAACCCAATGATGATGAGAATCAGCTGACGAACCAATCACGTTGAGCGTCAGCGTTTTCAACGTCATATCATCGATCAATAAAAGGTGTGCTCACGACTCGTGCCGGCAATTGTATGCTGTGTTGCTCAACGTTACTTTACCTCTCGCTCGCATGGTTGATCTCTTTCCTTCGCGCAGCTCTTATGGACTGAGCGCAGCATATCGTGAAAGTTGCTCTATATATATATATATATATATATATATATATATATATATATATATATATATATATTATTTTTATTTAATTGTACATATTAGTTCTAGTTTTTAGTGTATTATTGTTTATATTAGTATTAGTGTATTTGACTTTGATTTTTATATTTGGTGAATTTCAATTTATTACTGAAAGAAATAAACGGTAAAAGATGAATAGAAAAAGAAGAAATATCCTTGTGTCAGTAAAAAGAAATCTAAGTCAAGAGTTGGAGTGATGAAAAGAAACAGACTAAGCAGGTATGTTGAATACTACCTAGGTATAGGTAAATAATATTGATATAAGTATAATAAGTATATTTTGAGATATTATTTATTGTATTATTTATACATATATTAAAACAGTAACTGGACTGATTCTGTATATTATATATATTTATTGAGAATTCTTATTTTGTTGATCACTATCGACATTGATGACGAATCATTGATTAGAAAATCTCTTGTCTATTTGTACGTATGTGCACGCATCACGTAAAAACTACTGGACCGATTCTCTTGAAATTTCGCACGCAGCTTTCTTAAGGGCCATGTCAACATCTAGGGTAATTAATAAACATTAATTTATACCGGAAAATGCAACGTTCGTCTCTATTATAATAGAATTCATTAAAATAATATTATTTTTATTTTGTTTGAATTGTCAGTAATTTATTTACGTGACCTTTATTCTTTTCAATAATGTCAGCGTCACACGTCTAGTGATCGTCAACCGATGTCAAATATTAGCAAGCCCCCCAGTAAATGATAATATGCCTGGTAAAATTTTCTGTTGTTACCTTTTTTGATTAAAATATATACGCTATACATATAATACTTTTCGTTTTAGTGATCAAGAGAACAAACCTCAATGTTATTCGAAAAGTATTTTAATACCAACTAATGGTTCAAAGGAAACAAAAGAACAAGATGCAGCCAATAAACCCTCAAAATTAAAACTATATATATATATATATATACATATATATATATATATATATATATATAAAAACTTGTTCATTTTAGAGCCAGCCATCTGCACGTAAAAAGGGTGATGGGTGATGAGTTCGATTTCGATGTAGAACTTGAAGACATGTGTAATAACAAAGAGGATTTTGATTTAGTGGGGCGTAGATTTGTCTTTATTAGATACTTCTTTCTTTCTCTGCAAGCAGTTGCTGATCAGTTATGAATTATTGGGATGAAGATTTTCAAATTTAAAATGCATCGGTGAGACCATAAAAGGATTTATTCCAACGTTGTGCTTGAAATTCCAATTATGTAACGCAGAATTTAATATAAGCACTGACTGACCGATGCTAATTACGGCGTTAATCATGGTATTATCGCGGGCACGATCAGTATTGGTTGTGGTCTCGAAAATTTGAACGACTTAGGGGCAAACACTGATATACCCGCTGTCAAAACAATTGTACAATAAAACAAGCCAAGTTGTTTATGACTGGTTTCAAAAAAGGGCAGAATAAGAAATGTCGGAGGCAGGAAAAGAGAAAGCAAAACACGCTAAAGAAATTAAATGCGTTGACAGTGGTGGAAATACCATGATAACGGTAATTGCTGATGGCTGCTGGTCAAAAAGATCATTTCGCAATAATTATGTTGCTTCTTCTGGTGCAGCGGCAATTTGGCCAATATGGCGCATCTGTCGAGCACTTCCCGAAGTACTTCCAGACTACTTCCTGTTGTTCATTAAAATGACTATTTCCAAAACATTTTGTATAAAAGGTATATTAAAATCATTTCAAATTAGTATCACTTGCGAAGTAAACCTGTATTCAAGTTATACATAATCTGATAGTTTTTAATAAAGTTTCCCATGGAAACATGGAAAATGAAAGTAAGAAAAGTGTTTTTTCCCCAATTTTCTGCAAAGGTGTAATAATTATAAATTAAAGCCTTTATTCCAAGTACTATTAGTTTTACTTGTACGTCCAAATCATATTTAATTGGTAAAAAAATTTTTTTTTCATAATTTTTTTGTTTACGACAAGGTCAAGAAAGGCCTCACTTAGATCTACTCGACATCGGGACAAAAAATAAGGAGGTTCACAAAAAAAAAACAAAAAAAACACTATTAAATCAAATTTAGACAAAATCAATCATGCAGATATATATATATATATATATATATATATATATATATATATATATATATATATATATGTTATATATATATATATATGTTATATATATTATATATATTATATATAGGTATGTTACAAATAGTTTGCTATTACTCGACGCCATATTATGTTGTTTGACAGATGCGCTTATTATTTGAGACGCCAGAATATGGCGTTTGGACAGACGAGGGGTTCGGAATCTAAAATAAATAATGTATAATATGTGCTCGTGCAGCTAATAATAAAACCGAGCCCAATGAACATACATGCTAAAAAATTGTGTAGTAATCCCTACAAAAATGTAAAAGTTGATAAGATCGAATGTAGAAATCACCTATTAAGAAATTTATTTACTAAATTGCGCCTTTTTATAAAAGTCACTCAAACCCCCCTTCAACAAAAAACATTGTACGTGCAATAAAGTTAAGAAAACATGCAGAAGATTTTCAAAACGTAAAGATATCTAATCTAAACGCAGATATTTACAGTGCTTTACACCACGCCTTAGGAAACCATACTAACTGTATAGATCAGATATGTTCTGCAATTGACAAACTTGATATAGACGTGGCTATGAGCACTTAACCCTATAGAGACGTAATACAAGGCGACCCGAACCTGTCAACTCGTCAATGACTAAGTTTTGTTTTATAGTCACTGATATATTTCGGAACACTTTTGTTTCCCGCCAGTTGCGACCAACAATTAGAACCGAAGAGACGGCTTACATTGAAAATATAAATTAAAATCAATTTACGGCATCATGTCTTGTTGTGCCGTTAAATGGTGCGGAAACAACAGTAAAACATGTAGTGTAACAACAAACAATATTACTTTTAATCGGTAAGTACATTTTTTTATTTTACCAAAATATTTTCAACATTTTTATTACGCAACGAGGGTCAAGTTAAACTGGACGGCCGCCACGCGTCACTCCCCGTTTGCATTTACTGCAAACATGTATGTGTGTCTCTCCTTATCATAATTAGCCTCGTGACGCTAATGACTATTGCAGTGCCGTATATTTATTTTGTATTGTCGATAATTATCCACAAAATGATTATTGTATTTAGATATCGTTGTTTTGGATTAAAGTATTACTAAGAGTAGTAGATTATTATTTACTACCTTTAGTAATACTTTATAATATTAATTATAATGTGTATGAGCTTTGGATAAGTACGATAACAATGATATTTTATTTAAACTGTATGATTTTTTCCCTATAAGTTTCCAAAAGATGGTAATATGAAAAACAAATGCATAACCGTTACAAAAAGAGAAAATTTGATTCCATCAAAATATAGCGTCATGTGCTCAAAACATTTTACTGAGGATTGTTTTTTGATGACAAACAAGAAGCGGCGACTAATGAGAAGTGCAGAACCTACGCTGTTTTTGCCTCAGATGCAATACCTGTATAAAGGCTTTAGTGTCATTAAAATAAAATGAAGATTTTCATATTCTACAAAGATAATGGAGGGTTAATTTATCCCTCACAAATGGTCGTTAAAATATGTCGGCCTTGCGAGTCCGTAATCAAGAAAGATTTTATTAATAGTGACTCTAAAGGAAAATCACCGCTGAACTGTTGCCCCATAAAGCTCTTAGCAGCTTTACAGAAGAACAATTATTCCACACATCATCAATTTTACGCCGAAGAAACCAATCATATTATTGATTTAAAAGTGTAATGAAGAAATATATTGACACAAGAATTACATTTATACTTAAAAATCAAAAATTGGAAGGAAAATGTGCAGTTAGGAGAATATATACAAAATTAATTCATTTTAAAAATCAATAATAGCACTTAATAAAATAAATATATAATAAATAAACATGAAAATCTTTTTTATTCTCTTTTCGATCTCTCCGTACTGTCTCGTAGTGCCTCGACCTTGAGCCGAACTATCTTGCGTATCTCCTACGGGGCCTTTTTTTATAGGATGGGGTGACAAACGAGCACACAGTACATATGATGGTAAGTGGTTGCTGTGGCCCATAGACATCTACATCTGTCCTCGATTACGAATCAAAATGCAGATGCGTTGTCAGCCACGGGGAATGGAATGCCCCGTTTCCAATAAAAAGGGTCATCGGTTCTCTACACTCACCATACGAAACACAGCATAAAGCTACTTTTTTATTCTGCTATTCTGTGAGAGCGTGGTCCTTCCCCGGTCGAGCCGACCCAATCATGGTACAACTATACTACTAATATAACTGAAGCTTGGCTCTACCACGTATTAAATGTTTTAATTTTTTATGTTAAAGTAATTTTATGTTAAAGTTCAACAAATCACTAAAAGTTTATTTTAAACTCCTTTAATTTAATCTTGAATTTTTTTCGAAGTTGGCATTTATATTTTACCTGTAGTTGGCATTTATATTTTGACTGCTTGAAAAGTTAGTACATTTAAAATTGCATTTCTTAGTTGCACAGAAAAATTGAAGTCACAGTCAAAAGCTAGTTACTGATACTGAAAGTATGTATTAAAAAGCGAAAAAGTTTATCAATATCGATAGAAAGCATAAATTCATTACAATGCACGCCCTAGCGATCGTGTTCGGAATCTCGTCCGAATAGTTAGTAGTTGGGAGTACTTCGCAGCGATCACAACTCCCCCCGCACCGCAACTAGTTGACAAAATTGTTTTCTTTTAAATTCGCATGTGTATTACTTCTCTATAGGGTTAAGTGCTCGTTTAAAAATGAGTCAACCCATTTCATATTTGGCGTCGTACGCGAAAAGCCTGATTTTTGATGTGGATGGCAACATAGCTGAATCATTTAACTCCGTAATAGCAGAATATGTTGGTGGTAAGAGGATAAATTAGACATTGAGAAACTCTTATCAAGAGAGATGTTCAGCTGCTGCTATTTCGTTTAATACAAAAAAAAAATCATTCACTGCAGTCAACAGGGTTATATTCAACAAACCATCAGGTAAATATGCGAGAATTTACGAGACACACAAACATACACAAAAAATAAATATACTAGACAGTTTAGAAAAAGTTTCGCGCTGTTTCTTGACATGCCCGAAGAAGTGTTTGAGGTTGCAAAACAACTGTTTTTAAAAGAATTAGAAATCACTATAGAAGAACGAGATAATATAAAAAAAAACACTTTGCAACAGAGCCATAGTCAAGATTGGATTGAGAAAAAAAAAAGAGGCTGACAGCATCAATATTTAATGATTTCTTATATTTACGCGAACACTACACATTGATTAAAACTACTTTAACAGATTTTATCGCGCATCAATATTTTGAAAAATTTGTAAAATAAAAAATAATATTAGCTGTACACCACTAGTAAAATCAATAGTTACCTCCATAGAATATAACAGTGGTAGAGCCAAGCGGCAGCTTTGCTGTTGCACGTATGGTCCGGCTCAAACCGGGGTGGTACCACGACCTCACAGAATACCGGCGTGAAGTGGAAGCTCTGCTTCCGCGTTTCGTCTGGTGAATGCAGGTGGCCGGAGTCCCAAATCCCCCCCCCCATCAACATGGTAGCGGAATTAAATAATGATTGACTGACTACCCCAGGAGGGTACCAGCACCCCTGGAGAATCCCTCGCTGAGCATACACGACCATGTTTCTCCACTTCTGAGCGTGGGTGCTCAGGCTGCCCCGCGTATTCTGGGGGGGGGGGGAATTCCGCTCAAGACTACAACTGCTCGAGGCAAACGGAGCAACAAGACCAAGGCGACCCCTGCCACGCTGTCCGTGAATTTCTGCAATATCAGGGGACTTCACTCTAACCTAAACGCCGTCCACTACCATCTCGAGACGGCGAGGCCGGCTCTGCTCTTTCTGACCGCGACGCAGGTGTCAACTCCGGCTGATGTCTCGTATCTCTCCTACCCGGGGTACAAACTGGAACACTCCTTTGTGCCTCGGGCTGGAGTTTGCGTTTACGTCAGAGAGGACATCTGTTCTCGACGCCTCGGCAGACTTGAAGGTTCGGACTTGTCCATCCTTTGGCTACGCGTAGACAGCGACGACCATCCGCGCGTCTACGGGTGCCTCTATAGCTCCCATAGCGGTAATGCCGAAACAGACCGACTCTTCGACCACGTCCAAATGGCTACAGATTCGTTGCTACAGCAGATCCCCTCCGTAGAGATCCTCGCCAAGGCTGTCCAGGGGAATTTCTGTCAGCCATCTCTTCCATCTCTGCACAGGGAGGACGGCTCACTGGCCCATACCGCAAAGGAGAAAGCCGATCTTCTGGGCTCTTTCTTTGCGTCCAACTCGACTCTCGATGACGGGGGGAGTACGCCGCCGACCATCCCGCGGTGTGAGTGCTCCATGGCGGAAGTGCGGTTCACACAGCGCTCGGTTCGCAAAGCACTCCTCTCCCTGGACATCCACAAGTCGAGTGGGCCTGACGGAATCCCCCCAATTGTGCTGAGGACGTGTGCTCCAGAGTTGGCACCGGTTTTAACGCGTCTTTTCCGGTGCTCCTACTCCCTAGGCGTAGTCCCAAAATCTTGGAAGACGGCGTTCGTCCACCCGATCCCTAAAAAAGGCGACCGCTCAGACCCGTCCAACTACCGGCCTTTCGCCATCACCTCCTTGTTCTCCAAAACAATGGAGTCCATTGTAAACTGCCAGCTCATGAGGTACCTTGAGGATCACCAGCTGATTAGTGACCGCCAATACGGTTTTCGCCGTGGTCGGTCAGCTGGTGAACTTCTGGTCTACCTAACTCACAGATGGGCGGAGGCAGTAGAGTCCAAGGGGGAGACATTGGTCGTTAGTTTGGACATTGCGAAGGCCTTCGATCGGGTTTGGCACAAAGCGCTTCTTTCGAAGCTCCCTTCCTATGGGCTTCCCGAGAAATTGTGCGATTGGTCACCAGCTTTCATGCAGATCGGAGCATCAAGGTCGTTGTAGACGGTGCAAGCTCCGATTGCAAGCCTATTAATGCTGGTGTTCCACAAGGCTGCGTGCTATCGCCAACGCTGTTTCTTCTTCATATCAATGATATGTTGCAAACCCGTAACATTCATTGCTATGCAGATGACAGCACTGGTGATGCTCTTTACACCGGCCGAGCCAATATTTCTCGGAAAAACGTCTCCAAGTGCCGGGACAAACTTGTGTCTGAAGTCGAGTCCTTGCTGAACAGAGTCTCGGATTGGGGACGACTAAATCTAGTCCAATTTAACCCCCAGAAGACGCAAGTTTGCGCGTTAACCGCTAAAAAGAACCCCTTTGTCGTATCTCCTCAGTTTCAAGGCACTCCCCTTGTTGCCTCAGCCAGTATCGGAATCCTCGGCGTTGACATATCGAGTGACGTGCAGTTTCGTGGTCACTTGGAAGAGAATGCCAAATTGGCCTCTAAAAAGCTTGGCGTGCTCAGTAGAGCGGGACTGTATTTCATGCCGGCACACCGCCTGCAACTTTACAAGGCGCAGGTTCGGCCGCACATGGAATAGTGTTCCCATCTCTGGGCTGGGGCTCCCCAGTACCAGCTCCTTCCACTTGACCGCATCCAGCGCAGAGCGGCTCGAATCGTCGACGACCGAGTGCTTTCCGATCTGCTCGATTCACTGGCACTGCGAAGAGATGTTGCATCTCTTTGCATTTTATTTCGCATATACCATGGAGAGTGCTCTGAGGAATTGTTCGGATTATTCCCAGCCGCCAAATTTCGTGAACGCACTACGCGGCAAACGTCCCGATACCATCCACACCATCTGGAAGCTTGGCGGTCCACCACAGTACGTTTCAAAAGGAGTTTTTTCCGCGTACAACCTCTGTGGAATAGTTTACCACCGGCGATTTTTCCGGACCGATACGACCTGGGGACCTTCAAGAAAAGAGCTTACTCCTTTCTAAAGGGCCGGCAACGCACCTGCAATTCCCCTGGTGTTGCGGTTGATCATGGGCGGCGGTAGTCACTTAACATCAGGTGAGCCGCATGCTCGTTTGCCCCCTCTTCTATAAAAAAAAAGAATACTATAATACATACATAATAGAACGGGAGAGTGGGCGGAGTCCGCGTAGCCACTAAAATGTCAATTCACACGTACGAGTATAAATGTCAACTCGAGATGTGTTTTGACGTTACAATCGTTTCCAAATTTCGCATGCAAATTATTTAGAAAATGCCAAATTGCACCCTATGTACAAATAAATATGTATTAAAATTTAAACGATTTTTTAATGATGATCTTGAACATTAATCAAAAGTCTAAAATGTGTAAATTTATTCAGTCTGTCAACACAGCGAATCGTGTTTGGTGGCGCCAAGCCTCGTACAAAAGAGAGTTGATAGCCATTCTATTGTGTATTATAGTATTCTATGGTTACCTCAAAAGATTTATTACACATATTATATTGTAGCAGCCAGATTAATCAAACCTAAACGGGAATAAATAATATATACTCCGCTGCTACCATAACGCGGAAGGCGAGAATAAATAAAAAAAACATTTTATTTCCTAATTATTCTTGGCTACTGAGATACTGCGGACTGTATATAGATAATTTGACGTTCTTATAAAGAAACAAGAAGCAGCCGCAAATATCATTCAGCGCCACACCGACTTCACACGCCGCTATCGTCACGTATCCGTCGACCAATGGTGAGCCGTTTCTTCAACGCCGCAGTCCGTTTCCTCTTGCTGTTCCGGAGCTGTATTCCGCACCGCCGCCGCCCGCCGACTACGCGTGCGCACCGATCTGCATGTCTTATATAGCCCGGTCCAGCGACGTAGCTTCGTGAACAACAAACAAGTCTCACGCCGGGAAACGAAACGTAGATAATTGTATATTTTAAATAGTTTTCATTGGTCATAAAATAAGCAATATAATTGGCTAGGCGAAATATTAATTGTTACCATTGGCAAATCAATAGTGAGCCAGCCATATAAATATAGGCAAGGTTGATGCAAAATATATTCCATTCCGAATCCCATTCGACAGTACATTCATAAACATAAACAGTAGTTTCATTTCTCCACCTTGAAGAAAACCACTCGGAGTCTGTTAATAGTGGACAGTTCATCTCCACTATTACAGTGGTGACCCCGTACGAACACCGAGGGGGGAAGATCCGGTACGAACACCAAGAAGGAACACCCTGCGACGTACCACTACTATTGCACGAACACCGCGAAGGAAACCCGTACGAACACCGAGAAGGAAGACTTCAGTTTATATAAAATCAGTGTAATCAAGCCGTCATTATGGAGCAGGAGGCAAACACATATACATCAAACCCGGTAAAGGAACCAGAAATCGCCGGTATATCTCTATCGTTAAGAATACCACCGTTTTGGAGAGACAAACCACGACTTTGGTTCGTCAGTTTTGAAGCCGCAACGAATGGTTTAAAGAAGAGCCAAGCGCAATTAGCACAGATGGTGATAGCCCAACTTGAGAAACAAGACATCGAACAAATTGCGGACCTGTTGTACAACCCACCAGCAGTCGACCAGTATAATTCACTGAAGGATCGTCTGATCTCCGCATACGAAGAATCCGACAGTCGACAGCTACAAAAACTTCTATCAGAAATAGAACTTGGAGACCAGAAACCCACACAACTCCTACGCAAAATGCGTACTTTGGCGCGAGATAAAGTTCCGGATTCAACACTACGGCTAATGTGGGTAAACCACCTACCACCACATATTCGATCGGTAATAGCAGTCAGCGAAACATTCAGCACGCAGACGAAGCTCGACGAACTGGCACTCCTGGCGGACAAGATGATCGAAAACAGCAGTAGCTCACACATATCGATCATCGAAGGCACTTCAACAAAGGCCAATGATACCCAGTTTCTTCTCGAAGAAATTCGGAAGCTATCATTCGAAGTCGCCGCGCTCAAAGCTTCCCAGCATCATACCTTTTACCAGCAACAGTACAACCAGCGCAATCAGCAACACCGAAGATCACCTTTTCGTCGCAACCGCTCTGCAAGTAGAAGTCGAATAAGCTCAACATCAAGATCCCCTTACTGCTACTATCATCGACGTTTCGGGGTCGAGGCAAGAAAATGCACAGCACCGTGTACATTCAAAAATGAAAATACGAATACGGAAAACTAACTAGTACGCTCGATGCGACGGGATCCAGCGTAACAGCAAAGTCCTACCGTCTTTTCGTCACCGATAAAAAAAGCAAGCTTACTTTCCTTATCGACACCGGAGCAAATATCTCAGTGTTACCGCCGAAGCAAGGACAGAAGTTGAAGCCACTAGATTTTCAACTCTATGCAGCAAACAATACGGTTATTCCTACATATGGAGAAAAAACAATGGAACTTGATTTTAATCTACGCCGACCATTCAAATGGAGATTTATCGTCGCTAAAGTCAGCAAACCAATCATCGGTGCTGATTTTCTTCAACATCACCAGTTGGTCGTCGACATCAAAAATAGAAGAATCATCGACGGGAAAACCAATCTTGCATCTCAGTCTTTTGTACAAGCAACCAATCTGCCCACAATAAGAAGCATAGATGTGCAACAACCGTATCACAAGATCCTCGAAGAATACCCTGGTATCACAAGAATAACTTCAATGAAATTAACACCGAAGAACGACGTTGAGCATTTCATCGACACCAATGGACCACCACTTCATTGTCGTGCACGTCCAATCGCACCACACCTATACGAGCAAGTTCGAAAGGAATTCGAAAACATGATTGAGCAAGGAATATGCCGTCCAAGCAAAAGCCCTTGGTCATCACCACTTCACATTGTACCGAAGAAGAACGGAGAATTACGAGTTTGTGGAGATTACAGAAGACTGAATTCTATTACCACTCCTGACCGCTACCCAATACCGCGAGTCAGGGATTTCACTCATCAACTATCAGACAAGACTATATTCTCCACCATCGATCTCAACCGAGCTTACCAACAAATAAGAGTCCGCGATGAAGACATAGAGAAGACAGCAATAATTACCCCAATGGGATTATTCGAATTCCCAAGAATGATCCCAGGATTAAAGAACGGAGGTCAAACTTTCCAAAGATTCATACACGAAGTACTTCATGGACTGGATTTCGTTTTCGCATTTATTGATGATCTCCTTGTTGCAAGCCCTGATAAAGAAACGCACGAAACCCATCTACGCACCGTGCTACAGCGATTAGAAGACAACGGAATCACAATCAACCCTTCGAAATGCATATTTGGACAGCAAGAAGTTCAATTTCTTGGTTTCACCGTCAGCAAGGAAGGAATAAAACCGCCTGCCGAAAAAGTCAGAGCAATCATCGATTATGCAAAACCTAAAACTATCGAAGAGCTAAGGCGTTTTCTCGGGATGATAAATTTTTACAGAGAACACATACCTAAAGCCGCTGAAATCCAAGCACCACTTCACGCCTACCTTCACAACACGAAGAAAAAAGATAAAACGTCAATCGAATGGAACGATGAAGCCACGAAGGCATTTGAAGCTTGTAAAATTGCGATCCAAAATGCAGCTTTACTCGCTCACCCATCACACGAAGCAACCCTTGCTATCTTCAGCGACGCATCCGATCTCTCAGCAGGAGCAGTTCTCCAACAATACAGCAATGGGAAATGGCAACCACTTGGATATTTTTCGAAGAAGTTCTCCGATACTCAACGTAACTACAGTACATTCGACCGAGAGCTACTCGCTATTTACATGGCTATCAAGCACTTCAGAAAAACGTTCGAGGGTCGAAACCTGATCGTTTTTACCGACCACAAGCCATTAACATATGTACTTCCAAAGAAACCATCACTATCGGAAACACCACGAAGAGCAAGACAACTTATTTTCATAAGTGAATTCACGACCGACATACGTCACATCAGTGGAAAGGACAACATAGTTGCCGACGCACTCAGTCGCGTACCAATCGACAGTGTAACGTGCCCTACATCAATCGACTATCATAAGATCGCCGCAGCACAAGACAGAGATAGTGACAACATAAAACATCTAGCGAAGCAAGGTAACTTGTCCATCAAGCAAGTTACAATGCCAATGACGCATCTACCTATATACTGTGAAGCCTCAACGACAACCATGCGACCATACATACCAGAAGAATGTCGTCGCGAAGTCTTCAATGCACTGCACAACATTAGTCATCCAGGTGTTAGAACAACAAGAAAACTCATCACTGAAAAATTCTTTTGGCCTGCAATGCAAGCGGATGTTGGCAACTGGGCGAAGCAATGCATTCAATGCCAAAAATGCAAAGTTCAAAGGCATACATCAAGTAGTCTAGCTACATTTCCACCCACGGAGAGATTCGAACACTTGCACGTTGACATCGTTGGACCATTACCTACTTCACCGCAAGGACATCGTTATCTCGTAACAATGATCGACAGAACAACAAGATGGCCAGAAGCAATACCTACCGATGATACTTCAGCCGAATCCGTCGCGAAGATAATTTATGAAAATTGGATTACTCGTTTCGGATCACCTAAAACCATCACAACGGATCAAGGAAGGAATTTCGAAAGCAACCTATTCCTCAAACTTCTTCAAACTATGGGAATACAGAAGACGCGTACAACAGCATACCATCCTCAGTCAAACGGAATAATCGAACGATGGCATCGTACATTAAAGACTGCACTCAAAACTCGTTTATCTCAACATACAAAGTGGATTGATGAGCTACCTACAGTGCTACTCGGACTACGAGCAACACCGCGTGCAGACACTAGTCTTAGCGCCGCTCAGCTAACCTACGGCTGCAGCATAAGGCTGCCGTGTGACTTCTTCAGTTCAGCAGCGTCAAACAAACAAGAAATGGATTACGATTTCGTAACTAAACTTCGAGAATCAATTAACAAAGCCTTATCGTTGAAATGCACCGAAATGCAATCACACAGAAATAATAAATCAGTATTCATTCACCAAGATTTGAAAACATGCAAACAAGTTTTTGTAAGAAACGACGCAATGAAAAAACAATTTCAACCTACCTACGATGGACCGTATAAAGTATTAGAGAGAAATAGCAAGACTTTTAAACTACAAATACCCGGAAGGAAATCTACGATTATATCGATCGACCGACTAAAGCCTGCCTATATTATTAACGAGGATACTGCAGAGGATTCATCATCATCATCAAAACCACCAGCGAGGAAGCTTGAAACTTCATCATCTACATCAACCCAGTTGAAACCTATTTTAAAAACTACGAAATACGGGCGAGTCGTCAAGCCTCCGGTACGCTTTCGCTGGGGGGAGAGTGATGTAGCAGCCAGATTAATCAAACCTAAACGGGAATAAATAATATATACTCCGCTGCTACCATAACGCGGAAGGCGAGAATAAATAAAAAAAACATTTTATTTCCTAATTATTCTTGGCTACTGAGATACTGCGGACTGTATATAGATAATTTGACGTTCTTATAAAGAAACAAGAAGCAGCCGCAAATATCATTCAGCGCCACACCGACTTCACACGCCGCTATCGTCACGTATCCGTCGACCAATGGTGAGCCGTTTCTTCAACGCCGCAGTCCGTTTCCTCTTGCTGTTCCGGAGCTGTATTCCGCACCGCCGCCGCCCGCCGACTACGCGTGCGCACCGATCTGCATGTCTTATATAGCCCGGTCCAGCGACGTAGCTTCGTGAACAACAAACAAGTCTCACGCCGGGAAACGAAACGTAGATAATTGTATATTTTAAATAGTTTTCATTGGTCATAAAATAAGCAATATAATTGGCTAGGCGAAATATTAATTGTTACCATTGGCAAATCAATAGTGAGCCAGCCATATAAATATAGGCAAGGTTGATGCAAAATATATTCCATTCCGAATCCCATTCGACAGTACATTCATAAACATAAACAGTAGTTTCATTTCTCCACCTTGAAGAAAACCACTCGGAGTCTGTTAATAGTGGACAGTTCATCTCCACTATTACAATATATTATATATGGAAAATAAAATGAGGAAAAAGCAATACTGTAGCTGTCCCGTCTGGAAAAAATAAAAATTTCAAAAGGTAGACTTTATGTTCACAAGACGTTTTTTTTCTTGGCTGCTACTCCTGATGACATTTTCAAGGATGAGGAAGAAGAAACAAGCGTTCTGGAGGTTAAATGTTCTTTTGCTGCCAAAGATGCACCCTGAAGACGCCATTAAAGAAAAAAATAACCTTTTGGAAATACGACAAAAACATTCAAAGTAGATAAAAACCACAACTATTACTACCAATTGAATATAACAGAACAAAATATTTGCGTGTTTACAGTTTGGACTAGTGAACATCATATGATGAAAGTAGAATATATAGAACGCGATAAAGAGTTTAGGGAAACAAAAATGCTGCCCCCTTTGACAAAGTTTTATATCACAGTTGTCTGCTTCAAGAATTAATTGTTTCGCGCCTTGAACGTTTTATTCCGATAAAAGACCCACCGTATATAATAGAAGCAATAGAAAATAAAAAACAAAAAAAATTCCCAAAAAGTTAACCCCTACACAATATTACACCACCCGAAAAAAATTCCTTACTTTAATTCTGTAACATTAATGCTGTAACAAACTAAATAAATAAATATTTGTGTATTCAGTTATTCTTTTGTTTGATTTTTTTATCAACTGCCTTCCATTTTTACTTCTCTATACGATTTCGAAAAAAAAACAGGTACAAGCGTTATTTGTATGTATAGTTTGTATAAAAATAATCATTTATATCCGATATCATTGTCAATCATGTTATTAAACTACAGACCGATTTCTCTGCTACCAATAATTGCTAAAGTATTCGAATCACTTCTCTGTTCTATTTTATCCTGGCAAATAAAACATTTTATTACGACTCAACAGTTCGGGTTCGTAAGGAGTCGTTCGACTGCGTCGAACCTTGCTGAATTTGTGTCAGATATTAGTTAGTCTGTGGACAAGAACAATCAAGTTGACACTATTTACACCGACTTCAGCAAGGCTTTTGACAGAGTTGACCATAGTGTTCTGCTGTCTAACCTGACAGAGTATGGTTTCGGGGATAGATTACTTAATTGGTTTTCTTCCTATTTATCAGGTTGAGTGGCAAGTGTAGTCGTTGAAGGTTTTACTTCTGATCCACATTTAGTTCTTTCAGGCGTACCCCAAGGCTCTCATCTTGGCCCTACTCAACTTAACATATAATATAACTCTTTATAAATGATATAGTCTCGGTTTTAAAGTACATACTCAAAGGTCTATCTTTTTGCAGACGACTTAAAACTTTGTAAAGAAATCCATTCATCCTCTGATCTTCAGCTTCTTCAGGAAGATGTTGATAATCTGGCAAACTGGGTTGAACAAAATTGAATGGAGCCAAATGTCGATAAATGTTATTTTATTAGATTTTCACGTCAAAGGTTGCAAGCACCACCTTCGTACCACGTCAATGGAAAACAACTTAAAGAGGTAGATTCTATATTTCTATATCTTCGCTTTCACAAACACATTGAAGACGTAACGTGTAGGGCCTTCAAGATGCTAGGATTTGTAATTCGTAACTGTAACGAACTAAAATTAGGTACAAAATTTTTATTATATAACGCATACGTTCGTTCGATTTTGGAGTATGTATTGCAGTCCGGTTTGGTCACCACACTACGAAGTGTATATTAAGCGACTAGAGCGTGTGCAGAAAAGATTTTTATGGTATGTGTCATTTCAATCCGGTCTAGCTAAGCAGTTGCCTTCGTACGCTGATAGACTTTCAAAAATCAAAATTAAAAGCTTAAAAAATAGGAGGCTTATATTGGATCATTTGTTTTTATATAAAATTGTAAGAGGTGGTCTGGATTGCCCTGGACTGTTGGAACAGGTTCGCCTTAATACACCCTATAAACTCTCGCGAAAAGGGAAATACACACCATTTGCTACCAAGGAATCCAAAAGCAATCTCGGCCATTACGCGATCATGAACAGGCTGCAATGACAATACAATGAGCTCCAGAAAAAAACGGACGTAGACATTTATTCAAATAGCCTCTCTAAATTCAAAAAAATACTTCTAGGTGCAAGTTTGAGTACGGAATAATTTTGGATTGTTTAGTTTTTGTTATAAAAATGTAATAAGTAATATTTAAAAATTAATAAAAAATACTTTTTAATCAAACATTAAACACTCACATTTGCATGTCGTGGCAGCCTGTAATTGAATCTGCACTTAGCTTCAATATTAGATAATAGCTTAAGAATTTATTGTTTTTGATGTAAGATTTGTTGGCTGTCCTTAATAAATAAATAAATATGAAGGGAGGAGCTGGAATCATGTAGCTTAACCACATTTAATACAAAAAAAAAATCGAAAATAGAATAAAAATTTACTGATTCTTCATACATGTACGAGTTAGAGTCGAAATTTGTATGAAGAGGCAGTATTTTTTTTCCTTCGGTTGTACATACCCTTTTTAAACCTATACCCCATATATATTACTAAAAACGACATTTATGAAATATAAAAAGGTTAAAAAATTAGTAAGTTATATATTTAATGAAGTAGAGCAACTTTCGCCTGTGATCTCAAACGTACTTACGCAAGGGGGAAAGTAAATTAGCAAAGCTAGACGGAAGCCTGAATAATATCCATTTTAAACTAGCAGTGGACTTCTGAAGAGCTGTAATAATGATTAATGATGATAAGATTTACTTAAAAAATTATACTATTCATTGTGAATATCCACATCATGAGAAATGGGGTTGTGTCACTGCCTTGATATATTTGTGAATATTTAATGGTCACTGATCGATATATTTTTACTTAAATAATATACATGTAAATAATAGAGCACACAGTTCACCTAATGACTTGTGAACGATGCGGCACACTGGCATCCACATTCATCCTCAATTAGGAAACAAAAAGCAAATGTGTTGTTACCTCTGAGAACTAAGATACAATGCTTCGTTTCTAGTAAAAAGGGTCTCTGGTTCTCTACACCCAACATATAAAATACAGCAAAAATATTTTACGATGGTATTCTGTAGTGCTGGGGCCACACTAACAAGAAATGCCGTTAATTATCGCGTTAATGGATGTTGAATGTAGGTGTGGCCACGAGTTAACGCGATAATTTAAGAACGGCATTAACAATGCCGTTTCACGTTTGGTGATAACTCGAGTGGCGGTACATCATAGGATTAACGCACGACTTAACGCGTTGAAGCGGCCACACTACGATGCTGTGCACAACTGTGCACGGTGAGTGCAACGGGGTTGCACGTATGGCTAAGATGGAGTGGTATAAATAAAAAGTTACAACGTTTCTCGAGATTCTGCAAACAGAGATATGTTTGTGGGATCCAAGACTCAAAAGTTTTAAAAATCGTACATCGTAAAATGATGCTTGGCGATGAATTATGAAATTATTATCTTTTCAAACATCTAATGAAGATATTAAAAAAAAAAGAAGAAGGAAAGCCTAATGGGTTTTTCTTCGTTTGGCAATGATAAAATATATTCAAATAATAAAAATGTACACCCATCAAATATAGAGTTGCAGCGTCAACGTCCATCTTGCTTAAAATTCAAGGAGTTATATAACAATTTCAGAATTCAAGGAATTATAAAACAATTATACATCAATACAAGGAATTATATAACGCCAACTTTAATGCCGTTTAATGGCATAGATATTGAAACGCCTTTGACCGTTCAAGTGTATTCACTCACTTTATCGCGTTAAATTTAAGGAAATAATTGTTGCGTTTATGGGCATTGGCGTTTCTCGTTAGTGTAGCCCCAGCATAAGAGCGTGATTCTTGTTACAACCGTATTACAGCTGCAATGTAGTTCGTTAAAGTTTTAATTTACTTTGTAACTATGTATCTCTCTTGCGCCTTAAAATAGATATTTAGTTTCTATTTCGTTAAAAGTTATCTATACTTTTAAAAAAATCCATGAAATTCTGATTGGATTTAATTTTGATTGAATTGATGACAAACGAAAAACCCCTATCTTCATAATGTTAACTAATTATATTTCAGACCAAGAGCACGATGAGGAATCGTCCAGTCTTCTAGACGGGGAGCTGCATGCAGACAACAACGCGAACTCGACATACAGCGAGTCAAGCACGAGGGAAGAGTCGCCGGTAAGTTGCTTTGAATTGAGAATTGATCAAGTCAAATATTCAGACAACGGACAGTAGCGTCAAAGGTGCGAAACGTCGGATTATGCCATCTTTAATCCACCTATTAAGTGTAACGTAAGAGGCTTATGTGTAGCTGTGGGCTAGTTATGTGGCTATTACGGGCTGATACTGACTTACGTTGTGACCAAATTTCGTAACTTCACATAGTAAATATGGTACCAGGGCACGCTGTGGTCCAAAAAAATGATTCGTAAGCAAATAGTCTGTACCTCACACTATTGAACCTGCTTACTATGACTACAGAATGCAGAATACGGTGAAGGTTTTCTTCATTTGTTCATCAGGTCGTAAAAGTACTCTGCTGGAAATGGGACTCACCTGTTGTTGCGAGGATTTGAAGTAATCGTCATGCTTGACAAGCCGATTGATAATGTGTGACTACATCCATGTGACGAAATAGAGTTTTGGTTTCTCTTGTTACCACGCGGCAATTGGAATTTTGTACCAATCGAATATAATATATACAATTTACTTGGTCACTTACTTGACTATTTACTTGCTTATTTACTAGATTATTTACTTGATTATTTACTTGGTATTTACTTGTTTACTAGCTTGCATATGTATTTGATAATTTAATTTACTATTTACTTGTTTACTTATATGACATTACTTGTTTGTCGACTTGTCCAATTACTTGCCTATTTACTTGATTTTTTCTTAACTTGTTTACTGCCTCAATTATTTACTGGATATTTTCTTGACTAGATTGTTTTCATATCTACGTGTCTACTTATTTGACTAATTACTTCTTTATACACTATATGTTGGATTATTTACTTGACTATTTAATTAACAATTTCTTGACTATTTTATTGATATGTTTACTTGAATTTACTAAAATATTTACTTAATTGTTTACTAATAAGTAAACAGTACTTAATTGTTAATTAATTTTTTTACTTAATATTTATTTATTCGCCTAAAAATTAACTTAGTTATTAACTTGATATTTCCGTAGTATTACTTCGCTTATTTATTTGAATAAATATTTGCTTATTAACTTGACTGCTTACTTACATAATTACGTTAATATTTACTTAAATATTTATATCATTATTTCTTATTTGCTTGGTTATATAACTAATTTTAAAATAGTTTTACGTAATTGATTATTTACTTGACTACTTACTTAATTATTTTCTTGACTATTTAATTGATTATTTACTTGACTGCTTATATCATTATTTACTTAACTATTTACTCGCTTAATACTTGAGTGTTAACTTGACTATGTACTTCCTTATTTATTTAAATATTCATTGCTTACGTGTACATATGAATACGTGTTAGTACGTTTTTTTATAGAATAAGGATGACAAAAACGAGCACATAGTCCACCTGATGGTAAGTGGATGCTGTGGCCCATAGACATCTACATTTATCGTCAATTAAGAATCAATAAAAAGAAATAAGAGTTAAGAATGAAAGAAGAAATAAGAGTTAAGAATGCCTTATTTCCAGTGAAAAAGTGTCTCCGGATCTCTACACTTACTATACGAAACATAGCAGTATTAAGCTACTATTTGACGCTGGTATTCTGTGACAGCGTGGTCCTTCCTCGGTCGAGCCGACTCATTCGTCCTACAACCATAATGTAGTTGCAGCGTGGCTTTACGACGTATAAACTACGTTTACTTGATGATTAATTGAAAATTGATTAATTGAAAATTGAAAATTAATTAAAAATTGAAAATTGAAAAAATCTTTATTTTAACAAAAACGAATTTATACATATCAATGTTATCCTAGCTCCTGTAAAATCTCTCCTGTAATAATATAATCGATTGTGTCTACTTGACTAATACGTTAGTATTTATTTGTCTATTTACTTAACAATTTAATTGGCTATTACTTAAACTATTTACTTTACTGTTTACTTGCTTAAACAGGGTAATAATGATAATGATGTTTCTAAATTACCCTTAAAAGTTTTCAACTACTACAGGTGGTATTTTAAAAGACGGCACTAAACAAAAGTTTTAATTTTTTACTTTATTTAACTGCTAAGTTGAGGACCTATGGTAAAAAAACGAATGGGATCTGTATGGTCAACCACTTAAAAAGTTTGCCTACATCATGAGGATTCTAAAACAGTAGCATACCATGTACTTAATGTCATTACCTTAGTGAGCTATAGCCGTTAATGTATAAAAGTAGGCATTTCATTACAAAATTATTTGCAGATAATTTAAAGAGCAGAAAATTTAAAGAGAGCGTATACTGAACGCCCGCTTAATGGCATTACCTTGAACAGAATGACCTTCTTAGTGACCAGCAATACGGGTTTCGCCGAAACCGGTCAGATGGGGACCTTATAGCGTATGTCACACACGTATGGGGCGAGGCACTCGAGAACAGTGGAGAAGCACTTGCTGTTTCCCTTGATGTCTCGAAGGCCTTTAACAGGGTTTGGCACGCTAGCCTTTTGGATAAGCTTCCAGCGTACGGTTGATCCCCTAATCTGATTGACTGGTTAAAAGTCTTTCTGAGTGAACATTGTCTCCAGGTCGTCGTCGATGACTGTTCATCCGATCCTGTGGCGACTAACGCCAGTGTTCCTCAGAGGTCCGTCTTCTCCACAACTCTTTTCCTGCTGCATATTAATGATTTGCTTATGCTCGGTATCTATGGCTACACTGACGACAGCACAGTTGTGGAGAGATACCAACCAAGTCTTCGGCCCAGTCGGGATCAAATCCAGTCCGAAAGAGAGGCTATGGTAGAGCGTGTGAATCTTACACTACAGGCAGTCTGCGGATGGGGCGATGCTAATCTTGCGAAATTCACCGCCTCCAAAACACAAGCGTGTCTCTTCGCTGCAAAAAGAAGCCAGCTCACCTTGGCTCCTTCTTTCCGAAATGTATCACGGGCATATACCGTCCGCCTCCAGTTGTTAGCGGTTGAAATATCCTCAAATCTGAACTTCGGGCGGTTCATTGAGTCCGAGGCCGAAGCAGCTGCAAGGAAGCTTGAAGTCCTTACAAAGGTGCGGCGATACTTCAAGCCCGTTACAGCTGCTTACTTTATATAAAGCGCAAATCAATGAACTACCACCAGAGATTTTTCCGGACCGATACGACTTCCTTCAAGAATAGAGCCTATTCCTTTTTAAATGCTGGCAATGCATCTGCAATCCCCCTGGTGTTGCAGTTGTTCATGGGCGAGCAGTATGCTCGTTTGCCCCCTCTCCTATAGAAAAAAAGTCTGGTCGTGCATGGAGTATGCTGCCATATATGGGCTGGTGCTGCAAAATGCCACCTAGCAACTTTTGATTCAATGAAAAGGCGTGCTAAGAGGCTTATTGGTGACCCTAATTTGGTTAAAACTGTGGGTGTGGTCGCGTATGGTAGACCGGTATTCCTACTAAATACCTAATCGCCACACCCAACGTTGTATTCAAATACGTTATATTGTAACTAACGAATACTAATGAAGGATAGGAATAAGAATTAACTGACTCGAATGAAGTAATGTTATTTCTATGTAACAAACAACTTTTACTACAAACAAATTTACAAGGTGAAATTAACTACGAGAAGTAGCGCGTCGCGTCCTGTTGCTAGTTGCAGGCGGAATGAACGTCGCACAGTCTCGCGCTCCGATGAAGGCGCGGGCCCTTATCTTATCGATGACTTGTATTGTTCCCTGGTAGTGGCGTGACATAAGCGTGTGGCTTAATCTTCATGCGCGTAACGGATTTACGTAGGTCTAAGTGAAGCGAGTTACGCCACAAACCAATCTTATTAGCCTCGAACACAGGCGCAAAGTGGCCAGCCTTTCGGTTTTCTACAGGATGCATTTCGGAGAGTGTGCGCAGGAATTACATAATTTAATTCCTCCCTCTCCCTTCCACCATCGGACAACCAGACGTTCGGCCAGTCTCCACCCTTTCGTTGTTGACTTACCACGCATTCGAACCAAGCGGTTTGCCACGCCGTTCATCATGCATACAGCAAAGGAGTGAAATAAGTTGCCAGCATCTGTCTTTCCATCCGATTACAATGTGGGTGTCTTCAAGGCAAGAGTGAATTTATTTTTATTAAATCGGTGCGATTCACCATCTTAGGCTACATCACCACTTACCATAAGGTGGTATTGTAGCTAAGCACTGGCTAAGAACAATTAAAAAGTAGTTTTTTTAAACATTGCATGTATTTATGATTACGTGAAAATTTTACTATACTACCTGCTCGCCTTGTTTGGATGAATTGTAAGCTGTGTGAGCGAGACAAACAATGAAACTTGACATGTTCTATTATGTACAGCTGTGAAAATATGGTTTGTACTTTTTCCATTTGTTAAGGATGAGTAATAATGAAAAGAAAATGAAAAAAGTTATATCCAATTTTTTTTATTTAAAATTATTTACAGAAAATGTTCGAACTGGCCTCCTCCTGCCTTTATGCAGGCTTTACATCTTTTTACAAGCGATTTTTCTAAAAGAATTTGATAATATTTGGTTGAAATATCCCTTGACGTGAGGCGAAGTCTAAGTTCTTCGATTGTTTCAATTGGTTTTTATAAAATTGCTCCTTTAGGCAGCCCCAATAAAAAAAATCTAATGGGATAAGATAAGGTGATCTTGGTGGTCACAATATCGGCCCCATTCGGCCGATCCATTGGTCACGGTAGGTTTCGTTTAAGTAACTCCGTACTTGGACGGCGTAATGTGCCGGACAACCATCATTTTGGAGTTACATTCTTCGCCGGATGGCTAGTGGTAGTAGTAGTATTCTAATGAATGGGGCAGCTCATTTTGCAGATTTTTTTTATAGGATAGGGTGACAAACGAGCACACAGTCCACTTGATGGTAAGTGGTTGCTGCGGCACATAGACATCTACACTTATCCTCGATTACAAATCAAAATGCAGATGCGTTGTCACCCGTGAGGATTAAGATGGAATGTCTCGTTTCCAGTAAAAAGGGTCTTCGGTTCTCTACACTCACCATACAAAACACAGCAGCATTAAGCTATTATTTCACGCTAATATTATGTGAGAGCGTGGTCCTTCCCCGGTCGAGCCGACCCATTCGTGCTACAACTATAATACTAATATAACTGCAGCATGGCTCTACCACGTATAATAAGAAATTCTAAATAATTGGCCCTATTCAGGCTACCCGGCAATTCAGAGGGGCCTATGATTCTTCGGTTTAATAACCCTGTCCAATAATTATTATTTAAAACTAACTTCTCAATTGAATGACATTGTGTAACAATAAACTTTACCTCAGTGTCAACTATCTGTTGAGCGGAAGATTATTAGCACTCATTGGTTTGATTTGATGTTTTCATTAATGACCGCATCCAGCGCAGAGCGACTCGAATCGCCGACGACCGAGTGCTTACCGATCGGCTCGATGCACTGGCATTTTATCTCTGCTGCTGGCTGGCTGGCTGGTATTTTATCGCATCTATCACGGGGAGTGCTCTAAGGAATTGTTCGGATTAATCCCAGCCGCCAAATTTCGTGAACGCACTACGCGGCGAACGTCCCGATACCATCCACACCATCTGGATGCTTGGCCCACCTTGGTCCACCTTGGTACTTTTCACTAGGAGTTTTCTTTTTTCCGGACCGATACGACCTGGGGACCTTCAAGAAAAGAGCTTACTCCTTTCTAAAGGGCCGGCAACGCACCTGCAATTCCCCTGGTGTTGCGGTTGATCATGGGCGGCGGTAGTCACTTAACATCAGGTGAGCCGCATGCTCGTTTGCCCCTCTTCTATAAAAAAAAACATGGCCGGTTTTGGAGACAAACGTGGCCACCATTTTTTTGCAACACTCCGTGAACGAACAATTTTTGTTGGCTTTAACTCATTTTCGTACACCCAAACTCGTGACTGGTTTTTTATTTATTGCAGCTTATCAAAGTTCATAGCTGAATATAGGTAGGCATTCCGCAATTATTACAGTAACGGTGTTTGCGCTCGATTGTTACAAGCTGTAGCTTGCGTACGCGAGTCTCGAGCGGGGAACCGGTCAGCGTTGCGGGGAGAGAGGCGCTTGCTATGGGCATGCAGTTGCCAGCATAGACCACGCGGCAGTCGGCTGAATGCCTTGATCGGTGAAACCGTGCCAGTTGAACGTCTGGTGTTACGTAATCTCCCGGGTCGATTTAGTCGAGTTTGATATAATTTTTGCGTCACTTATAGAAGGCCTCAATGGTGTTGTTTTTGGTCGTTAATATACGTGACAACGAAGCTTATTTCTTGAGTTTATTTGCGCGAAGCTCGGGTCGATTATACTATTGTTTCTGACTGTCATACGGTTGAGCGCGCACAATTAACACAAGTCTTAATGCCTCTTAGGCATTAAGACTTGTGTTAATTGTGCGCGCCATTTTGGATTTACTATTGAATATTAGAATATAGTCTAGATCGCCTCGAGTTTAGTTGTCTTTTTCGAACGTGTTACGTGACAAGAGGTCTACTTGGAATTTGTAGTGATTAAAGGAACTTTTATGCCGTTAATTGCATCGACGAGTTAGTAGTTTTGTGCTACGTGAGCCTGGGACATTGAACTTTGACCAACGGTCCTTGAGTTGTACCGCGTGTCACTGTTTAACGTCGATTAACGTAGATTTGGTTGAACTTGAAGTTAATTAAATGTACAATAAAGTGATAAACTAATATCGTGAAAGTAGAAGCGGAAGTTTTCCATTATTGAACGCCCCTTGGATGGATCCTACCATTGGAGAGAGGCAACGCCTTGGGATCTGCTGTCCAGGATCAGTGGGGATGTCAGGTTACACATTAAACACAATACGGCACACCACTTACACGCACATCACCTTCACCTGACTATTCCTGTGGTTAACCCCACTTCTGGAATTAGGTAAGTTTTGTGTTTGCGTACCTTTCGTAACCTTTCTAATTTCATTATCCATAGGCCATTTTGTGCCCGACCTTCTGTTACTCGTCGAGTTGGACTACTGGTGGGCCCTAGTTCAACGACCGTTGTCAGGGTGACTAGGCCGTAACAAACGCTTAGGTACTTAATAAAATAAAAAGAACATTATTTAAGTTTGTGATGGTTTATTTATGTAAATAAGTGTGTACACTAGAGCAAAGCGGGCGTGGAGTACGCGAACATTCTGCGCGTGATGGCGGGGCTGAACGAGGAGATCCGCGCGCTGCGGGAGCGCGTGTGCGCGGCCACGGGCGAGGCGGAGCAGCTGCGCGCCGTGCGCGACGAGCTGCTCGCCGCGCAGCCCGAGCGTGAGCGCGCTGACCCGCCCGACCACGAGGACGCCGCCGCCTACCGCGCCAAGATACAAGACCTTCAGGTACTGCGCCATAACTAAACTTATAACTACTCGCCTAAATAATAACCAATTAATTAACGCCAATTTGGACAAAAATCGTATACAACACGTAACATAATTAACGCACTTTGAGAAAGCAGTTTGTTCAAAATCGTTTACTGAATCGATTCCTATCATTTTTAATATAGGTAATTTTTTTTTATCCCAAAAATAATTAAAACTACGTAAATTACAGTCACACTAAATCTGTACGGTCAAAACAAACTGAAATGGACCGTAACTTAAGGCGATAAGACTTTTAAAGCTGAGAACAAATTATCGGACGCGTCCGTCGGCCGCGGCTTACAGACGCGGCTTAGAGGTGTGCACGGTAATCGATACGGCGTCTTCGGACGCCTCGCTTCGGTCATTCCATAAAGGTTTGTCAATCGAGAAACATGACAAGCAGCGGCAGCGAGGACGGATCTGTGGGCTTAGTTGCTAGGCAAATAAAAGCGTCTTCACTCTTCTAAAAATGTATATATTCTTCTTTTACAAAGATAGTTTAAAATTACAAGCACGAAGCCACAAAGATAAAAAGAAATGAATAAGAAAATACAATTAATTAGAAGTAAGGAGTGCTTGAGATAGGAAGCCGAGAATAAGTTAGTCGCGATTTAAAATAACCGTTATTCTGGCGGCGCGAGCGTGGGGTCTAGCGCTGAGGCCGTTTTAATGCAGACTGCCGGTAAAATCCGAAGGCGCCCGGACTGTCACGAAAGCAGATTTAACGGAGCTGAGCATTCCCAACCGCAACCGACACGAACCTCGCGTCGGCGCGTACGCCGTTACCTAAACATGCAAAAGAATGACAAAATTGCATGTCGCCACAGATTTATAAAGTTAGCGGCAGCTGTTTTATGTTGTCCTCCTAAAAAAATGGAAAGGGATTGCTTGAGTCCATGATATTAATGTAAAACGACTCGAGTATGTAGAATTTCATACATTGTATCCAGGCTTACAAAAAGATGATAAACGTTACAAAATGTACTTATGAATGAATTAATTTATAGTGCTGCAGTTTGTGGTTATATAGGCATTCGTGGCCATGAAGACATTCAATTAATTTTTCTTCATCACACATCATGTCGCGAGCGCAGTTGGTTCGCTTGTGACACTTGAAACGTCCGCGGACGCGTCCCGTGCCCCGTTCACACTGTCCGCGGACGCACAAACATCCAGCCGGCCAGATTCTATTCGGACATCTGAACGCTCAAGAGCGACGCAAGGTCATGTCCGCGTCTTACGACCGATAGTTTGCACAGTGTAGTATTAAATGTACTGGCTAGATTTCAATAAGCCGCCTCAGTCAGCCGCGGCTGACGGACGCGTCCGATAATTTGTTCTTAGCTTAAGAGTGCAGTTTTATTTGTATTATTACTAATTCTGTCATTCAATAAAAATAAAGAAAAATGAACTCTATTTCAATCACCTTAAAGTCTTTGCGTTCGTGGATTTGTACTGTGACCACAACATTCTTCCGGAATTAGTATAACTAATTTGATAAATAATCAGTGCATAAAAATGATAAACTAAAAATTCAGTGTATGTATTATGATTATAACATAATATACTAATTGGGGTGTGAGGGTGTGCGTTAATTACGTTACATATTGTATAAGACATATTTTTAACCCTTTCCCTGACCCATGCACATGCGTAATTTGTGAACATTTCGATTGTTTAAATATTGTGTCTATATCGCGTACAGATAATCTAATAACGCTTGAGAATTGATACTTCTCGAAAAATAGTTATAGTAGGAAAAATACAGGAAATACTCAATTAAAATTTTAATCAAATGGATTTTCAAAAAAATGTAATTACTGGGAAAAATCTTTGACATTCGCCTTTTTTATATGATAACCATATATAATATTTTTTGATATAATGTAAAACTAGTTGAATTAGGTCCTTAATCGGCTGCATTTAGGATAGTTTAATTATGTTTTATATTTCATAAAATTAATCATAGCACAAATTTAGAAAATGCATTTTCCACATATTACGCGTATGCCTTTTCATGGCTTAAATGAGGCATTATCCTTTGGGGTAATAGTGTAAATGCAGATGAATTGTTCATTTTACAAAAAAAATGTGTTAGGATACTTGCCAGAATTGATAACAGACATAGCTGCCGAAAGTTGGGGAAAAAAGGTTCTCGAGTGGCAGCCAAGTACCGGTAGGCGAAGTGTAGGGCGACCCCCCACTAGATGGAGTGACGACCTGGTAAGACATGCAGGAAGTCGATGGATGCAGGTGGCTCAGGACCGTGCTTTGTGGCATACCTTGGAGGAGGCCTATGTTCAGCAGTGGACTTGTGAAGGGCTGTAATGATGATGATGATGATGATAGCTGCCGACCCTACTTCATTAAATTTAAATTATTAACCTTAGTTTCTATTTACATAAAAGATATAAGTAACTTCGTATTTAAAAATAAACATTTCTTCACCCAGATAAAAGAAACACACAATGTAAATACTGGACATAAAGATAGGTTATATTTACCCCCGTCTAGAACCAAAATGCTGAATTGTAGTCCATATTACATGGCAATTAAAATATTCAATATAAAATCTGAAGTTAAATTAAGTTAATTCAATAAAAAACTTCATGATTTGTAATGCAATGATGTAGTGTAATGCACTAAGTTTGTCCGCAGAAACTAGCACGACGTAACGACAAACAAACCCGATCTCAGGAAAGTGTGGAACAACGAGAAATGCGTTTAGCTATCGACCGGGATCGTCATTCTTTGTCTCGCGCATCCGAAACGGTTACACAGAGGGATCAGAGGTTGAGTCTTCAGAATAGCTCTCTGAGACTGCTCGAGCAAAGCCAAGGGTACAGCTATAGTTTAAAAAGATTTTTTTTTAAAGTGATTTGCAATATTATTGTTAATTCAGTGTACCCTTGGGATCCGGTGCATTCCGCACCGGATCGGTGAAATGCAGAACCGCAACAGACCAGCTAAAAGTATAAGAAATATAAAAATGGTGCCATAGCAAAAAATATTTCACGTGAAGAATATTTTCTGCTGTGAGAATAAATTTGAAGATCTGGAACACCTGTTGTGGAACTCCAAAGCCCAGCAACATTATAACATATATAGGAATGATGTCTTAGCAAAAGTTGTTTAGTCTGATGGGCATTTCCTGTTGACTTACAAAAGTGAAAGATCTGGAACGTCTCGAATCGTCTCGCGCATCACTTTTTTTCCCGTCCCCGGGCTCTTATAATTCGACATCAGACGTTTCAGATCTTCGATGTTGACGACTCCGTTGTCGCTGGCACAAGCAACATCATCGGCGTACAGCCAAATACATATTACTTTACACGAGCCAACTTACATAAAATTTTATGTTGTGAAGATTATAATGATGTTACATAGTTATAAGTCCATTTAATTATTTTCTTGTATATTGCAACGCCCGACAGGGTCTATAATGGTCACTGTAACTGCTAATGTACTGTACATTATAGATGCAATAAACGATTTTAATTTGAATAATAAATAAAAAAAGAGGATTCAAAGAAAGTAACTTTTTGTCCACCGAATATCACACGCTTATTTCGTTCTAAACATATGTGCATGCAGCGGAGAAGGAAGCGCTAAAAGCCTATTAACCTCAGTGCCTTCCCTTTTCATTAAAAATGGAAGTTTATTTATTATCCAAGTTTTCGTGGCTAAGCCACTTGTTTGTCCGATTAGTTAAAAATATAAATCTTTCGATTACAAACTACAAATCCAATAAATAAATTCACATCCTTTTATCGTCGCTCAGTGTCTCAGTGTATAATGCGCGTTGAAAAAGACGTTTAACATCATTTATGACAAAAGAGTTTATATAAAAGATTATTTGAACTTAAAAATAAGCGAAAAGTTAAAAGAGTTGTCAGTTTATGCAGTTTCTATACAGATTCCTAGCATCCTATATTGAACAATAATATAAAATATCTGCTTTAGTGGTTTAAACTTCAAGGTGACCTTGTATGGCCGCTCTCATTGTAAATCTCATTCTCAAATAATAATTATGTTTGTTGCGCTCATGTGTTATGTGTTGTTTTCGAATGAAAGAATCATGTCTTGACCTGAAAATTTTCTAACGCGTCTAGTGCTGTAAAATATCTTATAAAATTGCTTATTTTTTGCTTATTTCGTATCGCATAATTGAATTTTCAAATAAAGCCAGGAAAAAAGTAATGTTACTATGTTTATCATTCTCAATAGACTTTTGGAGACCGAACGTATTTTACAATGGCTCAAGGGCCCAGAAGTCCAAAATATATAAATAAACGTGTTTTACACCTTCCGTTTCAGACTACGAAAAACTTGTTCATTCATCATATGATTTATCAATGTTCAAAATAACCAATTGCTCTTTTTATAACTTATTAATTTATGATTAGATACGATTTTTTATGGTTTTATACTATGGCGTGGAAAGAAAAATAAGTGTACAGACCTAATCTGACGGCTGTTATAAACCTCAAAAACTTATTTACTTAATAGCATTTTTCCCTGGCCTCTAAATGAAAAGATGATAAGTTATTATGTTATTATAAACAATAATTGTTTTTATACAACAGTAGTTGTAGGTAGACGCGACCTGTTAGGAATCAAGTGACAGGTCAATCAATGTTGGGAAAGTGGGCATGATTATTTTCGTTGCAGCAAGCAAGCAAAATGGTTTTGTTGTCATAAACTAGTTAAGTATTGTTTTTATTAGCTAGTATTATTACTAAAGAGTCATGAATAAAATACAGATGGTATTTTTCTTGATGAGTATGGATACATGAATAAATGAGCAGGTTCCCGGTACATAAAAGTCGATAGAGGCCCATACGTCATCAGTAGCAACATACCCCTATATTTTTTTATGCGCCTATACATGAAGAAGCAGGTTGACTCTTGTCGGTACCTATTACGCGGAGTGGATATGATGATTTTTAAATAAAAATGTTTTAGGTAATGTGCAATTGTTTCCATAAAAGTTTTTTTTATCACGTCCCATCAGCCTTCTTATATATTAAAGTTGTGATATTTATATGATTTACATGGTGGCTATAGTAACTAGCTTCCTGAAGTCATAAATTCGGCTACCGGGATTGCTTAAAACAAGGATATGACCACTACTAGACTGCTACGAACTGATGATAACGTAATATAAAAATATACAGTTTTAGCCAAAGAATGCTTTAACTACTACTAGCAACTAACGCTAGTTGCTTTTTATTTAACTTTTGACTTTAACTTTTAAAATTAAAAAAAAAACACAACTACTTAGCATCATATATGTATTCTTATTTTATAGACGCAACTCAGTCGATCGACTGTCGCCGAGGAAGCAAACATTGCTGAAATACAGCGGTTAGCATCGAGCGCTGCCGAAATGGAGGCTGAGCTCGCCTTCCGACCGACACGTGCCGACATCGACGACCTCACCGCCGTCGTGGGCAGCCTACGCAACGAACTACTCGCCAAAGAACAGCAGCTCGAAAGCCTCCAGGCAGCTCTGAACAAAGAAAAATCCACTCTCGACAAATGCGTTGAAACGTCACATTCGTTAGAAGATCTCGTGAAACTCGATGAAAAACAACCTGCAACTGATGAAGACATCGACGCCACGAAGATCTCCGCCGAAATAGACGAAATGTTCCAACTGGATTACGACGAAGATGATGAAACGGATTCGGCCGCGACGGAGATAAATCGCGACGCGAGCGAGCCGCCGACGAATGTCGACACGAGCATCGTCAGCGAATACGTACGCTTGGACGACGAAGAACGGCTCCAAGTGACGCTTCAGAACGGTTCTCTACACGCGCTCGAGGAGGAACTGGTCCGGGCCAAGGAGAGGTGGGCGGAAGTGTGCGCCGATAGAGCTCGGCTAACAGCGCAGTTGGCGGCACTGCAGAACAAACCCCTCCGCTTAGATCTCACGCACGGAATAGCCCTGGTAGTGCCGATAGCGATCGCGTGCCTTTATTACCTCTTGCTGCCTTACATCTCCTGATTGACGGCCACTTGGGACCCCCCCGGGTACGTTTAGCCCCGACACCCGCCCGGAGCGGCGTTCGACCCACTTTGGGATTTCACGATACAAGTTCAAATTATTGCTCACTACTTACTAGTTTTTCTATTCGACGTGACGAGCAATCGATTCGCGCCAATCGTATCTTTTACCAATACACTAGTCGAAGGCCAATGGATATTATTATGGGTTAGGATAATTTAGCATAAAATGGATATGGTGGGTATGTTTCAAAATACAACCCAGTGTACTGTCCAATGCAAATGACGTCATGAATCGACGCTATACTGGTGATTCGTTCTAAAACATAGGACAGTATATGACGTCATACATTTGCGCCATATTGGAAAAGTATTGGCGATTATTTTGTCATTTTGTGCTCCAAAAATTATTATATCCTCCTGGAGATACCAGCAATTATTATATATATTTTTTTGTATTTGAATACATAAAAACAAATTCTGGCATGCTTCATTCAGCGCACACACAATTGAAAATTGTTTTATTGTGGCCGGATATCCGACACAATACGGCGGCGGTACGCCAGTACAATATGGTGTCAATTGATGACGTCATTTGTATTCGGCAGTATACTGAAAACGTTTCGGAACATACCCGGTGTATACGCCTTCAGTGTGGTTGTAGCATGAAGGTTAGAGAACAGAAGAATGATCGCCGTAGAAAATAGTATCCCAGAAATATGGACACCATCAGTGAGGCGCTGCGATCGCAAACTTCTGTCTATAAAAGTCATTTTCAGTCTATTTTTCCGATCAGATGCAAAACCACTTGCACATCCACGCACAATGAAATATTTCTCCATTTTTTAATGTTTCTTATTGCCAAAAATTACAAAATTACGGAGCATGAAAATATTCTCAATAAAAATGAAATGAAAATTTGTACATTATTCAACTAACTTCATCTACTTGTACTCATAAACAGCTAACTTCGCAGTCACTACTCACCGACGTCAGCGCCGCTATGACTTCTACAATTTTCAAGGACAGGCGGGCTATGCTTTAGTACATAGTGATTGTTCTCCTGTTCTCTAACCTTCATGTGTATACGCCTTCAGTGTGGTTGTAATGCGGTGATTGATTCGATTGATGCAGGTTGATTTTGATGTTGTTGAGCCTTGCGTATAGAGTGCCATTCGTTAGTGAAATGGCGTCGCGACGTCGCGGGGTCGGAGCACTTGTTATTGCATGTATTTTATTCGTTTTGTTTTTGTAAAAAAACTGTATTTGTATTTGATAAAGAAGATAAAATATAAAATTCGTTGTTTATATCTGCCATAATAACTTGTACATTGTTAATGTTAAGGCCTAACGACTGTATTAAGTTGTAATAAATTATTATTGTACCAAGTCTCCTAATATATGAAATCTCTAAAGAAATTTGTCTGTCGAGCGATGTATTTTAGCGAAACGAATCTACCGGTACAATTGAAATCTATATATCTATACTGATATTTCTTAGTGTGTTCATCAATGTAATATATTATACATAGGTTGTGTTGCCGATCGACTGCCGCAGAGATAACGCATCGTAATCGCTTTCGAGAGCTCTCACACATATCATTTTGTGTAGGTTTTGAAGTGTGGGCATCGTGTCTGCTTCTGGCCGTTGATTGATATATTTTCGAATCCTTTGCATTTTCTAGTCCTTTAGAATCGATTAAATTTGATTGCATGACATTTTACATCTTGCAGTTTTATATTACAAAAGCCTTGATTTAGGAATGTCAATAGATTGTTCGTTTTTTGTGTGAGTGAGTTGATTATTTGAGAACTTCTCTGGGATATAACTTTAAATTTGTATTTTTTATATTATAGCAGTAATTGGGACCCCTACATTTCAAAATAAACTATACAATACGCTCTATCTACCTTAAGTAAGATTTGTCTCTAAATATCTGTATTAATTATGTGAGAGAAGCTAGCGTGACCCGGCTATCTAATTAAATAGAATGGTGACTTGGGGTCCTAATATAAATATGGTTACGATTCATTGCAGATTTGTTAGATTTTAATAGCAGTTTATTTGTTGCGACATGTTTTTGGTTTCCCGTTAGATACGTAACCTTAGCGGTCAGTTAGTAGTTAGTTTCACTCGGCTTGTGATCTCTGCAATATCGGTGTCGGTCCACCCTCGAGATCGCTTTGCTCTGTGATGTGAAGGCCAATAGATAATTTTGTAACAAAACTTGTATAACTAACAAATTAATTTTATCACTAGACTAACTGTAACGTTATTATGTTGAACCACTGTCTATAGAATTATTTATTATTTTATTGTTGCACTGATTTTGTTATGTTCTATGTTTTATTTGTGTTTAAACCACCTTATTGTAAATACGTCATATCTTATACTTTACAATGTTTAGTTTCATGCTGTCGAAGACTTATGTTTTATTCTAGGAAGTAATGTAATGCATTCATTGTGGATGTATTGATAAATTTATTGGAAAATAATATTGATTTGTTTAAACATTGTTATTTTTACTTATTTTTTAAAAAGCCCTAACATTCCCTAACCCTAACAACCCTGCCCGAAGTCCCCTAGGGAAAGTACTCGAAACGGGGATGGAAAACCCGTATAGGATGGGAAAGGTGTGACCGTCTGGCAGTAAGTAAATATAATAATTATATTTAAAATTAAGTACGGGTGATGATGAAATTTGCCTAATTTTCTAGCAGCCTAACCTCCAGGATCCATCACTCGCGGTCCTGTGGTTGTCATATGCAGAAGATCTCATTGCTTCGAAGACACTTGGCGAATTAATCACTTCAAGGGCTTGAATATATTATATTTGTTTTGTAGAAGTGACTTAATACAGTTAAATGGAATATTTTAACGTAGTCTTTGGATATTGATAGGTAAATAATATCCGTGATTAAACACCGCATCAAACGCCAAGCGTCCAAATTTGACCGCTTCGATATTCCGTCAAAATTCAAGATCAAATTTGATCTCACCTACCACAGCACTTTAACCCATCAATACTTATGTTTAGAGACTACTTTTTTATGAAGAAATTTAGCATTATAGAACCATTATGAAATTTTCTATCCTCTAGTGGAATAAAAAGACAGTTAGTCCATGGATTTTAATTTATATTCTACGTTCATTACGTACGCCATTTTCATTTGGATGTTGTGTTGATTTTTGGATTTTTCTAGTATTTTGTTAGTGTTTTACTATAGCGTTTTATTATAAAAGTTTTTGTGTGAATATAATTTATCTTTTTACGTAAATAATTTTGAGTTATATATAGAAATAATTGTGATTTTCACGCTGCCAACATCCGCTTGGTATGTTTTTTTTTGTTATCAAAATACAATAAAATCTTTTTTTGTAATGACTAATGACTGTATAATGTATGTATATATATATATATATATATAAAAAAAAAAATACATACATACAAACTATATAATATGTAATGGCCCGTTTGTATATATATATATATATATATATATATATATATAT
The DNA here is from genome assembly GCA_907164705.1 of Parnassius apollo. Lineage (NCBI taxonomy): Eukaryota > Metazoa > Arthropoda > Insecta > Lepidoptera > Papilionidae > Parnassius > Parnassius apollo. The sequence continues at coordinate 633,450 of CAJQZP010000828.1, forward strand.
ATATATATACAAACGGGCCATTACATCACTTTACCTCCACATTACGCACAAAAATGTAAACACTAAATTTAACCCTTCAATCTCCATAAAATTCCCATGCAGTCGCATGCGCCTGGTAAATCCTGAGGTCACATGCGACCGCACCCACCCACAGCACTTAGAACCATTAAAACTTATATTTAGAGACTACTTTTCTATGAAGAAGTTTGGCATTATAAAATCTATCTTTTTACGTAAATAATTTTGATTTTATAATATATATATATATATATATATATATATATATATATATATATATATAACACAAATTATAATAAGGTAGAGAATTAACCGGTATACATCAGCGAAACTGGGCACTGTCAGGGAGCCGCAGGCGCAACGCCTCTATTCTCGTGACGGGATTTATAAATATTGTAATAAACGGAGATGGAATTTCAATAACGTCGATTTTGTTAAGTTGTACTATGAGAAAAAGAAAGATTTGTCGAGCCTATACACGGTTGTAAATGAGGATAAAACGAGCCAGATGGCGAAGCTTGCGCTGCAAAAAGCAGTGTGAACTGTTGCTTAAGAGAAGGGATTATAAAAATGAGATAGTATAATTGCCAAAAACTCAAAATTAAAATGTGATATGGTTAAGATATGTAACTTACACAAGTGTTATAAATGAAAGAGATCAGCTACAGAGAATGGTTAATGAGTTTGACCAATGAAACAAGGAATATGAAGACGCTCTCAGCTTTATTGTTGCAAAGTTACTGTTGAATAAGTTGAATAAGGCTAATGAGCAAATATCACAATTTAAAACGTACATAGATAACCTAAAAGCCTGTTCTCTGAGCTTGTGCAATGTAATAATTCTAAAATATTACACAATCTGCAACAATAGGTTTGACTGATGACGACACTTCTACTTCAAGAAAAACTGGATTAATTGCAACGAAAACAAATTAAAAATTAAGTATATGAAAGTTAATAAATGCATGAGGAAAATACTTTTATTTATAAATAATTAAAAAATAGGGATCAATACGAAACCACCATACCATGTTACTGTATGTAAAAAAAGCATGCATTGATGTATGAACTTATTCAATAGAATGTATTCAATTGAGATGAATAACATTTAAACAATAAAAATTAAAACTGTATCCAATAAAATGAAGATGACGTGGAGTATAATTATTAGTGAAACGGGCAAGGTCAAACCACGCAACTCGGATTTAAATTGAATATGAACAATAATTTAACTCAATCTGATCAAGATTCAAGAAGTTGGCTTTTGAGAAACATTTTGCTGCTGTACTTTTTTTGATTACAAATTTTTTAAATTCTACTGTCGCTGAATAATTTAATATTTAAAAACTACTGATGTTAAGAAAACGGCAGAATTAAAGCGGATAAAGTTATTGCATCTATAATTGAAATGATAGCACCTTATGTAGCCGCTATATTTAATACAAGCGTCGAATCTGTTGTGTTTCTGATTCAATAAAAAAATAGTACCTTTATAAGGTCGTTCAACAGCTGACACCAGAGTTGAGCTTATTTAACATATTTTTGTGCATAGGAGAATTCAGAGCATGCTTTGGTTATACACATCAATCAGGAAGCTACAGTATTATGGTGTCTTGAACGCAGCGCTTAAGCTTATTATTAATATTTAAGTAATAGAACTCCGAAAGTTATTATCAATTGTAAAAGTTCTTCCAGGTCACCTGTATTAATGGGTGTACCTTACGGCTCAATTCTCTACTCATTCCTATTTCTAGTCTATATTAATGACTTACCTTCTCTTGTATATTCATGATTATTTGCTGATGATACTTCCTTGATTATTGTTGTGTCATATTCCTCTACAAGATGCAGGAGTGTACAAGCTTGATTGTGATTGTGGTCTCTCATATATAGGGCAAACAAAGAGATCAATTAGAACCCGCGTAAAAGAACTTACGTGAAGCTTACGTGAAGCATCAACGTTCCGGGAAGTCTGCAGTTTGCGATCATATTCTAGATGGCCCCAACCATTACATCAGATTTGATAGACCACAAATCCTCGCGAAAGAACATCGATTCCTACCAAGGATGATACGTGAGGCTATTGAAATTAAAAAACATCCTAATTTCAATGGAGAAGGAGGCTGGGTACTACCACTTGCTTGGGATCCTATAATTAATAAAATTAAAACTAAACCCAAGCATACCACTGCAAGACTTCAAAATACGGTTAGTTCATTCTGCGTAGATCGGACCAAAAACAATAATTAAAAAGCTGAAGGTACTCCGGGTTAACTTTGACATCGGGACGTCAGTCACCTCAGTCCCCCGTGACCATGGGTGCTGGAAAGCACCCGAAACGTCGGGTATTAAAATTAATATAAATAAAACGCAATAAAATCCGTAAAAGTAGTTTTAATCAATCAATAATTCATTTTTCGGGTCGGGATTCGAACCCAGGACCTCATGATCAGCAGTCGCACTACTACAACCACTAGACCAACGAGGCAGAACAACGAAGACGAAGTGAATAATGCTATATCAAAGTTAGTGCATTGGTTTAACGTTAATAGTCTTCACTTAAACGGCAATACCACTAAATGTATTTGACAACACCGAATGTTAAAAATCTGAATACATATGTGTTTTAAAATGAGGAAGAGCCACAGAAATCTAAATAAAAGTGCCTTATTGTTTAGATTTCTGTGGGAAGAACTGAGCCCTGTTGAATCCACTGTTTTTTGGCTTCACTCGACGCAAAGCGGTCCCCGTTGAAGCTTTATATGCCACTATATTTAAAACAGACTAAGCTCTGCAGATTATGCTATAAGAAAGATTAGAGGTCTCACTAGTGTCAAGACAGCTAGATTAGTTTGTTTTAGTTATTTACATAGCAATGTGTTAGGGGATTTTGCTATGGGGAAATGCGGCTGATTTGTAAACAATTTTTGTTTTGCGGAAGAGGACCATAAGAGCTATTTACAACCAAAAACCCATAGAAACTCTCAGAGTAAAAATTAAAGGAATTATTATATTAACTTTGGCCTTTCAGCATATTTACAAAAATTTTATATATAGAGTTCACAAAATCAAAATTACTTACTTTTATAGTAAACAAAATGATGTAAAACTGTAAACAGTCCAATGTAAAAAGTCCACAGAGTCAGTAATTCATAATATAATATTGTGTATACGCTATGACAACAAAGTCCCAGAAAATATACAGGGTCTCTCTATCACATATCAAATTTAAATATTTTGATTAAAAAAAAAACGGTACAAAAATGGTTATTATAATATAAATTAAATGGCTGATAATAACCACTGGGAGTGAGGTGATCACTTCCAAGGTGTTTTTAAAATTTGTAACCTTTCATATCGTATAAATTATTTAAAAAAAGTCCCCATGGGTTTCTCTTTGGTTTTTTTCCGAACCAATAGTAAAGAAAAAAATGACGAATTACATGTTATCTTATTAATTAAATAGTTCTATTCTATTCTGATAGACCGTCGTACTCCTAGAACCCATAGGGCCAAAATTAATAGAAGTCATTCGTATTTTTATATTCGTAGAGCCGTACACTGGGACAAATCTAGTCAGGTTATAGGAATGTCATGTGCTTTAAAGTTATTCAATATTATTGGAAGAAACGGGCATCTGCCACTACAGCCTGATAAAGTTCACAGAAGCGGCGCACGAGGTCTATGAGAATATTTTATAATTATTTTACTAAGTTATAATAATATAATTATATATGTTTGATTATAATAAAATATTTGTGCTATAACATTGTCTTGGTCTTGTTCTGTTGTGATGCTGTAACTGTTTTTGTAATAAATAAGTAAATGAATGTTTCCTGTTTCAGTGTTGGAGTAATGGATTATCTTATGTTGCTAATGTATGTATATCCACAGAAGTCCCGTAGGATCTGTAAGCTAAAGTGCCGCTATATAGCTTGAAGAACCGACAACCGATGGATGGGTATGATGAAGGGTTAGAGTGGTAGCCTCGGACTGGAAAACGCAGTGTGGGCGACCCTCCACTGGATGGTGTGACGACCTGAATAAAGTCGAATAGAATCGAATATCGAATAGAAGTCGAAGGATGCTGGTGGATCAGGACCGTACTTTCTGGCAATCTGTGGGATAGGCCAGTTCACCAATGAACTTTTATTCTAGTAGTAAATTGAAATATTTTTTACTGTCAATACGAGATGGCTGAAGCTTGACTGGTGGCTTGGCTGGTGGCTTGTCTTTCGCAGCACCAGACATCTGTCACCTTTGACGCTACTCCCCGTCGCTGGTACGGCTATTTTACGTCTGGCGTAAACGAGAATGTTTGACACCGCCTTTCATCGGAAGCTATAACACTTTTGCATATTCTAAAGTCGTGACTTACGACATCCACATGAAGAAGTTATTTTTTATTTATTTAATCTGTATTGTGTTACACTTTAATCTAACACTTGCGTACCTGTTGCGTACAGTGTACAGACGCAAGATTGACCCACCCTGATAATTAGCCAACAGACTTCATATTATTGGTAAACCATCAATGTTAATAATTGGCATGGACGTTATTTCATTATTTCAATAAATTTCGGCGAATATTTTAGTGCCACGATTCGCCGCACAACATTTGTAGGTCGCTACTTCTCGGCGTATATCAGCTCTGCGTATGTTCGACTTTTTTCTCCATCTATTACTCCCCGTTACATGTTTTACTAATTGTACCTACTGATTTTATTTAAAAAAAAAAAACATCAATATTAATACCATTTATATTTTATATTTTTCAAATTGCCTTGTCACACATGAGAAGTTTCCTTGAAGAACAAAAATATTAGAAAATATATATCTGACAACTCCTCAAGCTCCACCTCAGATTCAAGTTACCTCCAATCTTGATGAAAGAGAAATAGCTTATATGTAACTAAGGTAGGTCCGAGATCGCAAATTGGGAGCAGCAAGGCGTGCCGAGAGCGTTCGGAATGTGCATACAGCCACGGATGGGCCTGCTTGGACCGGGGTGGTACACGACTCACAGAATACCAGCGGGAAGTAGAAGCTTACTTCTACGTTTCACCTGGTAAGTGCAAGTGTAAGTGGTCGGAGGCCCAAATCCCCCCTTGACATGGTAATGGAGTTAAATCAAACACTACCCCAGGAGAGTATCAACACCTCTGTAGTACCACTTATTGTGCTAAAGACTTGTGCCCCGGAGTTGGCACCGGTTTGTTTTCGTTACTCCTACTCACTAGGCGTAGTCCCGAATTCATGGAAGATAACTTTAGTCCACTCGATACCTAAAAAAACCGACCACTCAGACCCGTCTAACTACAGGCCTATCGTATCGCCATTATAAATTGCCAGCTCATGAGGTAACTTAAGGATCACCGGCTGATATGGATAGAAAACGTGATTAGCGATACGGTTTTCGTGGGGGTCGAAGGGGGAGGCCTTGGCCATTTGTCTGGTTATAGCGAAGGTATTCCATCGGGTTTGGCACAAAGCGCTTCTTTCGAAGCTTCCTTCCTATGGGTTTCCTGAGCTTGTGCAATTGGATCATAAGTTTTCTTTCAGATCGGAGCATCAAGAACGTAGTTAACGGCTTGCGTCCACAAGACTGCATGGTATCACCAACGCTGTTTCTTCTGCATATCGATGACATATTGCAAACCGATAACATTTATTGCTATGCGGACGACTGTACGGTGATGCTTTTTACACCGGCCGTGCAAATATTTATCAGGAAAACGTGGCCGAGTATCGGAACAAACTTGTGTCTGAAGTCGAGAATGTGTCCAGCAAAGTTTCGAATTGGAGGCTACTAAATTTAGTCCAGTTCAATCCCCAGAGGACACAAGTTTGGGCGTTTACTGCTAAAAAGAACCTCTTTGTTGTATCCTTTTATTTTAGGGCACTCTCATTGTTGCCTCAGCCAGTATCGGAATCCTCGGCGTCGATATATCGAATGACGTGCAATTTAGTGGTTTCATCAGATCAGATCAGATCAGCAGAATGTGAAAGTATTTTATGCTGTAATAGGTCCTTCCGTTTGATCGTATCCAGCGCAGAGCTGTTCATATCGTCGGTAACTAAGCTCTTTCTGATCGACTGGGGCTACTAAGAGATGTTGCATCTTTTTGCGTATTTTATCGATCTACCACGGGGATTGCTCTGAATTGTTTGGTCTAATTGCAGCCGCTTAATTTCACCATCGCGCATATTGACAAAACTCGCGATACAATCCATACTATTTGGATGGTTGGCGGTCCACCACTGTGCGATTTATAAGAAGAATTTTTTTACTTCCTCGTACAACTTCCTTGTGCAATCGACTACCACCAGCGATTTTTCCGGTCCGATACGAGTAAGGGAAATTCAAGAAAAGAGGCCTTTTTGGAACTTTGGAACACACCTGCGATTCTGCTGCAGTTGTTCACGGGCGGCGGTACGAAACTTACCATCAGGTGTGGCGCATGTTTATTTGCCCACTCTTCTATAGATGGATTTTATAAAAAATTACAAAGATTTCGCAAGGAATCTTACGCCCGACATCTCATCAAGTGTAACAGTTGCACTTGGATCATTTCCGTCATCATTCATCATAATTTACTTTTTTATTTTTGACCATTACGTTGAACATAACTTTATTGTTGAAATAATTCTAGGTATAGCCTCAAAATTCAAAAGTACTTTGTGTTCAATTTCAGTCAATAGAATTATCATTCAAAATACCTAGAGAAAATGATTTGGGAGCTGTTGGATTTTCGAACTATTTTAATATGGGAAGTAAAGGTAAGGCGGACCATCTTATCTGAGGGAAAAGTCAAAAGTGTCCAGCTGTAAGCAGTTAAAGTTCAAGAACCCACTAAAATAGCGCTGGTGTAACAAGAGGAAATGATATGAATTTTGCAGTTGTAAACGGCGTGAGTTTTAATTTAAATTTAATATCTCCGGTGACTTGTGTAGTTGAGAATATTTTAGTTTATTAAACGTCAACTACTTACGTAGTTCAAAGTAACTTAGTAAATATAACCTGTGAAAGTGCTAAGATAACGGGGAGAGCGATTTCATTTTTGTAAGCTTCTGTTAATACTTCTTCGTGATTTTATTGTCTTTACTGTTATAAAGCTTGAAAAATAATTGAACAATATTGAAAAACTTTATGAAGTGAAGAGTTGTCCAAGTGGACGATTTTTAAAAAATAGAGAAAATGATATGTCCCAGCCTCCGTCTTTTTCCGACCAACAGTATGTAAAATTATATGAATTATTATTTATTCAGTTAACATTTGTTCACTTTCATAATTATCTTGATAAATGGTTTTTGGCGCTATTTTCAAAATTTGCCCCCTTGCTACTAAAGCGCCACCCTAATTCGACGCTTCTCTACGTACACTTTTTTATAGACAGAGATGGGGTCCTCTTTGCCTTTACCTTCGATATATTTTGATAATATTGAAGAGCTACAGAATCTGTGAAACTAAAAATATCGTATGATTGTGATGTGTTAAGAAAAAAGTTAAAATAATAGCTCACTGCAAACCAAAGGTCAAAAAGAAAATACAATCACTACGTTTTACTAAAAGCTTCCTTCTTATCAGGAATGAGCGTTTGGCAGACTTTTCCTCGAATTTTTTTAATTTACATGCGGGTTCCTTCGTGTCATGTCAGCACAAAATTGTACATAGTTTTCCGGATATTCCGTTTATCCACCTTACTGTACAAATAATAAATAATATATTTAACTTATGGCTGGTGTGGGGTGTTGAAACGGTATAACCCAAGATGTCATAGGTATCGGCGAGGGTTTAATTTAGTTTACTTGCATACTAGGAAATTTAAAGCAAACTCTTGTACCCTCAGCTATCGTAGCCCTCTAAGTTTGTGATACGAAACCAATGTAAACTATTGTTTTAATGTCTCGCCTAGATAGATATCGACTGCGATCATGCCGGCTAATCCGTAGGGGAAGTCCGGGCAAAGCGAATACCTTAAGATATTTAAGGATTTATCAGAAAATTTATAAGAGATGGAAACAAAACAAATATATCAAATCAGTCTTTATTAATTGCTTTTACATATATAGTAATCATTTAACTTTAAAAGTAAAACAACCACTAACAAAAAGTAAAATTCAAAAAATTGAGATAGTATTCACTTTGCCCGTACCCCCGGGCTACTACCTTCTAATTACACAAAACTCAAAGTTACACCTAGCTAGGGAATTTAATAGACGGACAAAACTTAAATTCGCGTTTAAAGGACAAATCTTAAAAATTAAGACCGGCAATTATCACATGTAAAATCTCCAATGCCTTCAAAAGCGGAACATTCTTCGTGACACCATCTGAAACAGGCACCACATCGAACCCAATTTTCAATTGGATGATTATTTTCTTCAATATATATTTCACCGCAAAAAAAACATACAATATCTTCAAATTTCTTAATTTTCTTTGATTGTTTATTATTTTTAACAGGTTTTTTAGTAATCTTTGTGGGAAATTTTTTTGATTCTACATTTAGTTTTTTACTTATATTATTAACTGCATTTTTTTCAAATTTTAACTTTTGCTCTTCTTTTATAGGTGTACTAGTTAAAATTTCCGACTTTTGCAATTTGTGTTTACTAGTTGTTATTGGTTTGTCTGGATTTGGTATTGGTCTTAACACTACGGGACTGTAGTGAAAGTTTGAACATCCAGGTTCCTGATTCGGTGGGTCATCACGGTCCACATATCTGCGTGTATTTTTTGAGGTGCCTGGTAACAATGCATCGCTTTTTAAAGGATGCATAACATTAATATTTGATCTGGCTCCAAAGTAGAAGAAGCTTTAAGAGACACTGTTTCTGGTTCCAGTGTAATAATAGAGCATACTTCACTGTGAATAATATTTTCTGAGGTTTTAGTAGATTCTTAGGAAACTACAATTGGTGCAACAGAGACTTGAGGTTGAGGTTTAGATAATTCACAAATTGTAGCTTTTCCTGGAGGTAGAACTATTTCTGAATGGGGATCAACTGTCGAATTGCATTCTTGTAAAAGTGAGGGTGAAGGGGTTGAAGAGGCAGCGGAATCAAGGATATCTATTATTTGTATCGAATCTATGCCTACTGTGCTGACATTCATACTTGATTTGCCTGCTATCACATCCGCTGGTTCAAAGTCTTCATCCCCAAAAGCATATTTGTTCACTAGCCAAATTCCAGGTCGTTCAAACCCATGAACTGCATTTATGGCGACTGCACTTTTCAGAAAAGCTGGTGATAACAGTCTGGCTACATCGTACTGATTTACAATGCGTCCAGGATGAGCCTTTTGGAACGTATTAATCTCTCGTTCAAAATACGTTTTCAGTGGGCCGTAGACGGCCACATCCATAGGTTGCATTTTATGAGTAGTATGCGAAATATGAGCTTTATAATACTGAAACTAAAAATCGTAACAGGTGGGCAAAGTGGATATCATATCCGCTTTGCTCTATTTACTTTGCCCAACCCGACCACTTTTAAGGTTAAGTTAATTAATATAAAAACCATTGATTTCGATTCCCTGTTCGACATATTTTAAAAAGGCACTTTGATACGTAATAGAACTATACCACGCCCAAGAATGATAAACAAATAATATAGGAAATATCATCAAAACACTTTCCTGGAAATATTGTAAATTATTATTTTTCGAAAACACAATTCGCCGTTCTGTGGACGCCACACGACTCTACCTCTCGCTTAAGTATTTGCCGCTCACTGAGACAAGATGGCGGAACGATGCTATGGCCGCGTGGTTAATGCCAAACGAATAGTTTGGTAATAGTGGGGACTATTCACTTTGCCCGGACTTCCCCTATGCGTTATTTAACCAATTGCATTATGTAGTAAGAATGACTATTATGGAATTGAATCGGAATCATTTATCTAGTTGGTATGACTCCTGTTCTGCTTATCATCTATTCTTACTTTCACAAACTTCGGCCTTTTTTTAAAAAAGATTTCAGGTCTACGCAGCAGTCTATTGTCATAGATTACCGACAAATTGAACGGTAGGTATGTGCGTGAGTGTGTGCGTATGGAATAATTTCTACGATCCTTCTTACAGCTCTGGTGGCTTTAGTTGGAGTTGTATTTCACAATTTTGAATCTAATTTTTTCACATACTACAGGCGCAAACAACTAAATGACCTATGAAGTCAACTTAGATCGCATAGAACTACAGTTATTTTCGAGAACACCTAAAATGTTTTAATCACAATTAAAACGTAGTCAAATGCCAGTTCTTCTGATAATGGTATTACCAATGTAGAAATAAAAACCATTCCCCGATAAACAAAAACCGGATTATTTACGAGTATATTTTATATTCCTCGATTACATACTTTTACCGGTGTGTGTAAATTTATTTTAAATGCTTGATAGTATTGTGGTATCAAAAAGAAAAAATAGTTCTATACTAGAGATGTACTTTTGTATATACGGCTGAACAAGAGGTTATTGTATAGGTACAGGTAATTTTTGGTGGTTTCCTTTACACCAGTACTTTAGGCTTTTATAGCAAATGGTGCCCTGGTTTTTTTATTTTTGTTTTTTATTTGATGTAAAATAGCTACATGTTTTAAGGAATAATTTAGTGACTGAAATACTGTTTCCTAGACTTTTTAATAGCGAAGTCCCTGATAATATCATTAAAATAAATTTCACATAGCAAATCACTTAGTCAATGAAAAGTAATAGTAATAATGCATCCAATCTTTCCTGCTTCATCATAGTACGAAAAGGATTTTTTTATTCACTTTAGTTGTAAAAATGTTTATGCCGGACAATTTGTAACCATCAAACTCAAGAATAACGTAATGCAATATCTAAGTTTGGAAAAGCTGATGTTTATTTATTTTCCCACACTATTTTTTATAAATTAGCTGGATTATGGAAACTGTAATCATTTTAATTTTTTGCCAAACATGATGAAATTGTTCAGTTTCATCAGCAGGTTAGGAGTAAGATCTTTTACATAGTTTAAAATCAAACGTCTTGCTTCAATAGCTACTTATCCATTTATAATGCAAATAAAATTAAATTATTCAGAAATTTCAGTTAATCTTGCCTCTTAGTTCATTAAACAATTTTCATAAGTCGGTTAAGAACTCAAAATTTTCGAGAAATGTATCTTAATTTTTTAAATTATATTATAAGCATGATGTACAAAACCAGATGTATTATGGTTAAAGATATTTTATTCTCAAAAGAAATATACATTTCACTTAATGAGAAGTTACAATATTCAAGTTATAAATGGGTTATGAGCATACAGGTAGCAAATATATATATATATTTGCTACCTATTATTATTTTGCTATACTAATATTACAAATGGAGGAAAGAGTTTCGTGACATACAACTTCTAACTAGTTTAGGCATACGATTTAATACTTCCTATATTATCTTTTTGTGTATTGATGTACAAGTTAGAAGTTAGAATACAAGTTAATAAAGTGGGTAGTAAATAAAATATTTGTTATCGTTACCGATTAACGCTGATTAGCGGTCGGCATATGGACAGGATCGGATTTAGAATTTATTCATTATATGTTGTTTTAGTTTGCTTTTAAAATGTTAAAACTATTTAATATTTTTATTTTTGCTTTTAAAGATGTTAAAACTATTTAATATTTTTATTTCTAGTTTTGTAGGAATATTATCCGTTTGTATTTTTTTCAATAAGCCTCCACATTTTTTAGGGTTATTTTTACAGATATTAAATGAGTTATAGTAGTACTCACTTTTTGTTTTAGTTATGAGGGTCGTTACTTCATTTCTTGCTTTTTGATGTAGCTTTATGAGTTTTTCTTTTTCATTATTCGAGCATTTTTTAAGTTTATGCCAAAGTTTATATTATTGCCTTTTGACTATCAATTAGCATAGTTATAAATGACAATTCATGCAATATGAAATTTAAAAAAAAATTGCAAATACTGATATCATAAAAAAATTACAGATCGCTAAATTTTGAAAATAAACATACGTAATATTTTTTTCTACTTTGAATTATGTTACACAATAAATGAAATCTAAATGCATTTATTGCATTTTTAATAGCAGGTGATTCATTTCGATTTGATTGATTAGTACCTACTTAACTTTTTTTATATTTTCAAATATTTATTCTCTGATATTTATTAATTCAACGAATAAAACATGTAATTTTTATGAGAAGTTTAATAACCGAAGCCCTCTCTGCAGTGAGGTGATGCCCTAGGCCAGTGCCTAGTGTGTCACACCGTGTGTAAAATTATCACTTTTTTATATTAACTGGTTTTATGGCTCTGGGTACTAGCCCTTCTGAGCCTACATTTATCACTGCTTTGCACAAAATACAAACCTAGGTGGTAGTAAGCACAGAGTACTTTTTATTGGAGCTCCGTCCAAATAGTATGATAACTGTCCGTCTGGGTATATATTTGCTGCCAACCAGCAGTGCAGCCTGTGCCTGGTAACCCAAAGAAAAATCTTGACTTGGCGCAGTAAGATTAAGAAGTTTCTGTATTAATCATTGCGCCGTAAAGCATTTTGTATGATTACCGAAACATGAGATTTTTCTATTATCTATTTATGGCTACACCCAACTCCCGTCTATTTCCAACTTTATTTTTTCTCAACATGGAACTTACGCAGATATTAAACGAGGGATTTGTCTTATTATAATATAATTGTTTTTAAATCCATCTTTTAAATTAGAAATGCGCAGCATGTTATGGTTATGAGCTTATGAGTATACGGAATAAGATTTTCCAACGAAGTAAATTGATACTCGATATAGTGTGGCTTGGCGCTATGTTACCCAGGCCTAGATAGGAGAGCAAGCCTAATTACGGGCTGTGAGCCATTTTATTTTGTTTTTCCCGTTTCGTGATTTAAAATACGCTAAAATTAGGTCTAATGTTGGTTTATATCGTGAAGTTAACAATTTATTATTTAAAAATAACATCGGATACTAACTTACTTACAAGGGTTATAAAAACAGTTATCACATGAAACCAGTCCGGTTCAGCAGCACTTATCTTGGCTCTTGTCAATATTGAACAGGCGACGTGCTTCTCAACTAAGTCTGGAAGGTAGTAAATGACCAAACTAGCATAATATTATAGCTTAGCGTATTATGTATAATGTGGACATTGTTCAGAGTTGAGCGAATCAATAAGTTCTTTAAGATGGTCATAATGAAATACGAACAGAACAGAGAATCTGATGAAATAAATTACCTAGATATAATTTAGTGGATTTGCGTTTTTAAGAATTTAATTTAATGTTTTTCAGAATTTTATATTTAACTTTTTTATCTATGAACTAGCGGCCCGCTCAGGCATTGTCCACGTTAAATAACTATCTATCTTAATTATTAGGTCATCTTGTGTTCGGTGTTTCGCTTTTCTGAGGTATAATACCTCAAGAAATGATTCTCTGCATTTACTGACCTAAAGAGACCAATATGTCACCGCTGCGCCGACCACCATAGTAATTATTTTGTCGCATAAGAGCTTTTTTTAAATAAAAATGGTTATTGTAAGTTATCCTTAGAAAATAGATATATACTATCGCCGACTTTTTTTTAGAACTTTTCAAAAGTAACAATTAGGCCAATACATTATTTTTGTGCAACTTTAATTACTTTTTTAGAACTTTAAAATTTTTCCGAAATGGTGGGCGACTATCATCATATCTTTTAGCCAGAATATGTTTACGCATAATATATAGCATATGTTCATCTGAAATAATGTACCTACCTTTAAAGCGGTGAAAGAATTTTTCAAACAAGTGCAATTGTTCCGGGGATTACCCTCCACATATAGGTACACAAACTCAAAAAATTCGCTCTCTCTATAATATTATTACTGTTGGTATAAGTATAATATAGATTGGTATAGATAAGATAAAATAATTAAATTAAAATCTATCACTAGGTATTAAAATGAATACCTGTACGCCTCGAAACAAGCACGCTCCAAATTTTGCAATATTTGGCGATGCATGATGATTCACCTGAATCCAATCGCAATGATATTTCAGCTTACCGGAGTGGACCACCACTTTCGAAATAAGTAGGACTCGAAACCTTTCTTAACGCGCTTCTGTTTTCTGACTTACAAAACGTCAAACGACTTACATAATAACCTTTTGCCGTTGTTTTTGTGTTCTGTATTGATTTTTATTGTGAGTTAACTTACAATCTACTTGTTACAGAAGAGGAGGCAAACGAGCGAACGGCTCACCTGATGGTAGGTGATCACCGCTGCCTATAAACATCTGCAAGATCGCAGGAATTGCAAGTGTGTTGCCGGTCTTTTAGAAAGGAGTAGGCTCTTTTCTTACTAGACCGGCGATAAGGAGCAACGTCAAAGGTGCGAAACTTTTGGTTACAGTTTAAAGATCTTAGTTTGATGCTGTGACAGTTGGCATCTGCCAAGCGATACAATTGATTTAAAGCCTTCTTAGGACGCGAGAGATCCATGTTCAGCAATGAACTTTCTCGGTTTGTTGATGCACAAGTACCTAGGCTTTTTAGCAAAGAAAGTTCTCAAAATAGGTCCGAAAAAACCGCTGACTAAAGTAAATTCTACAATGCTGTTGTGCATTACAGAATATTACCAGAAAACGCACGGTAGTAGACTGCCAACCATCGAAGTTATATTGATAAAATTCCGAGTTCTGTCACAGTATGAGATAGGGAAATTTAGTTGCTGGAATAATTCTAAACAATTCCTTAGGCACTCATTGTGGTATGTGATATCCGTTATCATCCCGGTGATAAACGCACAGAGATGCCAACTTCATAAGGCACTCGGCGACGTCTCCCTGAGAAATATTAGTACGGCTGAAGTAGAAAGCACCACCAGTGCTGTAATCTGCATGACCAAGAATGTTACTATAGCATGACTGTTCCAAAGAATGTTACTATAGCATGACAAAGAATGTTACTATAGCATGACCAAGAATGTTACTATAGCATGACAAAGAATGTTACTATAGCATGACAAAGAATGTTACTATAGCATGACAAAGAATGTTACTATAGCATGAAAAAGAATGTTACTATAGCATGACAAAGAATGTTACTATAGCATGACAAAGAATGTTACTATAGCATGATAAAGAATGTTACATTAGCATGCAGCATTGTGGAACACCAGGCTTGGAGTTTGTGAGAAAACTGGCGATGCGATTGCGTAGTTTCTGGAGAAGCCCATAGTAAGAAAGCATCGAAAGAAACTTCGTGCCAAACCAGGTGCCCAAACTAACTGGCAAGGCCTTCCACAACCGCCTCCTCAGACAAGATTTAAGATATTTGCTGAGCGACCACGACGGAAATCTTAATATCGGTCGCTAATCAGGTGACGCTCTTCAAGAACCTAATAAGATGGCAGTTCATAATGGTCTCTATTATACTTTAGTCTTTAATTTATGCGATCGAAAATTTTTACACTGTTCCTAACATTATTAATTATTGGATAAATTTTATTGAGCTGGCTGTGTAGTGTTGTCCCAAGCGAATCCAGTACCCATCTAATCCTGTAGGTGTCGTAAGAGGTGACAGGGGAAAACTGATACAGAAGGATGGGCAGCAGGGTCTGTCTAATATCAACACAAACTAATCCATCAATGGTCGCATCATCAGCGCGCGGAGCCTATGTTCTGCAGTTGAATTTTGTAAGGCTGTATGTAAAACGCATCAGATATCAGATATAATCAGATAATAATGTGACAGCACTTTAACGCATTGAAGACTATTCCTTAAATTTAAAAGGTGATTTGTTATTGCAGGCGAATAGGAATTCAATATTGTTAAGACCTATTTTATTTATAATCGTGCGCAAAACCATATTTACTGATAGTTGTTGATAATGAAATAACGTAGTAGAACCACGCTGCAGCTATATTACGGTTGCAACACGAATGGGTCGATCGGAGAATGACCACGCTCTCACAAAATACCAGCATAAAATAGCAGTAGATGATTATGGGCCACAGCATCTACTTACCATCAGGTGGACTGATTTGTCAGGTGACTGATCATTTGTCACCCTTATTCTATAAAAAAAGTAAGTATTATTCCGTTCTAAATCTAAACGATAATATATATATGATGTTGTGACCAGGATTAAGATGTAATGCTTCGGTGGTTCGGGAAAATTTATGTTGCAGAAGTGAATGGCGCAGAGTCGGAAAGGGACGTCCTAGGCGAAAATTTATCGACCAAATTAACGATTTATTGAAAACGGGCAAGATTAGAAGTATCTATTAACCGTAGGTATATGGACGTGAAGGAGGCGAGAGAGGTGTGTCAGGATCGTGCCAAATGGAAGTCTGTAGTCTCTGCCTACCCCTCTGGGTGACAGGCGTGAGTGTTTATGTATTATGTATTTATATGTATATTACATACACCTTAGGCACATTTCTTGGGAATACAAAATTGACAAAGTACAAATATAGTTATAACCGTTGTGTATTTAGTACCATTGAAAAATATGATTGTTAAAAACTACTTATATTCGATGTAATCTTCTTATTGTTACATAATGTTAGAAGCTTTAACAAACGATTTTGTGTTTGAGTTAGGCCCGAAAATACTGATATCGTCGCGTGACTTAAAACGATCAAACACAAGAAAAAGACTCCGCGCTGTTGCTCATAATGATGAAGACCATCTAATAGCTATATTCAGACAGAAAATGACCAAGACATTGTAAAAAAATATCTGTGAAATGTTTTTTGATTGCTTCGATCAGATTCGATTACGAAATATTTTTATTCACGAGGGGTGGGAGGCCTAAGTGCTGTAAAGCACCTAAAATGTAGCAAGTTAAAAATAAATTATATTAAACGAGTGGGTAGAGTTGCGCGTTGACATATATGAAATTTTTAGCTATCAATCGGTTTAAAATCATTCAGCGAGTCACAGAGAAAGCTATTTTTGGGGTTTTTCTATAGAGCTATAAAATTACTTATAAGTCTAAACAAAACCGATTGACAAGATTTCACTTGAAAATTTGCTTGCCTCTGATAAATTTACAAATCATACCAAGTCGAAAACAAGAAAAAAAATTCAAAGGTAAAAAAAATTAAGTTGGTTCATAAATTAATACAAAACAAGAATATTAATATTTGTTTTAAACAAACAACTTAATTGGAGACAATTTTATTTACTTACAGATTTATTAATTTTATAAATAAAATAATTTCTTTATTTAAATAATAAAACTTTCAATAAAATGTAAACACCGACTTCAAAAACTAAAAAGGAAATTAAGTGGTTTCCACATAATAGCCATATTGCTCGAAAAACTGATAACCGACGGAGAAAGAAGGTTCTTGTGTGTCATCCACGTACCGGTACGTGTAGGGTGGCCCCCCACTAGATGTAGTGATGACCAGGTAAGATGTGCAGGTGACTTAGGACCGTCGAGGGGGGGGGTCTATGTTCAGCAGTGGACTTATAATAGGCTGTAATGATGATAATATAGCTTCAGAAGTTAGTGCTAAGTTTTTGCTTTTTATTAAAAGTTTAATTATTATACAATTTTGCGTGGTCTAAGGATTATTACAGTTATATTAAAATGTTCTTTTCCTATTTTTCTACCACTTGAATGGACCTTATAAATTTACTTGGAACCACCCCTAAATTATCCTATATTACAAAAAAAAAGAATCATTCAAAACGGTTCAGCTCTTTACGAGAAATCGATGAAAATACATTTAAAAAAAAACATTCGCATCATATTTGATGTTCTTCGTTCGACGAACCTTCTCGTTTTTTGAACTCGATTAAAAAGAAAACATCCATCACAGTTGCTATTTTCTCATGACCAACAAATATGCGACACTTCTTTACCTATTATTATTAAAGGTATTTGAAGTGTTCTGCAAGTTTGTTGATACATTCCCCGCAGGTGTTAGAAAGTTGGCGGTGTTTTACCCCCGTGTCAAGCTCATACTAATAACAAAAAAATGATATTCTTGAGATTTTCTTCTTATTAGACGTCTTCATGCCACGATGTTGATGATCGTTGATTAAACGTATAAGCGATACAAACGGACGAAGATCCCACCGACCCGCGAATGTCGGCCGAGCTGGGAAGTTCGTCCGGGCGTAGCACTTGATACTTTTTTCGTTCTTCTTTCTTCTGTTCATCGTATTCTTCTTTCTTCTGTTTCATTGTGCTAATGGTGCTTCATCATCGACATATCCTCTAAGTTAGAGATTTAAAACTCTTAACTTTATAAAAAACATAACTTGCATTAAAATTAAACAAAAATTTTAGTTTATGAAATTATGGTTTAATTTTAATGCAAATAAATGGTTTTCATTAAGCTTAATTTAAGTATAACAGTATTGAATAAAGAGCATAATTTTTTTCATAGAATAAGAACGACAAGCTAGCAAACGTTGCACCTGACAGTAAGTGGATGCTGTGGTCCATGGACACCTACATCTATCCTCGGATAATAATCAAATTGTATTAGAGTGACTACCCTTGTGGAGTAAGATAGAATGCTTGGTTGCCACTAAAAAAGGTCTCTGGTGCTCTACATTCATCATACGAAATAGCAACACTCAGTAGCTTTTTACGCTGGTGTTCTGTGAGAACATGGTTCTACTCCGGGCGAGCTGACCCATTCGCGCTGCAACCATAATAAAAATGCAGCGTGGTCCAACCACGTTAATTAACAATCTTATATAAAATACCACTAATAAAAACTTAATAACTACTTAAGTTTTTTAAAATAAAAACATAGAGGTTATTGTCACTATTATTTACAAAAAACAAAGTACGGTAAAATAGTTGCAATCTTTAAATATATTATTGTTGAAGCTGGTTAAAAAAGATATTTATTTCACCTGTAATATAGAAGCGTAATAACAATTAACGTGTCTTGGTGGTGGCGCGGGCGAACAGAGCGCTCAACGCGCCGCTGCCTTCCGACGACCTTCGGTCGGCGCGAGTGAGTGAGCGAGGGAGCACGAAAGAGCGCGGCGCCGGCGTCGGCGGTGAACGAACTCACCTTGACAAATGCACCATTTGGCATTGTTCGCGGGAAAACCGGCGGCCTTGCGCACCGCCGACTCCCGCGCCGCCGCTTTGCCGCCGCCTCGCTGCGCCGACCAATCACAAGCCTTCACGCCACAGCCTGCGCTCGTTTTGGCGGGAACCGCTCGTCCGAATGTTGACCGCTAGGCGCGCGACGCGATGTCATGCTTTCAGCGCTCTTTTTCAAGCATCATGCATGCGGGCTGAAACGTGCATTACTTTATATTAAACGAACTGCCGTGTTACAATTTAGCTTCGTCTGATATTTGTTCAGCCATTTGTAAACTTACTGACATTAGGTATATCATAGTATATGAATAACCTAACACTTATATCCGACAAAGTCAAAATTAAAATATTTATTTTTATTATAATATTGAAGTACGAAACGAAGTTCGTCTGATGGTCAATGGCTACTGAAGTCCATAGAACCTGCAAACGACATCGATAGAGAAGGCTGCAGATTCGTTTTCACATCTGAGGGCTAAATGTGCCTGAAAATATACTAGCTTGCTGCTTGCTTGGTGCAGAACACTTGTGTGGTACCGTAAGTTCTGATCCTATCAAAACATTGAGCAAAATTCTGCACTAAATAAATTGTTTATTGTGGTAAGAAGATTTTATTAAGTTTGTTTAATTTTTATTTCAATCTCTAATTTCCTTTATAAACAATTTATTGTTCATTTAGCTATGTAAAACTAACGTCTTAATATGTGAGCTACGGATATTATTACACATTTTGTTATAAAAATGGTGGATCGGCGGATGCAACTTGAGTGACGTGACGTCAGCATCGTGATCGCGAGTTACCTCGCAACAATTGCTTCGTGGCAATTAGATATGGCGTGAAATTTATTTCCCGACTAATAAACATTTTAATTAACTCTTTGAAGACTACTTTTTATACTCTTTCCATTTGTAGGTTATGCATCCAATTATAGCCTCAGTGAGATTTAAGGAAAAATTACGCACACATACCTATACAATAATTTTCCTTAAATCACTGAGGTAATATTCCTTTGGATATTTAACATTAAAATTTTCTTTTAAAGTGCAGTGTTACATGCGGTTAAAGTCTAGTATAATGTTATGTTTTTTACTAACATTCGCTGTTATTAATACAACTTATTTAAAGATGCTACGATTATATAAGCTTGCAAAGTGGCAAGTTATCAAAGATGCATATTATATAATTCGATCACTAAACTAAAAAAATAATAGTTGTTTCCCTACGAATTATCTCTACGTGTGCAAATCATGAAACCATTTCCAAAAATCAGTAACATAACAACTGCGGAGGTTTTCGTCCCTATGTGAAATTCCACAAAAAGTAGGAGCAGAAATGTGTCGCCATATTTAGATTTTCCTTTAAGGTAGCATTTATACGACTTGAATGTTATATATTAATATACACTTGAATGAATATTTTATTTATTAAATTTAGTAAATTTAATACAAGTAGCAATACGAAGCAGTTAAAACACTTTTTGACCCCCATATATTAAACAATATGGGTTACGTATGTTAGCATTAATTATTTCCTACAGTCTATCAAAAGACAAGTGCTGAACTATGGTGGAGGCCTAGACATTTGGCAGACATTGCCACGCGGGTTGCAATCGCAGTTTTTTATTTATTATTTTGGTTGTTATCAGGAAGTTATTGCTGCCTATGCCCTATATCTTCTGTTTTCTTTCCCTCTGTCGCTTCTTACAATGCCCATCAGATAATATCGGGTAGTGGATTATTTTACGTCACTGCATGGCAGGCCTAATTTGTTATTTTATAAAAGATTTTAGAATGCACTTCGGGGCAGGCATTGCCTAATTCGTAAAAACTGGAATAAGCAAATCTGCAATTTTATTGTAAGCAATTGAGTAAGCCGTTGTGTGATTATTGATTAATGCTTTTTAATGAAAAAGATAGTATTAAAAATTACGAATATACGAAAACAAAGAGACAAAATCACCTAGCGAACACGTCTAAATTATTCCAGAAAAGCTATTTTAGATACTAAAAGGGACTTTTTAGTGATACCGTAATAAAATTAGTAATTCAGAAAATATGTTTTATATCGGATTTCCAATATAATGCCGTCGCAAACGTTGCTAAAAAAAATACATAAGTCCCTACAAAATAGAATTATATACATAGTGTTATATCAACTAAAATCATTGCATTTAGGCGACAAGAAAATTCGGTTTAAGATTTTATTTTATTTTAGTATTTGCTTAATAAAACTATTTTTTTAATTTAATGAATTAATGATGTAATAAGTTATATTATAGACCTACTTACATTAAAATTAGATCATAAAGAGAAAGTGAAATATAAATAAAATGCAAAATACCAAACAATTAGCCGAATCGCGTCGCAAGTCGCTTCTTGGCAATGTGACTCATGTCTGCCTACATCCCGAGGCAAACCTGCTGTACGACTTTGTTAGAGAAGGTTAAAGTATATTTAAGTAATCAGGATAGATTTTAATAAGAATGATTCAAACAAAATAAATACCTACTTGTTAAGTTGCTATAACACTTTTGCTTGAAAATCTAACGCTAGAGCACTGAAATTGTTTACAGAGTGTCGGGAAATGATTATTTTCAAAAAGGAAAAATTCTTATTTTTGTCCCGTTTTAAAATACTTCACCCATTTTCAATGCGTCAGAAGTATCTAAATTTATGATTTTTCAATTAATTAAAATCATAATATCTAAAATATTAAATAGAGACGTATTTTATGAAAGAATATGAGATGTATTTTGTGAAAGAATATAAAAATAGTCCTGTTTGGAAATGAAAATTCTTGTAATAATTTATTTTCAGAAACAGTTACAATAAGACACAAAGTTTTCGTTTATGTAATGGGCACTGCACATTGATCTATACATTGAAGAGAATCGCGGACAATATTGAGGACGAGTAGTTTTCTGTACTAACACTGAGAAGTGACTTTAGAAAAGAAAGAATTTTTTTCAAAAATGTTATTGCAGAGCAGTAAATACTTCAACAAGCAATGACCGTGTAACTTCAGCGAAGTCTGTGCCGACGCAGGACGTGAGTCAGGTGTCGTTCACCCTGTCGATGCTACGCGTCATCACAAGTTTAGCCGCCATTATATTTTATGCCACTTTTTGCATCTCTATATTCTTAGTTTCAGGTTTTTGTTTTAGATTTTAACATCAGCTTCTCATAGGAAGCAGGCTATTGAATTCTCAAACCTACATTCTATATCAAATGTAAGCGGTAGATAGGTGGTACTACTCTTTTATACGTCTTGAGGATTAGGATGGAATGCCTCGTTTTGAGTAAAAAGGGTCTGGTCAGTTGAGCTTAAAATCAATACCCAAGAGACAAGGGTATGAGATCTAATGTGAAGAAACCATCTCGTTTTTGGTTTGTCAAGAAGAGTCTATCTCTTCGAATTGTTACTTTCTAATTAAGACATCATCAAATTCTGGTGGAAAGGAAAATGACATTGTTTAAGTGGTTTTTGGGCCACTCCGAGCATTGTCATTTCAGATATTAAAGTCTCAGAAATTAACACGATTTACTCGTGTCACCTATGCATAACACGATATGTGTAACTGACATGAGTATAGATGGATTTGACCAAACTGAACAAGCTCTTGATTTGTATTTATTAGGCAAGAGAAATCGAGGTTGGCCCAAAAATACCTGGCTACGATCAAAAAATTAACCAAATCAAAACCATCAACAAGGACTTCATGTAAGTCCTAGACATAACAGTTACAGCCAAATAAAGATCTTTTATTCAATAAACAATACATTCCCAATATTATGAATACTTTTGAATAGATATGAGTTTGAAGAAATAATTCTTATTAGGAGGCGCCCGTCAAACTCGCTCGTCAAGCTCGGGT
Source organism: Parnassius apollo (assembly GCA_907164705.1). Lineage (NCBI taxonomy): Eukaryota > Metazoa > Arthropoda > Insecta > Lepidoptera > Papilionidae > Parnassius > Parnassius apollo. The sequence goes on from CAJQZP010000828.1 coordinate 656,419, forward strand.
AATGTTAATTATTAATGAATATTTATTGGGCGTTCGCATCCGGGAACATGAGTCAGGGCGACCACAGGCTAGGCTAGGCCGAACGGAATCGTCATTTGTTTGTGAGTTATTCGCCTTGAAAAGAAAAACATAAGCGGCAACTTGTGTCATCGTAGGAGCTGAGACGGCGATTTAATTATAACAAAAACGGGTTTTGTATTTGCTGAAATCATATCCAAAGCTGAATATGATATGCCTCTTTAAAAAAAAGTATAATAAAATAATTATTTTCGTCAGACATATTGCATTTAGTGTCAAATTATTATTTTCCTACTCACGTTACAATCTACTTAAAAATAAAGTTGACGTGTCAGTCCCTAATACCAAAACAACTTTTATCGAGTTCGGGTCCGGGTTCGGGCATCTTTAGCGTCCATGTTTATCTTGTGGAAACCGCTAGCAAGATAAAGGGTTGTGAAATATTTGAAATGGCCTAATTGGTCTGGTATGTCAGTGATAAGAGGCAGCGGGTAACTTTTAGAATCTGTGATATTATTAAGGCGGCGATAGTCAATGACTATTCTCCACTTTCTTTTGCTAGAAGCGTCTTATTTTTTCGGAACTATCCACCCGGCGCTTCAAGGCGAACAGGGATAAATAGTATTCTGATTTATTTTAGTATCATGCCATTAAGATATGAATAACTATTTGTAAAATGTTTGTCAGCTAGGAGTGATCTAAGCAAACTTTTATCAGAAAAATTTGAACATTTTTTATGTCAACGATGATTATTTAAAAAAAACTCAAATGATGCCACATTAACAGATTCAGACAGCTGGGGCCGCTAGCTGTAAATAATTTAATAATAATGAAATAGAATAACTACTTCAATATTATTAAAAAAGTTATAATCTATACTTTTTTATTTTTAGAATGCTGTCTTTATTTTTAAACAAATTTTTTTATAGAAGAAGGGCAAACGAGCATGAGGCTCACATGATAGTAAGTACATATTATGTTAACTTATAAAAGACTCAAGATTAAAAATTTTGTTTTGGAAAAAATCGTTTTAATCACACTCATTTCTTACAAAACTTCTTACAACAGAATTAGAAACATTGACCTCATTGAGTGTGTAATTCCTTCCGTCCGGCGAAAAATTCCTATTTGTAATTCGGGACATGCCTAGCTGTGAATTGTGTTGAATAAAAGTGTTCAGTATGCACCTGCCACAGCCACGAATAGCACATGAAATTTAAAACATTCATTATTATCAATAACCAATTTACTATTTTGCGTTGTAGGAAATAAAGAGAGAACATAACACTACTTTATGTCTGTTCCTGTTATACAATAAATTGTTACTTATAAAACAAGTTACCTAATTTAATATGTATTGTAAGTCATACATATATAAACATTTTTATTGTTTAACTACTGTATATATTTTGCGCGATATTGCCTCTTTGGTCTAGTGATCGTAAGCGCGACTGTGCTAGATGTGGATCCGGTTTCGAATCCCGAGTATTCTCGTATACCATTCAGACCAGAACATAGCAATGTAAGCACTGATAGTGATACCTAACGAGACGGACTTCAAGGCAGAAAGGGGATCATTCCATCCAGTAAAAAACGATTGCGAAATTCGTACCGAACTGACGAACAGGAAAGGAACCGAGTTTATAAAAATTTGTTGAAATTACACTTTACTACAAAAAAGTAAATATGATTAAATACTACAGGTTATATGCTACAAATAAGTAATAATAATATGCACCAAAAGGAAATTACTCAGCACGTGCTACAACATGGAACGTTGAATTGTATATTGGTTAATTTTTTAAATAATGATCAACTTATCCACCAAAACAATTAATATTGTGCCAAAAATTGTCTACGATGAACAAACATGCAATTTATTAGAAGTTAAAAGGACAAGTTTGATTATTAAATATCCATTTCATGATAATATATTGATGTTCAAGCGGCCTGCTTCTCCCTTATTCTTATACTTTTTCCTTCCATGGCATAATTATTATGTATGATCTGGCAAACTTTTATAGAATAAGCGTGACAAACGAGCACCCATTTCCACCTGATGGTAAGTGAATAGTGATACCTATAGATATCTTCATCTTTCCTCGATTAACAAACAAAATGCAGATATGTTTGTCACTACCAAGGACTATGATGGAATACCTTGTTTTCAGTAAGAAGGGTCTCAGGTTATATACACTTACCATATGAAACACAGCAGCATGGAGTTGCTATTTTATTCTGGTTGCATTTTATTCTGCGAGCGTGGTTCTTGGCCGATCGAGCGAACCCATTCGTGATACTATTATGGACGTCACACACGGTTAGTTCAACTGATCCGATATTTCAAAAAATATCAACAGTATTAGTTTGAACTGATCAGTTGGAATGATCAGTTGAACTGACCGTGTGTGGCCTCCATTATAATATAGCTGCAGCATGGCTTTACCTGATACACGATATGGTTTGTTGGAATCCATAACTTAAGGACAACTTAAACTGCATCAACTATAGTTTGCTCAGAGCCTACTTAATTAATAATATAAAAAGAGGAAAATTACACAACAACCAGAGTAATTAATTTACACGGCTAGATCGAAATTTCAAGAAGCAAATGCTGTCTGAAAATTGACCGCAAATATGTGCTGATTACATCCCAATAAGTCCAAGAAATTTCACTGATTGAAATAATCAGCAGTTAATTTAAGTGCTTGATATTAATAATTTTCTATATTATATCCAAACAATTCACTAACTTATTTTTGCTATTTACTTAATTGTATTATTATAATATTAAATATTCTTATTAAAAAACATGGTATTATATACACATAGTTCTTAAAACAGTAATCGTATTTACCTTTCAAGTATTAAGCTGCTGGAATCATGGAATTTACCAACATACGTTTATTCAGTTAATTTTATTTAGTCGTTATCTGTAACAAAATAAAACACGCAAAATTAATTTATTGAAATTGTGATGTAACTTTACGATTAGATAGGGAGCAATTCCAGGAGAGATCGAGGCTAAGATTTATCCAAAAAACTTGAATTTTTTTCGATAAGACAAAAAATTGGTAACAGGAAAGGGTCATTAATTTTTTTTTGTTTTAATTGGGGGCTAACGAGTATGCAGCTTACCTGATGGTAAGTGACTACCGCCGCCCATGAACCACCGCCACACCAGGGGAATTGCAGATGCGTTGCCGGCCTTTTAAATTTATATGTGACCAATTTCGAGGTATACCCTATCCATTAAAAAAAGAATCATCAAAATCGGACTACTCTGTCATAAATCACCCCTATTTTTCCATCCTTAGGGTAATAATTTTTTTTTCAAATTTATATGGGACCAGTTTTGAGCTATATCCATTAAAAATTATCTAAATCGGACTACTATGTAAAAAGTTATGCGTGGTCATACATAAAAAAATAAAAAATATACCCGTCGACTTGAGAACCTCCTCCGCTTTTTTTCGTCGGTTGAAAATACACAAAAAGATGCAACATTTCCGCAGTGCCAGTGAGTCAAGCCGATCAGAAAGAACTCGGTCACCTACGATTCGTACCGCTCTGCGCTGGATGCGATCAAATGGAAGGAGCTGGCACTGGTGAGCCCCAGCTCAGAAATGAGAACAGTATTCCATATGAGGCCGAACCTGCGCCTTGTAACGTTGCAGGCGGTGTGCCGGCATGAAATACTATCCCGCTCTGCTGAGCACGCCAAGCTTTTTAGAGGCCAATTTTGCCTTCTCTTCCAAGTGACCACGAAACTGCTATCACTCGATATGTCGACGCCGAGGATTCCGATACTGGCTGAGGCACCAAGCGTAGTGCCCTGAAACTGAGGAGGTACGACAGAGGGGTTTTTTAGCTACACGTGTCTTCATGGGATTAACTTTTTGCCTCCAATCCGAGACTTTGTTCAACAATGTCTCGACTTAAGACACAAGTTTTTTCCGATACTCGGCGACGTTTTCCCGAATAATATTGGCACGGCCGGTGTATAAAGCAGCTGTCGTCCGCATAGCAATGAATATTATCGGTTTTCAACATGTCATTGAAATGTAGAAGAAACAGCTTTGGTAATAGCACGCAGCCTTGTGGAACACCAGTGTTAATGGGCTTGTAATCGGAGTATGCATCGTCTACTACGACCTTGATGCTCCGATCTGCAAGAAAACATGTGATCCAATTGCCCAATTTCTCGGGAAGCCCATAGGAAGGATGCTTCGTAAGAAGCGTTTTGTGCCAAACCCGATCGAAGGCCTTCGCTATGTCCAAACTAAAGGTCAACGCCTCCCCCTTGGACTCTACTGCCTTCGCCCATCTATGAAGTAGGTTACGCAGAAGATCACTAGCTGAGCGATACCGATGAAAACCGTACTGACGGTCACTAATTGCTGCTATGCCGGAGGTCGTGGGTTCGATTCCCACCCAGGAAAAATGTTTGTGTGATGAGCACGATCATTTGTTCTGTGTCTGGGTGTAATTTATCTATAATATTTATGTATTTAGAAATATATAAGTATGTTTATCAGTTGTCTAGTACCCATAACACAAGCTCTGCTTAGCTTGGGACTAGATGGCGTTGTGTGATAGTTGTGGAATATATATATATAAAAAAAAACTAATTGGCTGGTGATCTACAAGGTATCGCATGAGCTGGCAGTTAATAATTGATTAAAATAATTATCTTAAACCTAAGTAATAGATCCCATCCGGTGAAACCGCGACGCGTCGCTAATCATAACAAAAAAATTATTTAAATGTTTGTTACGTTTTACTTTCTTATTTTGAGTAAAGAACTACAATGACAAAACATTGAGATATTAGATCGTAAAGTTTAAGGAATATTCATAAAAGTTAAAAATATTAAACAATTATTCATTTGACTGTTTCTATCAGCACGTAGGCAAGTACACAACAGCTTTATATGTGAAGTGACGTAATAAAATTTCAAATAGTTTCTCGAATATTTTGTAGATAGTCGTAGCAAACAACCAGTACCCATTCAAATGTCACTTTAATTAAATACCTCTCAATAATTGTGTGACGTCATCTGAATAATGGGGTACACTTATAAATAGCATTTCCATAAAATATTTTATTGCACATAATTGTGTCGAATCTTGTTTAAATTTATCTTTTATTTTTCTTATATGCGAAACGGGCGAAAAGATTGTAAGTAACTTACTTACTTAGTCTTTTCGCCCTTTTGAAGTTTATTTTCAACGTTTAATTATTTTTACTTTGATGTTCCTTCGTATATATAATATAATTTAATTACCATCAACGTCACGACCATCAACATCATCATCATCACTATAGCTCTTCACAAGTTCACAGCTGAACATAGGCCACCCCCAAATCAACACACACTGGTTGTATTCGTAAACTCTTGTTTTAAGTTTTGAGGTTACGGAGGAGTAACGAGATGTGTCGTTATCTGCCGAAAGCTTTCCAGTCGAGTTTGATCCGTCAAACTCCAATATTATATTCTATTAGCAAAACATAGCAAAGTTACACCTTAGAGCTACAAATGTAAAATTTTCATATAGGTATAAATGCCAAAACTTCAGTTTCATAATATAAACAGTCATTACGTACTACTGCCGAGCATACAGGTCTCATTTTTTATAACAGGATTTTGAAAAAGAAAAGATTTCACCGCGCTGCTCCAGTCAAATTTGTTTAGTCATGCAGTAACACACTATTTTAACACTTCTTCAATGCTTTTTGAGTTCAGAGTAACACACTTAATGTTGTGTTTTTATTTTTCGCCTTTATTTTCCACACTTATGATAATTAAAACCTCTATAATGATGTTATTGTTAAAAAGTTTGAAGTATCATAAGTTGAATATGTTCATATATAGAAGTGTTATTCAAGATACGATGAGTTCACAGTAATTCCTTTAAATTTTACTATTATCGTAGTTGCTTTCATTATTTAATGTAAAAAAACTTAATATTTTTTTAATTTAAGAATAAATATTTATAATTTTTAGTAGATTAAAATATTTAGCTCTACGTCATAGCCACACATACAACATATTATTATTTTCAAAAATTTATTAAAACTGAACTGATCGTTTTCTTCCTGCGTTTATTTTTGGTAACACATAATAAAACAGTGTACTAATCGTGTTTTTGTGTGCGTGGTGTATCTATCTTGTGTCAGTGTCATCGTGCCGATAGCGGATGTCACTTCTTACGTCATCATCAGCTGAGTCGAATCGTTGAACAACACACCGAAGGCAATCGAGATATTTTTAGTTTGCGATGACAACAGAATTATTTAAAACGGGAAAGTAATTGGTTCATTTAGAAATAATTTAACGTTTTGTTTAATATCATAGTTATATATTAATATCATGAAAATTATATTAGAAAAGACGGTGCTGTCTCTCTCCGGTTTCATTTTACTCTGTCGCCTCTAACGACACATACAGAATGATATGGGGTAATGAATTCTCTTATGCCGCGCCGCCATTACACGGCAATTAAAAATACGTATATATGCGCTTATTATGAATAAGGAACGTGAGGGTAATATGGTCACTTTAATCTTTGCCGCCCCATAAAACTAAAACTAGGAGGAGGATAGAGACAGAAACACAAAATCGTATATTATAACTTATATATTAAGAAAAAAAAAATCAAACAAGCCTTGGCAATAATTATGAACACTTCGAAAAATCAACTTCAAAGAAATTAACTACACTACACCATACTAAAATCGACTAAAATATTTTAATGTCAACTGTCAAAATGGCGATTAAGCAGCGCCGTTTTGATCCTTTCCTTTAAAGTTTCCCATACTTTTGCATTTTTCGATCAAAAGTATCTCACAATCTAATTACGTAATACATTCGTATGTCACGTGAATTACACACAATATAATAAAGAGGCCCCTGTCTACAACATTTATTGTCATAAGTTATATGAAACGGTTATCGATGCATAAGGGCACAGCTGTTGAACAGGTTTGAACCGCATTCCTGAGGGAACGCCAGCGCCGCGTGCCAACACTCGATCAAAAAGACTAATTACTGACAAAAAATAAACACGCCATTGTAATGTATTCACATTTGTACGTGTTTCAAATGTTGTTAAGTGGCATTATGTGCAGTTTCACCTGTATATATAGAGGATAGAATACACCTCAGCTCAGCTACATTTTAGTATGATAATTTGTCCAAGACTTTTCCTATTATTTTAATCAAAGTAAAAAGAGAATATAAATAAGATTTTGCGCTTTATCCATGCATTTCACTTAAAATATCAAATGGTCATATTTAATCTTTTTTTACTATGAACCAAATAAAAAAGCGAATAAGATTGTGCCTCCTGATTGTTATTTTGTTGTGCGTGTGTGTGATAAACTGTTTGACGTGTAATGTCTATATTATTTGACTGCCTTGTTGGTATAATGGTGTGGTCAGATATATCCAGTTGCAGCGCTGAGGGTATCGGGGGTCGAATCCGCACAAAATAAGAAAATGTACTTACGTTACGTGACGTATTTACGTTACGAGATAGCCAGCGCAATTCAGAGCTATCACTTCAGCAAATCAGAATCAACATATTTTCAGTATTTTAAGTTCCACTCCTGAACATAGGCCTTCCCTTAGTGGCCTGCATGTCCTGAATGATTGCTTATTGGTAACAGAAACAGAAACTTTTTTATTCAATGTAGATTATAAACAATACTTATTGAAAGTCAATTTTTTCATTTACCACTGGTTCGCAAAAAAAACCTCTGTCCTGGGAAGAACCAGCAAGAAACCCAGCGGGACTATTTTTTTTCATATAATAGCTTACAATCATGTTTACAATTAACAACACAAGACAAATTAGAAATAGCTTGGTAGTGATCACCCTTCCCAGGGGTTATTATCATCCATAAATTCCTTAATATTATAAGAACCCTTTTTATACAAACTTAGTTTAATAAAATCTTTGAACTTTGCGTATGACAAATTTTGTATATTTTCTGGGATTTTGTTGTAAAAGCGTATACATCGCCCCAAGAATGAATTACTGACTCGGTGGAGTCGAGTAACTGGTACTACTAACTTTAAACAATATAGTAACCATAATGATTTCTTAAATTTACGCGAACACTACACATTGAATAAAACTAAATTTACAGATTTTATCGCGTTTATTTCACACTTCTATACACATTTTTCTATACACATTACACTGTGTATAGAAAAAGACCCATACCAACCGATATTTAAATGGTGAATCTCACCATCATCCTTCACAGTTAGCTACCGTGGGTAAATCTTTGTTTCAGAGAGCACGAGGGATCTGTGACAGAAAACATGTGGCCGCCGAACTTCAGCACGTCAAGCAAGTATTGCAAGACAACAAGCTTCGGGTCCCGCGCCTACGTCACAGTGACCGAGTGAAGCCGGCCACAGTCGAGCGTGTACCTGCTGTACTACCATATGTCAAAGGAGTCACAGACAAGGTTGGCTACATCTTGAAGCGAGCTTAAAACATACTACAAGCCGCCGAAGAAGATTAGTCAATTTTTACCATCCGTCAAGTGTAATATCCCTCTACAAGATGCAGGAGTGTACAAGTTAGATTGTGAATGTGGTCTCTCTTACATAGGTCAAACAAAAAGATCCATAAAAACCCGCGTGAAAGAACATATAGCTGACGTGAAGCACCGACGCTCCGGGAAGTCTGCAGTCTGCGAACATGTTCAAGATCGTCCCCACCATTACATTTGTTTTGATAAACCACAAATTCTCGCAAAAGAACACCGATTCCTACCAAGGATGATACGCGAGGCTATTGAAATTAAAAAACATCCAAATTTCAATAGAGAAGATGGATGGGTGCTGCCACCTGCTTGGGATCCTATAATTAACAAAATTAAACCCAAACCTAAGCATACCACTGCAAGACTTCATGATACTATAAGCTCGGTTTGCGTAAATCGGACCAAAAATTAATATTCAAAAACTGAAGGTAGCCGGACTAACTATGACATTGGGACGTCAAACATCTCAGTCCCCCCCGTGACCATGGTTGCTGTAAAGCACCCGAAACGTCGGGAATTAAAAATAAGTAAAAGTAGTGAAATAAACGCGATAAAATCCGTAAATTTAGTTTTATTCAAATATAGTAACCGCCTAAGCGTTAACAAAGAAATTCTTAATTTAAATAAGCCAGAATGACAGGGAATAAGTTTATTGACAAAGATTTTCTTTTCTGCAAAGACACATTACTCAAAATGTATATGGAATACGATAAAGCAAGAAAAATGGCTACAACTTACTAAAGAATAGAAGGTTAAAATTTTGTAACTATCTTATTCATCCTATGTTAAATGAAAGAAAGAAATACCTTATTTTGACACAGATCATTGAGGTACACAAATATTAATAACAAAAATAAAATTTTAGAAATTTGGCTTTGTACGTCGAAGGCTTGCCAAAAAAGTCATCACCAAGCGCTGTTGTTGCATTAAATGTTACATGGATGAAGTTATTATTTCTAATTTGGACACCAGTTCCTGTAAATCATTAATTTGTATGTTGAATTGGATAAAACAAATAAAAAATAAAAAATGTATTTTAAAATTCTCGTTATACAAGTACTATTTCTAACACACTTTAAGTACCTAACAAAACCGTGTAAATTACAAAATTTTTATCGCGTGCATTAAGCTGTTTTGAAAATATGAATGAGTCATTTGGCACAGTCTTACATTGTGTAAGCGGAACACTACGCAATTCGCAAGTATAATTAGATAGTACCGCGTCCCCGTCACCCAAAAATTTCACGATTTGTCACTTGAAAATGTGCTTTATTCGACACACATTAGGCTCTAACTATTTTAAGAGAAAGAAACGTGTACAAAATACAAAGATAATAATGTCAGATGCATAAGCCGTTCGTCATCTAGCAGATTCAAAAATGAGATTCCTTTCATCTTGGAATTTTCTGTGACTTTAAATACTTTTTTTAAATCGTTAACAAATGTAGTGGAAGCAGACATTATTACTCTTTCATTGTAATAATAATATTTGTTTGAAATGCTTTTCTTACGTGTTTAGTAGGTACTATGGGACATACGAGGTGGAACCACGCTGCAGTTATATTATGGCTTTAGCATGAAACCACACTATATATTATATACGCGCAATAAATATTTTAAGGATGCTCTGGCAAACAGTTACAACCTATCAAACACTATCAAATCTAAAAAAAGTTACACGTACGGATATATATATCCATAATTGACAATATATATATATATATATATATATATATATATATATATATATATATATATATATATATATATCAATTATGGAAAAAAATAAAAAAAATTAATTAAAAAAATTGGAGTTAGCTACAAACCACCAACCGCTGGTTTATTATTCAATTAATACTTAGCAACTAAAAAAGTATACTTTCCTATTTATTCCGGTAATAGAAATTTATGCTGGGAGAAAGCTTTCATTCAAGTATTGAAAGGTTCACTTTTCTATTGGTTTTCAAGTGTAATAGTTATAAAATTATAATAAAGGATTAAAATAGTTATAAAATTATAAAAAAAGAGAAAAATTAAAATAAGAAGGAATTATAGAGTACTGGTCGCGCGCACATTCCTTTTCCGCAATGCATGCATCTATGCAACGTTTACGGATTGTCAAATGTTTATTAATGTTTGTATGTTTAAGATCTTGCTTTGAAAAGAAAACATCACTTTAATAGACAATAGAACTATTTGTTATATACATACATACATAAACACTCACGCCTGTCACCCAGAGGGGTAGGCAGAGACTACAGACTTCCAATTGGCACGATCCTGACACACCTCTCTCGCCTCCTCCACATCCATATACCTACGCATACAAGCTCGTTAATTAAGAGTACTCCTAATTTGGCTCATTTTCAATATATCGCCAATTTGGACGAAAAATTTTCGTCTAGGACGTCCCTTTCCGCTTCTGTCGATTATTGCAAATTCTTTCTACAATAGAAGAAACCCTTGTTCAGGTGTGGACTGTTTCAGGCTAATAAAGAGAAGAATGTACACGGCTTACGTATTTGATGTTGTTTTGATTTGTGTATATTTTATATAAATTGTAACTCAGTGTAGAATGAGTATTAAATATTTTGTGGTAAAACTACAGTTATTTAGACGTGGTAGAGTCACGCTGCAGCTATATTATGGTTGAAGCACGAATGGTTCGACTTATACCACGCTCTCGCAGAATAACAGCGTAAAATTGCTACTACGATATGTTTCGTATGGTGAGTGTAGAAAACAGGTGACTTTTTTTACTGGAAACGAGGCATTTCATCTTAGTCCTGACAGAGTAGTCCTTCTTAGGTGACAAAACATCTGCAATTTGATTCTTAATCGAAGATAAATATACATGTGTATGGGCCACAGCATCTACACTTACGAGCGTATTCTAAGAAAAAAAGATGTTAAATTGACTACGCCAACTACGGCTGTGTGGCTAAATTGGTCGCGTACCTTTTAAAAGTTACGAATGTAAGGTGAAATTGATATCATTATAAAAGATGCTTAAATATGTTCTCTATCTTTTTATTAAATGACAATAGAAAGAGATATGCGTAGAGATAATTCGGATAATAAACACTGAATTTGAGTAAGCGATAGTCAACGAATATAAGGGCGGAAATTCACGTAAAAACATGATTATTAATAATTAGTTCCCATGCATCAAAGCCTACTTCCTAACCACAAGATATTCTCAAAGAAAGAAGCCTGGACTAAGACCTGGACGTGAAGGTGAATTATTGCCGCTACCACTAACCACGCGGTTGCCGAGAAGATATTATTTTACAGCATAGAAACAAGGTGCGGTACATCTATTTCGTTTTTCACAGCGTGGTGGAAAGTATACAGTTTAATGACCTAATTAAGATATTCTCGGAGTCTGTCCGTCACAGTTCGTTAACTGATTAGATTGTTCATAGCGCGGAGCCGTCGTTCAACACCCTCCTCTTATAATTCGCGTTATCACATAACATGCTTATCAAATGCGATGTATTTAATTTTATAAATTCAACATATAAAAACGACGGTTTTATAAATCCTGATAATAATTATATCTTAATATCAGCGTTAATTAGTATAATATCTGAACGAAATTTTTGGTATTTCACATACAATTATTAATTTTTATATTTCATAATTTAATCTTGTTTGTAATTATAATAAGAAAATATGTTTTAAAAGAATACATAATTTATCTGACCGAACTTATTAAGCAATAATTTAATAAATGTACCGAAACGCCGTTTTAATTTTTATTTAAAAAAATATTTTTTTTAAATTTGTATGAAGTTAGTTATATGCCAGTGCTGGATAAGCGCCAATATTTTCCGGAAAAAGAGTAGGAGTTGCGTTTATGTATATTTTTCCACATTCTGTTCTAAATATACTAGTGACGATCTGATCGTATGATAGTGACGCGCGTCGCTGTCAGCGAGCTGACGCCGAGCCCACGTCAGCTCCCACTGAATCACGCGCTAACGCCTGCGCACTCATCTCGCCAATTGATAGATTGGATTCCATCTACAATCTTATCAGGATCTTTAGAGAATATTTCGACAATTTACAGTTGTTTTGATTTCTGAACTCTAACATTTTATCTTTAATTAAATCTAATTTTTTATAGGCTATCCTATAAAAAAATTTAATTTAATTAAAGATAAAATGTTAGAGTTTAGTTTTGTCACTCTATGGTGACAAACGAGGCACACAGTCTACCTGATGGTAAGTGGTTGCTGTGGCCCATAGACATCTACATCTATCCTCGATTAAGAATCAAAATGCAGATGCGTTGTCACCCGTGAGGACTAAGATGGAATACCTCGTTTCCAGTAAAAAGGGTCTCCGGTTCTCTACAATCACCATAAGAAACACAGCAGCATTAAGCTACTATTTTACGCTGGTATTCTGTGAGAGCGTGGTCCTCCCACGGTCGAGGCGACCCGTTCGTGCTACAACTATACTTCTAATATAACTGCAGCATGACTCTACCACGTATAAAAGTAGTCAAGTAATTATTATGAATCCATATATTAATGTAATTTTAGAGTTCATAATCAAATTATACCAGTTGTGAAAACTTGCTTTGAACAAGTTCATTTACTAGCAATAGCGACCTGCCCCGGCTTCGCATGGGTAGCACTAAGTATCTTCGACCGAATGACCTGTGGAGCCGTAGTGGTAAGTTTAGCTACCGAGCTGCTACGTACCACCCCTGGATTTAATTCACATTCAACTCATTCTTCACAGTGCATTAAGATAACCAATTGTTAACTCCAAATTATAGTAAAGTATGCTATGATTACATATTATTGCATTACTAAGTGATTCTAACTTTTAATTATTGACTGAGTGAACCTTCAACCTAAGTACTTACCTCTATTATACAACTTTTATGTACAACTTTTGTATATCTTTGATTCTATAAAATCTTCAAAATTAACCAATTTTAGCCTAACTATATAAAATAATGAAATTAATCTAAAATGAACAACCAAATAGCAACGTTAACGACGTGTGCCTTCGCGTGTGTCCACGGACTATGAAGAGTACTTCCGTATGTGTGTCCGATTTCCTGACCCGTATCTTGAATGCTCGGTTGTCACCAGCTCACCAGCATACAATCAGTGTTCAAGTATACCGTCTAGCGTCTAGTGGGGAACGCGCAAGGGGTACGGGCAAAGTCAATTTTTGAGCTCGAAAACTTGTAAAAACTAAAGCTCAGGTGCTTTGTAAAAATAAAAAAATTTTAATTTTAGTTTTAAGGTTTGACATAAAGTATGTTTTAATCTAGATTAAATAAATGCACAAAAATAAAATTATAGTGAATTTTATAGATATAAATTTATACATTGGTTGCAAACGACTCACATAAGCTGAATGAAGGTATACTTTCTTAATTTTCTTTTTGGTTATAGCGAGTTCATCCCAATAGATAGTCATAATATAGTGTGGCAGATTTTTATTTAGATCTCTTTGAGACGAACTATTCCATACATTATTTTTCCATATATTATTTATCAGATGAAGAGGCAAACGAGCATGCGGTTCACCTGATGGTAAGTGACTACCGCTGCTCGTGAACAACCGCAACACCAGGGGAATTGCAGGTGCGTTGCCGGGCTTATAGAAAGGAGTGAGCTCTTTTCTTCTAGGTCCTTAAGATTTAATACACATGTATAGCAAACGCCATAAAAGTTCTCTGCTTCTTCATTAATTGAAATATATCAGCATGACATTAGCTTATTTGCACAAAGTATTCATAAACTACTTAAATAAACCTTCACAGGAATCAGTCTATCTATTACTGAAAAAAGAATAAAAATTTAAAAATCCCCACAATGTTTCTGAAATTAGTCCGAACATACATAAGAGTAAGAGTACAAATAGACGCCGCGCGGGACTTCTTTTACGAGTAGGTATGTTTAGATTATAGCAGTCGCGATACCTTCGATACGTTCGACCGTTCAGAGAATGTGTTCCTGACACGTCGCGATTGAACTGACGACGTAACTTTGTAATGGCGTTGCAGTTACGATAAAAATATTTTTGCTGATTGTTTACCATTTTAACAATTGATGAGCATTAAAACAACATTATTATATCAATAATCAATGAATGTTATAATTTTGTGCCAAACTGAGTGTCAAATAACTTGGTAAACAATATTTTTCTACATCTATACTGCGCTATTACAAGGTTATGTAAGCGCTTTATATTTGTAGTGCTGTGCTAACAACACAGATTAAACAATAACAGGCAATAACAGTATCGGAATCTATTCTTATACAGTTATACTTTATAAAATAATACGTTTTGTTTTTTTTTTAAGAATTTGAAAATAATGGACTATAAGATAACTTTTATTAAATATAAAAATAAAACTACGACCAAACCGAACGCGCGAAAGAAAGTAGCATTTTTATATTTAGGTTGAAAATGGTAACCCCAAATGTCGTTATGGGCCGCTATTTTGTGACGCTAAAACAGTCGTCTGTTGTCGTTTCGTGCGCATAGACCACGTTCTTCAAGTGTTTTCGATCTGTTTTTATTTGATTACCCGGCTTTCGTTTAATGGACTGTTTCTGCTTTTCAAACTGACATCGGCGCTAAATCGGACTTCGATTGTGTTTTCTATTGCGTTCTTTTTACTTTTGGTGCATAATAATGCCTAAACATGGACAAACATTGAAAAGTGGAGCCCGCGAGTTAATCATCAAGCTGCAAGATTACTTTGAGCGGGAGCGGCAAAATGGCGGACCCCTGTTACCTGTCGAACGAGTACAAGAACACGTCTCTCAGGCGCTTGGAGTTAGCAAACGAACGATAACAAATATTAATAAAGAAAAGTTCCGCTCTACTGGCACGGAAGATAATATTTTACGTACTCCGAAGAAGAAACGTAGAACTAAACCCGTGACAGATATTGACACCTTTGACGCCGATGCAATCAGAAATCATATATATGGTTACTATTCCAGAAATGAATATCTCAACAGGAAGAAGCTTTTGGCATCGTTAAGAGAAGCTGGACTGTTTAGCGGGGGTAAAACTGCTTTAACCAAAATCTTAAAAGATATTGGTTTTTCGTATAAAAAACAGACAAAAGAAAAATTTTATTAGAACGATACGACATAATTTTAAAACGGATAAGTGTTTTGAGAGAAGCAAAAAATATTGATAACTGGGATAATGTCGTGTTCATTAACGAGACATGGCTAAACGCCAATCACACGGTTTACCGTTCTTGGACGGATGATACACAAGCGTCGACGTCGAAAGTACCAATGGTTAAGGGGGTCCGTCTGATAATATGCCACGCAGGTTCTGCAAAATACGGCTTTGTGGAGAACGCGTTACTGGCATTTCAATCAAAAACCACAAATGACTACCACGAGGAAATGAATGCCACTACATTTAAAGAGTGGTTCCAAAACGTGTTTTTGCCCAGCCTACCAGAGCCTTTTGTAATATTCATGGATAATGCCTCCTATCACTCGGTTGAATTACAGAAACCACCTGCCCAAGCTAATAAAAAAGAAGAAATGGTAGCTTGGTTACAAGCAAAAGGCATTGACGCAAATATGCAGATGCTAAAACCAGAGCTAATTAAATTAAAGAAAATAAAGCGGCAAATGTGCGATACGAAATCAATGAACTGGCCCTGGAGTACGGTCATCGCGTTCTAAGAATTCCACCGTATCATTGCCAATATAACGCGATTGAGCTAATCTGGGCTCAAATAAAAGGTTACGCCGCCCGCCACAATACTTCCCCGCCATTCAGCACGAAAAAGATGATGACCCTATTAAAAGAAGCCTGCGGGGAAGTCACAAGAGATGACTGGGCAAAGGTTGTTGAGAAGACTAAAAACGTGATTGTGGAACATTTTGACCGAGATATCAGGATTGATTCTGTTATTGATAATAATATAATTATACATGTAGGCGAAGATGATGATGAAGACACCACCTCCTCAAGCGAATCGGAGTCTGTTTAATATTCTGTACGCACATTCAATTCAATGTACTTTATTGCATAGAAATACAGACTGTAACTTTGTAACAAAGAATAAATAAAACAATTTTATTATATTAATATTACCTTTTTTTGGTTTCCACTTAAATTACTAAAATATAAATTTTAAATAATTCCGCCAATTTAACATGTTACTTTTAAAACGAAAATAATCTTAAAAATAACGCGGCGGTTCATTTTGGAGGAACGGTAACGAACTCAGTGTAATGTTGTGCCCATCACTAGTCGTGACTAACTGATAGGTGTCAGGAACGCATTCTCTGAACGGCCGAACTATAGTTTTTTCTACCCACAGTAGCACTCGTTGAATCATGTATGCAGCCTTTTAACGACGGCCTAGATCACTCAAAGATCATTCAGATTGTAGATTCAAGTTTAATTTTTGTGTGCTTTGTTTCCATTTGATTTTTGCTTAGTTTATAGTCTAGAAAATTGTAAACTCCCGGCTATTAATTTAAGGCAAAACTTTTTGTATTTGTAACTATTTTCAATTGTAGTAACAAAAAACGAAGGTGCAATTAATGCTCACCAATATTTCGTAAAGTTTTTGTTAAACAATTATAAAGAACAAGTTCTAGCAATAATTGTGAAAAGGATATAACATTATCAGTTTCTTAAAACTATGCAGATTTAAATAAACTAGTGGTCGCCCAGTGGTCGAAATTTGACCATAATTCATTTAACGGTATTTTTAAATTTGAAATTTATTGAGAATCTTTTGTCAAAGAGTAAGCATCCATTGCATAATATAATACTTTTGAATTTAGTTCAATTACGTTAGCTGCGAGCGCGTTCATATTCGACATTAGTGAGTGTTCTTTGTAACATTTTTTTGCAGCAAATGTATATTAAGCAGGCTGTATTTTATTTTCAATTGCACAATAAAACAAAGATAATAACTTATAAACAAAATATAAAATAAACGATTTTTTGCCTCGGCATACACTCTACAGACTATTGTAAAAGGAACATTAAAAATAACACAAAATTAAGTAGTAATTATTCGTTGGCATCAATTTAAAATTCTTTGGTGACAATCTCTACTCTGTGCGATTGTTTAACTACAGACTATTATGTGGTTGAAATTGGAAGTATGAACGTAAATAATTAATGTTTTATTTTAAATAATATAGAGTATGTGTAACACATAACACGTAACACAACAAGTTTAGCTTTCTGAACTCCTCCATATAAACTTTAACTATGCCAAATCTCACACTCCTTCGTGCGCTCGATATACTTAAAAAGGGATGCAAAACTTCACGTATTAATATATAGATAATATTATACTACTAGTGTTTCTTATTTCATACAAAAGTTTAAAATATTGATGCCTAAAATACAAATTAGCTAAGTAACGGTAGGTAATTTTTACCGCTTTTTTAAAATAATGTAAATACAGTAATTTTTAGAATGCTAAGTTATATATATTTATTTAAGTATAAAATACATATTAACAGTAAGAAGGTCCTTGTCGTAGAGTCGTATAAGACTTCGGTTTGCATTAGTTTAAAAGTTAGATATGTATTATATCTCTTTCATACAATAAATCGTATAATCTGTTACTAGGTTATATAGAAGCCTTGTCTTTGCCTTGTCCTTATGTCCACAAGTTTTTAGACTGGTTGTTGAAAAATTATTCACCTCAATCCTTACTTTGTATCAAAAAGCAAACGAAATTATCCGATATCTCACTTTTCACACGACAAACATATTCATTTAATACTGATAAAGATGTTACATAGATTTGTTAAAGTGGATATGCTTATTTTATTTCATTATTTAATTAAAACTACCAATCCATACTACAGCGAAAGTAATGGCGTCTTATATAATATAATATTTTATGCCCTTAGAAGTACCATGTATGCTATTTGAGAATTTTTAACTAAGGAATTTATTTTAGTCCTTGATTACCTAGGTGGATTGAAAAGTACTCGGCCTAACACAGATCCATTCAATTCTAAAAATCAAATCTACCCACATTATTTAGTTCAGTTCAGACTAGTTCATTGTGTGAAGTTCGAAACGTGTGCGATAATTAGTTGTGATTTTATAAATTTATTAACAAAGTAATCGGACATAATTTCCGCGAATGGAGCAAATCGAGCAGCGTGCCGTCATTAAGTACCTCCATAAGAAGGGGCTATCATCAAAAGCCATCCATGATGACATGGTCAGTATATTAGGCGATTGTGCTCTGTCATATTCATCCGTCAAAAAATGGATAGCAGAATTTAAGCGTGGTAGAGAGAGTGTGAAAGATGAACCCCGCTCTGGAAGGCCTTCGACGTCAACTACTGACGAAAATATTAAAAAAGTACTTGATTTAATAATGGGAGACCGCAGATTAAAAATTAGAGAGATAGCCGAGATTATAGGCATCTCTTATGAACGAACTCAAAACATCATTGTCAACGAGTTGGGTTTCCACAAGGTGTCTGCGAGGTAGGTTCCGCGACTGCTTTCAGTTGAACAAAAAAGGACGCGATTGACTATTTCACGCGACTGTTTGGAGTTATTTGAAGCCGATGCAGATGATTTTTTGAATCGTTTTGTTACTATGGACGAAACATGGGTTCATTACTGTACACCGGAAACAAAACAACAATCAAAACAGTGGAGAAGACCTGGTTCACCACCCCCTAAAAAAGGCTAAGTCGATTTTGTCGGCAAATAAGGTGATGGCTTCAGTATTCTGGGACTCGAAAGGTGTGATTATGATTGATTATCTTGAAAGGGGTCAGACTATAAACTCTGATTACTACTGCACCTTACTACGTCGTTTACGAGAGGAAATAAAAGAAAAACGTCGAGGAATGCTCAGAAGAAAAGTCCTGTTTCATCAAGATAACGCCCGTGTTCACACGTCAGTACAGTCAATGGCTGAAATTCACAACTGTGGCTTTAAACTGTTACCGCATCCGCCGTATTCACCTGATCTGGTACCATCAGACTTCTTTCTGTTCCCTAACCTAAAAAAGCACTTGGGAGGTCAAAGATTTTCGACAAACGACGAGGTCAAAGCAGCTGTAGACGCATATTTTGACTCTAAGGAAGAATCATTTTTTTTCAACGGTCTAAATGCTTGGAAGGGGAGGTGGCAAAAGTGTATTGAACTTGATGGTGATTATGTAGAAAAATAAAAATATAACTGATTTAGTATGTGTTTATTTTCTTGGTTAGGCCGAGTACTTTTCAATCCACCCTCGTATTATATAGAAGGTGGTATGGTGTTTAAGATCCTAGAGATAGAATCACAACCGATGTGTTGGATTATGGTTAGTTATAGAGTACTTCGTTTAAATACATATTAACCAAATTAAAAAGTAAAATCGAATGAATAGTTCTGTAACATAGAGATAGAGACGGGGAGGTCCAATGAGTACGGCTCTTATTATTAGTTCTGTAGGCTCTATCTAACGAGTGATGGTGATAAATTTATCAAACTCGAATTGTACACACAGGTGATAGGAAGTAGCTTCACAGAATGTCTTAATATATATAAATTATGTGTCACGTTGTTCGTCCGCGATGGACTCCTAAACTACTTAATCGCTTTTTATAATTTAGAAAAGGGCAGAACAACGTCTGCCTGGCAAGCTAGTATTATTATATATTTTCATACTGTCGCTCTGTCGATGCTATCAAATATCGTACAGTATCGGCCCTGCCACCAACTCTCCCGCCTAGCATGAACAACATCTGAGTTTTCAGGGTTTTATATTTTGTGAATGATCCAGTTTTCTTGACGTTGTTTCGGACGTTTTAGTTGGTGTGTTCATATGACATTCAATATATTTAAATATCCTACGTTTTTTGAACACTTCAATAGTGATTGAATAATAGCTATTATGATAAACATTCAGGAGGACAAAAACAGAACTTATCACCGTGACAGTAACCATTCTAGAGGGTACAGTCAGTATTGACTTTATCATTTTGACTGTACGAATGTTATAAAAGTTGGATATAAATAAACAAATAACTATATGATGATAATGTACGTTTGGCCGCTTAAATATAAATTTTAGTAACATAACGTAGAATTTTTAAAATTTGCCATGGGCAACACACTCTTTTTCCCCGTGACAAGTAAAAACGTAATTATGCATTCATTATAAATTCGTGAATTAACTAATTTCACGTTTTAATTGCAATGCTAAATATTTACAATACAAAATGACACCCTTTATTGTATAATAAAAAAATATAACAGAAAACAAACAGAAAGAAAACAATTTCTTCCAAAAAATCGACAAACAAGAAGTTAAATATTAATTAATCAGAGGAGTAAAATATAAATAACATTATGATCTAAAATATAAATGAATAAACATATCGTTATTTACTTAAATAACTGACTAGTGATCATAAAACGATAGATGGATGAAAGCTGGGAGGAGAAATTAGAGGGAAAGATAATGTTCCTTAACTTGTTTTTGAAAGGATTCTATTGTTGGAGCACGTTTTATAGTTAATGGTAAGGAGTTCCAAAGCTTGACTCCAAGAACTAAAAAAGATTTTCTGCAAAATATAGAGGAGTGCAATAGACATAGAAGGAAAATGTTTTCTTCCGACTGAAAGGAAAGGTATAAGTATGAGAGTAGTTGAGAAATTGAACTTTCTTTGAGGTAGGGAGGACTTGATATATTAAATAAGACTCAGTAAATAGCAGAAAGAATATGAGTATTCCGCCCAAGGTGAATTGGGATCCACTTGAGCTTAGCGTGGTATTCTTAGGCATGGTCATATTTAAGATGTTTAAATATGAACTGTGTACATTGATTTTGGAATTCATGGAGTTTGGAGTTCATTTAGTCGTTCTTCAGTCGAGTCGATTCGATCGATTTGATAATCGAGAATAGGGGGTGGTAAAGATTGGGTAAGCGTAATTTTGGTGTAAATGTGTGAAAAGCAGTTCATTAATCGAAGTGAACTACAAGCTGCAAAAATTTTACGACACACTGTGTTTAGGAGTCCATGAAAGGCTAGTATCTACCTAGAATTAATACACAAAGACAAAAAATAATTAAATACAACCCAACTAAAAGTACTGCATCTTCGAAGTTGTGAGTTTTAAAGTCAACATTTTATAAAAATAATCGCTTTCTCGTCGGTCTTTTGAAAAAAGAAACGCATATTATGTATTGCAATTCTGTTTATAATAGTAGAGTCAAATATTTTTATTTAGCAGTGTAATATAATACGCCGTATTATTTTTTAATATAAAAATTGTATAAATTCTGTAAGTCTATACATACATTTCTTTTTATAGAATATAAGTGACAAACGAGCACACAGTCCACCCGACGGTAAGTGGATGCTTTTGCCTAAAGATATCTATCTTAAATTAAGAATCAAAATGCAGATGCGTTGTCACCCTTAAGTACTAAGATGGAATGCCTCATTTCCAGTTACTACTGTGAGTGTCTCCGGTTCTCTACACTCATCATACAAAATATTGTAGTATATAGTTGCTATTTTTTTATTCTGTGAGAGCAACCATAATATGTCTGAAGCGTGACTCTACCACGTAATGGCTCTATAATATTGTTTTTATTGTTTGAAACAGCTATTGTTTAAAATAATGCGAGTAATATAGGGTTTAAAACGTCATACTCTACAATTTACACCAACAAAGTAAACAAAATATATTGTAAATGTAGTCTCGTGAAATATTAGCTGTGATTTCAATGAACTTTATATTGGCAACATGAAAGATAACTTGTCTTTAACATACTCCGTGAGTGGCTTGAAGTAGAATCACGAAATAATATATATTATGCAACATTTTTCAATTTTATTAAGCAAAAGCTGTTAAAAAAGTTAATATGGTATTTAAGAATATATGATTAATAATCAATTCTGAACTCGTAAAAATATTAAATTTAGGATACTCTTGTTACAGATATATTAGAGAAACCTCATCCGATCACGTAGATAAAAAACAAAGTTGGACTGAGAACACTACATTATGGCACACTGTATGACACGTTGATAAACGTCTGCTGTAGTTTGAACCTTTCTTTACGATTGTTAAGATAATCAATAAGCAAAGAGAGTCCATTATCTATTATTTCTAATTTCTGTGGAAGAATGGGTTGAGAGACTGTAACAAATGCATTTTATAGATCAATAAATACAGTACTGCATTTGAGTCCATTGGCGAAAAGTTCTATTATTAAAGTTGTTAATAAAGTAACCTTATCTTCTGTTCATATTTCCTGTCTAAAATGTGTAGGTATATGTAAATAATCTTAATTTAGCAACTTTTCTAATTTTTTTTCTAAATCCAAAAAAAAACAGAAACAGAAAAGTTGTTTATATCGTATCTATCAGTGGACAAATGTGTTATACTTGGTTCAACTTCTTGTCGTATAAATTTGATTTTTTTAACTATCATATTTTTTAAACTTAAATAGCTTATTTTTCAGACTACAATACGGCAACAGATTCTTTGGTTACATAGATGTAAGAGTATGCTACTTACCAGATGGTTTCTTATAATATCAAACTTGTTTAGGATGCTTTATGGCTTGCCAAGTTGCCTTGGCCTTGGTAGTGTATCTATAATGTTAATAGAAGCACATGTACATAGTTTTCATGCCATCGTCCGCTATCCACGTGAACACCTATTGATGTGTGTGTGACAAAAATGAGAGGATTTCTTGCTGGTTCCTTCCAGGACAGACGTTTTTTCCCGGAACCAGTGGTAAAGTAAAAAACGACTCATAAATAATTACATGTAATCTATATTGAATAAAAAATTACTCTATTCTATTTTATTCTATTCTGTCAATATTTCGAATATTTTTGGCGACGCGCCTATAAAAATGTTTCAGTTTATTAAATCAACCGATGACGTTGCTATGAAAAAAGGGGCAGTCACGAGCAACGACGCTCTGATAAGAGAATGCTTAGTTAAATCTTTAAGAAATGTCGAATTAATGATATGAAGGTCTTGGGTTCGACTCCCAGGCCGGACTAGTTTGTTTGTTTTCCTAAGTAATATCGCTTAATAAATTCGTAAGGAATTTAAGATATAAATTATGTTACCGGATTTGTTCCCCGGTTGAAATCATCTTTCAAATGATGTAAATTCATAAGAATATTAAAGTGAAGTTTAAAGATCGGATTTGTTCCCCGGTCGAGATAATCACTCTGTGCATAGGCAGAATTAATGGATATTAATTGCATAAATGTTGTTTTGTATAAGTTTGATACGTTTTGTACGAAAACAAATGCCTATTTGTTATGATTGATTAATGAGAACATTCATTTATATTGTTATCTGATTAAAGATAGTTTCATACAGTTCGAAAATTGTATAAAAGCATTTAATTTGCCTAATATGGTCAAAATTGGTGAATTTCAGAATTTAATTTTTTCTGATAGCCGAGAGCCGTGCAAAAGTTAGTTGTTCAAATAGTGTGAGTTCATAGACGCACGCTAGGCCACGCCCTTAGGAGGCCGAATATGTAAAAATTTAAAATGTTTGTAATTCAGTGATTTATGTAAAAATTACTTGTAAAATATTTCAGGTTAATTGTACGTGCTAAAAAGGTGAATTCTGTGTTATTTTCATGTGAAAATTCCTGTGTATAAGTGAAATAATGATAGTTTTGTATAAGAAATTTAAAAGTGTTTTAAATAGTGAAATAAATAGAAAAAATGTAAATTAAACTATTGTATTGGTTAGCTTATGTATAAATTCAAGTGAGAAACATTGTTTTAACTTTCTGTGTTAAATATTTAAGAAATTTCGATTTCGAACTTGTGAGTAAAATAGGCAGTTTTCGTTTAATAAATAAAAGGTTTTTTATGATATGAAGATATGATGTATATCATGGTGTAGATATTGTTTTGTACTACCTATATTGATAAATTGTATTTGTATATGATTTGAATAAATAAAGATATTGAGTAAAACGTGAGAGAGTAATAGAACAAATTCATGTAATTAAGTTGCGCAAGCGCGCAGATGGCGCGGCTCACTTTCGCGTATAGCTCTGGGGTAGCTTAGTGAACGGGTTTTATTGCAATTCGTTCGGGAATCCTTCGGGGAAGTTCGGAAATAGTTCGGAAATAAATAAGAAAATCCGAGGAAAAGTTCAAGAAAAGTGAAAAACCAGCAGTATAGGGAAAAGTGATTACTCTCTCACGGAACGGTTTGAAGATAATTGCTGTTTCATTCCCAAGATCCTTTAAGTTATACAGTCCACATCGAAGAATTAAGGCGTCGGGACCGGGACGACTTCGGAAGACCCGTAATCCCCGTCTGAACCTACTTGCTGAAAAGGAAGAGGTTATCGCCCTAGTGTGTTACTCCGTTGCGGAGATCACATACGTTGTTCCCGAACCCAACGTAGGCGTGATAGGAGGCCGGATCGAGAGAAGCCTCGATTCCTGTTTCTTAGTACCCGATCCGCTAGGTCCTTTTCAATTGGTCCTTTTCAGGATCAAGAGGGACACCGACCTGGTCCTTTTCAATTGGTCCTTTGCGGCCGATTGAGAGGACGCCCGACCTGTGGTCCTTTTCAATTGGTCCTTCGAGCCGGATTGAAGACCACCCGAACCCCGCCAGCTGGATCAAGGAACCAGCTGTGGACTGCTGGTTGTGGAAGAAGAAGACCTTCGGAAGCCGAGTGAAGATCAGCAACCGAAGGAAGCCAGAGGTTTGAGCTGAAGCAATAGGACCAAAGGCCTGAAGACCAGGACGGCAGCACTGAAGGGCTGGACCTGGAACTACCGGAAGAAAGAAAACCGGGATTGCAGCTTGGGGCGTGTGCTCGCATGGGGCACATATCGCAGCCGGGCGCAGGTGTCTTGTGAAGGCACTCATCGTGGCCAAGCAGGGCTTGGCATTTTTCCTGTCGGGCAAGCGTGCTCGGCATTTCCTGTCAGACGATCGTGTCTGGCATTTCCTGTCGGACGACCGTGTCCGGCATTTCCCGTCGGGTCATCAGGGTGCAAAAAGCATCCACCGCTGCTGCTGCCGGGCGAGGGTGCGCGTGGGCACCTGACTGCATCGCGGCCGGAGGAGGGCGCTTGGACGAGGCGTCACCGGCAACTGGGCGGCGAGCACAGCATACATCCCGACCACCTAACGGTGCCAAACGGTTGGGCTCTGGCATAACACCTTCGGGTGGAGCAGTTCTCTCGAGCGAGACTGCGCTTGCACTACCGCTCGACTGTTTCGTCATATTCCTTGGCGGGACAGTTCCTAAACCTTTCCTCCATTCCATTCCTGCACGACTCCATCCCTGGACGGCTCACCTCGGTAGGCCCCGTTCAGGATTGATAGGGCTGATAGGGCTGTTAGGGTGGTAGTAGGGTTGTAGGGTTGGGAGATAAAGGGGGGGAGGGGTAGTGGTGTTAGGTTGGGGTGTAGAAGGGGTTGTAGGTAAGGGACAGTTAGGGACCGTAGGCCAACAATCACCTTCCTGCAAGATGAAGAAGGCACAAGACCAGACAGGGAGAAGCGAAGGGAGCAGGACAAGGACAGGGCTCTCAAGAAAAGCTAAAGAAGCGGAATCATCTGGAGCGACCACAGCTACTGCGTCAAATGGAGCAACTCCTCCAAGTGGAGCCACCACAGACACGTCCACATGCACGTGGGACTCAGGGACGTCCATGGCAACGACGAGCAACAGGACGGACACCAGTGGTACACAGGCCAGCACCGCACAACAATCCGTTATATCCAGGAGTGAAACGGTGGTCGAAAAAGTAGGTCAAAGGACCGAAGAAGCGGCATCGTCAAGGACAGTAATCGGGCACACTAGTGATAAAGGGTCACAGAGAGGTAGTAGGTCATCGCGATCGGCGAGGCTGAAAGCCGAATTAGAGGCGCGGATTAAATTCGAACGCTCAGAGCTCGAACGAGCACAGGCAGCTGCTGCCTTAGCCAAGTCTCAATTGGAGTTGGCACGACTCAACCGAGAAGAGGAAATCGACTCGAGTGAGGATGATGAAGAGCGGAATACTCAGGTGGAACCTTTCGTAAGGAGTTGGGTTCAGCAAACCATAATGAGCGCGCCGGTTAGTGTAGCACAACCCGATATTACTGATAAGGAAGCGTGTAAAGGATCACGCCGCAAAGGGGCGGAGGTCGAGCGCAACCTAGGAAATGCACAGAAAACACACGCGAGTGAGGTGTCAGAATTGACCGAAGCGATTGTGAGTGCAATAAAAATAGCTGGTAAAGATAAATCTTCCCAGCTTCATTTCCTCCAGGAATTACCGGTGTTCGATGGAGACCCGGGTGAATGGATAATTTTCAAAACGGTGTTTGAAGACACAAAAGGCCAATTTTCAGGGGTGCAAAATGTCGCACGCCTTAGGAGGGCATTAAAGGGCACCGCTAAAGAGGCGGTTAAGTCGCTGTTATTTACTTTATGTGAACCTGAAGAAATAATGAACGCTCTCGAAAGAAGATTCGGTAGGGTTGAGATGCTCATTCTAGCCGAAATCGAGAATGTAAAGCGTATGCCAAGATTGGCAGAAGATTGCCGAAATATAGGATCTTTTGCAAGTCGTATTACGAACGTGGTTGCCACAATACAAGCGTTGAATCAACCACAGTATTTATACTCACCGGAGTTAGTGAGCCGCATAGTGGAGAAACTTGGAACTATGATTAAATTTAAATGGTTTGAATATCGAGCTCAATATCCTTTGGAGCCAGAGTTACAGAAGATGGCCAAGTTTTTAAATTTATTGAGTGAACAATTTGGAACGTCCTTAAGCAATGAAAATGCGCCTGAAAAAAGGAAGCGTCCTGAATTCAGGAAGCAAACTGTACACACTGCAAAGGGAGGTGTACGCAGCTGTGCCGAGAGCGAGCGCTATATGCGCCGAAGTAATATGAGCGAGCGTTTAGAACGCCGAAATAATAAAAGGCACAACCGACAAGTGGTTATGATAACCCAGGACAAGCCTGTAAGTCGGGTAACACATAAGTGTGTTATATGCAACAAGGAGCACTCTATAGTGAGTTGTTACAAGTTTAAGGACATGAATATTCGCGAGAAATGGGAAGCCGTCAAAAAGGCCAAAGTATGTTTCCAATGTTTGTCACCTAACCATAGGAGGTTAGAGTGCAAAGCGAAAAAAATGTGGTGTAGAAGGATGTAGAATGTCACATCATCGAATGCTACACCGATACCCCAATGAAAATACCTCGCCACAAGGGGACGAGGGGGGTAAAGATGCTCAGATTACAACTGTTAGTACAGTAAATGCACTGGCATGTGCATATTTAAAGATCATACCGGTCGAGTTGCATGGGCCTAGAGGAAAGGTCAGGACAACAGCTCTTCTGGACGAGGGATCGACCATAACACTCATAGAGGAGTGGATGGCTCAGAAGTTAGCGCCTCGCGGACGTAAAGAGGGATTACGTATCGAAGCCGTGGGAGGTAAGCGAATTAACGACGATAGTTCGTATCGCTTAAACGTTAAAATAAAAGGCATTTATTCGAGCGACTTAGAAGAGATAGGTGTACAAACAATTAAGTCACTTAACCTCGCTCCTCAGTCGGTAAGCCGAGAATTATTGCAACGGTGTTCTCATTTGACACCGATCAAGGATGAGTTGATGTATGAGAGGTCCAAGCCTACCATATTGATTGGTCAGGACAATTGGCATCTCATAGTTACTCGTGAATTGGTTTCGGGAGGTAAGAACCTACCTGTAGCATCGCTCACCAAACTGGGGTGGGTTTTGCATGGTCACATATCGGGTGGCATTAAACCAATCAAGATTGTTAACCACATTTCCACCAAGAAGGAGGAAGATATGGATAAATTAATCAAGGATTATTTTAGTTTGGAATCTCTGGGAGTATCGGCTAGAAAGCCCGTGAACGACCCAGAAGAACGAGCTTTAAATATTTTGAACAAAACGGTACGTCGTATACCTAATAATAGGTACGAGACTGCTTTGTTATGGCGCACAGACAATGAGTGCTTGCCATCGAATAGGGCACAGGTTGAAAGTCGCCTGTTTAATATTGAGAAAAAGCTCGACAAAAATAGCGAGTTGAAAAAGGAATACGAGAAGCAAATTGAAAATCTCATCGTTAACGGTTACGCAGAGAAAGCGAACCATATTTCCATTTCCCCACGTACGTGGTACCTTCCTCACTTCGCAGTGACTCACCCACAAAAGAAGAAAATAAGGATAGTTTTCGACGCCGCCGCAAGGACGGGCGGACGTTGTCTTAACGATGCGTTGTTGACCGGACCGGACTTATTGAAGTCGTTGTTCGGAGTTCTGCTACGATTCAGAGAAGGAAGCGTGGCAGTAATGGCAGACATTAAGGAAATGTTCCTGCAAGTGAAAATCCGGGAAGAAGACAGGGATAGCCTTCGATTCTTATGGCGGCACAATCGTGACGCGCCACCGGAAGAGTATAGAATGACGTCACTCATATTTGGAGCGGCATCATCACCATGCATCGCTATATATGTAAAGAATAGAAATGCGCAGGACAACGCACATATCTATCCAGAAGCAGCTTCCGCTACGGAAAGCAATTTTTATATGGATGATTACCTACAGGCATTTCCCGACGTGACGACGGCCGAAAGGATAGTAAACGATATGTATGAATTACATAAGCATGCTTCTTTCCAACTGAGGGGATGGGCTAGCAACCGACCCGAAGTTTTAAGTAATATGGAAAATAAATATAAGAGCGACAGTGCTTCGCTTGGAGATAAAGAGCACACAGAGCGCACGTTAGGTTTGATTTGGAATATCAAACGGGATATAATAAGTTTTTCCACAAGTCTTCGTAGCACACCGGAAGAGGTGATGGAGGGTTTACGACCGCCTACGAAGAGGGAGATAACTAGCGCTGTGATGTCAGTCTTCGATCCTTTGGGACTCGCATCACCCATAACGATTCAAGGGAAGTCGCTGATCCAGCAAGTATGGAGGACAGGCATCTCTTGGGATGAAGAAGTTTCACACGAGTTACACGTGTTATTTTGTAAATGGATATCGGAAGTGAAGAAATTAGGTCACTTAGAAGTACCTAGACCCGTTGCTGAAGGCATCGGCAAAGGAGAGTTACATACTTTCACGGATGCTAGTGAAAAAGCATACGCTGCCGCGGTGTATTACGTCACCACGGACGAGCAAGGAATAAGGCGGATTACGCTGATCGCCGCAAAGGCAAGAGTAGCGCCATTGAAACCAATTTCGATTCCAAGGCTTGAATTGCAAGCAGCTCTTATGGGCAGCAGACTGGCTGCTTCGGTTAGTGAAGAGAGCAAGTACGAGATGTCCGAGAGAGTGTTTTGGACAGACTCACGTACAGTGTTAGCGTGGATTAAGTCGGATCCTCGCGCTTTTAAACCATTCGTTGCTCATCGATTGGCTGAGATCGAAGATCACAGTAAGCCATGTGAATGGCGATGGGTTCCAACGTCACAAAACGTGGCAGACGACGCCACTAGAAATTTTCCTTCCACCTTCGATGTAAGTCATCGCTGGTTTCAAGGACCTGAATTCCTCAGGAAAAGTCCTGATTTATGGCCCAAACAAGTGGACACCATAAATAGCTTAGAAACAGGTGAAGAAAAATCGCCAAAGGGCGTAAATACGTTAAGAAAGCAAGAACCGTTAAGTCTACCCGACTACGGACGATTTAGCAGCTTTAAGAAATTCCTTGGAGCAACTACACGCACCTTACAAGCGGTAGAAAAATTCAAGAGTTTAAGAAAGTCGGTTAAAGGACCCGACGACGCAACCGAAAAGTCGGTTATGTGTTCCAACAAAGTTTTAGCAAAGTCGGTTAAAGGACCCGATAGCGCGTTGGACACAGCGCTCTTGAAAAAAAGCGGAAATATTAATTTGGAGATTCATTCAAGACGAGTGTTTTCATTCGGAAATAAAATGTTTGAAAGCAGGCAAAAGCGTTGAAAGAAGTTCACGCTTAAGTAAATTATCTATGGAAATAGGAGAGGATAACTTACTCCGTTTAAATGGACGTTTACCTTTCAAGTCTAATTTGACCGAGGAAAGTAGAAAACCTGTCATATTAGACGGTAAACACGAAATCGTTAAAATGATGATTAGAGAAGTTCATCATCATTTTGGACACGCCAATCACCAGACGGTGATGAATGAGGTGAACCAGAAATTTTACGTCTTGAACTTGCGTAATGTAGTACGAAGTGTGTCACACCATTGTCAGTGGTGCAGGACATACAGGTCAAAGCCGCAAAACGTGCCACAAGGAAATATTCCTCTGGAAAGAATAGCTCATCATGAGCCACCTTTTACATGCTCAGCTGTAGATTATTTTGGTCCTATGAGTGTGACTATAGGAAGGCGACACGAAAAACGTTGGGGCGTTTTATTCACGTGTCTGACCACCAGAGCAGTACATCTGGAATTAGCAGCCTCATTGACACCAGCGTCAATGATAATGGCGTTAAGGCGATTTATCGCCAGAAGAGGAAAACCAGCCGTTATATACAGCGATAACGGGACAAATTTCAAAGCTGCAAATAAAGAATTATTGAAAGCATGCGAAGAATGCTATGAGGGCATGAAAAACGAGTCATTTAAGAAATATATTAAATGGAAATTTATACCTCCGGGAGCACCGCACATGGGTGGCGCCTGGGAGAGGTTAGTAAGATCGATTAAAATTGCGTTGACCGCTACGCTTAAGGAGAAGAGCCCACGAGAGGAGGTTCTACATACGTTACTTTTAGAAGCAGAGCATACGGTAAATTCCAGACCTCTGGTAACATTCAGTATGGATAGTCCTGAAGAGGGTTTGACACCCAATCATTTTCTTCTGGGACGCTCATGTGGTGATCGACCACCTGGATTATTTTTAGAGCGACATCTGACGGGTCAACTCAATTGGAAAGCTGCACAGAGGTTAGCCGACCATTTTTGGACAAGATGGCTGAAAGAATACATGCCTACGTTAATACCTCGAACAGGTGATAACGGCAAGTTCATGGAACCTAAAGAAGGCGATATTGTTTTGATAATAGATCATTCGTTGCCACGAAATACGTGGCCAAAAGGTAAAATTAGTAGAACGTTACCGGGACCAGACGGTCACACCAGAGTGGTTGACGTCATTACTAGCACAGGTATCTTGAGGAGACCTACATCCAGAATAATAGTCCTGGTACCCGCGACGCCTCCCAAATGATGGTGCTAACGCACGGGGGGGGAGATTGTTGGCGACGCGCCTATAAAAATGTTTCAGTTTATTAAATCAACCGATGACGTTGCTATGAAAAAAGGGGCAGTCACGAGCAACGACGCTCTGATAAGAGAATGCTTAGTTAAATCTTTAAGAAATGTCGAATTAATGATATGAAGGTCTTGGGTTCGACTCCCAGGCCGGACTAGTTTGTTTGTTTTCCTAAGTAATATCGCTTAATAAATTCGTAAGGAATTTAAGATATAAATTATGTTACCGGATTTGTTCCCCGGTTGAAATCATCTTTCAAATGATGTAAATTCATAAGAATATTAAAGTGAAGTTTAAAGATCGGATTTGTTCCCCGGTCGAGATAATCACTCTGTGCATAGGCAGAATTAATGGATATTAATTGCATAAATGTTGTTTTGTATAAGTTTGATACGTTTTGTACGAAAACAAATGCCTATTTGTTATGATTGATTAATGAGAACATTCATTTATATTGTTATCTGATTAAAGATAGTTTCATACAGTTCGAAAATTGTATAAAAGCATTTAATTTGCCTAATATGGTCAAAATTGGTGAATTTCAGAATTTAATTTTTTCTGATAGCCGAGAGCCGTGCAAAAGTTAGTTGTTCAAATAGTGTGAGTTCATAGACGCACGCTAGGCCACGCCCTTAGGAGGCCGAATATGTAAAAATTTAAAATGTTTGTAATTCAGTGATTTATGTAAAAATTACTTGTAAAATATTTCAGGTTGATTGTATGTGCTAAAAAGGTGAATTCTGTGTTATTTTCATGTGAAAATTCCTGTGTATAAGTGAAATAATGATAGTTTTGTATAAGAAATTTAAAAGTGTTTTAAATAGTGAAATAAATAGAAAAAATGTAAATTAAACTATTGTATTGGTTAGCTTATGTATAAATTCAAGTGAGAAACATTGTTTTAACTTTCTGTGTTAAATATTTAAGAAATTTCGATTTCGAACTTGTGAGTAAAATAGGCAGTTTTCGTTTAATAAATAAAAGGTTTTTTATGATATGAAGATATGATGTATATCATGGTGTAGATATTGTTTTGTACTACCTATATTGATAAATTGTATTTGTATATGATTTGAATAAATAAAGATATTGAGTAAAACGTGAGAGAGTAATAGAACAAATTCATGTAATTAAGTTGCGCAAGCGCGCAGATGGCGCGGCTCACTTTCGCGTATAGCTCTGGGGTAGCTTAGTGAACGGGTTTTATTGCAATTCGTTCGGGAATCCTTCGGGGAAGTTCGGAAATAGTTCGGAAATAAATAAGAAAATCCGAGGAAAAGTTCAAGAAAAGTGAAAAACCAGCAGTATAGGGAAAAGTGATTACTCTCTCACGGAACGGTTTGAAGATAATTGCTGTTTCATTCCCAAGATCCTTTAAGTTATACAGTCCACATCGAAGAATTAAGGCGTCGGGACCGGGACGACTTCGGAAGACCCGTAATCCCCGTCTGAACCTACTTGCTGAAAAGGAAGAGGTTATCGCCCTAGTGTGTTACTCCGTTGCGGAGATCACATACGTTGTTCCCGAACCCAACGTAGGCGTGATAGGAGGCCGGATCGAGAGAAGCCTCGATTCCTGTTTCTTAGTACCCGATCCGCTAGGTCCTTTTCAATTGGTCCTTTTCAGGATCAAGAGGGACACCGACCTGGTCCTTTTCAATTGGTCCTTTGCGGCCGATTGAGAGGACGCCCGAACCTGTGGTCCTTTTCAAATATTTACGAATCTTAAAATTCACAACCATGTGGCTATAACCACAGGATCTTTACTAAAAACAAATAAATTGATTTAATTTTATTCATTTAAGTGTGAGTTAAGACAGTTTGAAATGTACAAAACGCCTACTGTGAAGGAAATCGGCCCGATGAGTCATTCATTGTCAAAGGACTGTCTGACCAGTGACCACACCGCCTAACCTCAAATCTCGCTACATTTGTAGGCTAAACATGTTGTTTTGCTCATTTTGCTTGTTTTATAGAAAAGTTTGTTTACGCCATGAAAAAGATTTTAACGCCATGAGCTTAATGTCGTTTTCAAAATAATTTTATAATCCCATTTGGTTACTTTAAGAAGTAATTAAAATTATAATTTATTATTTATGTTTATAGTTATATTGCTACCGTTAATATTAGTGCTTGTTATATATACATACTCCGTATTTATAAATTATATAAATTATATATATATATATATATATATATATATATATATATATATATATATAATTTATAAATACGGAGTATGTATACTCCATATTTAAATTTTTTAGATTTAACAAGAATAACGAGTCAGAACTTAGTCTGCATATCAAAAAAGGTTAGGTTAATTCGATATAGCAGAGTCATAACAAGTCTCAACTTGTAACAGAAGGCAATCGCCCTCCGCGGGTCTTTACTTGATAACCTCCGTACAATTACAAAACGTTTTACTTATTGTACCTTTCTCTGCAATTCTTGTATAAAGTTAACTTAGGACATAATTAAAATCATTATGGTAGAATATTGCAAATTCATTATTTGTTTTCTTTTTATAAACATGAAAAGGAAGAAGTTTTTATTTATTAACAAAATGGCATTACCAGAAATAAATAATAAACTAATTAATAATTATATTTAAGAAATAAAAAAATTACGTCAGTTAGAGGTTTTTGTTGTTTATGGTTTAAGCTGCTTGGGAAATAACAGGTTTTAACTTTATTATGCAGGGTCAAAGAAGTTACGATGACTCATACATGCCAGTCGGTTACAGCTTACAGGTCTAAACATGTATATTCCTGTGGGTGAAACTTTGCAAGCCGATGTAATAATATAATATATATCAATCTCTTTGCATTTTTTTTTCAATTAATCAAATCATCAATCAAACTATAAGTGTTATGTAAAACAAGCTTTATATTCACCGCTGTCAAAAAGGGATCATAGTCACTACTTAAGTTCACTTCCAAAATCGTAAATTTAGTAAATTATTGATAGTTATTGAACAAAAAGAGTTTAATTTTCACGTAGTACGCGAGAGGCATGAGCGAAATTAATAGCGAGTCTCTCTGTGTGTTCTATTTCTTGGAAATTGGAATTAGTAGTGTTGTTATCACTTATCAGTGACATTACCGCAAAGTTCAGCAATCGGGCCGCTTGCGGGGCGGCGGCATTCGTCGTCTGACGTCACGTGCATGATAACTTTATCGGCTATGATTCCACATTCGCCGAGAGCTTGTTTCCGAGGAACGCTCCGCATTTGTTGTCTAGTAATAAACCGAGATAGCCGCTTGACGTTGACAGCAGATGACTTGAACCCGGTGACCTTCCTTTATCCGCGCTGAAAGTAATCATCAAAAGACCGCCGTGCACGCGGTCGTAAACGCTTGTCATATTTACGTTGGCGTCGCCACTTGCAACTAATTATTCGTTAAACAAGGTCACGTCGACAGAAGTGAGGCAATTCAGCCTTCCATAAAATATATCTTTCTTATTTATATTTTATTTGCCAGTCAAATTTCCTTCCTTTTCTAGCGCCCGCTAATATGCGTGTCAAATTACTCAGCGAGAATTTGTTGGTCAACGTAATGGCCGGCGGAATTATGTACGACGGAAGGTATGATTGCGTCGGAGGAAACGGGCTACTAACGCTGTAGCGGCGAGGGAGATAGATAAAAAGAGAATCGGATACGTTCGCCAGCCTGTCAATGTGGCAACAATGCCGTGCTATTTGTGTTAGATGAGCGATTTATTTCAGTCGGTCGCGACGTGAATGTCCGCAGCGGAATTTCGGCCGTGAGGAATCCGATTCCGTTAGCTTGGTGCGACTAGGAGCCGGCAGCCGATGGCCTGATGACAATAGGTCAAATCTAGCGACATGACAACACGGTGCTCCGACAATATTATAATTTGCACAAAAGGAAAATTCGAGATGCGGCTGACTCATCATACCATCTGTGCCAGCGCATTTCGCTTAGCAACGACCACATCAGAGCTCGATAATGGCTTTTTTGCTTTCACTTGTAAAATAGAATACACGTTTTCGTTCGTCTTCTTACCTTGATGTTATCACGATCCTAGGTACCGTGGGCACATGACCGGCGTTACGGTCGGGACTCACACACTGCTTTGTACACGGCAATATTCAATCATAACTCACACAAACGCTAGCGAGTGGGACATCGCGGGTGCGCGTATTGCGGTGTGCCTGCACAAGCGTCAAGCAAGCTGTCGCGCGCTCACGGAACTGACTGCGCTGGCGCACCATTTGGGTCACTGTCATAGGGTGGAGGGGCGGACACGTTCGCTTCTGAAATATTAGCGTCTCGCGAATATGTTTCATCGGCAGGCGTTTTCCCCTCCCGCCTTCCACAAATGCGCTTGACGTGCTTAATTTCGCGAGTGCTCGTCCGAATTTTGTCGTTCTTTGTCACTGAGAGTTTTCAATATACCGATTTAAGGAATGCTCTACTCTTTAGCACTTCATCTCTTATAAAAGTTAAAACAAATGGCAAAACTACATCACCATATTCTCAGAAAATGATAAAGTTCTTGTTTTCCTCATTGAAATGAACGAAATTAATACTCGGAGTTTATCTATGTGATAGGCCTCGTAATGAGGATATTCATAGTAAAACCGGCGTAACCGAGTATACCAATGGCTTAGTGAGGTAACGTGGCAATGGGCAGGCCATGTAGTTCGAAGAACCGACAACATATTGGGAAGAAATATTTTCGAGTGGTGGCTTTAAACCGGTAAGCGAAGTGTAGAGCGCCCTCCCCATTTGATGTAGTGACGACCTGTTAAGACATACAAAATATTGATGAATGGGACAGTGATCATAATGATGATGATAGGTAATCATCATTATGATTACTGGAATTCTAATACAGGAAATTATTAGAAGTGACTTCACATTTCCTGCTGTTTATTTAAGTCACAAACCACTTCCGACTCCACATCTATCCTCGATTGAGTATCAAAATGCAGATGCCTATTGGCTGTCATCATTAAGGATTGAATTGAAACGTTGTAACCAGTAAAAAAGATCATACATGAAATGCAGAAGCACTATGCTGCTTTTATTCGCTATTATTCCGTAATATCAAGGTTTTCTCGTTGAGCCGACCCACTCAGCATATCTCGTTTTGCCTCAACACTACTACCTTACAACGAAAAATAGCATTATTTAGTTACTAATTATAATGTTTTTCATTATTTAGTTAATATTTGCTAGTAGAGTTACTTACCACAATTATCATTTTATTCAAAGAGCTAATCTTTAATCTTAATTCCTCATTAGAATATAAAATAAAACAAAAGGTTGAGAACGACTATAGCTTTATGTTCGTTCAAGCGTTATGCCCTGGTAATACATTCAACACCGTCGTTTTCTTTTTTATTAAAATGAAGTGACAAAAAACTTATAGTCCAAAAGACTGTAAGTGGCTATTGCAGTCCATGGAGATCTGCTCCATGGAGAACTTCAAATAAATAAAGGTTACAGATGAGTTGATTAAAACTACTTTTACGGATTTTATCGCGTTTTATTTATATTAATTTTAATACACGTACAGATTGGCTCAACACTTAGCCAAAATATTATCACCACTCAGAGGACACACAAGAGCACATACTAAGGATTCATACCATTTTGTCAGTGAGATGAAAGACCCACGTCTTGCTGACAATGAAACCATGGTCAGTTTTGATGTTCAGTCTCTATTTACATGCCTACCTGTTGAAGACTGCATCTCAATTATAACTAGGAAACTAGATGAAAATAACATGCCACCAGAATATGCAGTACTACTAAGACATTGCCTTACATCTGGTTATCTATTGTGGAAGAAAGAATTGCACAAGCAAGTAGATGGTGTTGCGATGGGCTCACCTGTATTTCCCATTGTCGCCGATATATTCATCGAAGACTTTGAGGAGAAAGCCCTCCTTACTGCAACTGGTACCCCAAGGTTCTACAAGCGGCACGTAGACGATACTTTCACAATTTTACCATCAGACAAAGTAACTGCATTTTTAGAACATCTTAATTCCATAAACCCTAAAATTCAATTTACTATGGAGTTAGAGGCAAATAATTCCTTAGCTTTCCTAGATGTGTTAGTCATCCGAAATCCTAACAACACCATAGGTCATACTGTGTATAGAAAAAAGACCCATACAAACCTATACTTAATGGTGAATCTCACCATCATCCTCCACAGTTAGCTACCGTGGGCAAAACTTTGTTTCAGAGAGCACGCGGGATCTGTGACAGTAAACACCTGGCAGCCGAGCTTCAGCACGTTAAGCAAGTTCTGCACGACAACAAGCTTCGGGTGCCGCGCCTCCGTCACAGTGACCGAGTGAAGCCGGCCACAGTCGAGCGTGTGCCTGCTATACTACCATATGTCAGAGGTATCACATACAAGATTGGCTACATCTTGAAAAGAGCTTCTATTAGAACATTCTACAAGTCGCCGAAGAAGATTAGTCAGTTCTTACCATCCGTCAAGTGTCATATTCCTCTACAAGATGCAGTAGTGTACAAGCTTAATTGTGATTATGGTCTCTCATATATAGGGCAAACAAAGAGATCAATTAGAAGCCGCGTAAAAGAACACATAGCTGACGTGAAGGATCAACGTTCCGGGAAGTCTGCAGTTTGCGATCATATTCTAGATGGCCCCAACCATTACATCAGATTTGATAGACCACAAATCCTCGCGAAAGAACATCGATTCCTACCAAGGATGACACGTGAGGCTATTGAAATTAAAAAAACATCCTAATTTCAATAGAGAAGGAGGCTGGGTACTACCACCTGCTTGGGATCCTATAATTAATAAAATTAAAACTAAACCCAAGCATACCACTGCAAGACTTCAAAATACAGTTAGTTCATTCTGCGTAGATCGGACCAAAGACAATAATTAAAAAGCTGAAGGTCGGAGTACCTTTGTTACCTTTGTTGTCGGTTAACTTTGACATCGGGACGTTAGTCACCTCAGTCCCCCGTGACCATGGGTGCTGGAAAGCACCCGAAACGTCGGGTATTAAAATTAATATAAATAAAACGCGATAAAATCCGTAAAAGTAGTTTTAATCAATGTATAGTGTTCGCGTAAATATAAGAAATCATTACAGATGAGTTGTCACCTCTGAGAACTAAGATGGAATTCCTTCTAACTATACTGGCTTTCTTTACCTATTGGGCTGAAACAATGTCGGCACACTGTGGCTTCTACTGAAACGGTCTCCTAGCCACAAAAAAAGCCCTACCACCTATTTTTAAACACCAGAAATAATTATCAGTTATCAAAATTTGTTTCAATAATTTACTGGCTAACCTTGGGTGAATACAGAATGAGGCAAGAAAATGTAAAAAATAATTGTTTAAGGTTTGTTTGCGATTACTGTGTGGTGTCGGCTTAAGTGCTGGGTCACCCGATTTCGTCACACCGACGACGTTGGTGTCATAAGACGCGACTATAGGATATAAAAAAGAACTTAAGATAAATGGCGGTATAACCATCTAGTTTACGCCAGGCGTAAAATACTCAGAACGGCGACGGGAAGCAATCAAAGTTTGTAACTGCTACGAATACCATCGTCAATCTGCCTGCGAATAGCGGCAATTAAAATAAATTATCTCGACAGGGATAGAGACTCATGAATAGCTGCAGAACTTCATGAGCTGTTGAAGAACTAAAAAAATCTTAGATGATTTATAGCGTTTCTACTCCGAAAAGTATAGGTATACAATCGTACAGACTATGCATGAGGATAATATATGATTATTATGAGGAGAGTGTGGTTTGCAAGATGATGCGGTGACCAGGATTAAGAAAGGAATGCTTCGGTGGTTTGGTCATGTAGAAAGAATGAATGAGGAAAGACTGACAAAGCAAATATATGTTGCAGAAGTGAATGGAAGAGTCGGAAAGGGACGTCC
The DNA here is from genome assembly GCA_907164705.1 of Parnassius apollo. Taxonomy (NCBI): domain Eukaryota; kingdom Metazoa; phylum Arthropoda; class Insecta; order Lepidoptera; family Papilionidae; genus Parnassius; species Parnassius apollo. The sequence goes on from CAJQZP010000828.1 coordinate 696,203, forward strand.
TAGGCGGAAGTTTGTCGACCAAATTGGCGATATACTAAAAATGGGCCAAATTAAGAGTACCCTTAACCGACGAGCATGTATGCGTAGGTATATGGATGTGGAAGAGGCGAGAAAGGTATGTCAGGATCGTGCTAAATGGAAGTCTGTAGTCTCTGCCTACCCCTCTGATTATGAGGATTTATAATGTAAGGTTTAGTGCTTAGGGCATGTTCTCTAAAGCTTAGCGCCATCATCAAATAATATATTCCGCCGAAATTCGGAGTTTCTAGCTGATAAAAGTTTATTGTAGGGGTGTTAAAATATATTTATATTTATTATGGTAGAGTGGTAGAGCCACGCTGCAGCTATATCATGGTTGTAGCACGAATGGGTCGGCTCGAACCGGAAAGGACCACGTCCTCACAGCATACCAGCGTAAAATAGCAGCTTAAATACTGCTGTGTTTCGTATGGTGAGTGTAGAGAACCGGAGACCCTTTTTTACTGGAAACGGGGCATTCTATCTCAGTCCTCAGGGGTGATAACGCATCTGCGTTTTGATTCTTAATCGAAGTTAAATGTAGATGTCTATGGGCCACAGCATCAATACCACCAGGTGGACTGTGTGCTCGTTTGTCACCCATATTCTATAAAAAAATCTATACATTCTTATGAGAATTGAAAAATTCATGAAAGAGTCGTGGTAGCTCAAATGGTTAACGCTCGCTGTAAATATAACAGAACGCGAGTAACCCAGGTTCGATCCCTGCCGGCACCAATGAAATTGTAAATTGTAATTTTAAGTGCTGATTTACCACGTGCTCGGCGGTGAAGGAAAACATCGTGAGGAAACCTGCATTTCTGAGGAATAAGAATAAAAATATTTCGAAGACGTGAAGTTCGCCAACACGCATTGGGGCAGCGCGGCGGACACTTCCTTGCCTTAAAACCCTCTCAGAAATGAGCGGAGACCTGTGCCCAGCAGTGGGACGTATATAGGCTGTAACTTTACTTTACTTTTACGTTCTTATGCACAGCAAATAAAAACAAGACCTGCCGTGTAGTGGCAGCTCGTGTCGTAAGAGGCGAAGTTGAAACAGGAGATGGGCAGCACCATCTTTCTGCCAACAGTCAATATAACAAAAATCTACCACATAACCGCTTTCCAAGCGTGGCAACTATATAGCAAACACACTCTTGTGGGTAGGCCTATGTTGAAAATGAATGAAAACCAGATGTCAAAGCAACTTATGGAAAAATATCCACTGAAATAACTATGAGTGTAAATCAGTTAACTGATTTTTGCTTTTCGTCTAAAGTATTATTATATTAACTATTGAGACTATAAAAATGTTACTTTTTTATATAGGATAGGGTGACAAACGAGCACACAGTTCACCTGATGGTAAGTAGTTGCTGTGGCCCATAGAAATCTACATCAAACCTTGACATCGAATCAAAATGCAAATGCGTTGTCACCCGTGAGGACTAAGATGGAATGCCACGTTTCCAGTAAAAAGGGTCTCCGGTTAGTTAACTTGTTTAGATTACTTGCAGTTCTTTTTTTAGCTAATAAAAGTGACGTTTAAAAATATTTGATCAACAATTTGATTCGGTAAAAAATTTAGTAAGTAATACGTTCCATTTTAAGTAAAATTGTTGACTGTAAATGTGGAATGTCATACGACTAGTCGCAGCAGAATGGTAAGCGATAGGAGGCGTTGAGAGGCCGACGGCTCGGTGATTTCTCATCACTTTACGTCCGAAACGGTAGCTAAGTAATCATTCAACGGCATAAGATATCTAATATATCTACATGAATTTATCTAATAAGTGAATCTCATTAATCAATGACAAAACTGCAAATATTTATTTTATCTGACATGCATGTTATTTTTAAACAAAGTCGTTATCGGAGACTGGGGTCCATGAGTTAAAGCTTTTTAATTCGGAGTTTGTAATTCGCAGCATACTAGGATTAAAAAGTTTTTTTTAAATATTGGCGTAAAATTGCTGTTCAAAGCCGCTTTGTTTAATTTTCAAAACTTTAGCAACGTAATAAAAAAGTATAAACTTATAAAACGAATGATCACTACCATTCGTGGTTTCCTATTTTTATATTAGGTACTAATTATAGTGGTAATTAGGTATCGACACATTTCTTAACCTTTTTTTAATTAATCGATAATATATAATAATGAGTATAAAAGTTAACATACTAAATTAATATATCACCGAACAGAAAAATAGATAAGAACATTTAGGAAATCAAGTACAAGCGATTTTCAAGTAGCATAGGAGAATCTTTAGGGTGTTACCACACCAATCGATCGATCGTCGATCGAGGCCATTGATCGACGTCGATCTATTGGTGTGGTAGCTTTACCTGGTAGATAGAACGTTGTTAAATCATTGATCGACGTCGGTCAAAAATTAATCGATGTGGTTGCGGGTTCATCATCAGTACCTGATACTTATGACGGGGCAGATTCTCGAATAATCAAGCAGCTCGATCGACGTCCACTAATCCATTCCACCAATCGATCACCCCATTTGCTTCTTTGCTGCCTTAAAAGGTATTTTAAAATGCCAGAAAGATCGTATCATATGGCTTCCGTTAAATGGCGATATAATTGTCTCTTTACGAAAAACGGAGAATACTCGGACCTGTGGTACTGGAACAGTGGGTTCCTCCACCAGTGAATCGTAACGCTGGTTGTGGTCTTTTGCGGGCTAATAGAGAAGAAGAAAAAGGAGAATGAAAAATTTTTATACGTTATAAAGATTCTTATGATAAGTATTCTTAAACGTTCTTAGGATTATTATACACCAATGGGCCAATATGACAATTTCAGCTTTTAGGTTTTTAAAAGGTATGTCATTTTGTAATATTTACAAATGCAAAAAATGTGATACTGAGTACTAACCCTATGATGAACTGAACTGAAGCAGCAATGGGGTGCTTATATATTTCGAGGAACCTACTTCTTGTCTGGTACTGGTAAGCTAAGTATAGAGCGGTCCTCCATTAGATACAGTGACGACCTGGTAAGAGATACAGGAAAACCGTGCTTTGTGGCATTTCTTTAGGGAGGCCTAGGGCCTTAAGAAAGGAAGGAATGAATAAGATTGTTAAAAGTCTTTTGTTTAAGATTTAGAGAGAGCTATGTTTGGAGTTTCTCTGCGTGACAGAATTTGTAACGACGACATCCACAGTGGAACCAGAGAAATTGATATTTTTTTGGGTCTACAGATTAATAGATTAAACTGGAAGTTCGCTAACATAAGGACCTTAGAGTTGTAGCGAAACAGTGGATTCGGGCTAGGGAGCTCCTTACTGGTAAGTAGAGTAAGCCTTCAAAATAAAGCAATAGAAGTAAGCAATAGAAGCGTATACGCGCTGTTTTTGCTTAGACCGGTTGAATGGTCTAGGTGTTTTCGAAAGTCATTACGAACCGTCTCGCACGCAGACTCGACGACTTCCAGCCTCCTGAACAAGCCGGTTTCCGAAAAGGCTTCAGTACCATTGACCACATACGTACCCTGCGGCGGATTGCACAGAAGATCGAAGAGTAAAATTAGCTACTTTGCCTGGCGTATGTGGAATATGAGAAAGCCTTTGATTCCGTCGAAATTGGGGCGGTGCTACAGTCCCTTAAGCGGTGCCATGCGGTATATCGAAGTACTGAAGTGTTTGTATAGTAGTGCTACGATGGCTATCCGAGTACAGAACCAGAGTACGAAACTTATCCAACTGCAGAGAGGTGTAAGACAGGGTGACGTTATATCCCCGAAACTCTTCATGCTATGCTCGGGGTTTCTCTGCGCGATAAGCTTACAAATGAGGATATCCGCAGTAGAACCAGAGTGACCGACATTACGGATTAGTAAGCTGAAGTGGCAAGGTCGCAGCAGGTCGATCATATAGCTCGAAGAACCGATGAGGAAAAAAGTTCTCAAGTGCCAGCCTCGTATCAGCAGACATAGTGTAGAGCTGTAGAGCGACCCCCGACTAGCTGGAGTGACGACCTGGTAAGACATGAAGGAAGTCGATGGATGTAGGTGGCTAAGAACCGTGCTTTGTGGCATACCTTAGGGGAGGCCTATGTTAAGCGGGAGACTTGTGAAGGGCTGTAATGATGATGATGAGAAGTAATTTTTGCAGGTGGCTTAGGGTCTTACATAATGAAAAACCACAAAATACATATGTTCTTTAGTAGACTTGTGTTGTTGCATCTTTAATTATTATGTGTTTGCAATAAGGTTGTTAATAATATTTGATATTAACAACGTGAGTGTAGTCCTAAAAAAGTAAAATCAACTTCAAAATACTTATAGCTGGTAGAGCTATTGGCTATGCTGTATCCATATTATGTTGTAGCACGAATGGATCGGAAATAACACGCTCTCACAAAATGCCAGTGTAAAATAGCAGCTGTGTTCCATATGGTGATGTAGAGAACCAGAGATCTTTTTTACTGGAATCGAGGCATTTAATCTAAGTAATCAGCTAAGCTCAAGCCTCAGGGGTAACAACGCATCTGTATTTTGATTCTTAATCCAATTAATATCAGTGGGAATGTGGGCTCTCTACAATTATTGTACAAACATAATTTAATTAATCATATGTTTTTACTTAATAGTATATAAATCTCTTTCATAGGTCCATGGAGTATCTTTTAAAGACTGTTTAAAGTAACTGTATCAGTGTAGTGACCTCGAAAGGCCGTTACATTAACAGTGAACGAGTTGAGCGAGCCGAGAGCATACCTCATTTTTTGATTGAGCATTTTAAAGAACTTTCTCGGCGCAGAGCGGCCGTTCACGGGCCATTCAGACAACGTGGCGCCAGCGGTGCGAATGAAATAGGGATTTTTGATAATAAGTTTTTTTTGTCACTGTATTTAGTAGCTTTCACTAAAAGAATAGAGTATATAATATAGCTACAGCATTTTAATAATTTAAAAAAATATTATTTTTATAAATAAATAATGACAAAAAATTTCAATACATTATAGAGTCCGTTTCATGAAAGAAGTCCCTTAGCCGCGGCACCACATCTTGGCGAAGAAGACATCTGGTGTCAAATTCCATACATTAAATTTTAGTTCACACATTTTCCGTGGGACTTTTGTCATGAAACGGACTCTAAAGATGCACTTGACATTAATGGAGAAGAAAAAAGAAAGAATGTTAGAAATTCCAAAGACATTAACAAGGCAGTTGACACTCATGTCAGTTCAGAACTGAAATATGTTATTTATGGAGCGTATAAGTAAGGAGTACCAACTCCCATAGTAGAATAGTTGAAAAAGTGGCCATCTGTAAGCAGTAAATAATAGTTTAAAAACTCTCCACAACAGCGATGGAGTAGTAGTGGGATGAAATGAACTTAGCAGTTTCGACGGCTTTAAGTGTGCTGCTAAACTACTCAGTAGCTCTAAAATCCAAAATAATTTTATTTAGTAAATATAACCTCGAAAAAGTCGTCCATCCCACTAATATTTTTCGGTGCGTTTTTTAAAATTTAGCCCGTAGCTAAAGTGGCGCCACCCTTATTCAACGGTTTTCTATGGACACTTTTTAATACACAGTGTGTACTCCTTACTTCTACATTCCGTATTGTAATTCTTATGAGCTGTCAAAATGAAACTTGAATGATATAACTAGAAATTGTGTAACGACTTTATAACGCATAGCTTTTACGTACATAGGCAAATAAACATTTTATTTATACAGTTTGAAAAAAAAAGGAGAAGGTTATCATTTGATGCTTATTTTTTTTGTTTTAGTTATGTTTACTGATGTCTCGGGAACGGTTGAAAGTGTAACATATTTAATGAATTCTTATTAAAAAAAAATAATTGTAAATAATTAAATACTAATTTAAGAGACTAAAAGAAACCCATATAAATTATATGGTGTAGTAACTGATTATAATTGTAAAGTGTAAGTGTGACAAACGAGCACACAATCCACCTGATGGTAAGTGAACACTATGACCCCTAAGGCATTTACATTTATCCCCGATTAAGATTCAAAATGCAGATGTGTTTTCCCCCCCCCCTGAGGACTAAGATGGAATGCCATGTATTCAGCACTCACCATACGAAATCGCACAGAAAACCAGCGTAAAATAGCATTAAGCTGCTATTTTACGCTGGTTTTCTGTGTGAGCGTAGCCCCTCCACGATCGATCCGATCCGATCAATTCGTGCCGCAACCTGCTGCATGGCTCTATATATTTTGATTGATCAATTTTAAGTGACATGTCGTTGTACCAAATATGTACAACATTTAACGCTGCTCTCCGTCACCAATATATCTTTATATATATAAATTACGTGTCACGTTGTTTGTCCGCGATGGACTCCTAAACTATTGAACCGATTTTAATCAAATTTGCACACCGTATGCAGTTTGGTCCAACTTGAGAGATAGGATAGTTTTTTTGTCCATGAGTGAGCCACAATTTTTTTTTCCAAAATTAAAGATTTTTAATAAGACATGACAAAGGGTCATCGAAAAGGGCAGAACAACGTCTGACTGGCAAGCTAATATATATATATATATATATATATATATATATATATATATATATATATATATATATATATATATATAAAACGAGGGTGGCAGGTCAAGGTAGTAACACAACATTACTATTAAAATATATTTACACATTTTTCCATACGATGGAACCAATCATTGAAGCAACGTTCCATTCAGAAGTTGGGGTTTCCAAAATGGCCGTTTTGTAGGCGTCCACAGCTTCTTCACGTGATGAAAATCTCTGTTCACGCAATTTATTCTTTATTTTAGGGAAAGTATAGAAATCATTAGGGCTTAGGTCGGGGCTGTACGGCGGATGGTCTAATAATTCTATGTTTTCTTGCTCTAAAAACACTTTTGTTCTGTGTGCGGTGTGAGAACTAGCATTGTCGTGATAGAGGATGATGCGACGGTTGCAGTTCTCTTTACGGAGTTCAAAACGACCTGGCAAACGAATGCTAGCATACCATTCTGCATTAACCGTTCTTTGTCCCTCAAGAGGAATAGTCGTAACATGGCCGGATTTGGAGACAAACGGGGCCACCATTTTTTTTGCAACACTCCGTGAACGAACAATTTTTGTTGGCTTTAACTCATTTTCGTACACCCAAACTCGTGACTGGTTTTTTGTTTCGGGTTCGTACGCGTATATCCAGGATTCGTCACCAGATACGATATTGTATACAGTATTTGAGGATCCTGCGTGGAATCTTTCGAGAGTTTTGACGCACCAAGTAACGCGAGCCGCTTTTTGCTCTTCACAGAGCGAATGCGGTATCCATCGGGAAAACAAATTTTTTACACCTAATTGTTCATGCAAGATTTGTATTTGACTCATGACAATGTCTAAAGTTGCTTGAATTTCGCGGTATGTCACATGTCGATCTTCCTCAATCAGCTTACGCACATCATCAACGTTTTCTTGGGTGACTGCAGATTTTGGACGACCTTGACGGGGATCATCACTGAGCTTGACACGTTCACGTTGAAATTCAGAAAACCAGCGATAAATTGTGATTTTGGATAGGGCTTCATCACCAAATGCAGAAATCATCCGGTCAACACACTGTTTTTGTGTTTAACCACTTCGAAAGTCATAACAATCATCGCTCTTGAATTTTCTCGAGTCAATTCCATTTTCTCAACGACTAAACAACTTTGACAAAACCTTGTGACAAGACCGAGAATCTTTTTTTTAAATAAATAAATGGTATTCGATTTTTAAAACCAAGGAGTTTTCAATTAAAAAGATTTTAATATGACAGGAACAGTGGAAATATTCCATTCCCGATACTTTTAGTGCAGCCTAGGTATATAAATATATATATATATATATATATATATATATATATATTGTAATACCTCATATTGGAGGCCAGGTTCAGGTACAGGTTAGTAGAATCTCTCAGTATCGCAGATCCTAGTTGGTTACGGCTTTTTTAACGCCAGGCTTCCTAAGTTCAAGCTCAGGAACTCAGAATAGTGTCCTTATCACCAGAGAGCAGTGACGTCTCAGTAGTGTAATAATGATATCTGTTGACTGAACAACAACTGGTTTATATAGAAGTGGGAAAAAAATTATCTATATGTATATAAAAATTAATTGCTGTCCTTTAGTTTCGCAAAAACTCTTTCTTAATCTTCTTTAATTCTTTGAGTAGGAGGGAGGGGAGACTGTAGGCGACGTTGTTATCGAGATCCAGGAATCACATCTGCGAAGCCGGTTATTATGATGTAAATACAGAAATGATGATTTATTTTAGCTATTTCCACAGTGTTAAGAATGTATATGACATTGAAAATATATTCATATTAAAGAAAAACGCTCTTCGTGATAAATATTTTACTGATATTCTGATCATAAGCACTAAGTCACTGAATTCTTCTCTTGCCGTCGCCGAATCATTACTTAAACAAAATGTAAATGGGTGTACAAAGAATTTTATTTTTCATAAAGTATCACTAAACAGATATTGTAAAATATTTTCAAACTACACAGAGTTTTTAATTGACATTAAGCAAACCACAGATCTGCGGGGGATTTTAGTGAAAGTTGTCGTGTTTACAATAGATACAATCGCATCTCAACTAACTATTATTCTTAATACCAGTATCGAATCTGCTGTTTCCTGATATAATGACACATAATAAATTAATACCTTTATTTAAATCTGGTAGTAAAGGACCTCGCTAATTTTTTGTACTACCACTGTACTGCTACTTAGCAAAATTTTTGAAAAAAGTATTTTTGGTGAAATGTTATTTTTAATGTAAATAATTTACTCCATTAAAATCAATTCTGTTTCATAAGGGGTTGCTCGACAACTGTTGCTGAAGTTAAGCTGATTAAATGTATCCTTAATGCATGGAAGAATTCAAAGGATGCCTTTTGTATATTCTGTAACCTATTCAAGGTCTCCGATTGTGTTTACCATGAAACATTAATCAAAAAACTTGAACACTACGGTGCAAGAAGTGATCTTAAATTTATTATTTCATATTTAAGTAACAGAACGAAAAAAGTTGTCATATAAGTTCTTCCATATCGATGGTGTAAATGGGCGTGCCTCAGGGCTCAATCCTCGGCCCCTTTCTGTTTATTATATATATTAATGACTTGCCTTACATAGTGGGGGATAACCATGATATAGCATTGTTTGCTGATGATATTTCATTTATTTTCACAATAAAATGACAATCACGACAGTCAATTTTGTAAAATGAAATCAATAACAATCATTTCTACGTGGTAGAGCCACACTTCAGCTGTATTTGTAGCACGAATGGGTCGGCTCACCCACAGAACCATAATCTCAAAAACACTAGTGTAAAATAGCAGCGTAATGCTGCTGTGTGTGTGAGTATAGAGAAGAAAAGGGTCCCCCCTTTTTACTTGAATCGAGGCATTGCATCTTTGTACTCAGGGATGACAACGCATTTGCACTTTGATTCATAATTGAGGATAAATGTGGATGCACATGTATGTGGGCCACATCATTCACTTATCATCAGGTGGACTGTGTGCTCTTAAAATTGCAGTTGATAATTTCGTTGGTGCTGGTGGGGATCGAACCTGGGTTGATCGCATACTATAAAGTTTGCTTGAACTAACATGGTTCTTATTACGCATAATAAATCTAAATTTGCTGTACCAAAGTTTCATTTTTTAACAATACTCTTTGTAATATTACTGATTTTTTGTCTTTAAAATTTAAATCACATGCGTATGAAGAAAGGCTGTTATAAATTAAATGATTATTTAAAAGATAAGAATACATGGATATAGTGAATCCTTTACACCCTTGTTTTACTCTATATATAATATACTAGGTAAAATTGTAATATTTTTTTTATTTAATACACTTACAATACACATATATGACAATCACAAAAACATACACATTTCTATACTCTCTGATATGTATATCTATAACAAGTGTACATAACATTCACAAATTGAGTCGTGCAATTTTGGGTTAATTTTGAGTACAAATATTTTCAGTACAAATATTATCCGATCAATACAATGAACTATTCAAATAAATTATGTACTTAAGAAAAATCTAAAGATAAAAAACAGATTTAATTATTAAAAGATAATATGGTAGATATTATACTCTCTTCAGGAGTATGTATGTTTTAAATTTTTAATAGTTGGGAAAAGCGTAGCTATTGAGGTTCAAAAAGTGCTTTGTGTTAAAATATTTTTACTTTGACTTTGGTGCTTACGAAACTCTAAACCCACCAACGAGTCCGTTATGATGATTCAAGAACCTCCCACTCTGAAACTCTTCCCATGGCCCTGTTTGTGGTCAGTCAGTCAGTTACCATGACAATAGGATCTTGATGGGCACGCAAGTTCATCTGCGGATCCATCTTCGATCGATATTAGTCCTCTCTCGCTACCGTTCAATAGTCTCTTTTTGGACTCTCATGGACTTACAGAATAAGGCTAGGGCCCTCCACGCTTTCTCACTTTTCAGTATCGCATTGTCGATAAAACTGGTGACAGTGAGAAATCCCGTCCGATACGGTACACCAGAACCACTGCATCCAGATAAGGTCAGAGCGAGTCATGTTTCGTCGCCAGAGTATTAAGTCGTTCCTGCCGCTTTTAACCGCTCGCGCAGCTCTTCTGGTCCATCATCACGATGTTGGTGGAAAACGCAGATCTGATCATTCGTGAATCCATGTTTGTTGGTGTATTCAGTAGCGAAAAGCATGCAAAGACTGTGGCCGCCTCGAGGGATATCTGTGAACCATTCTATTTCTAAACCTTTCTTCTTCTTTCTATGGATTTCTACAACTAAATATTTCTACAACATCGGCTGACATTTCTACCCATACAACTGCTCCATATGGGGCTACCAGTGTTACCCCCTCGGCAGGTAGTATTGGAGTACAGTACAGCACCTTACTATTAGATCGACCTTAGCTCATTAGTCGCTTTGAAGTTATAAAAAAACTGTATCTTAGCTTAAAAGCTAAATCTGCCTTCAACTGCGGACTAATTTGATACAAATTCTGCTTTATATACGTTTTTAATTTTCAATTATCTTTTTATAATATGAAAAAAAAATCTTCAAAAAATAATTACATTTGCATAGATTTGCATTAAAAAGGTTATCGTTTTAATTCCAGTGACACGAAAATTCCACAGCATTATGATTTTTTTATTGCCGTTGAAATAGAGTCAAAATATTTTAAAGAAGTAGCTTAGAATAAAACACGAATCTATTTTACACCTATGTTCACATTTGCCAAATGCAATAAGACTGGTAATGTAAAGAACACAATCTATCTAATAATAAACGCAATTGTGTGCACAGATACGATATGTTTTTATTTTTATTTTTATAACACTTTGGTAGAGGGAAATCATTACTACATTGCATAATCCAACTTTATTATTATTATACATATTGTATGTATGTACCTATATGCAAACAAAAAGGTACACAGTCCACCTATGGTGAGTGCTTTGGCTCGTAAAAACCTACATCTATTCTGGATTAAAACTCAAAATGTAGATGCATTGTCAATTAATACTAAAACGGGGAAAATCTCTCGGAATGTTCGATTTCGTTTACTTTTTTCATAACATAAAAATAAAAACGAATTTAAAAAATGTGTTCTCAACATGCACTTAGAAATAATAAGCTATTTCAATGATATAAGTTATACACAGTTTCATTATAGAGTATCTGCAAGGTACATGCTTAAATATATATTAAAGCAGCTTTTGAAGTAGAATCTTTGCTTCTGAGTTTCGTCTGATGCGTGCAGGTGGCCGTAGGCCCAATTCTCCCCCCCCCCCTCAACAACATGGTAGCGGAATTAAATTAAATACTACCTCAGGAGGTTACCAGCATTCCTAGTAATGGATAATCCCTCGCTGACCAAGCCACTCCAATCCTCCTGAGGTGCTCAGACTGCCCCACACGCTCGGGACAAACTGAGCAACATCAGGGGACTTCATTCGAACTTAAACGCCGGTCACTACCATATGGAGACGTCTAAGCCGGCCTGCTATCTTTGACCGAAACACAGGTGTCCTCTCTGGCTAATAATTCATACTCTCCTACCCGGGGTACAAATTGGAACACTCCTTTGTGCCTCGGGCTGGAGTTTGCATATACGTCAGAGAGAAAATCCGATTTGACGCCTCGTGATTCTTAAAGGTACGGACTTGTCCATCCTTTGGCTACGCGTAGATAGCGACGACCGACCGCACTTCTACGGGTGTCTCCATGGGTCCCATAGCGGTAATGCAGAAACAGACGGACTCATTGACCACGTCCAAATGATTCCTTGCTGCATCAGATCCCATCCGCAGAGATCGTGATTCTTCGCGATTTTAACGCTCATCACGCCGAATGGCTCAGTTCACGTTTAGCTGATCATGCGAGAAGATTTGTTTATGAAAAAATAATTACTTCGCCTTGGCATATGGTCTTACATAGCTGGATGTTTCGTCTACGCGGATTCCAATGTAAAATGTGGATCATATTCTCTCTCTGTTAGACCGTCTGCTGACCTCTCATCCGAACGGATATCAGGTCTCCATCGACGCCCCTTTTGGCTGCTCTGACCGTTATTTAGTCCGGAGTGTGGTGTCACTCACGCTAACGTCGCGGTTGCATTTTTCAGACTACTGCCGTATTTGGCACTATAAATCAGTCTTTTTTTGCATCCTACCCTTGGTTTTGGTATTATAGGGTTTGCTTCTCGCTGGACGATCCCAGTGTTGTTGCTGATTCTGTCGCTGATTTTGTACCTCCAGGTGTGGAACATTTTACTCTATATATGTCGCAACCTTAGTTCACCTTGCAGTTAACGTCTAGAGTCTAGACTCTTAACTGTACATGCTATGTAATGTCTTGACTCTAGAGTCACATTACATAGCATGGTCACCCTATTAATTCCATTCAACGAGACCGGCACTGGTCTGTACTTTTTTATGCGCTGTGTGCTGTATTATTACATAAATGTGGCTTTAGGGTGACCCAAAAGCCCCAGCCGCACCTTAACCTAGGATGCCTTGGCTGAATATCATTCAGGACACTAGTTGAACGGTACCGTTTAGTAAAAAGGCTAGACTGCTAATCGAAAGGCTAATTAAGCTAGTTGGCTGCAACATTTATAATGGAAGAGTTTGTACCCTTTCTTAAGTATATCGCACGAACGGAAGAGTGTGAGATTTGGCATAGTAGAAGTTTGGATTGAGAAGAAGTGCCGAAAGCTAAAATGTTTATTGTAATATGTGTTACGAATACGTTAAATATACTAAGAGATTCATTGTTCATGTCCATACTGGCAATGTCAATAAACACATAATCACAGAACTCTACACGTATTACTGTCTACCGAGAGTACACAAAAGTCTGTCGTTTGTTAAAGGCATACTGCTTAAGGCAACAATTCATTAAGTCAGCATAATATTCTGTGGTCTAACAGTCATTCAGAGTATAAATTATCGCGAAAGTGCAGTTAAAAGCATGTGTACTGAAAGTTGCAAATTAATTACAGCTTGTTTAACATACCTACAAACCTAAAAAAATCATGAATAACGATAGGATTTCGACCACTATGCTACCCTAGTGGTGTTTAATTTAATACCTATATAAAAAATTAAGTCGATCGTTAGTCTCAGGTTACTTTACACAATAGAGTGCTATTCATAGCTCTTACCTAAAATTAAATACAAAATAATTAACCATAAATATATAAATCTGATCACGTTAGATTATGCTAAGTTGTGAATTTTTACTTTATTAAAGCGATCACGTACCGAAATCGTCATAGACACGTTCGAGTGAAGATTACTTGATTACGGAATTAATATTTATATGTTGTGTATACGTCAATAAATAATTCAAAGCGAACATACCGTACATGTGAATCCATTTTTTTATAATATAAATACATTATATATTTATATATCATTACGATAGAAATAGAATTAAAGGTTCCAACAAATCTGTTTTATTTCATTATATTTTTGATTCAATTTTTTCTGCAATATGGTCCTAATTAAATATAAATCATATGTTATTCGTTTATTTTTAATTTTTGAAAGAACGACATATAATAGAAAAATACTGTAACTGAGAGAATTTTTTCTGCAATAATGACAAGTGATTACCGCATCTTGTGAAAACAGTAGTACATTCAAAACATAAACTTATAAAATAAATAATAATACTAATAAAGTTCATAAATTGATAGATACTATTTTATTTTTAAAATACATGAAGTTCAAAGTTTAAAACTGCTCTCGTGTAAAATGGTGATTTTTGTGTTATGTCTGTCTTGCAATAAGTGAGTAAATGAAAAATTTCTACTATCAAATGCAGTGTTTATATTGTTGTGTTTTGATCTGAAGAGTATAGAGAGTTAAAGATCCAGTATGAAAACAGATTATGGGGCATACCACTTTAGTACTCAGAGGTGACAACGCATCAGTAGACTGACTTGTTTGCATTTTATCACACAATGAAATTTTAACGTGGTAGAGTCATGTTGCAACTATATTATGGTCGTAGCACGAATGGGACCGGGGAAAGACCACGATCCTCGCAGAATAACAGCGTGAAAAGACAGATTAATGCCCTTGTATTTGATTCTTAATCGAGGGTAGATGTAAATGTCAATGTGCCACGGCTTAACTTGAAGAAAAGAAAGAAAGAAAATGAAAACGATTATTTATAGTTTTCCTTACTTCAAACTGAAAAGATACAGTTTTGTGACGCAGATAATAGAACGAAATTAAAAGGATTTTTTTATAAGCGGAACGCTTAACAGAGAATATAATGACCTTCATAAAGTTTTTGCCCATTATGCTAATAGAATAAGTTTAAGTCAAAATCTTTTTATCGAATATTAAATTTTAAAAAATAAGTAAAAATCAGCTTTAAATTAAAAGAACAAAAATATTCCATTGACAATAATTATTCCCGATCGATTTTTGTTACGGAAACAACTTATATGTTAAATGTTATCAAATACACAGGATATGTACATATACTCACGTTATGTGACACAATAGTATGTGCAAACGCGAAGGCTAACCTAACCTAACCCTTCTGATCTGTGTCCAACCCTTTAGTAATTTGACATGGGAGTTTTGGCGGGAACTTGGCGGATTGTCGCTCCTGTTTTGCCGCTTGAATAATGGTTTGAAGTGGATTTTGATTCGTAAAAGTAATGCAATTTTGTGAATTAAGTGCCTGCGCGTGTGAACTATTAGAGAAAACGACGAAACAAATGCTTTGATGTTGGTATAAACCTCAACTTAATTTGATCGCTTGGGCGCCTTATGAACTTGAGTGGCTGTCGTCATCAACTGTCCGCTGGGTTAAGCTATCGTCAAAATCTCTCAATACTTCAGAATGTGACGCATCAGCATATTATTGTGAAGAAAAAATATATAAAGATGAAGATTCCGAAAGAAATGATAGGCTCAGAAGGGCTAGAACCCAGAGCCATAAAGTCAGTTAATAAAGTAAATCATTTGACATGAATACTTGCATCAGTAATCTATGACTTGCATTTAAATTATGGCAGGTTCTAGGAACAAAGGATTTTTGCTTTCTACAGATTGATGAAAGATTTATTATAACAAGAATAAATGTTAGTTAACATTTTAATTACAATTAAAAATCATGAAAATTAATTGATATATAAAAAATCGATAAAATACTTACCATATATAAATTCAGATATTTATATAATCCCACTGCCGACTGTGTAAAGTAGCACAGATAACTAAGACATCAGCCTCTCTCATTCAAACGAGGTCGTGCTAGCGTTCGGAGCAAAAAAAAACTCGCAAGCAAACAAATAGAATTATCACAATATTAAATCAAGCAATACTAGGGATATTATGACGAGGCCTCGGCACTGTTTAACAACATATTGGACGTTGCGTTGCAGAGTTGATGATTGAGAAAAAACGGCGAAATCATGGCTGTCTGGGCGTGGTGGGGCGGGACAGGGCGTAGCGCCCTTAGCGCCGCCCCCATTGAGTCACCACCTCGGGTGCGCCGCAGCCCGCAGCAACAAAGGCGTAGGTATACACACACAAGAGAGTGTACCACTTGGGCACACTAGTAATTATTAGACATTAATTAGTCTCTGATATTATCACAATAAGAGCGTTCTAAACTCATATGCGAGTATGATGAGTTACAGAGTCAGACAAGAGAGTACTGTTTAACTTTTGTAACAACTATGATGCAACTAAGGCCTTATTTTTGCTACCATTGTAGCTACAGTGGTTTTACTTCGAAGATAACCGTAGAACTTCATTACAAAAGAGCAATCAATGATACTTTATCACTTGTTAAGCCTTCAGTTTGTTTGTAGGTAAGAATTTGATTATAGTTTGTTTGCAGTTCAAAATTATGTATCTAATAGAAAAATAAGGATATTAAAGTTAATTAGGTAAATGCTAAATTTTAGATAAATAATCAACAAATACTTACATTGAAAAGGAAACCAATTAACTCTCTTTATCATTACATACCTAATTGGTGTAATTATTCTATTCCTTAACTGTCTCCTAAAGTATCTACTAGTAAAAGGTGATTTAAACTGTTTAATTTAACCTTTTACTAGTGGCACCTGGCAGTTTTACCTTGGCAGCATAATCAGATTGCAGAAGATACCTATATTTTATTTACTTCCTAAAATAAAATTGAAGATAATTTATTTTAGGTGATAATTATCGCGTAATTTACAATCTTTGTTTTCTTCATTGCCTCTCTGACTGACTGTGTATCTTTCTTTGTGTCTAATCTTACTCCGAAAAAGTTTTATTTAAGTCATTATGATCTGTAGGTACCCTTGTTCCTCGTCCGTGCCGCCACAGGCCAGGCCACACTCGGCTCATACAGGTGACTCATCTAGATTAGAGGAGAGGCATTGTTGTGATGACGTCACCTCGACCTGCTGTCCTCATAGTGGTTCCGTGCTTTGTTTGCCAACAAGACTACTCCCGGCCAATTCCAAGAAGTGACCGTCCGCAAACCGAGGCCATAAATATATTATCAAAAGATTCAATATTATTCGTAGTTACTTATGTCATCAAAATGTTTAGTCGCATTGACTTTCAAATCTGATTAGTAGATATGTAGATATGGTAATAAGTCAAACATAATTATAATATAAGATATTTGTATCGCTTTAAACTTATAAAATTTTTATAAGTAGGTAAATTAAATGAGAGTTACTTACATATTAGAAATAATTAAATATAATTTCTAAGTATCTTACAAAAAATTATTTCAATAGGTAAGTACATGTTAAAAAGAGAATTGATAAACTTTTCCAAAAAAACTTCACACTCGATAAAAATTAAATTAAGTTGTTTCAAAATTAATATCGAATGAATCTTGCGCCGTCGTTGCATGCAACCCGGGCTTCGACCGGGTGCGGGTGAACGACCGCCAAACCGCGCTAATCCGCCATCTTGGATTCGTCACGGAGAGCGAGCGTTATATCTTTCGCTGTAGACTTGGCAACACCATTCAATAACATGGTAAAATAATTTACTTTATTAGATTATGCATTTGAAATCAAAGTGAATATAGAGATTAAATAATAGTTATACATAAAATAATATTGAAGTCGGGTTTAAAAAAACGGGCAACAACTAAGTACCTACAACACCGCAATGGAAACATGATGGGAATGAGTTTTACCTATTATTTATTCCGTGGTTTTAAGTTACTCCATATGTTATATCATACTAGCGATCCGCCTTGACGTCGCACGGGTGTTTTTTGGATCTCGACAACATTTGCATGCATTATACTTATAAACTCACTTGCATCAACGCATGTATTATTTATACTAACTTGAATCATTTAGTTTATTGATGAAAACCGCATAAAAATACGTTGCGCGGGAAGCGACTTTGTTTTATACTATGTAGAGATTCTAATACTGGTATATACCTAATAGAATTCTTTCTGCGCAGTTATGACATAATAAACATGTAAGATATTGTTCATATTTGAATAAAAAAATGTTATCCCACGCCCTAGAATTTTCTACTGTAGGTATCGTGGTAGCGTTTAATATATAAATTGCACATGACCATATTTTTTTGTATTCTACAATCTGAGGTTTTCTATTAAAATATTTGTAGGCCATATAATTCATAAGCGTTGTTTGTGGCAAAGCTATAATAAAAATATATAAGTATCAAGTATGTTGGTAAATAACGATTTATAGAGACAAATGAAAAAATGTGATTCTTTCGTTCTTCAATTACGAATAAGAAGTGAATTACAAAGGAAATATACGATATTTGAAGGAATACTCCTAATAAAATTCTTCAAGAGGAACAGTATCGCATGTGGGTGACATTCCCCGTCCAAAGGAGAAACTTGTCATGCTGCATTCGCTGCTCGCCCTTTACCGACGCCGAGGTCGGGTACCGTTGTTGCTAATGCCTATGGTAGCAAGGGTTGTCTCCGTCTATTTCAGTGTAATGACCTTTGAGGCAATTCCTCATAAAATAGGATAGGTTACAAAAAATAATATTTCCTTATTTATTTATTTTTTAATTATAGATGACAGATGGAAGTAAAACTATCTCGTATAATATACTTTTTTATCTTTATTTAATACACGGACAGGCAACGGAAATCAGTAGCGTTTAAGATTTAAAATAGGTAGATTAAAGGAATGCCACAAAAACATCCTGCGCCACTTGCATTCATCGAGATCCTACATCTCTTACCATGTTGTCAGCCCATCTAGAAGGGGGTTTCCTTAGACTTTGC
Source organism: Parnassius apollo (assembly GCA_907164705.1). Classification (NCBI taxonomy): domain Eukaryota; kingdom Metazoa; phylum Arthropoda; class Insecta; order Lepidoptera; family Papilionidae; genus Parnassius; species Parnassius apollo. The sequence continues at coordinate 715,026 of CAJQZP010000828.1, forward strand.
CTATCGGTACGAGGCTGCCACTTGGGAAACTTTCTTAGTGAAATTAGTTTCTGTAGTTGCCTATTAATTTGATAGGTAATTATTAAAAATATTTGCAATCCTCTTAACCCGTTTTCGGTTAAAATAATATCAATTGGGTAGGAGGTATCATAATGTCACTCAATCAGATAATATCGAATCTAAGATGCCGTCCTAGATACACAAGCATAATCACAATACAATCGGGATTGCAAGTATACACTCGTGTTTACATAAATATTGGTTCTAGTGTTGCCCAAATGCAAGAGCAAGACGAGACTTAGCCAGTCTTGGTCTTGCGCCAATACACCTGGTCTTGTTCTTGGTCTTGGTACTGCGCTCTCAGTCTTGTTCTTGGTCTTGGTCTTGCAGCAAGAGTCTCGCGAGTCTCACAATTACCTATTAGCCTATTGTTATTTATTAAACATTACTTTAGATCTTACGGCGCCTCTACACGTTGGCCAACACAGTGGCGAATATAGTGGCCAATAGCATTGGCCAACGTGTAGACGGGGTGTTTGGGCTTCATTGGTATGTATTGGAACAACTTAACAGAGTAGGCATATTTTGAGCTTGAATTAACATAGCCATAGAAAGACAACCAAATTAATAAATGTCTAAACATTTAATGAGAAATTCGAAAAATCAACTAATACCGGGTGGGGTTTGAACCCACGACCTAAGCGATCCGTGCCGATGCTCTAACCAACTGAGCTGTCTACCAAGTCTCACGGCCACGGGAGTTAGTCTGTTTCTTAACCCTTTACCGCATACCGTGACAAATATGGAACACTCAACTTTTGTTGTAATATATTACTGCCTGCGGCGTCTATAATATTTTCTCGGAACTAATTCGTACTAGAGAGTGTAACTCACCTAAATATGTAACAGTGGCGCCTCTTTAGAGACGCCTAGGAACTAAAATCGACTGTTTCGTCAGTCGGTTGCCAAAATTTGACAGGTCGACAGTTAGCAGATTTTCAATACGATTTTTTATTGTTTTTTTCTTAATATCTGAGGATTAATTGTGATTTACCGGATAGAACAATGGACCCACAGGCTTTTTACGGCAAAAGAAGTAAGTTTAAGTCATAATATGTATTGAATATTATCATTTTAAAATTGTTCCCAATTTGGAACACCATGCAATTGTTACGTTTTTTGTAGTGCCAAATATGGAACATTATGCACTCCAGTCAATATTTTAACAGTTCCAAATTTGGAACATTATGCAGTGTTAGACCAAGATATATATTATATATCTATAGTTTTAGGTCAATTTTTTAACAAATTTTTGTATTGAATATGAAACCGTCAATAACTTACAAGTTCAGAATTCGGAACATTATGCTGCATAAGATCTTTTTATACTTGCAGTTTAATACTATACCCTGCAGCTAATGTAATTTTTAAGTAGGACAAGTAAAAGTAGCGCAGTTTTAGATGTCCCGCCCTGAATATGTATTATATATAGTTATGTTTATACGTGATTATCTTTAAATTTGCTTAATTACTTTAATTGTAGATAAAATAGAGATGCGTCCTCGACGAACAATCGTCGTAATTCCAGAGAGCAGCGAGGATGAAAATGTATCAGATGATGAGACTTACAGTACTCAAGATCCTTTACATATAAATGAAGAAAAAGAAAAGTCTTCCTCGGACGGAGAAGATGAAGAAGGAAAAGAGGAACTGGACCAGCTATTTCCTGAGTGCACTGAAGAGCATATGGAAACGTTAGAAAATTTTACAGACAATCAACCTTCTACTTCACAGGCAGCTTCTTCAAGTAAGAAAGAAAAGAAAGATAAGTTGGTGTGGTCGGATGACAATCTTCAGTATGATGAATCCAATATTGCTTTTTTGGGATCTGAAAATCTTCCAGATGAAATAATGCAGCTAAATACTCCAATGGAGTTTTTCAAATTTCTTTTTCCGTCATCTGCTGTAAATTTAATTGAGGAAGAAAGCAACGTATACGCAGCACAAATTTTCCCCGAAAACTTGAATTCAGTGACACATAAAGACATTTATAAATTTATTGGTATTATTATCTACATGTCGGTAGTGCACCTGCCAACTACTCGTCATTACTGGAAGGAGGGCACATATGTTGAAAAAGTTGCAAATGTTATGACGTGCAATAAATTCGAAGAGATTAAAAGATTTCTGCATTTTTTCGACAAAACAAAAGAACTAAAACCATATGACCCGCAGTTTGATAGACTTCAGAAAATACGCCCACTTATGAAAATCCTACGCGAAAGACTGCTAAAAGTGCCGAAAGAGGAATTTTTGTCCATTGACGAACAGATGATCCCTACTAAGGCCCGAACTTCAGGAATCAGACAGTACAATGCAAAGAAACCCCATAAGTGGGGTTATTTGAATTACGTATTAAGCGGAGTCAGTGGATTTAGTTACGACTTTGAATTATTCGGAGGAAAATACCCAGCACCGCCTGAAAACTGTCCCGATCTTGGAGTGCCAGGAAATATGGTTCAAAGACTATTGAAGACTGTCTCGGACAATTTGAACCATAAGATTTTTGTCGATAACTGGTACACAAGTTTGCAGCTAATGGCAAACTTGCACAAAAAAGGTATTCTGCCATTAGGCACAGTACAACTGAGAAGAGCTCCAAATACAAATATAAATAAAAAAGCTTTAGAAAAGAAAGAACGAGGTTATTGCTCCGAAAAAAGTGTTGCTGTTGATAACGTTAAGCTATCAGTTACCAGTTGGGTCGACAATAAAGCAGTCAGTTTGTGTTCATCCTATGTAGGCAAGGAACCAATGGGAGTTGTGAAAAGATATTCCAAAAAACATAAGCGTAGAGTTGATGTTTCTTGCCCAAAAGCAGTATCAATTTATAATAAATACATGGGCGGTGTCGATTTACTAGATGCCATGTTAGGCTTCTATAGGATCAAAATCCGCAGTAAAAAATGGTACCACCGCCTGTTCTTCCATTTCATTGATCTCTGTTGCGTGAATAGTTGGCTATTATGGCGGAGAGTCATGAAACAAAAGGCTGAAGATATTTACATTCCATTGCTTGACTTTAAATTAACCATAGCAGATGTATTGATGCACAAAGACTCAAAGGTATATACTCCGACTACACGCAAACGAGGACGACCACTGAATCAAGATGTTGAGGCAATTAAAAAGGGGCAATCAAGGCGACGCATAGAACTGCCTCCAATGGAAGTAGCTGGAGACGGGTTCAACCACTGGCCGAATTGGAAAACTGATCGCCAAAGGTGTAAAATGGTAGGATGCACGCAGAAATCCCAAGTGATGTGCGAAAAGTGTGGGTGTTATCTTTGTTTTAACAAAGATCGCAACTGTTTTAAAAACTTTCACACATAATTTTTTTAAATTAAATACTTATTCATAGCTTCACTTTGTTTCTTTTATTTTTATAAAATTCTATTTCAATTATACATAATTAGACCACACCGCATGTTGTACCAAATATGGAACGTCTATGTTATAGAACTAGAACGCACGGTGTTCCATATTTGGAACAATTACTTTTACCTATTTATCTTTTTTTAATGGTGTTCTATATTTATTTAAATATTTTTTTGGGGTGCTATATATACCCTATAGTGACATATATTTTTTCCAAAGGATTTAAAAAATTCATGCGGTAAAGGGTTAAACGTTTACATTTTTAATAAGCTTACATGTGCTAAAAATTAGTCAAAACAAATTAATGAAATTAACTTGACTGTATTATAAAGAACATTATCTGTCTATAAAGAGATTGATAGACCCTTATATGAAATGGAATAAAAGAGTTATACAATTTACCATTTATTTAAATAAAAAAAAAAATACAATACAAATTAAATTACATAACAGTACACAACAGCTTTGACATTACTGTTACTTTATATTAATTCTTTCGACCAAGAATTAATACAAAGTAACCATCTGGCTGACTCATCACTTAACCTATTTCTGTGTTTTCTAATTACTAATGATGCTTTAGAAAATAATCTCTCAGCAGGTATTGAAGTTGCAAGTATTGAAAGAAAATCACGGGCCATCTTCGATAAAGTCGGATATTCTATCTCATGCGTCCTCCACCACTCTAAAATTTCTTCCGAACTGGCGGCTCTGGGTTTACTTAGGTTCTCCTCCAACTCGTCTATAACTAAGCCTTGATGAAAAGATCCAGATCCAGATGACGTCGAGGGACATGCATACAATTTCTCAAAGTCTATTACGTCTTCATCTTCATCATATTCACATACTTTCTTTTCATTTCTTGGTGATTCTAGAGATGTATTCACTGAGTGTAGACTTTTATATTCTTTATAAAGTTCATTAAATTTGCGCAGGCTTTCTGTTTTAATTTGCTTCCCCCATAATGTCATATCAAAAGTCTGAGTCTTATGCCTTGGGTCTAAAATTAAAGAGGTACAATAAATCCAGTTGCTCTTTTTATAATGTTTAAGCATTTTGTCTCGAGCTGCTTGAAAACCCAAAATGAGCCTTTCATCCACTTCGGATCGATTAGGTTTCTCATCAAATTGTTTTACCATGGATTCAATTTTATCGAGCAAGAGATTGAATGATACAATGACTAGCGGTAATGTAACATATTTTTCTCCACCAAGTTTCGTTGATAGAAGTTTAAAGTTTATTAGAAACTTATGTATTTTTTCGAGTATTTGCCATTCACTATCTGTGATTTGAAAATCATTCAATTCGGTGACAGAAGTCCACAATATGTTAATGCCAGTTCTCACTTTTAAACCAAATCCAATCATATCATGTGTGGAATTCCATCTCGTTGGACAGTCGAGTATGGGGTTCAGATTTGATGGCACGCCAGCTGCTTCACAAACAGACTGAAACTTCCTCTTCAATATCTCACTTCTTTTTATTTTACTGGAAATACTGCGTAATTTTGTTATAGCTGTACGTGAGTCAGCAATATTTGGCGCATATTCTTCATCTTCCTCAGTTTCGTCTTCATTATCTTCATGCTGCTGTTCTTATCCCTTATTGTCAGTTTCACTGTGTAATGCTAAGGTATTTAATAAATCTTGTACACCAAGGTTCAAAATGTAAGCAAAGCACCGGAAATGTTGATTGTCTGAATCAAAGTGTGGCAGCTGTTTGTCCAATTCATACATAAATTTGGTATTTGCAGTTGCGTTGTCGACCGTGATACCCTGTATTTTATCAATTATGTCATATTCCAATAAACATTAGTGGAAAATCGTTGCAATATTTTCCCCAGTATGTCGACGTCTCGCCAATTATAAAAACAAATGAAAATATGAGTGAATTATAAATACATATTTAAAACTATAAAATATCTATGTATATATATATATATATATATATATATATAGGTTCCTTTTATGGCATAGAGATCAGTTAAGAAACGGTTTTGAGAAAATCTATCCCTAAGGGAGAGTGAAATGGGAGTTGGAAGTTTGTATGAAAGTGCTACGTTTTTGAAGTTAGAGACACGAAAATCGGCATTAAAGTTATAAGTTTTCAGTAATAAAATCCTGAATAAACTGTTTTACGAAATCCTAACCCTAAGGGGGGTGAAATTGGGGTAAAATGGTTACATGCAAGTCCTATATTTTTAAAGTATAGATATGAAGATCGACATTTACTTTATTAGTTTTAAATAATAAATACTTGCATAGTTAAGCTTTACCTATATCCTCTTTATACTTAGGTAAGACTTTTGCAGAGAGAAAATTTCAAAATCTCATAGGAAATCAGATATTGTACGCGGACGAAGTCGCAGGCGGCCGCTAGTTACATAATATATGTGTTATGTAATTGTGTGATAAGTATATTTTTTCTTACCTGTCCACATTTCCCGGTGGTTATTAAAAAGCTTGTGATGTCTCCACTTAATTTTGGTTTTTCAGGAAGAAATATTTGTGATTCCTTCTTGTGGAAAGATGTTAGATGCTTCCTTAAGCCTGAAGTGTTTCTGTGTTTTTCATTTTTATTTCAACCTTTTTATGTTGGCATAATTTACACAAAGCAATTTGGGATGCATGAATTATGTCGACAAAACTCATCAAATTTACTTTTAGGTCTTTTAGATCTATAACTCCAACTCTCACTACTCGACTAGAACTATTCGACTCTTCGTCACTCATGTCAAATTGTAAACTTACCACTCCGAAAACAACAAGGATTAGAGTAAAAACAATTAATACATTAGACTCGAAGCAAAGCTCAATTGGGAATGACTGGAATTAAAATAAATACTACTATTTGTAAGTACACGCCGAAAGACCGACAAAGGAAAGTTCGGCATCCTTTGATAAAATTAATGATTCTTCAGAAGATTAATAAAGTAGATGCGTTGCCAGATAATTATAGTGTGCCTACGTAAAAATGAAAAATGTAAATAAAATTGTGTATATTATGTTCTTCTTGTGATTGAATTAATCTACGTTAATTAAATTAAATTTGCCTTCACTCGTTTGAAATTCAAAATTCAAATATGTTTTATTCAAGTAGGCATTAAAAATACACTTTTGAATAGTCATATAATCACTGTTTTCCCCAATTTTTTCTTTTCCATGTCCAGGGGTTCTGATTCTACTGAGAAGAATCATGGAAGAAAGTAAGAAACTCAGTACTTGCTCTTTTCAAAATATTTTTACAATAGTTCTATAATTATGTAAAGCGATAAGTCAAACATAAAATGTCAAATGTATATGTAGATACCAAATCGGTTTAGAAATTTCTAGTTAGTCCTGTGTAGTACGAGAGGTCAGTTCCAAACATTTTTGTGTGTGACTTAAATTGAAAAGGTGAAAGATTTCTAACATTTCTTTTGGAATCTTATTATAAAAGAGTATATCGCTACCCAAGAAAGCATTATATACTTTGTGTAACCGGAAAGCAGGTATTGTGATTTTATTTTTATTTCTACTATTAAAATTATGCAAATCACTATTATTTACATCAATTCGATGCAATAAATTTCTTTAAATGGTTCTCTAAGAGATACTCGGGCTCCTAAAAAGTACATAGATCTTATTAATATGCACACTTTTTATATTATTCGATTAGCATTGTACAAAATGCTTACACGTTTCAAGTGTGTTAAAAATGTCTAAATATTTATCAAATGGGTGACGACATATCCGAACACTTTGTGTTCAAAAACACACACTTCCAAAAATCGAGATTTGCATTGAACTTATTGAACATGTTTATCTATTAGGTAATAATAATAATAGTAAGTAATTATTATAAACCCATAAGTTTACAACCCTATATGACTTCAATGTCTTATCTATTTCGTTGAACTTACTCTCCGGCGATGTCATGTACAAGTAACTATTAAGATTTTCAATTTATTAGTTATTGCAGATCTTAGCATTTTATTAGTCCATTTCTAGTATTGTCTTTTTTGTCGGAATGGTGAATTCCTCGCGTTACAAATACTGTAACATGTTATTAGTTAAATTAATAAATTATTACAGAAAACGTTAAATACAGAAACGAAAAAACACCAATAAATAATCAATTATATGTAATAAATCTGCTATAAGTTGATTAGGCATGACATTCTATATAATTCTATATAATTCTTATATTCTCGATACTTTTTCTGCCCGTAAACAGTTTTCAGCTAGACTGGATGAGAAGATTAAAATTCTCTTTAGAGAGATTGCTGATTTCACTGTGTTTAACAGATGACTAGCGATCATGTATTTACAAAAACATGTATGTGAAATAAATTATTATTTATTTAGACGCTGATCATCCCCCCCAACCCCTGAAAGTGATCTTATTCGTATGTATCCTACGCGAAATGTTAAAAGTGCCATCTGTTAGCGGTACAAAATATTCAGGGATTCTTTCAAATTCAAAAGAATTGATATAACATATTTAAAAAAAACTGCGTTAGTGAACCCATTTCACAAGTGTTTTTATAACTATTGTAAGTCAGTTCTTGACTATTTTGCCACCTGATGGTAAGTGGTGACCTAGGTGAAGATGGTAAAGCCAGACAGACTTAGTTTGATATCTTCCGGTCTTTTCTATGGTCGAATAGGGTGTCGGATATAATGCTTCCATCAAACACGCGTTATAAAATGAAAAAATAAATTATAAGAACATATTTGAAAGCATATAAAAGTTTTTATTTATTTTTTACGCTAAAAACTTACCATCGAAGGCTTCACCGCTACGTAGGAGCAGGTGGAATTGCAGACAAACACTGGCTTGTAATAAATAAAAAAAGTTATTTGATTTCATTACACATAAAATTAAGCGGCCTCCCACTAGATAGAGTGAGGACCTGGTACGTGGCACTGGCACTAAAAGTTTTACGTAACCCATAAATAAAACAATTGATATGTAAACTAATATATTTACCGCTTTTTAAAGTAGTAGTAGGTTTTATTTAAAAAAAATTATTATATTTAAAACACTTTTTCATTTATTCAAGCCATTTTTGAAAACATATGGACCATTGTTGTATGGGCAAGTTCTTCACGTGCTGGTTAAAAGTCACCACCTCTCATTAAATTTCTTTTTGAGATAATAAAGAAATTCCATGGAGCGTGGTCTGAACTGTATGCGAGATAAGTTTCATCTTTTCAGAAGCCAATCTTGTCTTGTCTTCCTCGTTGTGCGCGCCAAAGCATCGTCATGGTCATGGGGATTGGGGCTTCTTGGTCTTTTTTTCCTAACTTTTTCTAAGACACTGGTCAAACAAATGGCACCACCATTCACCATCACTCAAATTCAACTGTCTTTGCTTACCAATACCCAAATGTACTCGAATCTCTTCATAGGTGATGTGTCGGTTTTCTTCAATAAGTCGCCTGACAGTAGCACATTTTCCTCAGTTATCGAAGAAAGGGTCAACCTTCACGTATTTCATCATGGAGAGAAATACGGCTACGATCAAATTCTGCATTTCAACGCCTTACGGCGCTAAAATGAGGTGGTTCTTTCCCAAAAGCATTTTAAGAAGAGCAGTCCAGTCTTGTGGAGATAGTTAACTTTTAAAATCGTAAAAATTCATCGGACTTCTCTCCAAAAAATATTTAAGTCATGAGTTTCTTATGTTTAAAAAAATATAACATTCTAAATACTCATTTATGAGCGGCCAACAGCAGAGAACTTTTAGTATGCCCTATGTGAGTTATACAGGAAGTGAATGGGTGCAGGAGTCTCAGTACGTGTTTTGTGACATTCCTACAGGGAAGCACAGAGTGGACTTGTAAAGGGCTGATGATGATGATAAAATAAACTTTGTGTTTTTATGTTTAATTTCAATAAAATAAAACTAGTTTTATGTCGTAATGAAATTAAATAACTTTTTGTTATATTACTACTAAAAATGGTTACCATAAAAAGCACACATTGACTTATTAATATTTTTTACAATCTGTATTTTCTATCTATGGAAAAAAATCAACTTTTTTGTTAATTTTTTTAAATGTCTTCTAAAAAAACCCTGTAGTTGTTCAATATGAAAATTATAAATGTTATAATAGTATTTAAGTCGTTGCTGCTTACTAAACTACAAAGATAATTATTGTATTTCATAAACTAATCACTTTAACATCTGCGATAATTATTTCATAATTATTATAGCTAGTTAGCCTAATTCGTTGTAAACTCTTTCCCTATGGGCATATGAGCACAATAACCGTAATCATTAAGATTATTAAGAACAGAATAAACGTCCTTTAAAGATTAAATACTAAGAACATGTTCTTTTATTTTTCAAACAAAGTCCGTGCAGCGATTATACTTCGATTGCTTGGTATGAATGACCGGCCTTGAGGAATGCCGCCACTCATTGTAAGCAGATTCGCGGCAACGAAGTTGCACGGCTAGATATGGCCGTATCTGGAGTTTCATCGGCGGCAGATATGCGTCCGACGTTAGTTAATTGGTTGGTACACGTTTCTATTAGCTTTTAATTTGTTATGTCTTCCTGGTACTTCGTACATACATACTTTGGCCATGATACAAAGTTAATTTTTTTGCGAGGTAAATTTGTCATACAATGGGTGTTTTTGGAACCTGTAGATTTTTATATTCTGGTTCTAATACTATTTTTAACACTGTATATTACCGCGATCTGAGTGTTATAAAAATTAAACAAAATCGCTTCTCTAAAAAAATTTATGCACCGGCTTAAAGAAATAGAAGCAATAAAATGCTTTTCCAAATATGTAAAAACAGTCACAATACTTTATATATTTAGGATCTATTACAATAAAAACATTTCTTTGAAAATTATGCATAAAAGTAATTCATGCGGCATTGAATTTCTGAGGCATGATGTTCTGAATCAGACTTCAATTGGCGTACCGGTATCACTAAATTAATAGATTTAATTGGTATTTCCGGCGTAAAATAGCAGCTTAATACTGCTGTGTTTCGAATGGTAAGTGTTACCTTTTTTTACTGGAAAGGAGGAATTGCATCTTAGTCCTCAGGGGTGACAACGCATCTGCGTTTTGATTCTTAATCGAGGATAAATGTAGATGTCTATGGGCCACAGCATCCACTTACCATCAGGTGGACTGTGTGCTCGTTTGTCACCCTTATTCTATAAAAAATGGGTATTTCAAGTATTAATTAAAAACATATACTCGGTATTGAAGAAACATATTGGTGAGTGAATATGCATGTTATTAAAGAGTTTAAACCAGTGCTCGACCACAAGAGAAATATAAAATATATTTCGAGGACATTTAGCTTTATTTATATGACATTTGGCTGGGATTCGAAATTTAAATTAATTTAATTTAAATTTAAAATTCGAAACCAACAACGATAGCTCAGCAAACACCCGATGTCTCAGCAGTAAAAAATTTTGCTGATATGTCATAAAAGTTTCTAAATTTTATTCTAAAATACCGGTGAACATACGCATTGTATTCGATCAGTAACAATGAAAACCATCATTTGGGACCAATCTTATTTTCGTCAACGTAGCGCGGGATATGTGCTGTATAAAGTTACTGATGAGCAGAATGACGATTGGGTTGATTGGTACAAATTCACAATAAATAAATTTGACACCTTCACAAAATGTTGCTAAATGTACAACTGTAATCCCGAAACCAAACGACTATTAACTGTATGGTACATTTAAGACGAGTCAACTCCAATGAAATTTCGTCATGCGCGTAGCATATAGCAACATATGGTCACCTCGTTTCTCTGTAAGACGGGTCATATCCTACGATTATCTTCTACGTGGTAGAACCACTTTGCAACTATATTATGACTTGACCACGAATTAACGACCACTATTATGAAATGACCACGCTCTCACAGAATACCAGCGTGTAATAGCAGCATAGAAATATGAAAAATATGTCTATGAATAGCAGCATAATGCCGCAGTGTTTCGTATGGTGAGTGTAGACAATCGGAAACCCTTATTTTGGCAACAAGTTATTCCACTTTATTGATCAAGTGTGACAACGTAATAGCATTTTGATTCTTGAACGATGTGATAGATGTTGGTGTTCATTGACCACAGCATCCACTTACCACCGAGTGGACTGAGTGCTCTTTTGTCACCTAACTTCTATAAAAAAATATTGCTGCTGTGTTTCTAGAGGATCAAAAACGGTTTACTCCGAGTTACATTAAAGTGACCAAAGTCAATAATCTGCCTTCTTTTCTCCTAACATCTTCTTGTATACCATGATAAAACAAATGTTTGGTTTAAAATTCCTGTTACACTATTAATCATAACAAAATAATTAAATCTAGGTTTTAGAATTTTAACATTAGCTCATTGCATTCAATATATGGCATAGAGTGGAGTAATATTTAATCACTGCGCGTTCTCATGTAAGTTTATTTATAATGCGTGCTGAATGCGTAACTTTACCACGTCTTGCCGTTTTTTGTGCGAAGTAAACCTGTTTGGTCTCAACAGATATTAATTGTTAAGAGCAAATATTACGCAATTTGTAGGACAGTGAACTTATTTCTATAATTATGAATCGATTTTGCTCTCTACATGTCAGCTCTAACATGGCTTCTGACACCTTAAAAGATATCAAAGGGGTAAAAAACACTCCTCTAATGTATATTTTAAAAACATTGATGGTTTTTTCTTATGTTTAATATACTATACAAATCGTTCAAAATTATTCACGCTTTTAATTTTTTTTAAAGACTTATATGTTTCTTATTTATTTTTGAAATAGTGTCTATGAATCAGGTTCTTTTCAAATTTGTTTGTTTTCGAAATAATGAATCTTAGTTAAGTTTATAATTTTGAAGATTTTATCTTCATAAATAAAAGTGCCTTAAAATATCAATATCTACTAATAATATCTAACAAATCAAGGTTTTAGACTTTTAATATTAGCCTATCGCATTTCATATGGTCACACTGTTTGCCACTGAGTAGGTAATCATAACGCGTTTCATCAGAAACACGTAGGTAAGAGTCTCACAAATTTAATTATTAATGCGTGCTTGATACGTAAATTCTCGTGTTTTGTCGTTTTGAGTATGGTATAATTGTATTTTGACCCAACAGATACAAATTTCTAAGTCCTAATATTACGCAATTTGTAAGATTTACTCATGTCGCTACATGTCGGCTCTAACGTGGTTTCTGACACCATAAAAGACATCAACGGGGTGAAAGGCTCGCTACCAATGTATAACTTTTTAGGCTATTTTTTAAATGAGGTTTACGTAATTTGATATTGCAGTATTCAAGAAATAAAAGTAATAGAGATATTAGAATAAGAAACTTACTTATTTTTAAATAATAAAGTAAACCATTTGAGAATAATAATTTCTTACAGTTAAACGGTTAAACGGTTTTTAAACAATGTGCTCCGAAGTTGACCTATGGCAAATTGCATTTATATAATACGAAATATTGAACAGAATATCTATAAAAATTGAGGCTAAATAATTTTCGCTACTCATGCACCAACCACGCATATTATAATATTGCATAGCCGTTTTGAAACAATGTAAAATCGGCAATAATACTCTCGATACATAAGTTAAGTAACATTCACTTTTGTATAGTCTTTCAAATTAAAAGTAAGAAGAAAAAAGCGTCGGAGATAAAATCTGCCGATAGGCTTACAAGTTTTCTGCCTACATTTATTATTTTTTAGTCAATTATATATATTGTAGTAAGTCTAATAATAAAAGAACTATTTCACTAACTAGATGCGAACTTAAAAGTGCTGGTGTATCCTAGATAACGGCCTAATAAAAATAATAAAAATTATGTTAAATATTTTCGATAAGCTAATCAGGATAACCAAACGAAATAAATTCATATGGTAATTATAATAGTGACGCAATTCCCGGAGTTTGAATCACCACACTTCGAGAGGGTCTATGAATCACCAGTTGTATGATGCGTGCACATCACTCGGAACAAGGTTGCATCATCGAGCCACTGCTCTTTTGTATTTGTCTATTTTTCTTGATTGTCGCGAATAGAACAAATTTTTTTAGCCCACTTCGCATTGGTGATTTCTGGATCTGGGTCCATATTATGTAAATCTAAATTATCTAGAGACCCACAAAAAATACACCGCGCGCCACACACACACACACACACACACACACACACACACACACACACAAAATTTCATCGAGCCGTTTTTGAGTTGTAACGAGATTAATGGACAGCGATTGATTTTTTTTATATAGAGATACTGGATGAGTTCATTATTAAATTGCATACCAGGTAAGTTTACATATTTAATTAGGACTTTATATTATATTAAGTGTGCTTAAGTATGAATATATTTATGTATTTGTATATATATAAGTATTTGTGCTGACGTATGTATTTATTTTATCCTCATATGCATATGTGTTGTATAATAACAACTTTGAAACTGGCCTACTGGAAGAAGTTTTATTAAGAGATAAGTAGAGACTATGTACAAACTTTTCATCATAATGTGTCCTCTCCCTTACTAGTGTGTACATAAATTGTTAAATAAAAAATAAGTGGTTACGTTGTTTAGCGGATACTTCAACCATTTCTTCCTTTTCAAGAGTTAAATTATTGAAAAACATTATTTATATTCACAATAAGTGCTGCATCGTAAAGCGGGATCCATAAAGGAGATGTGGCCAGTTGTGGAATTTGTAGGTAATAGTTAATATTTATAATATAATAAATAAGTTGAGTACAGCCATTCAGTGAAGAAACGCAACCAGCGTCCTTAGTAATATACCGCAGGGAGTTGAACGTAGGATTCTACGATAATTTAAGTTATTAGTTTCAATTTTTTAAATATTGTACATATTTGAATGTTATGTAAAAATTATTTAAAAAATTTGATTTTATGACTTTTTACGTATTACAAACCAGTACTTGAACACAATGCTACCTGGTGGTAAGTGGTAAAACCCTAGATGGTAAATTGCGCTATCTTAGCGTAACAAAAGCCTATTCACTTTTGCGTTGAAGACGCCCAGATTGTATTCGAACGGAAAGATAGACACCGGTAATTTATTCCGCTTCTTTACTGTATGCATTATAAAAGACGAAGCAAACCGTTTGTTTCTAATGTGTAGAATATCGACAACTAAGGGGTGAGGACCTGCCGACCGCCTGGTTTTTGATTGTGAAAAGCATGTAATTCCTGCGCACACTCCGAAATGAGAGAGGAGAGGCTGGCTACACTGCGCCTGTGCTCGAGACTGACAAGATTGGTTTCAGCCAAATCAAGGTTACAAATAAGCAAGTCCAGGGTATATATGACGGCAGTACTCCATGCACGACCAGGCTTGCGTTTTATGTTAGGTAAAAAGCGGCATGAAGTACGACACCTAGTTTCCTTGCAGCTATTTTGACGCTGGACTAAATGAAGCGTCTATAGTTGTGGTTCGGAGAAATCTCAATCCCTAACAGCTGAAGGCGATTAGTGAAAGTAGGAGAAAGGGTGAGCGGGCTCCTTATAGCGGTTAAGAGACACGCCTGTGTTTTTTAACCGACTACCATTGGTACCTCTCCACAACTGTGCGGTCATCTACATACACATAGATATATTTTGGAATATAAAGTAAACCTAAGGTTATTATGTTAATACATTTTCTATGTCTTTGATTAAAGGGATAGACCCTTGATCAAAGACGTGGAGAATTGCCAATGTTGCTGTTACGGTGACGTCAATAACTACTTCTTCTTAATTTTATTAGGTATAAGTACTTTTTTTACTTAGGAATTTGTCTAGATAGGTAAACACCTTTTAAAGTGTTTCTGCTACATAAACTGAATGAAATGGCAATACAAAGAATGCTTGCTCTATTGTATTCCTATCTGGAGGGTATAGAGACCCAGTATAATCTCAGGCTATGAGGCATTCCATCTAAGTCCTCAGAGTTGACAACGCACCTTTAGCCTTCTTTGTTTGAAGTTTGCTGCATGTGTCCATCATGGACTGCGATAGCCATTTACCCTCAGGTGTACTACGTTTGTTTGTTCTTCACTTCACTCAAGTTTATAAAAAAAAGTTATTCGTTTACTTGATTGTCTTTAATTAAATAAAGAACACACGGCTAAACACGAGCTCGATATAAAGTTTTATTATGCCCCTAATTAACTGCCGGCTACAAAATAATAATTATTTGAAATTAAAAATAACGCTACCTGCCCGTTACGGTCTACGGCCGGGACGTTGACGTTTGTCGCAGCGTGAAGCTTGCTTCGTCCGCCCGGGAAACTGATATTTCACCTCTAAAATTTCACTAAGAAATTTTTAAATTTCAAAACAATTTTGATACATTTATGAATGAATATTACACTTTAATATAGTGTTGAAACTTCTGTACAGATAATGATGAAGATATTTTATAAAAAAAATTAAAATTACCTAACATTATTTAAATATATTTATTTGGTATATTTATTATTTTTAATTTCTTTATATAATTTTAATCAGTAGGGCTTTAACTTAATAGACAGACTATAGTGACAGTTAGTACAAATTTATAGTTAACTAGCTTGCCAGGCAGACGTTGTTCTGCCCTTTTCGACGACCCTTTGTCATGTCCTATTAAAAATCCTTAAATTCGCAAAAAAATTGTGGTACACTCATTGGCAAAAAAACTATCCTATCTCTCAAGTTGGGTCAAACTGCACACGGTGTGCAAATTTGATTAAAATCGGTTGAGTAGTTTATGAGTCCATCGCGGACAAACAACGTGACACGTACTTTTTATATATTAAGATAACATATCTATACAAATAATTATGATATTGCGATACTTAGTACTATCAAGTTAAAATATTGTAGGTAATGTGTCCTGGACGATACGAATCGAAAACATAATTCACGGGGAAGGTGGCAAACATATGTTTTTGTACAAATCTTGACCCTCTGGAATTATCAGCTGGCCTCTGAACAGTCATTATATTATATGTACATATTAGATTTATATATTAGATGAATATATTCATACAAACTTTGTACCTTCATTTTAGGCATAATAATAGCTACAGGAGTAGCTAAGATTTTTTCTGTGCAACAATACTAGACGACGTTAAAATAAGTGAACCATTAATTTAGGTACTCTTATTATAACTATTTTAGAAATAAGGCTATATTTTAATGAATTGTACATTTTATTGAATAATAAAATATAATAAAGAAAATAAAAAGTAGAGTCTTGAAACTATAGAGCGGAGCCGTGCACTCCCGTATGTCACTATCCTAGCTGCGTCCCTAGTAATCGCTGAATCTTTGGTCGTTAATAATTATTATAAGTGGAGTTGGTATTGAACTAGCTTACGCTTTCCTAATAAATAAATAAAAAATCTTATATTTACTTGGGTTAATATTCTATTTACGTGCCGTGTAGTGGCGGCTGAAAATATCCACTACTCCATATCTTCCCGTGGGTGTCGTAAGAGGCGACAGAGGGAGACAGGCAGGAGATGGGCAGCAGCATCTTCCTGATAACAACAACTATACAATAAAAAAACTGCGGTTGCCAACCCGCTCGCCGAACGACACAAAAAAACGGCCCCCAGTCCCCGTCAGCCCCGCTATTCCTGCGACTGGTAGCGACCATGGTAAAGGCCCCGCTGTTGAAGGTGCTAAGAATCTCCGGTGGAGGTTCGGTTGCCACCCACGACGACTTGACCCGGCAACATATAACGAACGCACCCTGATGGCTGAAGAGAAGATACTGGAGCTGGAAGAAGAGGTAGACAATTTGCGCTGGCATATTATTGGATTATCCGAGGTTCGAAAAGAGGGGAGGACACGGTGATCCTCGAATCCGGGAACTTGTTCTATCACCGGGAGGGCGACCATCTGTCCCAAGGAGGTGTCGGATTTACCGTTCACAAGTCTCTCGTCAACAATGTTATAAAGATTGAGAGTGTGTCGACGAGGGTCGCGTACCTGATAGTCAGAATCACAAAAGGGTATTCATTGAAGGTCATACAGGTTTACGCACCAGCCTCATCACATCCCAATGGGGAGGTGAAGGAAATGTATGAGGATATCTCTAGAGTCATGCATTCCTCCAAAACCCACTATATGGTGTTGATGGGAGACTTCAACGCAAAACTAGGCACAAGAGAATGCGGTGAGCTGAAACTTGGGAAATTAGGATTAGGGCAACGGAACCCAAGGGGCCAGCAGCTGGCTGACTTCATTGAGAAAGAGGGACTCTTTATAATGAACGCTTTCTTCCAGAAGCGGCCCAACAGAAAGTGGACCTGGTTGAGCCCCGACGTTTCGACAAATAATGAGATTGACTTCATTATGACGACCAGACATCAACTGTGAAAACTGGTAGCGATTATCGAATGGTTCGACGCACATTGAACCTTAACATTAAATTTGGAGAGGTCTCGTCTAATGGAGTCAACGCTCCATCCCCCTTATGCTCTAATTCAAAGTCCCGAAACCTTTCAGCTCGAGTTATAAAACCGTTTTCAGTGCCTAGAAGATTGCAAGGCAGTGAACGATATGAATGACAAGCTCGTGGAAACTGTCCATGCGGTCGGAGCTAAGTTCTGCAAGACCCGCCGCAGAAGACCACAAAAACTCTTCGATCACACTCTTAACCTCATGGCATTTAGACAGAAAATGAAGCTGCAGTCTTCAGCAAATTTGGCACGTACAGGAAACTGAACAGACAGATATCCAAATACATGTGGCGTTACCTACGCAACTTCAGTATTGCTCGTATTGAAGAAGCGATCGAGCGAAACCAAGGCTCCAAAGTCTTTGCCAGGGATTTGTCTGTCAGAAATAGCCAACTGTCGAACTAAAGACCGAGTGTGGTAGCATCGTTTCCGGGTCACCTGAGATTGAGAGAGGTTCTATGGGCAGCTGTACACGTCATCGTCGGAGCCACACACAAGTGTGAGTAGCGATCCAAGAGCAAGTCTTATCTGACACATTCCGATGATATCACGGATGTCAGTCTGAGCGAGATTAGAATGGCTCTACAGCACCCTGAAAACGACAAGTCCCCGGGCGAGGATGGAGCTTCTGAAAGCGCGTGGAAAACCGGTACTTGAAGTCCTTCAGAAGCTATTTAATTTCCTCCTCTATGGCAGGACCACTCCCAAGGCGTGGAGCAGAAGTGCGGTAGTCTTGTTCTTCAGAAAAGGTGACAACGCTCTCTTGAAGAACTACACACCGATATCCCTTCTGAGCCGCGTCTACGTGCTGTTCTCGAGTCATTACGAATCGTCTCGCACGCAGACTCGACGACTTCCAGCCTCCCGAACAAGCCAGTTTCCAAAAAGGCTTTAGTACCATAGACCTCATACATACCCTTCGGCAAATTGTACAGAAGTCCAAAGAGTACAGTCTGCCACTTTTTCCGGCGTATGTGTGGACTATGAGAAAGCCTTTGATTCCCTCGAAATTTGGGCGGTGCTACAGTCCCTTCAGCGGTGCCAAGTTGACTGTCGGTATTTTGAAGTGCTGAAGTGTTTGTGCAGTAGGGCTACGATGGCTATCCGAGTACAGAACCAGAGTTCGAATCCTATACAACTGCAGACAGGTGTAAGGGTGACGTTATATCCCCGAAACTCTTCACCGCTGCATTGGAAGACGTTTTCAAGCTACTGGACTGGAAAGGATACGGTATTAACATCAATGGCGAGTACATCACTCACCTTCGATTTGCTGACGATATAGTCCTTATGACAGAATCGTTGGAGGACCTAAGCAATGTACTTAATGACCTCAATGGTGTATTCCAACTGGTAGGTCCTAAGATGAACATGGACAAAACAAAGATCGTGTTTAATGTCCATGTCACACCTATGCCGGTAGTTGTTGGGAGCACTGTGCTCGAAGTTGTTGACGAGTACGTTTACCTGGGACGAATAGTCCGACTAGGTAAGTCCAACTTCGATCGAGAGGTCAATCGGCGCATTCAACTGGGCTGGGCAGCGTTTGAGAAATTACGACACGTCTTCCACGTCATCTATACATCAAAACTTAAAAACGAGACTATACAACCAGTGCGTGTTGCCGGTGATGACCTATGGAACTGAGACGTGGTCCTTCACTACTAGCCGTATGAGGACGCTCAAAGTCGCTCAGCGAGCTATGAAGAGGGCTATGCTCGGGGTTTATCTGCGTGATAAACTTAAAAATGAGGATATCCGCAGGAGAACCAGAGTGACCGACATAGCCCAACGGATTAGTAAGCTGAAGTGGCAATGGGCCAGCCATATATCTCGAAGATTCGACAACCGTTGGAGAAAAAAGTAAAGCCTCGTACTGGTAGACGAAGTGTAGGACGACCCCCTACTAGATGGAGTGACGATCTGGTAAGACATGCAGGAAGTCGATGGATGCAGTTGGTTCAGGACCGTGTTTTGTGGCATACCTTGGCGGAGGCTTATGCTCAGCAGTGGACTTGCGAAGGGCTGTAATGATGATGATGAATATTCTTTTTCACTCAATTTCTTTTGCCGCATTTTAACATAATATTTTGAAGGCTAATAATTTTATTGTTTACGCGGTATGGGCTAAAAACAAATGAAACTGAATTAAAAAAATGATACGTAAAATTATTTGCAACGTAACAAGGTAAAGCAGATATACAAAAAATACTTTTAATAATAAGTAAGTTTTCGACAAGTTATATTTCTTTTTAGTTATTTTAAAGAAGGATTAATTTTTATTGAACCTTTTGAGTGGACTAAGGACTTTAAATAGTTACATCAAAAACTTCATCATCTCTTTAGCTTACTCTTAGGGGTTGAATTTTTTCTTCAATTTCGTATAAATCAGTTTACAATACAAAATAATAATTACATGGTAAGCAATATTATGGTTGTAATACGAATGGTTCGGCTCGACCGGGAAGGTTTCACAGAATACCAGCGTAAAATAGCAGGTCAATGTTGCAGTGTTTCGTATGATGCGTGTAGAGAACCAGAGACCCCTTTTTTACTGGAAACGAGGCATTCCATCTTAGTCCTCCGGGATGGCAACGTATCTGCACATTAATTATTAATAGAGGATAAATGTAGATGTCTATGGGTCACAGCATCCACTTACAGTGGTACAAGTAAAAATAACGTTCAGTAAGATTTACATGTATATTATATATTGAATGCTGCAGTTATATTAGTAGTATAGTTGTAGCACGAATGGGTCGGCTCGACCGGGGAAGGACCACGCTCTCACAGTATACCAGCGTCAAATAGTAGCTTAATGCTGCTGTGTTTTGTATGGTGAGTGTAGAGATCCCGAGACCCTTTTTACTGGAAACGAAATATTCCACCTAAGTCCTCACGGATGACAAAGCATCTGCATTTTTATTCGTAATCGATGATAGATGTAGATTTCTATGGGCCACAGCAACCACTTACCATCAGTTGGACTGTGTGCTCGTTTGTCATCCTATCCTATAAAAAAACTAGCTGGTACCCGGCCCGTTGCTGCCACAGAAGAAATGATTGTGGAAATATCGTTTTAAATTTGGAATAGTTAGGTATATTGTTTAATTATCAATTTAGGATAATACATTCATTGAAGTTAAATGATATATAACTATCAAATAAATTTATCTGTACAATACGCGTGCCGCCTACTGTAAGTTAATTGTACTATGCTATAACCTTCGCGCAAATGCAAGTAATAGATTAGATTCACAAAATTTTACCGCAATCTGATGAACGGTATGGCAGTGCTTAAAATACGAATAAACTAATTTTTAAATCTTATATAATTAAACTAGCGTTTCAGCCCGGCTTCGCACGGACTATTCGTAGATCTCGACAACAGCGCCAAATACCGGGTCCAAATTTGAATATAAATCAACATACAAAAAAAAATTCATCAAAATCGGTTGATTGGTTTCAGTCTCTAACGGACATAGGTAGAAACATTTTTGGTGTTTTATATAGATAGATTAGAGCGACAAATGTGCGAGACGTCTGGTACTGCTGTTCTTAATCCACCTGTCGAGCGTTTCAATACTATGGATGATTCTGATGGAAGATGGGGTGGGCTACTGGAACCCGTGGACACCTACAACTAATTTCAAACTATAAATGCGTTGTCATTCTGGCGGATAGATGAACGGAGATGAAATGCCTGTAATTAAACTTTAGTAGGAGTAGGTAGGAAAGTGGTAGCAACCTGGTCGGGCTCCTAGACATAAAAAGGGCCTTACCACCCAGTAAAATAATGATAATAGTATTCTCTAAACGGATTTAGTTCACTCACTATTATCGGAAGTTATCAAGTGGCCCTCTATTTATCATAATTATAACACTACAAGTGTATGCGCACCAACGCAGAGCCGCACACCCGCACACTCACTTGTTATCGTACCGCTTTCGCGATAGGATCGGAGATATGCTTGAATGTTGTGCTAGAGACACGAAGACAATCACATCATATTAAAACACATATACAGAACCGGAAATCAAATGTTTGTGTTCTTTTTATAAACTTTGAAGTGCGGTCACTTTAGTAATAACTACAACATGCCTCGTAACACAAAAAAAAAAGACAGAAAGCCTTCTGTCTCTAGCATCCGTGTAAGTAGGTCCAAATTCGACATTGGTTATCTATAAATAATAATATACGAGTATACTTAAATTTTTACTTGTCCAATTACTACGGCTTCATTAAGCACTTTGAGTGCCTATTTTTCGAAATCAAAAAGATAAATCTTTGAACCGAAAGATAAATTGCATCATTGTGATGATAGTAGTCATTAGCAGTTAAAGGACGTCATGTAAGAAAAAGTAAAAATACTAAAAATATGCATGATGACAGAATACCTATCGCACGATAATACCGTATGATAGAAGTGAGAATAACTGTGTAAAACTGGAAAAGTTTTAAGCACATAGTACGTTACGCTTATCTTTCAGATTTTTACATAACAATTTACTTAATAGATTTAAACTTTGAAGAAGACATTTTAAAGGCATTTGTTATTGATGCCGAGTTTTAAAAAGCGTCAGCTATTGAATTATGACATGTTGGGATGATTTGTCGCTTGAAGTTTTATTACATAAACTTGTAAATTACTCACGAATTGGAAAGTACACTACACTCTTATAAATATATTAAATAAATAATTGTGGTACCATTGCAGTACCTTACCAATTAGGCAACGACGGTTCATATTACTTATTAAAAACTAGGTTATATTATATGTTCAGTTTACGATTTTATGTAAAAATCGCGGTTGCCGTATTATTGATTGTTAATTATACACTTCTCACATACTATTCAATTTTATTTATGCCTTTGTTACATTAAGAAATTCGTTGGAAATGATTAATATTCAATTTTATTTACGCCTTCGTTACATTAAGTATTTCACTCTCGCATCTGACCGACGCGTTAACACACACACACGGGTTTCTGCAGAATACCAGCGCTGGTCATCCCAATGGCGGTGTCAGCTTATGCTGAGCAGCTGACCCTATCGACTCTGCATTGCAACGCTCACATTTCCTGTACATAGTTTTTATTTTTCGCTAATATTAATTATACTTGTTGTCTTCTGCATATGTACATGTTGATTGTTTATTTTTTGCCAGTGTTGTTGTTGAGTTGATTTAATGGTTTTATTATTATTATGTATTTACGTATTCTTTTTTTTCTCAAGATTTTGAAAATCTTGATAGAGATGTTTGAGATTCTATAATTATTATAATTATATATTATTATATTAGTAAACACATACATATATATATATATATATATATATATATATATATATATATATATATATATATATATATATATATATATATACTACATAAACATGTTTAAAGAAGCATGAAAACAGGTAATGCAGCAGGGTATAATAGTTTCACTAAAAATGCTAAGAGCTGGAGCAAAAGTGGTGGCAGGCCTGCTGTACACTACACCTAATTTATGTTGGGAACATAAGCAAGTACTGGGAGACTTGTGTAAAGCTGTTATAGTCCCAATATATTAACAAAAGAGTCACAGCAGGGCTGTGAAAACTATCGTGGCATCAGCCTACTTAGCATTGTTGGAAAACTAGATATGCTAAGGTAAGGTTAAAAGAATTATTTGGATGGATTTGCTGGATTTAGAACTGGGTGTACGGTTCAGGTTTTTTTATATGCGCATGATCACAGAGTCAGAAGAAAAGTCAAAACGTTTTCGTAAATGCATTTTTCATTTTTGCAATTTTTCTTTCTATATGGACCCGTAGAAGTTCAGTGCTGAACCTCTCCCATAATATAGAGTACACAGGGATATTTTATGGCAAACACTGGACTCGAGCGCCGGGTTGATACAGGCATTAAAATTTCTTTATAGGCACTCTGTGTTAGTGTCTACCTACCTTACTTAGTATGATAATGAAAGTTGGGTGTGATGTGACAGAAGAAGCACGAGAGTAAAATAAATGAAAAAAAAAGAAATAATTAAAAAAAATGTCATTACTGGCGGAGTATGTTAGGGTTGAATATGTATGGCGTACTAAACTAGTATTTTAATCAATCTGGATTTAAGAAATGTAATAGTAACAATATTATAACAAACAGAACTACTTTAAACATTTCACTTGATTTTCTCTGTATGTACTTCCAATATACCCCGTCTTCAATGTTTCTTTTTTGCTATCTATCAATCATCAATTAAAATCCGCAATGATATTATGTATTTGCTGCCGCTTCTCAACGGATTCAATTAATCAGGCACCGACTTAACCACTGCAATTAAAGATAATGTGAAGAAATGTAATTCAACTATTTTCTCATTTGCAACAAGCGAGTTAGGCCTTATATGGAACTAATTAAGTCGGGGACCAGTTGGAACAATGTAAGGGCTTCAACATATGGCCGACTTACAGAAAGTTTCAAATGTTAAAACTTATTACATTGCAAATTCTCGGAGTATGTTCACACACTTAATATATTTATTAGGCGTATGATGGAAAGACGATACGTTACGGTCTCTTGTTTAATATAATTGAACAAAAATACTTTAACAATTATCTCAATACAGATCCATAAGCTGATGTGGTATGAGCCAGCTATGTGGTGGAAGCTCGAAGAACTGACAGCCGACGGTGAAGAAAGATTCTTAAATTGCAGCCTGATACTGAACTGACAGATATGCAGGGAATCGATGGGTGTAAGTGGCTCAGGACCGTATTTTGAATCTTCCCCAGGGGGGGTCTGTGTTTACCAATGGACTTTTATGGTGAGCTATTTCAAATAATATGTTAGAAGTAACATACCCGGACTTATAACGGAAATTAGCGTCTAAGCCTATATACCTACTGCTCACCATCGAGTAAATTATACAGCCTCAGTCTGGCCTTAGTCGTTGTTTAAGAGGACTACAAGAGCCAAGTGACCTCGAATGATGCACGCATACATTTACGCAATCAACGTGAACACCATCTAAAAAAGTTAAAAAGTAAAGTTACAGCCTATATATGTCCCACAGCTGGGCACAAGCCTCCCCTCATTTCTGAGAGGGTTTTCCACGCTATCTAATGGGATATAATGTGGTGATGAATTCTTTTATGCCGCTACCATACGTTGGATTTAAGCCCAGAAATATATGCATATTCAATAAAGTTCAGAAACAGAAAAAGAAACTTTTTATTCAATATAGATTATAAATAATACTTACTGCAAGTCACTCTTTTGTTTAATTACCATTGCTTCGGAAATAAACCTCTGTCCTGGGAAGAATCAGCAAAAAAACTCAGCGGGACTTTAAAAAAAATAACAGCTTACAATCGTATATGTTACAGACAAATCAAAACAAATTAATTAGAAATAGCTTGGGGTCATTCCCAGGGGTTATTATCATCCATAAATTCCTTAATATTATAATAACCCTTTTTATACAAACATAGTTTTACAAAGTTTTTGCACTTTGAGTTTTGTATATTTAGTTCAGGAGTATATATTTATAGTAAATAAATAATATTAAACAACTAATATGTATACTTATATCAAAAATGAAATTGGTCCGTTCGCTCGTATATAGGAGCCCTAAAGATTAAAGAGCTATCGGCATAGACGGCGAGCCAGACATAAGCGCCCGCCGTTGCGGGGGAGGAGTGGTCGAACGAGGGACGGGCGGAGGCGCCGGGGCGAAGGCTCTATTACGTCAGCGGCTGCATCCGGGTTCGCGGCCGCCGCACGCGCCGTGTACTGTGCGCTGTCTGCTGGTGCAGGTGGACCTTTCGCTGAGGAGAAAAACTTCAATTTATTAGCCATTAGGTCTAGATATTATACAAATTATTAAGCGGTTAACAATTTTGTCAGTTTAGAGTCCATAAAGTAAAGTTAAAGTTACAGCCTATATACGTCCCACTGCTGGGCACAGGGCTCCTCTCATTTCTGAGAGGGTTTTAGGGCAAGGAAGTGTCCGCCGCGCTGCCCCAATGCGTGTTGGCGAACTTCACATGTCTTCGAAATATTTTTTTTCTTATTCCTCGGACATGTAGGTTTCTTCATGATGTTTTCCTACATCGTCGAGCAAGTGGTAAATCAGCACTTAAAATTGCAATTAACAATTTCATTGGTGCCGGCGGGGATCGAACCCGGGTTACTCGCGTTCTGTTATATTTACAGCGAGCGTTAACCATCTGAGCTACCACGGTTCCACGGTTTAGAGTCCATGTAAACGCATAATTTTTGGAACCTTCATCATTGCAATAAAGGAAAGAATAAGTTTAAGAATTATGGTTTATGTACATATTATGCAGGAAGAGTCAAGTTAATCCGTTTGTTCACATAGACCGTCACGTCAGTGAAGGGAGATTTCATTTATTAAATATTTTATTTAGTATTTATGTATATAAGTCAAAAGTAGAGTTCTGGCGGTATAAGAGTAACTATTTACTCCGTCTTATCCCGTGGTGGTTTTCTATAACTAAGGATGACGAAATGGCAAATAGTTTTCCAGGTGATAATTGGATGCTGTAACTTGTAACTTATCCTACATCTAACCTAGATTAAGATTGAGTGTAGGTACATTATCACCTTTGAGAAATAATACGGAATACCTTGATACCAGTAAAAATGATCTACAGTACTTATTAATCAACAAACATTACAAAACTGCATTATTTTTGTGAACGAACTGAACGCAACTTAGAAACGATCGTGAGATCTCTGATAAATGGCACATTACGGATACGGAGACCCTTTTTTTACTGGAAACGAGGCATTCCACCTTTGTCCTCAGGTGTGACAACGCATCTGGATTTTGATTCTTAATCGATTATAAATGTAGATGTCTATGGGCCACAGCATCCACTTACCATCAGGCGAATGTAAGTGGATGCTGTGTGCTCGTAAGTCACCCTTATTCTATAAAAAAGTGGTAAAATTAAAAAAAATTGTAAAACTGACTTCAATACGACCGAATCAATGAGTTCGAGGTCAATTAAATTAAAGATAGCTCAAAAACTACTGGTCAGATCTTGATTAAATTTATTAGGGACTACACGAGAAGCTCCAGCTTCCAGATAAAAAAAATTCACCCTGAGAAAAGTTATGAGGTAACATATATAAAAAAAAACACATACAGTCGAATTGAATACCTCCTACTTTTTAAAGTCTGTAATAAACTTCACACAACACAAAATGTTAGCACTGAATTCGGATGTGAGATCAATGCCAGTGACTCATGAACGGGACCGTTACAAACTGAGTCAGTTGTGGTTATTCTTGCACTGCAGTCTGTGGTCAATATGTTTGAAATTTTAATGTTTTTTGAATTTCATTATAATACCTTTTTCGTCAGTTAGTATGAATATCTTACAAACCTCAGATGTTTGCAAAAAAAATACTGAATATTACGGGTAGTGTTTTAATAGACAATTTTTACAAATATTTTTTTTTAAGCAAAAGCAAAAGGCAAAGGAGCATGCGGCTCACCTGATGGTAAATGACTACCGCCGCCCATGAACAACTGCAACACCAGGGGAATTACAGGTGCGTCGGCGGCGATATATATATATATATATATATATATATATATATATATATATATATATATATATATATATACATATATATATATATAAATTACGTGTCACGTTGTTTGTCCGCGAAGGACTCCTAAACTACTTAACCGATTTTAATCAAATTTGCACACCGTGTGCAGTTTGGTCCAACGTGATAGATAGTATAGTTATTTATTAAGAGTAACTGATAGATAGGATAGTAGATAGGATAGTTTTTTTGCACATGAGTGACCCACAATTTTTTTTCTTGCAAATTTAAGGATCTAATAGGACATGAGTGGAAGGAAATTTAATAGGACATGAGTGATATGACAAAGGGTTGTCGAAAAGAGCAGAAAAACGTCTGCCTGGCAAGCTAGTATATCTATATAATGCAATAAATATAATTTAAATCAACGCACGAACGAATATATATGGAATGAAAAAACGAATACATTCGTTTCTTTATATCTAGGCTTTTACGAGAAACAATTATCTAAGTACCATACCATACCAGACATAATATGCGCGGGCGCAACGCACGGTGCGACGAGACGGTCGCTGTTACCAGGCGGTGGTGGGTTGCCGGTCGGAAATTGTCTGAATTCTAGGCCACCGCCGTAGAACAGCGATTCTCCATCTCGTTCACGCAACCGATGCAGTGTGTACCATCAACGATTAAGCTATCAGAAAGCTTCAAATATTAAGTAAAAAATCTACCGAGCAAAATATTTTATGAGTTTGTTGTTTTTGTTAGTCAACATCTCCCAAGGTGCCGCAATTCCGATAAAATGAAATAGTTATTTTTAGATTGCTAGTATATATATATATATACGAAAGTAGATGTATTGCTTGTTAGTTATTCACTTAAAATTTCAGATACAATGTTGTAGGTAACGTTTGGAAACATTAATTTGTTTTAAAAGTTGGTTACATATTACACAGCAACTTTACTAATTAAGAAAATACAGCTTTTTGATAAGCTTAAAACGTAACTAAATTCCAAGTTATGCTAAATGCGCTGTTCCACTGTGTAGCGCAGAATAACTATCATTTAAAATATTGTTCATCTAAAAATAATCTTAATTGCAGGAATATCAATTTTGTCACAAAATATCAGGTTTTTCGAAAGGGTTTTCCGGCATATTACGATCGATTACACGTTAAAGTTTTCATAATTCCTTTTATTCGATTCAAAAGAAGAGAAGGGCGTGATGGGGTTCCTTTACATCACATCTACAGGATAAGTATAAGATAGTAATAACACTACTGTTACTTTAAGACAAAAGGGTATTGAAATAATTTTTTTTTAATAAATTTTATAGGAAAGGTAACAAACTAGCACACAGTCCATCTGATGGTAAGTGGTTGCTGCGGCCCATAGACATCTACATCTATCCTCGATTACAAATCAAAGTGCAGATGCGTTGTCACCCGTGAGGACGGACTAAGATGGAATGCCTCGTTTCCAGTAAAATGGTTCTCCGGGACCCTACACTCATCATACGAAACACAGCAGTATTAAGCTACTATTTTACATTGGTATTCTGTGATAGAGTGGTCCTTACCTGGTCGTGTCGATCCATTCGTGCTACAACTATACTACTAATATAACTGCTACATGGCTCTACCACGTATAAAATTACAAGCAGGGAGGCATTTATCTTAGTGCTTAGGGGTAATAAAGCACATCAGAAGAGCAGGTATGATTTTTCCATGAATATTATAAAAATTACAAAACTAGTGCTATATTGATCTAGTTAAAATGAGAAGTTTCTCTGAAACAGATGTCTTTCTGCAAAACCTATAAACTGCTCAGTTGTACATATACAATATATGTACTTACATTGTACGATTGAACGTTGCCGAGTTATGGCTATCGTTCGTTAATTATCTGTAGAGTAAGTACATCACACGGCGCCATATAAATGTATGTAATGTGGCCATTAGGAGATATGATGACATTGGGAGTTATGTAGCTACATATATCCGTTCAACTAGAGAAGTATGAATGCGTGTGGATTGAAATTAACATTAGTATGTGAAAAAAATTCTTTCGACTATCCAGAAAGTCAAAACAATTAAAATTGCAAGAGTTAATAAATATGTTTAAAGTAAACTAAAACCATCCTACGTATACATTACATATATGTACTCATTCAATTACCGTAGATAGTTATTAATTTGTTATTAACAGCATTGTTGTACAATAATTCAACTGTTAATGAGGTTATAAAATATATTTTATAACATCGGTACATTACATGTTACTACGGTACTCTGTCCTTCGCTAATGCAATATCTCTAACCTCTAAGTAATTCTCTCTATGATATACACTCAGGAAGTTTATAGACTTGTTGTACCATATAGGTGCTTGGAGTCTATAAACTTTGATAGGATATTAAACTCAAGTATTTTGCCTTAAGAAAGTGGAACAAGTTCTTCCACTTTATGTGCTTAGCGATAAAATGATCGCGTGTAATTTTCACAAGTTTTGATTAATTTACATTACGAAGTTAGTTGTATACGTGGTGGAGCTATTCGGCAGCTATATTTATAGTATAGTTGTGGCACGAATGGGTCGGCTCGACCGGCGAAGTACCACGCTCTCACAGAATACCAGCGTAAAATAGCAGCTTAACCCTGCTGTGTTTCGTATGGTGAGTGTAGAAAACCTGAGACACTTTCTAGTGGAAATGGTGCTTACTATCTTAGTCCTCATAGATGACAACGCATCTACACTGATTTCTATGGGCTACAGCAACTACTTATCATCAGGTGGACTGCGTGCTCGTTTGTCACCCTTACCCTATAAAAAAGTTACGTGTGCCATATGTACCTACTATAATTAATTTCTCTTTTAGTGGTTCAGCAATATTGCACCCAATATATGATTTAGTATTTTAAATATACTAATAGTAATTTTTACATGGTAGAGCCACGTTACAGCTATATTATAGTTATAGCACGAATGGGTCGGCTCAACCGGGGAAGGACCCCGGTCTCATAGGATACCAGCGTAAAATAGCAGTTTTATACTGCTGTGTTTCGTATGGTGAGTGTAGAGATCCGGAAACCCTTTTTTAGTGGAAACGAGGCATTCCACCAACGCATCTGCGTTTTGATTCTTAATCGAGGACAAATGTAGATGTCTATGGGCCACAGCATCCACTTAACATCAGGTGAACTGTGTGCTCGTTTGTCACCCTTGTTCTATAAAAAAAACTTTAGGTACATTCAATAACAATTTCAAATCCAAATATTGTTTAGGTAACAATTTTCGTAACAAGCTTTGATCGCGGAACAATTTTTTGTGCATTATGCAAACCCGGATCAATAGAGAAAGACAGAACGCCGCGATCATTACAAGTGACGGCGAAACTATGCTCAACTTCTTCACGCCCACATCGTTCTTCTTTCTTTCTTTAACAGGCCGTACGCATTTAAGCCCATGATGTTGGTTAGAAATGATTTTAGATGCATATGTGTGCTCAGTGAGTGCGTGCTCATACAATATGTTGAGCATGGTTTTGGCTTAGTTTCAGGGTCACTTAAAATGTACACAGCAGCGCTCCATTTACCTTTCTTTGTTGGTCTGAGTTAGCAAATTTAAATTTTAATTGCCTACATTCCACAGCCTTGAATAAGTCGGATTAATTTTCATGACTTTTTTGTTATTTTTAATAGCATTGTCAAAAATTCTATGTCTGACCCAAAAATAACCAACGTCAATATTGGAGTTTAATAAAAATAAACTTCACAATGGTATCGGGAGCTGAATTATTATTTGCAGGGTCTTGGCCAGGTTCGGCCAGGTCTTTAAATATATATGTACCTACGTTGCTTACATTTTTAACGTCTTTCCTTTTTGTTCGTATTTTTTTATTATTTTTTTTATTATAATTATACATGGAATATTTTAATTCCGGAGAATAATATGAAATATCGTGTGTTGTTTTTTTTTAGGGTTCCGAACCTCTAAAGGAGAAAACGGAACACGTTTAATAGGATAATTTTGTTATCCATCTGTCAAAACAAAACACTTTTTCCCAGGAGCGAGTTGCAGTTGAAGAATCGACGGTATCTAGACCTATGGTGTAGGTATAGTTGAATATTTTTTCAACTTCAAACTTAAGTTTGTCCTTCAAAGTTTGAGATAACCACCCTCAGAGCTTCAATAGTTCTGGAGAGAAACTAATTACAAAACCTTTCTAAATAATAAAAAAGCCTTTTCTGATTTACTGATGTAAAGATAAAGCAATAAACAAGGCTGTTTTTCAACCTTGGGTGGCAAGTGATTTCATTTAAATAGTAAAGTATCGTAATTGCTTACTCTCTCGGTGTAAATTGTGCTGTAATTTTTGATTAGTCTATTACAAAATGTGATTATTTTTAACATTAGTTAAGCTGCTGTTTAACCATACACATATCTATCAACATACATGTATCTTATCATTTACTGTTCCATTTCAAAACTAATAAATTAATTACAGAACTACCACAGCATCTATCTGTTTTTCGCAGGTGTTTTCCTCAAAAACTATTTTTTATCATACATATATTAAAATATTTTAGTATACATATATTAAAATATTGAACTTTTTCCATAGTTATTTATAAAATACTCTAACCCAAATGCAATAAAAAAAATTCATGCAATTAATCACAATGAATCAATTAGGCGTTGCATTAAGTTGTTAATTTAAAGTTGTTGCAAAAGTATAACTTGTATATTATTAGTTTATCTTGTATATTAGTACTGCTGTCGGCAATTCCCGGTCTCAGTTTCTATTAAATTTATTGACAATAAGCGGCGAAAGCGCACGGTCGCTGGATAAAATCGCATTCGTGACGGAAACAATGTTGCTAAGTTTCTACAGAATCTTTTACGTATAGATGTAATTGAATTTAACCACAGAATACATACGGTCATTTAAAGATTTGTTGAGTCATTTTAATTTACTTTTCACTTCCTTCACGTTATGGTAATTAGGAAGCATTTAGAAATAAATAAAAAAGCGGTCTAGGTGCGACCTGAAAGGTCCACATGACTAACTTCCCAGTGAAAAGAATAAAAAAATATCATGTTTTAATATGTTATACAATTTTTCATTTGGCACAAAAAAGGACTTGACCGATTTTGCTCAAAATTTTATGAAGTCTAAGTTACATAATTATGCGTTAAATGAAACTGGTCCCATGTCGATATCACTCTTTGTTCTCGAGATACACGGGGCGAAATTTGAATCCGAAATACCTACATACATACATACGTACATGTGCACACACGGGCATCCTCTTAAAAACCATACTATTCGACTGTAAAGACCTTGAAACGTGGAGATATATTAAAATTTCCAATTTGCAAAATCGGACTCATTACTTACTTAATATTGTTCATTTACCGGTTGATAAACCGACCCAAAATTTAAACAAACAAACTTAGAATGATATACGTAAATACATTTTTACCTAAAAAAAAAACACATCTATTTAGGTATCTCCTGATCAAGAGATAGCGCAAATAGTTGCTAGTTTGAGGCGTTTCGTGTTTTATGTCCACCGACCGGAATCTAAACTGGGCAGCGGTCCAATTTGAATGCATTTTTTTCGCCAACACATCGAACCGGTTACCGAAAGTCGCGCGGCATAACGGCTCGATCGAGAAGCTGATCGGCCCGTGGGACGAGCGAGTTCCGGCTGTGCCACTTGCGACGCCTTTCACCGCGCAAGGTCGCCTCGCGACCGCCACTTTCTTTCTACAGCCGAGCGGAATGCGACGCCCGAATTTATTGCGATGACGTCATTTTAATAGTGGTCTCCAAATATTTCCTTCTAAGGCCACACCTACCATATTAACAAGCGCCATCTCGTAAACAAAATGAAAATGAAGCCGTGTAAGCTGTATAATTTAAAGTAGTTTTAAAATAAATTTACAACAATACAACAATTGTTGTCATTGCATAATTTAAAACCTGCGATGTGATATCAGGTATACCTTAAAACTTGAAAACAAGATTGTACAACCAGTACGTGTTGCCGGTGATTACCTATGGATCTGAGACGTGGTCAACTGCTAGCCGTATGAGGAAACTCAAAATCGCTCATAGAGAGAGTTATGTTCGGTGTTTCTTTGCGCGATAAACTTAGAAATGAGGTTATCCGCAAGAAAACCAGAGTAACGGACCAGAGAGACGGAATCCAATGGAT
Organism: Parnassius apollo; assembly: GCA_907164705.1. NCBI lineage: Eukaryota > Metazoa > Arthropoda > Insecta > Lepidoptera > Papilionidae > Parnassius > Parnassius apollo. The sequence continues at coordinate 748,714 of CAJQZP010000828.1, forward strand.
TAGTAAGCTGAAGTCACAAGGGGCCGGCCATATAGCTCAAACCGACAACCGATGGGGAAGAAAGGTTCTCGAGTGACAGCCTCGCATCGGTAGGAAAATTTTGGGGCAGCCCCCACTAGATGGAATGACGACCTGTAGAGACATGCAGGAAGTCGGTGGATTCAGATGGCTCAGAGCCGTGCTTTGTGGCAATCCTTGAGGAAGGCCTATGTTTAGCAGTGGATTTGTACGATGGCTGTAATGATGATAATGAATGATGATGTGATGTCATTTTAGTACTTATTGCTTATTGGTAGGACTATACTTCCGTCTGCAATAGTGATTTAAAAAAAAGCTTGGCCGGCGTTGCAGTTTATCATTTATATCTTGCAGTAGGATTTCAACAAAGTAGCTTGCGTGAAGCGTGAACACTACAAGGCCGTAGCAAGGTCGTTCGACGAGAACAGCTTGCAGAACCTCTATCTGCTCGGCTTATTTAATTCAATGTGCACGATTCTTTTAATAGTTAAAGCGTCCGAAATCTTGTTTAAGAAGTTTAACATGTTAGAATGGTAAGTTTATTTTTCGACAATACAACAAAAAATTTTCAGTGTTAGACAACAAAAACATTATGTTCATATTGAATCCACCGCTGGATAAGGCCCTCTCGCTCAATGGGAAGTATTTGTCGAAATCACTATGCTTAGAAAGCGGATTTTAAACAGAAGCATCAGAAATTTCGCAGCCATGACGGTACTGTGAGCACCTGTCACTGTTTGGTTAATTTAGGTCTGTCATACATCGAGAGTGATATCAGAAACTCAGCGCTCAGGATCAGTTCAAGCCTTTACTACAAATTTACTCCACGTTGAATAAATTAAGTGAGAAATACTGCATGTCTGTGAAGTTAAGAATATTTCGAGGACATAGGAAGTTCGTCAATTCGAGGAGCTCCATACCGCAGAATATTTTCTCCCTCCGTCTTTGAAATTTATGTATATACGAGTGAAAATTTCGGGAATCAAGGAAGTGACACAACATTACTATTTAAAAATGTATTTATTGCTTTTCGAAGTATTCTCCGCGAAATTTGACACATTTTCCATACAATGGAACCAATTATTGAGGCAACCATACCATTCGGAAGTTGGGGTCTCCAAAATGGCCGTTTTGTAGGCGTCCACAGGTCACACAGGTTCTTCAGGTGATGAAAATCTCTGTCCACGCAATTTATTCTTTATTTTAGGGAAAGTATAGAAATCATTAGGGCTTAGGTCGGGGCTGTACGGCGGATGGTCTAATAATTCTATGTTTTCTTGCTCTAAAAACTCTTTTGATCTGTGTGCGGTGTAAGAACTCGCATTGTCATGATGGAGGATGATGCGGCGGTTGCAGTTCTCTTTACGGAGTTCAGAAACGACCTGTGGCAAACAAATGCTAGCATAACATTCTGCATTAACCGTTCTTTGTCCTTCAAGAGGAATAGTCGTAACATGGCCGGTTTTGGAGACAAACGTGGCCACCATTTTTTTTGCAACACTCCGTGAACGATCAATTTTTGTTGGCTTTAACTCATTTTCGAACACCCAAACTCGTGACTGGTTTTTTGTTACGGGTTCGTACGCATATATCCAGGATTCTTCACCTGATACGATGTTGTATACAGCATTTGAGGATCCTGCGTGGAATCTTTCGAGAGTTCTGACGCACCAAGTAACGCGAGCCGCTTTTTGCTCTTCACAGAGCGAATGTTCATGCAAGATTATTTGTATTTGACTCATGCCAATGTCTAAAGTTGCTTGAATTTCGCGGTATGTCACATGTCGATCTTCCTCAATCAGCTTACGCACAGCATCAACGTTTTCTTGGGTGACTGCAGTTTTTGGACGACCTTGACGGGGATCATCACTGAGCTTGACACGTCCACGTTGAAATTCAGCAAACCAGCAAAAAATTGTGGTTTTGGATAGGGCTTCATCACCAAATGCAGAAATCATTCGGTCAACACACTGTTTTTGTGTTAAACCACTTCGAAAGTCATAATAAATCATCGCTCGTGAATTTTCTCGGATCAATTCCATTTTCTCAACGACTAAACAAGTTTGACAAAACCTTGTGACAAGACCGAGAACCTTTTTTTAAATAAATAAATGGTATTCGATTTTTAAAACCAAGGAGTTTTCAATTAAAAAGATTTTAATATGACAGGAACAGTGGAAATATTCCATTCCCGATACTTTTAGTGCAGCCTAGGTAGTTCACATGTACTTCTTGATTACCTACAAATATACAGTAATTTTATAATTTACAGGGAGGTGGGAGCGGCCATAATATTTTGTTGTTATTAATTTATACACAAGGGTAGATTCTCTCATTATTTGCTGAGTAGTAGAGGGTAAAAAAACTTCAAACTAGTTGAAAAATTAAGAACCTTAGGTATTTTTATTTCGTTTCTTTTCTTTCATTAAAAACTTGTTAACAGAAACAGTCAATAAGTTCACGAACTAATGTTGGCAACATCGCGACAATAGTGTGAAGTTGCCGCGTATGTTGGCAACATCGCGACAATAGTGTGAAGTTGCCGCGTAAGATTAACAACACGGTAGGCGAGTGAAGTTGCTGACTCTGGGGAAGCAAGAAATAAACCGGAGAGTAACACTAGCTTGCTAAGTATTTATTTATCTATGAGTAACACTTTCGTTTCGACTGCCGAACGCGTTGGTGGTCTCAAGACTCGTAAAGCCATAATTATTGTATAGTGATTATAATACTTACCTTGTTCTATTAAATACTTATACGTAGAGTCAGTGTCTAATTACTACCTGTTACCTAAGTAAAATTTAAAGTCTACATCAGAAATGGGATCGAAAACAACCAAAAAAAAATGGGTAGGAAAAGAAAATATAGCAGCAAGCGCAAGCACAGGAAAACACGTGTTAGATCATCATCCAGTAGCAGCAGTAGCAGTGACTCAAAAACACCGCCGCTATCCCCCCGGAACAGAAGGAGAATGAAGGTATCAAACGAAAACTCCACCGAAACTGTAAGTACAAGCCACACAGTGCTTCATAGTATGATACCTGAATTTGATCCGCTAAATGATAATATTGTGACATGGCTTAATGTTATAGAATCTTTTGCGTCAACTTTCTCTTGGTCCGATAGTACAATCCGTTATCAAGCATTGAATAAGCTCAAAGGCTCGGCTAAGGTTTGGTACGAATCGCTGTTGCGTAGTGATAATTCCTGGACAACTTGGGCGTGGATAGATTGGAAAGAAAAAATTTTAACGACGTTTAGGGTAAAAAGGAATATGTTCGGGCTATTAAAAGAGATTATTGAGCGACGACCTTTCGAAAATCAGTCTCTGTACAATTTCTTTTTCGAACAAAAGGCGAAAATTGATAATTTGTGCTTAAACTTTACGGACTACGACATTATATCGATTATCTTAGGAAATATCGGCGACAATAATATCACAGCATCAGTGGAAGCAAGTAATTTTAAAACATGCGAAACCCTAGGAGCATTCTTACACGGAAGAATTTTCAAATCAAAATTAGTAAAACAACCCTCTAGCCTAAATAACATTCGCGATTATAGTACTAAAACAACAACCAATACACATAGCTCAATATCGAATTCACCTTTGTAAACTAATCTACCCGCACGATCTACAAATCAAAGTAATACTGACCCTCCACAAAGTCGCAAGAAATTAGAATGTTTTAATTGTGGCGGTAATCATAGAAGGGTTCAATGTTCGATTAAATGTGAATTTTGCGGAAAAAGGGGCCACACAGAAGATATATGTTTCCATAAAAAAAAATACGAAAAATATTAATACCGACAAATTCGACCAACAAGAAGCGAAGTGTATTAAATTCATTAATTCAAAACAAAGATTTTTTAAGAAGATATATATAAATGAATTTGTTAGCGATGCGTTTATAGATACGGGTAGCAGCTGTTCTTTGATATCATCTCGTTTGGTAAAAGAATTTAACCTCCAAAGGTTCCCTTTAAAACCGCATGTGATATTGCAAGGATTTTCCAAAGATAGTATAAAAACTGTAATGGAAATGGTTCGTGTAAATATTAAATTAGATTCAGTTAAAATTAATAATGTGGAAATGTATATTCTCAGCGAACTCTCTGGATGTGATATATTAATAGGACGCAATGTGACTCAGGGGCCCGACCTTATGTATTCAAGAATAGGTGAAAACCTTACATTCGAATATGCGAAGAACATGGGTGAATTAGGGCTTGATTTTGACACAGACTCTCATTACAATGAAATATTAAGGTTATTTTCAAAGTACCGTCAATGCATAGCCTCAAATATAAATCAATTAGGAATGGTTCATGGGGCACGAAATGGAGATAAATTTGCTCCATAGTAAGCCTGTACAATTTAGGCCGTATAGGGCATCGTTTTCGGACAGAAAAATTATGAGATCTTTAGTTAACGAACTTTTAGAAAACGGCATAATTCGCGAAAGTAATTCTGCATATGCAAGTCCGGCCCTGCTAGTAAATAAAAAGAACGGTGAGAAAAGATTATGCATCGACTACCGCGCGCTGAATAAAATAACGATCAAAAATAAATATCCGATGCCCCGCATAGAAGATTTAATCGATCGACTTCAGGGATGTAGTTTTTTTACCAGTTTGGACTTGAAAAGTGGGTACTATCAAATAAAAATGAAAGAAGATTCTGTTCATAAGACTGCTTTCATTACTGAAGATGGACACTACGAATTTCTGAGGCTCCCCTTTGGATTAGCCGGTGCTCCATCATGTTTTCAGCAGATGATGAACCGAGTCATGGGAAATCTTAGATTTGGAAAAATCATTTTATACCTGGACGACATTTTAATCATAAGTCAAACAGAGGTAGAGAACTTGGAACTTCTGGAAAAGGTGTTGAAAATTTTCAAAGAGAACGGTCTAACGATTAACTTAAAAAAATGTCATTTCTTAAAGACGGATATAGAGTTTTTGGGTTACAGAATAAACTCGGAAGGCATAAAACCTAGTGAGGGTAAGGTAAATGCAGTGAAAGACTTTCCCACTCCAAAATCGGTTCATCAGGTGCGACAATTTTTAGGCCTCATTAGCTATTTTCGGAAGTTCATAAAAAATTGTGCAACCTTATCCAGTCCTCTGACCAAACTGTTAAAGAAGAATGTTCCCTGGGTCTGGAAAACTGAACATGATCGTGCTTTTATGACTCTAAAGGATGCACTAATTTCGGACAATATACTTATGTTATTCGATCCTACCAAAGAGTGCGTTTTATATACTGACGCAAGCAGGGACGGAATTGCGGGTATATTAATGCAGGTTTCGGACTCGGTAGAGAAGCCAATTCATTACTACAGTCGTCAAACTACAGACTATGAAAAAAGGTATCATTCTTTCGAACTCGAATTATTAGCGATTATTCAATCACTAAATAAATTTAGGCATTACCTATTAGGAAGTCATTTTTGTATTGTTACGGATTGCAGTGCAGTTCGTTTTGCTTTAAATAAAAAGGAAATAATACCACGAATTGCTAGATGGGTCTTGGCGACTCAAGAATTTTCTTACGATATTATCCATAGGGAGGGTGCTCGCATGCAACACGTAGATGCATTAAGTAGGAACCCTTTAGAATCGGGAAGAAAATCTGAAGCCGAGATAATTATGTCTATCACGGAAGCAGATTGGCTACTCTCTGTTCAGCTTCAGGATTCTCGGATAGCTGAGATCAAAAGGTCTTTAGAGTCTGGTGACGCGGATAAATATAAAGATATATTTAATAAATACGAACTATTAGGTAACAAGGTATATCGTCGTACAAACCAAGGCCGACGTTGGGTAGTGCCAAAAGCATGCATATGGCAGGTATTAAAATACAATCACGATGACCTCGGTCATTTTTCTGTAGACAAAACGGTCGAGAGAATTTCTCTTCGATACTGGTTCTCACGAATGAGACACGTAACAAGGAAATACATAAATAATTGTATAAAGTGCATTTATTATAAAAACAAAGGCGGGCCAAAAGAAGGAGAACATATCCAACCAAAATATGCCCAACCATTCCATACGTTACATTTAGATTACTTAGGTCCTTTTGTAGAAACTCAGGACAATAATAAATACTTATTAGTTACAGTAGACGCATTCACTAAATTCGTCTTCATATCAGCTGTGACTAATACTGGCAGTAGCAATGTGATCCAAGAACTCGAAGGCATATCGAAAATATTCGGTAACCCGCGAAGATAGATTACGGATGCCGGTTCAGCGTTTACCTCAAAAATATTTAAAAATTATTTTTTTAGTAAAAATATTAGGTTGCACACTGTAGCTACGGGTATGCCTAGGTCTAATGGACAAGTCGAGAGGTTTAACAGGACAATTCTAGAAGCCATGAAAACAATGGGAGCAGATTTAAATGAAGATTGTTGGGACAAATGTATCATACCTTTACAACAAGCGATTAATAGCACGTTTCATAAAACTACAAAAGCTGTCCCTAGCGAAGTATTTTTTGGTTATAGGTTGCGAACTGATAGCGATAACTTAATGCCTGAGCTTGAAGATGTTGACGGTTGTACTACGGATGTAACTAAGTTACGTAAATATGTAGATAAAAACATACGGACAAATGCTAACTACCAAAAGAAAAACTTTGATAGCAAACGTACAAAGGCTAAGCAGTACAACGAAGGAGACCTAGTAGTGCTAAAAATCCAAAGTCAGACAAATGATGGATGCAGCAAAAAGCTATTACCTACTTTTAAAGGCCCTTTTCAAATAAAAAAAATGCCTTGGTCAAGACAGATACGAAGTCCAAGACTTGAGAGGTAGCGAAAGATCTAACAGAACCTATAAAGGAGTGGCCGCTGCAGAAAATTTAAAACCATGGATTAAAATTCATGATTGGCACGCTGAATAAATAGTAAAAACGAGGGGCGTGTTGGCAAGGTAAAGGTACCAATTTATATTTTATATATTGAAACATTGCCCAAAATAATTATAAAGATTATTTATTATTTAAAATAATTATGAAATGTTCTTTTATATATCTTTATTACACGTGTAGTAAATCGCAGTTATCTAAAAAGCTAACCCAGTCACCCTAGTACGACAGAAGTGAACTGGCAGTCGTTTTCCTAGGACCAAAGGAATGAACTGAAAACAGTCACATGAATTAAAGGGCGTGAACTGATAAAGTTAGTCGTGGAGGTAGTCTTAAACGAAAAGTGGTTTGAATTAAGCCACCAAAGCTCTGGTTTTCTTAAGAGTAAAAAGTAATTTGGGTAATTTAACAATGGGTCACATTTTAATGCTTAAATATGTGTGTTTCAGCTGTTCGAGGTGTGTGTGTATGTGTGCCTGAGGGCAGGCACAATGCAGGAGGGCCGTGTTGGCAACATCGCGACAATAGTGTGAAGTTGCCGCGTATGTTGGCAACATCGCGACAATAGTGTGAAGTTGCCGCGTAAGATTAACAACACGGTAGGCGAGTGAAGTTGCTGACTCTGGGGAAGCAAGAAATAAACCGGAGAGTAACACTTTCGTTTCGACTGCCGAACGCGTTGGTGGTCTCAAGACTCGTAAAGCCATAATTATTGTATAGTGATTATAATACTTACCTTGTTCTATTAAATACTTATACGTAGAGTCAGTGTCTAATTACTACCTGTTACCTAAGTAAAATTTAAAGTCTACACTAACTGTTAACGGTTTACTTGTTGGCTCAATAGCGCACTCGCAAAGCGTTTGGCTGAGGCACTGAGGCATTCAGGTCGCGGGTTTGAATCCCGCACGAAGCAAGCTTTTGTATAGTCTGCATGTTATTATTTCAGTTTTTATTTCCTTTTGTAATGTATATGTGTAATAAGAGAAGAGTGTGGTTTGCAAGATGATGTTGTGACCAGGATTAAGAAAGGAATGCTTCGGTGGTTTGGTCATGTGGAAAGAATGAATGAGGAAAGAGTGACAAAGAAAATTTATGGTGCAGAAGTGAATGGCAGAGTCGGAAAGGGACGTCCTAGGCGAAAATTTATCGACCAAATTGGCGATTTATTGAAAACGGGCCAAATTAGGAGTACCCTTAACCGACGAGCATGTATGCGTAGGTGTATGGATGTGAAGGAGGCAAGAGAGGTGTGTCAGGATCGTGCCAAATGGAAGTCTGTAGTCTCTGCCTACCCCTCTGGGTGACAGGCGTGAGTGTTTATGTATATGTATATGTGAAACGCCTCCACGATTTACGAGAAAGTTCTAGCGCGGAGGAAACGTTCTTTTCAATTAAAATGATTAATTTTACTAGTTTTACGTACTCTACAAACGCGGGGCACATTATGCCTTTATGACTTCGTCACATATTACCATCTTACAGCAAGTAAATAACTCTCAACAATTTTTGATGTGAAATGTAGTGTAAAATTCGTATGAAAGACCTTACATTCCATAATCAAGTAATTACCAGAAACGAGGTCGAAAAACAACACTGAGTTACTCATGAATAATTTATTTAGATTCAACTTACTATCTAAAATATTCCATGAGTATATATATGACTAAGACAATGTGTGTTCTTTTATATAGATTTAATTTATTTAGTTAGACAAAAGAACACAAAATTCGCATGATGTTCATTGAATGCTCTGGCCCATACACATTTATGAGTACGATAAAAACGGTCTCCGGTTCTCTTCACTCACCAAACGGAACACAGCAGCATTAAGCTATTTTACGCTTGTTCTCTGTGAGAGCGTTGTGCTTCCCCGTTTGAGCCGACCAATTCATGGTACAACCATAATATAGCTGCAGCATGGCTCTACAGTAGTTACGTTGTACCAGTTCTGGCTCACTGAGTCAGAAGTGGTACAAGTACAACGTTCGTCGACTCACGATCCAAAAAAAAAATTGGCATGCTCTGATCACGAATCTGCGGTCCATTTTTGCGTAGAATGCACGGTTCCGGAGATGTGCAGATCAATTAACTCTTATCTAATTGATATCCGGTGAGGGCCTCTACCGTCATTAGCGCTCCATTGTTCTTATCTATTGCTTATTGAATACCGTCATTATCCATTCGTGCGTCGGATTATCAGTGCTATTATATTATACTCCTTTGTTCCTAACTGCAACGGTAATCTGAATCGTCAATAAAATACATTACTTAATTTTGTTACAATTTTTATTTACGAAATACAAAATCTTATTACTTATTGTCTATAAAATAGGAGCGAAACATCTCATTCACTAAAATATCGTTGTACAATGTGTTCCCTGTAAATATACTCGTAAAACTATGCATTGAACATCCCTGAAACCTATAGAGCAAATACATTAAGCAATATTCGCCACAAACTGATACAAAATCTTATTACTTATTATCTATAAAATAGGAGCGAAACATCTCATCCACTAAAATATCGTTGTACAATGTGTTCCCTGTAAATATAATCGTAAAACTATGCATTGAACATCCCTGAAACTTAGATAGCAAATACATTAAGCAATATTCGCCACAAACTGAAGTCCACTCATTCTGAATCCTATCAACATTCCAGTTCCATCTTTTACAATACCTTTTTAAAAACTCTAGATGATATCGTACAGGTGCTCGTCCGTATGAATCAAAATATTGACCGACGTCATTCGTATCGATATATAAAGCTACCCAATGTGACCCTGGTTTATCATCTGTATCCAAATTGCATATTATATACGTTGGTACGTGGGTGTACATGGGCAGTTTATTAGCAGCATAAACATTATTTTCTAGACTGGGGTGAATCTTTTTCAGATGTTGTTGTACATCTAGTGTATCCATGATATTACTGCTATTAGTAGATTATTACAGTACAATCTACTCAATGACTAACATAGGAATGATCAATTATGTGATTTCTACATATTAAATTGTATTATTTTGTGTTATACAAAACGTATTTGAGTCTTCAATACACTGAACAAGACGCAACACGAAGTAATGCTGAGATAACCAACAGAATGTGAGATAAGCTTGTTGACGCATAAAGTTACTATCAATTTCACTCCAGAAATTCTTTAGATTAGAATTATACTTACTGGTACTATATAAGACCAAGCAACTGCAGTCATGGAGTTAGTGTATGGTCGTTTGACCGCAGTGGATCTATCAATACTACATTTGTGTTACTTCAACGCATCAAAGGCCATGGATGTAAGTGTTTATTCTATTGACAAACTTACTTTTCTTTCTGTTATTTTCTTACGTGTGTATGATTTAGTGTTAACAAATTATATTTAAATATTGTTTGTGTGTATATGATTAAGCCTTGGTAGCTCATTAGCGCAGCTGTAAATTTCACAGTACGCGACCCGGGTTCGATCCCCGCCGGCACCAATTAAATTGTTAATTGCATTTTCTTACGTGTGTATGATTTAGTGTTAACAAATTATATTTAAATATTGTGTGTGTACCGCATCTACGAATACTAGAGTAGTTAAAAAATACTTTTTTTTAACAATGACAGTCATTAGTTGATCATTAATGAATGTGATTCTGTTTACTTAAATTACAGGAAGACAAGAGCAGAAGGAAGAAATGGATGATGGGAAGTAATGAAGCATTGTTATGTGAAGTTTGTTAGAACAAACATATTTTTAGTCACGTGTAAATACTTTTAACATTTTGGTTCAAAATGACACAAAATCTAAAAAAATATTAGATACATCATCGACATGGACGGATTTTACATTACATATCCTCATAAACATTTTCAATGTAGAGAAATGGCTATTCTAGACGTAAAACTATCTAATAAAAATGATGCGTTTATCGATCATTATTTGTTTCGGCCAAGTTATCCTTTCAATTATTTGTCGCCAAAAGACAAAAAAACTGTTCGTTATTGTGAAACACACGTGCAAGGCAATCCACATTTAGATGTGACCGAAGAATTAAAATGTGCCTACAAACAAGAGAACATCATTCCCATATTAAATTGGTATATTAGAAATTTGTGCAAAGACGAAGTGATCGCATACAAAGGTGGTTCAACAGAAAAACAATTTTTAAAAATGTTGACGACGAATGATAGAATTTTTAATATTGAAGAACACAAATGTCCAAAATACAATGATTTGGTAAATGTCATAAATTTAAACAAACGTTATGTGTGTAATAATCATATATTTGCAAAAAATAATCACAAAATTTTACATTGTTCTTGTGACGAAGTGTGGGTTTTTACAAGTAGTTATTGCTTGAAAAAAAATTTCAAATTAATCATAAATTTTGTTTGATTTCCCAAAAATATTAGTTATAGTACACAATATATATATATATATTAATTGTTTACACGAACACTTTCATTTTTTATTTCACCCCTTAGAACTTTAGACGTGTGTAATGTTTCACTTTATACATCCGTTTACTGCTATTGTGGCAGGACCAAGTGGATGTGGGAAGTCAAATTTTGTAACAAATTTCATAAAATCAGTTACAGAAATATGTAATTGTGATTTTAATCAGATCACATGGTGCTTTGATGAAATGCAACCTTTATATAATTTACCAAATGTTAACTATCATCAGGGAATTCCAAATCTTAATATGTTTGATGGTGAAAACCCACATCTCGTTATTATTGATGATCTAATGAGAGAATCCGATGGAAGAATTGTGGATATATTTACAAAAGGTAGTCATCACAGGAATCTCAGTGTATTTTGTTTAACACAAAATTTATTTCATCAGGGTAAAAGGCAAAGAGACATATCTTTAAACTCAAGTTATATAATATATTTTAAAAACCCTCGAGATAAAACTCAAATAAGATATTTAGCACGACAAGTGTCACCAGATAACCCAAAATTTATTGAAGATGCCTACAGGGATGCAACTCTAGAGGCACATGGATATTTAATGGTAGATTTAAAACAGAATACCAGTGATTTTTGTCGTATCAAGACAAATGTCTTCCCATTTAATGGTTTCTGTACAGTCTACGTCCCCACAAAAGAGTTTAAATACACCAAGAATCAAACAATTCAAATCATTGCTAAATGATGCATCGTCGACTCACAACGCATAAACATTTGCTAAACGCTTTGCATACGCTTAAACCAAAATATCAAAGAGCATTACTTAAAACGTGTAATGAAGGAGAAATTAACTGTTCTATGCATATCGAGCATACATGGAAACACTTTTAAACTATGCTCCTGCTGCTAAACAATCTCATCTTTCTTGTAGTCTTTGGTATGATGATACAGCAGGAAAAATGGATTCTACGGATGGTAAAAACATAGGATTTGTTAAAAGACAGGAATTGATTAGTGAAAGTAAGGAAATAGAAATGATTGGTCATCTTCACGGTGACATTTTCAACCAAGATAAATTTTTAATTAATGGTGTTGAAATGAGTGTTAAATTGGTTCGATCAAGAGAGAGTTTTAATTTAATTGCTGGGTCAAACAATGTAAAGTTTAAAGTTTGCATTACAGATGCAACTCTTATTGTTCGACGAGCACGAATTAATCCAAGTGTATTACTCGCACATCAAAAAGTTTTAGCCTCTACCACTGCTAAATATCCTATTACTCGAGCTGAAGTAAAAGTTTTAACAATTCCATCGGGTGTTCAAGGAAAAACTCTTGATAATATATTTTTAGGGCAGGTACCCAAAAGATGTATAATTGGATTTGTGAACAATTCTGCATTTAATGGTTCCCTTACTAAAAATCCATTTAACTTTGAAAACTATGGTATTAATTCTTTCAGCTTATATATTGATGGTCAACAAATACCTTCAAAAGCTTTGCAACCATCTTTTAATAATAGTGTATTTACATCAGCATATCATACTCTATTCTCGGGAACTGGTATTCACGTTCTTAATGAAGGAAATGGGATCTCTTGTGAACAGTATGCCAAAGGTTACTGTATATTAGCATTTGACTTAACTCCTGATTTATCAGCCAACTCATCAGCTCATTGGAATCTCATAAAGCATGGTAGTGTAAGATTAGAAGTACGATTTGAATCCTTACTAATACAAACAATTAACTGTATAGTTTATGCTGAGTTTGATAATATTATTGAGATAGATAAAAACAGAAATGTTACTGTAGACAATAGTAGTTAAGGTTATAATATGTGTTAGATTTTATGAGTTACGTGTAATGCATTTTGTGTGTATGTTTGTAATGCTATGTGAAACGTTATAAAATTAAATAAAACAAATTGTATGCAATATATTATTTTTTATTTCTTTATAAATCTTCTATTTAATCTAATACAAAACACTGTTCGAGTTTAAAGTTACATCAGACTCTCTCATTAGATCATCAATAATAACGAGATGTGGGTTTTTACCATCTAACATATTAAGATTTGGAATTCCTTGATGATAGTTAACATTTGTTAAATTATATAAAAGTTGCATTTCATCAAAGCACCATGTGATCTGATTAAAATCACAATTACATATTTCTGTAACTCATTTTATGAAATTTGTTACAAAATTTGACTTCCCACATCCACTTGGTCCTGCCACAATAGCAGTAAACGGATGTATAAAGTGAAACAATACACACGTCTAAACTTCTAAGGGGTGAAATAAAAAATGAAAGTGTTGGTGTAAACAATTAATATATATTGTGTACTATAACTAATATTTTGGGAAATCAAACAAACTTTATGATTAATTTAAAATTTTATTTTCAAGCAATAACCACTTGTAAAAACCCACACTTCGTCACAAGAACAATGTAAAATTTTGTGATTATTTTTTGCAAATATATGATTATTACACACATAACGTTTGTTTAAATTTATGACATTTACCAAATCATTGTATTTTGGACATTTGTGTTCTTCAATATTGAAAATTCTATCATTCGTTGTCAACATTTTTAAAAATTGTTTTTCTGTTGAACCACCTTTGTATGCGATCACTTCGGCCTTGCACAAATTTCTAATATACCAATTTAATATGGGAATGATGTTCTCTTGTTTGTAGGCACATTTTAATTCTTCGGTCACATCAAAATATGGAATGCCGTGCACGTGTGTTTCACAATAACGAACAGTTTTTTTGTCTTTTGGCGACAAATAATTGAAAGGATAACTTGGCCGAAACAAATAATGATCGATAAACGCATCATTTTTATTAGATAGTTTTACGCCTAGAATAGGCATTTCTCTACATTGAAAATGTTTATGAGGATATGTAATGTAAAATCCGTCCATGTCGATGATGTATCTAATATTTTTTAGATTTTAAGTCATTTTGAATCAAAATGTTAAGTGACTAAAATATGTTTGTTTTAACAAACTTCACATAACAATGCTTCATTACTTCCCATCATCCCATTTCTTACTTCTGCTCTTGTCTTCCTGTAATTTAAGTAAACAGAATCACATTCACTAATGATCAACCAATGACTGTCATTGTTAAAAAAAAGTATTTTTTAACTACTCTAGTATTCGTAGATGCGGTACACACACAATATTTAAATATAATTTGTTAACACTAAATCATACACACGTAAGAAAATAACAGAAAGAAAAGTAACTTTGTCAATAGAATAAACACTTAAAATTGCAATTAACAATTTAATTGGTGCCGGCGGGGATCGAACCCGGGTCACGTACTGTGAAATTTACAGCTTGCGCTAACCATCTGAGCTACCACGGCTTAATCATATACACACACAATATTTAAATATAATTTGTTAACACTAAATCATACACACGTAAGAAAATAACAGAAACAAAAGTAAGTTTGTCAATAGAATAAACACTTACATCCATGGCCTTTGATGCGTTGAAGTAACACAAATGTAGTATTGATAGATCCACTGCGGTCGAACGACCATACACTAACTCCATGACTGCAGTTGCTCGGTCTTATATAGTACCAGTAGGTAATAATTCTAATCTGAATTTCTGCAGTGGAATTGACAGTAACTTTATGCGTCAACAAGCTTATCTCACATTCTGTTGCTTATCTCAGCATTACTTCGTGTTGCGTCTTGTTCAGTGTATTGAAGACTCAAATACGTTTTGTATAACACAAAATAATGCAATTTAATATTTAGAAATCACTATAATTGATCATTCCTATGTTAGTCATTGAGTAGATTGTACTGTAATAATCTACTAATAGCAGTAATATCATGGATACACTAGATGTACAACAACATCTGAAAAAGATTCACCCCAGTCTAGAAAATAATGTTTATGCTGCTAATAAACTGCCCATGTACACACACGTACCAACGTATATAATATGCAATTTGTATACAGATGATAAACCAGGGTCACATTGGGTAGCTTTATATATCGATATGAATGACGTCGGTCAATATTTCGATTTATACGGACGAGCACCTGTACGATATCATCTAGAGTTTTTAAAAAGGAATTGTAAAAGATGGAACTGGAATGTTGATAGGATTCAGAATGAGTGGACTTCAGTTTGTGGCGAATATTGCTTAATGTATTTGCTATATAAGTTTCAGGGATGTTCAATGCATAGTTTTACGAGTATATTTACAGGGAACACATTGTACAACGATATTTTAGTGGATAAGATGTTTCGCTCCTATTTTATAGATAATAAGTAATAAGATTTTGTATTTCGTAAATAAAAATTATAACAAAATTAAGTAATGTATTTTATTGATGATTTAGATTACCGTTGCAGTTAGGAACAAAGGAGTATAATATAATAGCACTGATAATCCGACGCACGAATAGATAATGACGGTATTCAATGAACAATAGATAAGAACAATGGAGCGCTAATGACGGTGGAGGCCCTCACCGGATATCAATAAGATAAGAGTTAATTGATCTGCACATCTCCAGAACCGTGCATCCTCCGCAAAAATGGACCGCAGATTCGTGATCAGAGCATGAGCATTTTTTTTAGGATCGTGAGTCGACGAACGTTGTACTTGTACCACTTCTGACTCAGTGATCCAGAACTGGTACAACGTAACTACTCTCTACTACGTAGAATGTGTTTTGTAAGTAGAGTTTACTAATACACAGTTATGTATTCAAATAATAATAATAAATAATAATGTCCTCCAGACCGAATTTCGGCCACGGCGGCCTGCCTCAACGGAGGCTAGCCATCGGCGCAGGACAGGATTATAGTGCCCAAGTGTATGCGCAAGTACAGGTGCACTCTCTATTCCCTCATTCTCATAATCCGATGGGATGGTAAACTGACACGACAGGAGAGATATCAGGCGCAGGACCAACGGCTTTACGTGCTTTCCGAGGCTCGGGGGTGAGACACCGCTAATTTCCTGACTCCGGGCTTTCTCTACAGAAAAACTCGATAATTAATTTTTGGCCCGACCCGGGATTCGAACCCAGGACCACGGCAGTCGCACTGCTACAACCACTAGATCAACGAGGTATTTAAATAATAATGAACTGTAGCGATAAAAGATGAATATTAATCCCGCGGGCTTTAGGCGCTTCTCTTTATATGAGTGAGTATCTTGTAGCCTCCATTGATACCAATATGCGGTATATCTGTGTATATTTATATTGACTAATCATTTGTCAACAGTAAACAGAGTCAAAAGAGTCGCGTATCGAGCGTGGCGAAGAAACTTCCTTATTGTGAGGTTGTATTAGACACAGCAGTCAGCAGTCGATTGTTGTACGAACAAATGAGGATGGGGATAAATTGAGTCAATTTAATCGTATCTATAATGTATTCATTTTTGACCATAAGTATTATATGAGGGCCTACTTATCTAACGTTTAATCAAAGATATGGATATTAGGGGAGATCTTTGTACCTTGGGACACCTTGTACCTCGGGACAAGCTCATTGCGTCAGATATTTTACATTGAGAAGTGGTAAGTAGTGACATCTTGTAGCTATTTCATTACAACATTCAGAAAGCATGCAGTAAAATCGGCCATTTTGCTTCGTTCCTTAGATGTGGTATGCAGTGTGATTTTTTCGTCAGATTTTTTTTTGCAATCCACTTGAATCTTTGCTTTAGACGAAATATTTTGAGGTGAGTAATTTAATTATGATACAATTAGTTGTTATCTATATTCTTAATCACTTATTTTAATATAATTTCCTAGATTTCCGTAATTCAAAAATTATAACCACACTTTGTATTCTATAATTGAAATTTGTACCTTGGGACAGTGAATTGGGATAGTCCCAAGGTACAAGCCAATGCTTTTTTCAACTATTTATTTTAATATTATATTTTTATTTAGTGTTTTTATGTTTTTAGATGCCGCGAAGTAAAGATAAAGTCATACGACCGAAACCAAGTGAGCAAAATGTAAAAAGTGCAATTAAAATGGTAATTGAAAAACGTTTATCTATTCGGAAAGCTGCAGAAGAATTTCATGTCTCAAAATCTTTAATAGGCCGTTACGTGAAGTTGAACAAAGAAAAAGAAAATGTTGAGGTCGTCTATCACCCTCTGAATGCTGTCAAGAGAGTGTTTAGTGATGAAGAAGAAGAGCAATTGGTTGAATATTGCTTAAAGGCATCCAAGTTACACTACGGAATATGCAAAGATGACTTTTTAAAATTAGCATTCGAATATGCAGTAATTTTGAAAAAAACTTATCCAAGTGCTTGGGACACAAATAAAAAAGCTGGTAAGAAATTTTATGAATATTTTATTAAAAAGCATCAAAATTTAAGCTTGCAAAAACCAGAAGCAACGAGTTTAGCACGTGCTACTTCTTTTAATAAGGTGAATGTAAATTTGTTTTTTAATAAATACAAGGAACTGCTGTTGAAATACAATTTTACAAGCGAAAGGATCTATAATGTAGATGAATCTGGCATGTCTACAATACACAATCCAATGAAAGTTTTAGCGTCTAAAGGAGTAGAAAGCAAGTTGGGAATATTACATCAGCAGAGAGAGGTAATAATGTCACTGTTATTGCATGCGTGAATGCACTTGGGAATTCGGTTCCTCCTTGCATGATTTTTCCTAGAGTGCACTTTAAGAGCCACATGATTAATGGTGCTCCTCCTGAGACTTTGGGGCTTGCAACTCCCAGTGGGTGGTCCAATGGTGATAAATTTGAGGATTTTTGAACCATTTCATTAAATATGTTAGACCTAATAATGATAATAAAGTGCTCCTGATATTGGACAAACACGAGAGTCACATTTCGATTAAAATTATAGAGTTGGCCAACAATAATGGTATTGTAATGTTCACATTTCCTCCTCACACCAGCCACAAGTTACAGTCTTTAGACTGAACCGTATTTGGTCCACTCAAGAAATATTATAACAAAGCTTGCAACGATTGGCTTTTGCAACATCCTGGAACTCCTCTCACTATATATAATGTCGCCGAATGCTTTGGCACTGCTTTTCCATTAGCTTTTACGCCATCCAACATTCAAATTATTTAAAGTTGCAGGAATATGGCCATTTAATGATAATATTTTTGGCGAAGATGAGTTCCTGAGCTCATATGTTACTGATAGGCCTTATGTAGATGCTAACACCGTTACACACACCAGATTGGATATGGCTGAAATACAACCAAATATTGCTCTACCTGGACCATCACAATATGCAAATATTGAACAACAATATGACAATAACCAAGTAGCAATAGAATCTCCAGCACCATCTATATCCACTGGTACTATATACACAGACAAAAATATCGTTATGTCACCTGAAGCCATTCGTCCTTTTCCAAAGGCCCCACCACGTAAGAATAATACTACTAGAAATAGAAAAGGTAAGACAAGAGTCTTAACCTATACTCCTAAAAAAGAGGAATTGGAGCTTTTAGCTGCTAAAAAAGAAAAAAGAAGTAAATAAAAAAAACAAATCTGTCAAGAAGCGTGTTTTTAAGAAAAAAGTTGAGAGAGAAACTAGTAGTTCTGAGGATGAAACTGATGTTATCTTAGAAAATGACGATTCATGTGATGACGATCAAGAGGAAAATAATTGTGTGGGTTGCGGTGAAAATTATTTCACTACTTCCAGCACAGAAGACTGGATTCAGTGTTGCACCTGCCGATTCTGGGTGCACGAAAATTGCACCTGTTTTGAAAATTACTGTCAGAAATGCGGTATCAAGTCTAAAGAAAACTAATAGTAATGTTTGTAAACAAGTTTTGTTATTATTTTTATTTTCCTGAGTATTTAAAAAGTGATTGTAAGTAAGTTTTGTAATGACTGTTGTTTTATTTATATAAAATTAAGATTATCTTTGTTTTTCAATGCTTTAAATACTTTTAACAAAGCATTTAAGCTGCCCATTCATATCAAAATCTCCGGTATATGAAATATGTATGTCAACTGATAGAGTTAATATTCATCTGGCGGCAGTTTAGGTTTACAAAAATGTGCCCTAAGGTACATACATTGGTGCCCCGAGGTACAAGCCATGATTGTACCTTGGGATATCTCATTGATAAAACATAGTAGGTCGTGTTTTACATCATATTATTGTGATGTTATTGGCTACCTAATAGAAATTTCAACATTCAAGGGCATAGATAAATTTGAACTTAAATTATGGAGGTTTAAAGAAAAGCGTCCCAAGGTACAAGGATCTCCCCTAAACCTTACTTAGATTAAACCAAAAGTTTTAGGACAGTTTGAACTTGTAACGCAACATTAACTTTCAATTAGGTTTAATTTCTTATCTTTTATCTGGTGAGTATGAGCTCACAACTCACTAGATAAATAAAATAAATTTTATAGTTTTTTCAATAGTATAAGTTTGATAAACGAGCGCATAGTACACCAGATAGTAAGTAGTTGGTGTGGTCCATAGACATCCACATCTCATCTACATCATACTCGAGTACGAATCAAAATGCAGATGCGTTGTCACCCGCGAGGTCTAACAGGAATGCGTCGTTTCCGGTAAAAAGGGTCTCCGGTTCTCTAAACACACTGTATTTTGTAAGAGGATATTCCTTTCCTGGTCGAGCCGACCCATTCGTGCTACAACTATACTACTAATATAAATGCAGTATGGCTCTAGCACGTATAATTAAAAGCATCAAGTAAATATTTATATTATGTCATATTATGTGTTGAAACAGTCGTCTCTAGACTGTATAAACGACCGAATCAAAATAAGATAAATAAGGTAAAACAGAAAATATCGCCTACAAGTAATTAGGTATGTTATGTAAGTAATGAAATGTTAACGGATTTATGAGGAGGATTATACCTTGTAAAAGTTTTAACTTTCCACTATGAAAATAAATGAGTTTTTTGTTTTTGTTTTCACCCCGGTTTTTGAAAGTCAATTTCTCATCGGATCCCGACTCCTAGGAAGATATTCTGGCTATTTTTGCGATAGTGTCCTTATGTACCGTATGTCTGTATGTATGTGTGTGTGAGCGCGTGTGTGTGTGTGTGTGTGTGTGTGTGTGTGTGTGTGTGTGTGTGTGTGTGTGTGTGTGTGTGTGTGTGTGTGTGTATGTCAACATGTAAACATCTCATAACTTTGTAACGGAGTTTGCGATCGAAAAGTGGTTTGGGGCAACTGAAAGAGCCTCGTTGAACTTAAATTTTCTGTGAATTTAGGCGGAATCGGTATATTCGTATATTAGATATTAGTATTTTAAATACTCGAATTTTAAAGTTTTCTCAGAATATTCAATTAAATTTTCAAAAATTTTTTTTTGTAATTATTTCGACACTCTTGCTTTGATGAATTCTATAATCCAATCAGCCCTTATACTTAAAAATGACATCGATTGCCGTAAACCGCATCAAAATCAACCGTTGTCGAAAGAAATCTTGAAAAAGTGTTTTTTCAAAATAACTACTATATATACTGAAAAATGTTTTTCAAATTCATTTTTTTGGAATAAATGTTTTTGTTAAGCTCAAAAAACTGCGCCGATTGTTGTAATCCGCATCAAAATTAAAAAAAAAGCTTGAAAAAGCTCGAAGAGCTCAAAAACGTCGTAACAGGAGAAATTTGAAGCGATTTGCATTTGAAATTAGCGGAAAGTTGCAGATATGGCCTGTAGGGTAAACGGTATTTCTTTTAGATTCAATTGTGAAATACAGCTGAACGCGAAAAATATGAACATTCCTAGCTCGATTCCCAGCAGCAGGAAGTTGACATTAATGCTGCGGCTACACTAACGAGTAACGTCAATGCCCATAAACGCAACAATTATTGCCTTAAATTTAACGCGATAAAGTGATTGGCTACACTTGAACGGTCAACGTCGTTTCAATTTCAACGCCGTTGAACGGCATAAAATTTGCCGTTGAATGGCGTTAAATGTTTCGACCCGGGAAGGACCACGCTCTCACAGAATACCAGCGTAAAATAGTAGCTTAATGCTGCTGTGTTTCGTATGGTGAGTGTAGAGAACCGGAGACTCCTTTTACTGGAAACGATTCCATCCTAGTCCTCACGGGAACATTATATTAACAGAAAAAGAGCTACAGCATCCAACCCATGGACTGTGTGAGACCTATCCTATAAAATAAAAAAATAAACGAAGAAAAAAGAACACAAAGAAAAAGAAGCTGGTGGATGCTACAAATGCACAGGAAACGTACACTGTAAATCTATTTATGTTTTATTTTGTTTTCCCGCACCTATTGTATCATTTCTAGAATAGTCTGTCTGTTTGTTTAGCTAAGTATCATAAGTACAAAGTACTAATTTATATCAATGAAATAATCGTTAGATAAATTGTAAAATGTATCTTCGTTTTAAGTTTAGTGTTTGTTTTATTAAAATCGGTTCATCCTATCAAACGTTATGATTAATATTCTGAAGTATGGGCAACTAGTCTGAAGTATGTAGTTGTAGGTATATAAGAATTTGTTCAATGGTGTCGAGTGATTAAGGACATGTTTGTATTTAAATAATGTAAAATAGTGTTCTATAATGATATAATTGTATCTAAACACAGTAAAAGAATGGTGTTATAAATATTTATAAAAAATATATAAATCCTATAGTCGAGTGAGAGTCGAGTATCTACAACATGGTAAATCGAATTTTGAAAGAGCTCATAGAAGCTTGGCAGTAAACATATTATACCTACTTCTTTTTTGCATTTCCAAAAGTTTTAAACTTTACATTGTCATGAATTTACATTGTATTGTCAATACGTTACCCAATTTTGAGTTTTTTATATTATTCCTACACGTTTTTTCTAAATATCATATAACTTTTATTTTACTGTTATAATACATTAGCTACTATAATTTTATATAGATGGCGCTATCAGTATTTTCAAGCACCATAAAGTTAGGTTAGGTTATAAATGAGATATGAAGGACACATAATATGTACATACTAAATAATTCTTTATTATACGCCGAGGATTCCGATACTGGCTGAGGCAACAAGGGGAGTGTCATAAAACTGAGGAGATACGGAAAAGAGGTTCTTTTTAGCGGTTAACGCGCAAACTCGTGTCTTCTGAGGGTTAAACTGGACTAGATTTAGTCGCCCCCAATCCGAGACTCTGTTCAGCAAATCTCAACTTCAGACACAAGTAAAAGTAAAAAGTTTTGGCATGCTCTGATCACGAATCTGCGGTCCGTTTTTGCGTAAGATTCACGGTTCCGGAGAAGTGCAGATAAATTAACTCTTATCTAATTGATATCCGGTGAGGGCTTCCACCGTCATTAGCGCTCCATTGTTCTTATCTATTGTTCATTGAATACCGTCATTGTCTATTTTTCCTCGGCGTATGCGTCGGCTTATCAGTGATATTGTATTATACTTCTTTGTTCCTATCTACAACGCTAATCTGAATCATCAATAAAACACATTACAATACAAAAAATACAAAAATACAAAATCTTATTACTTATTGTCTATAAAATAGGAGCGAAACATCTCATCCACTAAAATATCATTGTACAATGTATTCCCTGTAAATATACTCGTAGAACTATGCATTGAACATCCCTGAAACTTATATAGCAAATACATTAAGCAATATTCGCAACAAACTGAAGTCCACTCATTCTGAATCCTATCAACATTCCAGTTCCATCTTTTACAATTCCTTTTTAAAAACTCTAGATGATATCGTACAGGTGATCGTCCATATGAATCAAAATATTGAGCGACGTCATTCGTATCGATATATAAAGCTACCCAATGTGACCCTGGTTTATCATCTGTATCCAAATTGCATATTATATACGTTGGCACGTGGGTGTACAAAGGCAGTCTATTGGCAGCATAAACATTATTTTCTAGACTAGGGTGAATCTTTTTCAGACGTTGTTGTACATCTAGTATATCCATGATATTACTGCTATTAGTAGATTATTACAGTACAAATCTACTCAATCACTAACATAGGAATGATCAATTATAGTGATTTCTAAATATTAAATTGCATTCTTTTGTTTTATACAAATCGTATTTGAGTCATCAATACACTGAACAATTTATCTTAACTTTATGCTTATTAATGTAATTTTATATTTATTTATTTATTTATGCATTATTTGCACACCGAGTACAAAAAGGCGGACTTAATGCAACAAGGCATTCTCTACCAGTCTACCTCCAGGTTAAGCAGAGAAGTTATTGTGGGTGCAAAGTGCAACTGAGTTAAAACATCTTTAAGTAGACATACACATTACATATTGCATTACATGTTATAAACATAATTATAAATATATATTATTATATGGATATACATACAAGATATATAAATATATACATATATATGTTTAATGCTGCCCTAATATGCTATATATATATATATATATATATATATATATATATATATATATATATAAGTACATAAATAATTAAATATAGCTGTTTCTGATTCAAACACCTATGAAATATTTGAAATAAAAAAGTGAAAATGGAACAGTTAGAATTTAAGAATATAAAAAATGTTAATCGACAAACTACTCCTGCAACGCCAGAAAATAATTCCATAGCAAGCGTTTGAACGATGCCTTGCTCGTGGCTACACGTACACTGCTCGCGCGTGAGACGTAAAAGATTTATACAAGAAGCTAGTGTAACAGAGGGGGACATGGAGATTAGACTTTTCCGCAGAACGGAGACAACGATTATGAGAATCACCCGGATACTGAAATTTACATTTCAGATATTCAGGGACAAACGGATCTTGTAAAACTGAAAATAATGTGCACAGTATTCTGAAATATCTGCGATAGCGGAGAGGTAGCCATTTAAGCTGGGAACGATAAGAGGAGATGTGGTCGTATTTACGTAAAACGAAAATGAAGCGTATACAATTATTAAGAAGTTGATCCAGTTTGTTTAGAAGTTCTTGAGAGGTATCAGCATAGCAAACATCTGCATAATCTAAAATAGGCAACACTAGAGTCTGTATTAGCATCACCTTAGTCCCTATCGGTAAAAAATTCTTGAGACGATACAGATAACGCAGAGTGTGAGTGACCTTTTTGCTCACTTCATATATATGCGGTCGCCAAGTGAGGGTGTTGTCAGTAACTAAGCCAAGATCTTTAACAGTTATCGAGTAAGGAATAGTAACATTATTAAAAATTATAGGAGGTAGCACCTTCATATCAATTTTAGGCAATCTACGAGAACTACCAACCACAATAGCCTGACACTTTGATGGATTAACCCCAATACCAAATCTGTCCGACCAATAATAAATACTGTTAAGGTCGCAGTTAAGCTTCTTAATCACATCATTGATACCTGCCACCTCAGTTTGAGCATAAATTTGTAAGTCATCAGCATACAGATGGTACGAACAGCGAATGTGGGATGTAATGAGATTTATAAAGACTGAGAAAAGAAGAAGAGAGAGAATTCCGCCTTGAGGAACGCCAGCAGACAACGAGCACCAATCAGAGATGATCTGACCCACTCGAATAGCCTGCTGACGACCCCGAAGATACGAGGAGAACCAGTCCCGTGCTGACGAAGAGAAACCCAGGTGACAAAGTACAGCTAGGAGAATATCATGATCGACAGCGTTAAAAGCCTTAGAGAAATCTATTAGGGCTAACACAGTCAATTTTGAGTTCTCCATTCCAGTACGAAAATCTTCTGTAACTTTCAAAAGAGCTGTGGTTGTACTGTGCCAAGGCTTAAAACCAGATTGAAATGTGCTTAGAAAATTATTTTTGAAAATGTAACAAGAAATTTGTTTGTGGACAATAGCTTCAAGAACTTTAGATAAAAAAGGGAGAATAGATATTGGGCGAAAGTGAGAGAAAGAACTGGGGTTATTTATTTTGGGCAGCGGAATAACAAATGCTTTTTTCCAAAGTGAAGGAAAATCCCCAGTCAATAGTGAATGATTAATGATGTGAGTAATAACATGAGTAACATTGTCTAGAATTAAGGTGATCATGAGTCTATTCACATCATCGAAGCCAACTGCCATAGATTTAATACAATAGATGATCTTTTTTATATCCTCATCAGCAACGGGAGAAAAATTAAATATGCAGTTACGAGATTGTGGCATGGTATTCAAATAAGAAATAGTACTTGATTTAACAGAATATTTGGGAAGTTGAAGAAAAATGTAAGTTTAGGTCACTTATAGAAATGATTGCAGGGTCCACGTTACACGTAGGTTTATCGACCCCGATCGTCCGGAGAAATTTCCATGTATCAGCCATAGAAGAGTTCATGATATTATGGTGAATATAGCAGAGTTTAGCGGCTCGTACCATCTGATTACATCGATTTCTCGCAGCTTTGAATTTTGCCCAATTGAGTTCACAACGGTTCTGCTTGAATTTCCTAAACATCTGATCACGCTTAGACATTGCCTTACGGATATTTTCAGTAATCCATGGCGCAGGCGCGCGCTTTAACCTAACCTCACGAATAGGTGCGTGTTTGTCAAACAGCTTATGAATATTAGAGTTAAATGTCGTAATCTTGTCATCAATACTCTCTGCATTAAATGTATCGCTCCAGTATAAAAGTGAAGCATCATGTTGGAGCGATTCTACATTTACCCTAGCAAAATTACGCAGACGCACTATTACTGGCTTTACTTTGGGAGGTTTGATTTTTATAGGAAATGAACATTAAATCATGTCTCGAGAAACCAGGAGCACTGTCCGTGGCACGCAACACGTTCTTCTGAGGAGACTAATATTAAATCTAATAAAGTATCCTCAGTAGTAAGATTATGATGGGTGGTTTCAAGTGGAAGTATTAAAAAATTTGCCGATTCAATAATTGAACGCAGTCCACGCGATCTAGGGGTATCACTTAGAAGATTTGTGTTAAAGTAACCCATTAAAATATGATGTTGATAATCAGAGCAAACTGAAAGAAGTGCCTCTTGAAATTCACATAAATAATTGGATTTAGGTGGACAATAAATTGCACCAAGCATAACCTTATTTCCACCAATAACAATCTCTAAAAATATATTCAAGTGATCCAGTACATTGTGAAGGTGAGGCTGATAAAATTTTGTAAGGAATACCAGTTCGCAGGTATACTCCTACACCACCTCCTCTTTTATCAATGCGATCGTTACGAAGTAAAATAAAGCCTGGTAATCCGTAAGAAATAGAAGGCAAAGTTGGGTTTAACCAGGTTTCCGAGATAAGAACCGCGTGGATACTTTGATTATTAAAAGTTTCTAAAAGGTCATTGTAATGCTGCGGAATACTCTGGGCATTAATGTGAAAACGTTGAAATTTTTATTATAATTATCGAACTTTTGCGTCAGGAGAGAACGAAGTGTAGGTAGTTCAAATTCAGAGTCAGAAAATGAATAAAAGGAATCAGAATTAGCAGAGGTGAATGAATCGTTATCGGAAACTGCCATGTCACTAAAAATCAGTATGTAATATTATATGAAAATAAATTAACATATAAATAACTTATAGAAATAAGTATATAACTTATTTAAGTAAATAAAAATAAATCGATTATGAGAGAGATTCGTCATGCTCAGGTGTTTCTGAAGAATGTTTACAACAACATTAGGCACATCTTCATCAGCTTTTTCCGGAACACCGCTTAACAAAAGATATGTTCTGCGGTGTCTTGTCTCAATGGAGTCAACTGACCGACTAATCTCTGCTATTTGTTGGCGAAGCAGTTTGAACATGTCTTGAACAAAGTCCCGAAAAGAAGTAAAATCCTGACAAACCTTCTCAACGGCAACAGCCTTGGAAGAATTGGAACCGAGCTGCTTCTCAAACTCTTCCATCTTACGAGTGATTAACGCTTCCAGGGACCTCTGAGTTTCGGCAATGTCAGCAATTGTGGCCATAGTGATGAACAAAATTCACAAAGTGATTATAGAAACAAAATGTGCTCCAGCAGTGTGGTGCAATGGAAAAAAAATCTATTGCATTACCGACTTGCTTCACTTTAAAATAATTTACGTGTTTTAATACGTGATAACGTCTCTAAATTAAATGTAAGTAAATAGTTTATTAATTGATTAGTAATTAAAGTAAGACGAACACGTATGCACTTATTTATCTTTATCTATCGCGATAATATATATATTTTAAGACTATTTTTGATGCCCCTTTACATCGAATTAAATTATTAATAATAATATTGGGTAAAAGCGTTGGCGATAGCACGCAGCCTTGTGGAACACCAGCATTAATAGGCTTGTAATCGGAGCTTGCACCGTCTTGACCGTCTTGATGTTCCGATCTGCAAGAAAGCTGGTGATCCAATTGCATAATTTCTCGGAAAGCTCATAGGAAGGGAGCTTCGAAAGAAGCGCTTTGTGCCAAATCCGATCGAAGGCCTTCGCAATGTCCAAACTAACAGCCAATGCCTCCCCCTTTGACGCTACTGCCTGCGCCCATCTATGAGTTAGGTAGACCAGAAGATCACCAGCTGATCAACCACGGCGAAAACCGTATTGGCGATCACTAATTAGTTGGTGATCCTCAAGGTACCTCAAGAGCTGGCAGTTTACAATGGATTCCATTGTTTTGGAGAATAAGGAGGTGATGGCGATAGGCCGGTAGTTGAACGGGTCTGAGCGGTCGCCTTTTTTAAAGATTGGGTGGACGAAACCCGTCTTCCATGATTTTGGGACTACGCCTAGGGAGTAGGAGTACGGGAAAAGACGCGTTAAAACCGGTGCCAACTCTGGAGCACACATCCTCAGCACAATTGGGGGATTCTGTCAGGCCCACTCGACTTGTGGATGTCCAGGGAGAATCTTCTTATTCGACATCTTATTCGATATCTTATTCGAGAAGTTAAATTTCTTAACAGACTTCGATAGGATTATCCTGATTTTCCATTACTTTTAATGAAGCCCACCAACATAGGTACATACTTAACTTTAAACTACTTTTTTTCCATCCCGTAATAGTTTACTGCTAGATCCATATCCACGAACATGGGTTCTCTTGTAGGGAAGATTTGCTACCATTGTCATGATTAGTAGGTAGACTGGCGGTCAGCGGTCACTTCAAGTGCGAGACTCGACATTTGAAGCTGCTCCCGTTGCTTATCTAGGTATTTCACATCAAACATATAACATGAGATGTATACACCGCCATTATATGTTAAACCTGTATTCCGTTAGCATTTCAACCTGTAATATGTATCGGAGCGTCATAATCGTTTTCTATGAAACCCTCATGGAGGCGATAGACTCTATGCACGGATACTATACGCCAAAACTTATTAAAAAAAAATGATGTTTTTTATTTAATTAAAATGTACATAGTACATTGGGCTAAAATATTTTGGTTGAGACTGTAATTGAGGGCATGCGCCTGTGGTTTTAATTGCAGAGATCTCACAAAGAGAGTGTTGCCGCAAAACTTTCATTCCAATACAGTGAGATAGTCCAATTACCACCTAAAAATAACCACGCTTTAAATTTCAACACCGACAATCGTGTCTAGGATGGCTGCGGTTTAACAACGGATTAATTTCTCAATCTTAAATTTTTATATATTGGTGAAAAATAATGTCCTACCTATTTAGCTATTCTTTGTGCGTTTTGCACGAAAAATCTGGCAAAAAATAGATACATATTTTTAGACCTATCCCTTAAAAATATGACATTATTAAAGTCAAAGTAATATCAAGACAAAAATGACATTATTAGACAGTGTTCTATAATATTTAACTAATAAAATTAAACTACTAGTTTGACTGAATGCGCTTAAAGCAAGCACTATAATATTTTGTTTTCCGAGCGTCATTTTGGTTATATTATGGAGTGCAAATAAGTCATAATATAACATTACAGAGTTATGCAAGAACCTAACGACAAACCACGTTTAAAAGTTTATCTTGCCCTTCGGGCTATAGGATGTATCAAAGAAAAAGACAAATAAAAAACATAATTATCTTTTTGAATCAGTTGGGTAAAAGTATATGCAAACACAATCCCCGAACGAACAAAATGCTAACAAATATAATTCTCTTTTTTAAAATAGTTAATTTGTTCCTAAATCGTCGCCTGAATTGAACTGAAATTAGAAATAAGCAGTGACGGTACCAGGATTGGTTTGGGAGGGGCTTGACCCAACTGAGGTATTAACAAATACTTATAAAAAGCACACAAATTTTTATTTTGCTTGTAGCAAGTCTCCTTCGAAAATTTTTTGCGAATTCTTTAATAACTTGGCAGGTTCGAGGCTGCCACATATATCTTGGTATACACATATTACATACACATACATATTTGGTAATTTACATGGTATGGCAATATAGAGCCGTATTAGCTGAGGGCTAAGCGCTTGTGTAAATCTCACAATACCTACGCGAGCAACCCGGGTGCAAATTAACGTATATATCAATGAAATTGTTAATTCCAATTTTATGTACTGGGAACAGATAATTGATAACATATATATATCTTTGGATTTTGGTGGAAAGTTTGTTGCTCTTGTCTAAATAATGGTTTGAAGTTGATAATGATACGTATATGATAGTTGAATACTCAAAGTTGGTAGAATATAGTTTACTAACTCTCATCGCCAAAACAATTACAGGTTTTGGAGCCTTGCGGGCCTTGCGGAGCGCTGGTGGTCGTACCACGCGCGCAAGCTAAGGATATAAACTTGTAACTACATGTAAAAACTAAATTTTTTTGTTTTTTGAATTAGCAAAATTTTCAGGAGTTGGGGAACAGATGTTTGACGTACAGACTATTTCAAACTTTTTAAGTTTGTTTTAATTTTATTAATTAGAATCCCAAGCAAATGATAACACTCAGATATCTTTTCTGTTGCTTGTTACTGGCATTGCTATTTGGCAGCAGCAATAGGTAATACTATGATTGTGCTGCTGGCTTTCATCTATTCATTGCATACCTCCTTTGGATGGATACAATAACTTTGCTTCTACTAATAATCTCACTCAAAATGAGGGTGTGGTTGTGTATTATAAAAAAGATTTAGTTATCTCAGTGGATGAACCTAAAATATCTGACGCCAATTGTCTTGTAATTACTGTTGCGCGAATAAGTCGACGTCATGTATCGGGCACTAGCGCCATCTAGTGTCAGGGACGAGAGCGAGGGAAGCTTTCCAGAAAATACATCACTAATCTTTCAACCGACAGCGCCATCTAGTCTCGGAACGAAGAACTAAGCTTCTAGAAGTCTACACTCTAACTCTCGGCCCCTTGCGCGTGTTTCTGGATGTTTCGGTGCTAATTTGTATTTATAGGCGCTGCAAGATACGATCGGGGAAGTATTGAATTTGGCGAGACAAGCGAAGCTTCGGAACGAAATAAAGTGAATCAGTGTAGTTAATTATTGGTGTTCTAAGTTTTAATTAGTGTAAAGTGAATTGAAGCGTTAATTTTGGTAATTCAATCGGCAGTTTTTATTGTCACGAACCTCAAGCTCGTAACATTACTATAAATAAAGATATGGTAGCTATTGCTGTTTATCAACCTCCCGGATACAAGAATATTAATAATTTTCTTCAATCCCTTAATATTATATTATTTAAATATTTAAATAAGCAAAATGTCATATTATTAGGTGATATTAATATTAATATAGCTAATCAAAGTAGAGATGCAAATCTTCCTATATACTTAGATATGATGGCATTTCACGGAATGTTGCCTGCGTACTTCTTTCCCACGCATAATAAAACATGCTTGGATCATGTAATATTAAAGACAAAGTTAAAAGCTCGTTGTCTCATCCTACAAACAACTCTAAGTGATCATTATAGTGTTGCCTTATATATTGCTTCTTATTCTAAACAAAAACCTGCAAAAGTATTAAAATACGTAAATTTCGAACTTTTAAACACAGAACTAAAAAATAAGGATTTCAATTCTTTGTACGAGATCAAAAATGTTAACTAAGCCGCTGTTTTTTTCCACAACATACTTCAATCGGCTTCAATAAGAGATACAGAAATTATTGCTCATCCCTATTGAAAAAACTTAAAAGAAACTATGAAAAACTTCAACTTCAAAATGCAGGAAATGACAACAAAAAACTTTGGAAAGCTCTTAAAGATATTACTTATACTAATAAACCAAAAGAGATTCCGTTAGAACTAATAGACACAAACAATCCGCAAGCATCGGTGAATGGTGTTAACCAATATTTTGCAAATGTTGGAAGAAATTTAGCTGCAGACCTGTATAAAAATAAGCCTCCAGTCCAACCCCATGTCTTAAATTCATGCTGTCACTCTTTTACTCTTCTATTAACGGATGAGTATGAAGTAAGGAACCTAATAACAGGTCTAAAGAGCAATTGCTCTGTTGGCCTGGATTTAGTTTCCAGTGAGACCCTACAAGCAAACAGGGATATTCTAGCCTCTCCGATGGCGTACATTTGGAACTTATCACTTTCAACTGGAGTATTCCCGAGGATATATAAGAAATCACGAATCCACCCTATTCACAAAAGTGGAGACAGAGGCTGTGTCAATAAGTATAGACCAATTTCTACCTAGGTGGATTGAAAAGTACTCGGCCTAACACAGATCCATTCAATTCTAAAAATCAAATCTACCCACATTATTTAGTTCAGTTCAGACTAGTTCATTGTGTGAAGTTCGAAACGTGTGCGATAATTAGTTGTGATTTTATAAATTTATTAACAAAGTAATCGGACATAATTTCCGCGAATGGAGCAAATCGAGCAGCGTGCCGTCATTAAGTACCTCCATAAGAAGGGGCTATCATCAAAAGCCATCCATGATGACATGGTCAGTACATTAGGCGATTGTGCTCTGTCATATTCATCCGTCAAAAAATGGATAGCAAAATTTAAGCGTGGTAGAGAGAGTGTGAAAGATGAACCCCGCTCTGGAAGGCCTTCGACGTCAACTACTGACGAAAATATTTAAAAAGTACTTGATTTAATAATGGGAGACCGCAGATTAAAAATTAGAGAGATAGCCGAGATTATATGCATCTCTTATGAACGAACTCAAAACATCATTGTCAACGAGTTGGGTTTCCACAAGGTGTCTGCGAGGTGGGTTCCGCGACTGCTTTCAGTTGAACAAAAAAAGGACGCGATTGACTATTTCACGCGACTGTTTGGAGTTATTTGAAGCCGATGCAGATGATTTTTTGAATCGTTTTGTTACTATGGACGAAACATGGGTTCATTACTGTACACCGGAAACAAAACAACAATCAAAACAGTGGAGAAGACCTGGTTCACCACCCCCTAAAAAAGGCTAAGTCGATTTTGTCGGCAAATAAGGTGATGGCTTCAGTATTCT
Source organism: Parnassius apollo (assembly GCA_907164705.1). Lineage (NCBI taxonomy): Eukaryota > Metazoa > Arthropoda > Insecta > Lepidoptera > Papilionidae > Parnassius > Parnassius apollo. The sequence continues at coordinate 781,389 of CAJQZP010000828.1, forward strand.
GGGACTCGAAAGGTGTGATTGTGATTGATTATCTTGAAAGGGGTCAGATTATAAACTCTGATTAGTATTGCACCTTACTACATCGTTTACGAGAGGAAATAAAAGAAAAACGTCGAGGAATGCTCAGAAGAAAAGTCCTGTTTCATCAAGATAATGCCCGTGTTCACACGTCAGTACAGTCAATGGCTGAAAGTCACAACTGTGGCTTTGAACTGTTACCGCATCCGCCGTATTTACCTAATCTGGCACCATCAGACTTCTTTCTGTTCCCTAACCTAAAAAAGCACTTGGGAGGTCAAAGATTTTCGACAAACGACGAGGTTACGACATATTTTGACTCTAAGGAAGAATTATTTTTTTTCAACGGTCTAAATGCTTGGAAGGGGAGGTGGCAAAAGTGTATTGAACTTGATGGTGATTATGTAGAAAAATAAAAATATAACTGATTTAGTATGTGTTTATATTCTTGGTTAGGCCGAGTACTTTTCAATCCACCCTCGTATTCTTCCTACTATCTCAAAAATCTTTTTTTTTTATAGAAGAGTGGGCAAACTAGCATGCGGCTCAGCTGATGTTAAGTGACTACCGCCGCCGATGATCAACCGCAACACCAGGGGAAATGCAGGTGCGTTGCCGGCCCTTTAGAAAGGAGTAAGCTCGTTTCTTGAAGGTCCCCAGGTCGTATCGGTCCGGAAAAATCGCCGGTGGTAAACTATTCCACAGAGAGGTTGTACGCGGAAGAAAACTCCTTTTGAAACGTACAGTGGTGGACCGCCAAGCATCCAGATGGTGTGGATGGTATAGGGACGTTTGCCGCGTAGTGCGTTCACGAAATTTGGCGGCTGGGATTAATCCGAACAATTCCTCAGAGTAGTCCCCATGGTATATGCGAAAGATAATGCAAAGAGATGCAACATGTCTTCGCAGCGCCAGTGAATCGAGCCAATCGGAAAGCACACGGTCGTTGACGATTCGAGCCGCTCTGCGCTGGATGCGGTCAAGTGGAAGAAGCTGGTATTGGGGAGCCCCAGCCCAGAGATGGGAACAGTATCCAGGCACCGCCCAGTTGGGCTGTGTGCGCATGAAAAAACGTCCCCGGAAAACCCCCCCCCTTTGAGAGAACACTCCTCTCCTCCAAAACCAAAAAAACCTCCACCCCCCGAGCGATTCCGATACTGGCTGAGGCAACAAGGGGAGTGCCAAACACAAAGGGGTTCTTTTTAGCGGTTAACGCGCAAAACTTTGTCTTCTGGGGGTTAAACTGGACTAGATTTAGTCACCCCCAATCCAAGACTCAGTTCAGCAAAGACTCGACTTCAGACACAAGTGTGTCCCGGTACTCGGAAACGTTTTCCCGAGAAATATTGGCACGGCCGGTGTACAGAGCATCACCAGTGCTTCCATCTGCATGACAATGAATGTTACGGGTTTGCAACATATCATTGATATGCAGAAGAAACAGCGTTGGCGATAGCACGAAGCCTTGTGGAACACCAGCATTAATAGGCTTGTAATCGGAGCTTGCACCGTCAACAATGACCTTGATGCTCCGATCGGCAAGAAAGCTGGTGATCCAATCGCACAATTTCTCAGGAAGCCCATAGGAAGGGAGCTTCGAAAGAAGCGCTTTGTGCCAAACTCGATCGAAGGCCTTCGCAATGTCCAAACTAACGGCCAATGCCTCCCCCTTGGACTCTACTGCCTCCACCCATGTGTGAGTTAGGTTATTTTAGAACGCATTATAAATAGTAGATTAGTAAAATATTTGGAAAATAAAAATCTTTTATCACATGCACAATTTGGCTATAAAGCAAATGACATAGTTCACAACTTCGACAATAAGAAAAAACAATAGGTATATTTTTAGATTTGGTAAAGGCATTTGACACAGTCTCTGTCCCAATTTTGGTTAAAAATCTTGAATACCTTGGTATCAGAGACCTCCAGTTGAAACTTCTTCAAGATTTTTTAACTGACAGAACACAATGTGTACAAATTGATAACATCATTAGCGAAGAAGTCCCTGTAAATTTTGGGGTTCCTCAGGGGAGTATTCTAGGTCCAACTCTCTTCCTCATTTACATAAATGATCTATGTCAGATGAAAATCCCAAATGCAAAAATAATTACCTTTGCAGACGACATGGTCCTCCTTTTCAGTGGCAGTTCATGGGATGAGGTTTTCTCAAATGCTCAAAAAGTAATGAATATTGTAACGAGTTGGTTATACAAGAACCCTTTAACCCTTAATGTTTCAAAGACGAATTATATCATTTTTCCATTAAAAACACTGATAAGCCTGACCCTACACATCGAATTGTTTCACACTTGTGTGATAATCCCAACGATACATATAATGCTACATACCTGTGCAATGCCCAAAACTTATAAACACAGACTCAACTAAATACCTAGGCGTAATGATTGACAATAAATTAGTTTTCACTATCACATTGACTTTCTAACGGCAAGAATACGCAAATTAATGGTAATATTTAAGGCCTTGAGACATGTAGGTCAGGAAAAAGTAATAAAATCAGTTTACTTCACTCTTTGCCGGTTGCAACTGATGTACTGTATCACTTCTTGGGGTGGTGACTGTAAAACACATATACTGAAAATTGAACGACTCCAAAGAGCACTTTAAAAAATGAGCTCGTTCCTAACATTCGATTATCCAACGTTTGATCTCTATCAAAAATGGAAAGTCCTGCCTGTACGACAGCTTTACATTTTATATACCGTCCTTAAAAAACATTCCCAGTTCAAATATGAACCAGAGATATTTAGGAATCAGCGCCGCAAGGATAAAGTCTGCAATATTACTTTATACTGAACTAGCCTTACACATCGATTTTTCTGTTACCAAAGTAGTAACCTGTATAATAAATTAAATAAGGAACTATCAATATATTCCCTTACAAAAACTAAATGCAAATTTATTGTTGCGGAGTGGTTGAAAAAATTGGATTATAACCGTACAGAAGACTTACTCCATAAATAAAATATGTTCACATAAACGCTCACAGACACACATACACGCACATATTACTGTTGCGCGCCTAAGTTGACGTCATGTTGTGTCAGGGACGAGAGCGGGGGGAACTTTCCAGAAAATGACATCACTAATATTTCAACCGACAGCGCCCTATAGTGTCGAAACGAAGAACTAAGCTTCTAGAAGCCGACACTCGAACTTTCGACGCCTTGCGCGAATTTACTTGAATGTTCTGGATGTTTCGGTGCTAATGTGTATTTATAGGCGCTGCAAGGTGCGATCGGGGAAGTATTGAATTTGGCGAGACAAGCGAAGTTTCGGAGCGGAATAAAGTGAATTAGTGTGATTAATTATTAGTCTTTTAAGTTTTAATTAGTGTAAAGTGAATGAAAGAGTTAATTTTGGTAATTCAATCGGCAGTTTTCATCGTCACAAACCTCAAGCTCGTAACATTACTATATCTATATATAGATACATACCTCATAAGTACATTAATTATCACATATCACATCAGATCAAATTAAGTTTAAAAATTAACACTGACACCATATGCTCAGTTTTAATTTACTCGTATTTTAGTTATTTCGCATTTGTTGTAATGTAAAGCTGAATTTTTTTTGACAAACATCGATTCTTTGAGAGGAAACTAAAGAAATCATTAACAATTATGATGTATAGGTGCGTATCCGTATGTATTATGTTTGTAAATACTATAATTACTTAAAAAACTGAATGAAACTTAGCTGTTAAACAAAAGACAGTGACAACTCTGCAGCAGTAGGCATTTAAGCCTCGCGCAGCGCGGGAAGGATCCTACTATTCTATTTTTACTATGGTAATACAATTTGAAACACAAAGCGCGCACACAAAGTAATAATTGCGCTCTTACTCTTTTACTGCCTCGCTTGATTTGTTCATGTACAGCCAGATCATCAGATCAAATTCGAGTTAGAGAGATCCAGTTCAAATTAAGCGTAACTCGAGTTGACCCATCGCTACTTACTAGTAGTCTTTGTAGCAAAGAGTATAGTAAATACTCTGCAGTAGTGTACTGTGTAGCTGTAGTACTGTCAAATACTTTATAAAACCTTGCGGCTATGGAGTGTAGAAGTAAGGAGTACCAACTCCCATAGTAGAGTAGCTGAAAAAGTGTCCATCTCTAAGCAGTAAATAACAGTTCAAAATCTTTCCACAACAGCGCTAGAATGGCTACAGGGATGAAATGAACTTAGCAGTTGTCGACGGTTTGAAGTGTGCTGCTAAACTGCTCAGTAACTCTAAAATCTAAAATAATTTTATTTAGTAAATATAACCTCGAAAAAGTCGTCTATCCCACTTATATTTTTCGACACGTTCTTTAAGATTTAACCTGTAGCTATAGTGACACCACCCTTATTTAACGGTTTTCTATGGACACTTTAATACACAGTCTGTACTCCTTACCTCTACACTCCATACTTATTACGTGCAGCTCTCGACAGTTTCCACATATTGGGTATGTTCCGAAATACAACGCAGTGTACTGTCCAATGCAAATGACGTCATGAATCGACGCTATACTGGTGATTCGTTCCAAAACATTGGACAGTATATGACGTCATACTTTTGCGCCATTTGGAAAAGTGTTGGCGATTATTTTGTCATTTTGTGCTCCAAAAATCATTATATCCTCCTAATGAATATACCATCAATTATTCTATAATTTTTTGTATTTGAATAAATAGAAACAAATTCTGGCATGCTTCATTCGGCAAACACACAATTAAAAATTGTTTTATTATGGCCGGATATTCGACACAATATGGCGGCGGAACGCTAGTACAATAAAGTGTCAAATGATACATCATTTGCATTGGACAGTACACTGCGTTGTATTTCGGAACATACCCATTGGAAAGGCAACTGTCAAAATAGCTTCATCTAGTGGCATGAGTGATGAAAAAAATATGAACTATGCAAATACCCATTGTTTGTACGTAGTTTTTAACAGAATTTGAAAATTTTGTACAATTTTACACTGTACTAAAAACAAAACGTAGATAATAGTTTCTGGAGATTTCTTTGGGGTTTTAAAATAAAACTAAATACATTAGGAAAGTTTGTGGCGGGAACTTGGCCGTCGACGGATTGTCGCTCCTGTTTTGTCGCTTGAATAATTGTTTGAAGTGGATTTTAATTTGTAAAAGTGATGCGATTTTGTGAATTAAGTGTCTGCGCGTGTGAACTGTTAGATAAAACGACGAAACAAGTGCTTTGATGTTGATATAAATGTCAGGTTAATTTGATCGCTTGGGCGCCTAATTGAACCGAACTTGAGTGGCTGTCGTCATTAAGTGTACGCTGGGTTGAGCTGTCGTCGAATTCTCCCAAAAACTTCGCAATGTGACGCATCAGCATATTGTGAAGAAAAAATATATAAAAAAGATTATGAAAGAAATGATAGGCTCAGAAGGGCTAGAACCCAAAGCCGTAAAGCCAGTTAATAAAAAAATAAAAAAAAACATCTATGGTGTAGTTCCCAGTTCCCACTTATTTATAAATTTGTGAAAATGTGAAACGTGAAAAACTAAGATTCTTGTTATTACTTTTTGTTTCGGTGTACGTGTATTTAAAACAAGGATTGAACTATTTTCTAACGAAAGATTAAAAAGTACTAACATAATATTGTACTTTGTAACATTTTGTACTTGTTTCAATATTTAAAATAGAGTAGTTATTTTCGTATACATGGAACCCACGACGTTACCGTTAAAGAAAGTTAAAAGCCCATCGATTGATGATATTAACACTAAATCGTCGGTCACGTAAGTGTTACTTGTTTATTTTATATGTGAAAAGTAAATTTTTTATAGCATGTGATACCTAAGTATAATAAGTCTGTGCTTGCAGATGTTCAAATGTCCCCGACGGATTATTTGATGAAACGACAGCCAAAAAACACTTCAGCAAATTTGGACGCCCCCAAAAGATAAGACTTTTTCCAAAGAGTCAAAAGTGCATCGTTGAGTATGATGAACCTACCAGTGCAGAGAGGGCTGTTTTAAATGCTGGAGCTTTTGATGGGTTTATGTTTGATGTTACTCGCACAAAGACACGAATGTATGTTTGTTCACTACATATTGTCATCATTATCATTACAGCCCATCACCAATCCACTGCTAAATATAGGCATCCCCAAGGATTACCTGAATGGTCCAGTTGACAAGGGTAACCCCTTAAAAATCTGGTATATCACAGTTGATTGAATAAAATTATTGCTGAATCTTTAGAATTCAAACTATTGATAGTGTCTAAATCAAGGTATTCAGACTGAATTTCGCAATCAGACAATCTCAAGCTCAAACTTAAACTTTGAAATGTCAAAATTTATTTATGTTGTACAAATTTTGATATTATTTTAAGTATAATAAGTAAACAGTCCATGAGGTGCTTTATGCCTCAGAAGTGTGTGACTAACAAGCCTTTGAGTTAGCAGTAACCTTGAAGACTAGACTTGCAACAAATACTATGGGTATGTTCCAAAATACAACCCAGTGTACTGCCCAATGCAAATGACGTCATGAATCGATGATATACTGGTGATTTGTTCCAAAACATAGGACAGTATATTACGTCATACATTTGCGACATATTGAAAAAGTGTTGGCGATTATTTTGTCATTTTATGCTCCAAAAATCATATCCTCCTAATGGAGATACCAGCAATAATTATTCTACAATTGTTTGTATTTGAATAAATAAAAACAAATTCTGGCATGCTTCATTCAGCGATACACACAATAAAAAATTGTTCTATTATGGCCAGATATCCAAAACAATATGGCGGCGGTATGCCAGTACAATATAGTGTCAATTGATGATGTCATTTGTATTCGGCAGTGTACTGAAAATGTTTTGGAACATACCCTATATTCAGCCACATGCTGAATTCTGAATATTCTGAGGTCTTCCTGGCCAAATAGATAAATATTAGCCAAAAGTCAATAGGGCCATAAAGGAATTAGTGTTTATTCTTCAGAGTATCTATTCTCTAAAGATGGGATTGTCTATGAGAAGAGAAATTGTAAAGTATTGCCTGAAAATGAAGAAAAATTAGTCTTTCTATACTATTATCTTCCATTTTAATGATAGTTCAATTGCATAGGCATTTATCTGATGGTTCTTTTTTAATTTTTGTAATATGGAGGTTGATTATGTACCTATGACTACTTAAATGATTACAAGAAAAAAAAACTATAAAGTAAATATTTTCAATTTACCAAATATCTAAGTATCTATCTAATTATAGTAGCCAAATAGGCCACAATAGGGTGAATATTTGTTGCAAGTCTATTGAAGCCCAAAGAAATGCTATCATTTCATCGATGAAGCATGTTAGGATTCATTTAGACAGATTGGAATTGTTCATTTATATTCTGTGCATAGTATATAACAAATAACTTTCCATTTTTTATGTGGATTATAAAACTTCTAAAGAAACCAATGTAGGTAGGTACATACATAGTTTTTCAATGAGTTTGTTGAACGAAAAAATTAATATTAAAAACTTAACAAAATACTATTCTTCTATAAAAGTAAACTTAAGTTACAGCTTATGTATGTTCCACAGCATTCCTATTCTTTTCTGAAAGAGCTATGAAGCGCAATATATCTGCTGCACTGCTCCAATGCATGGTGGTAGACTTTGTAGGTCCTCAAAATATTTTATTTCTTATTATGCAGGGATCATTATCAAATTTGTCGCACTATAGAGTGCTGTCACAGCCCTCTGGTAGTCCGAAACTTCTTAAAAATAGTACCTTGTATTCCCACATATTATATGAAATATAAGATAATAAAAAATAAAAATACCATGTGATGCACAATGAATACCTATACAGTAAACAAAAACAACAATCTATATCTTTATCAATTTGTATATTGGGCTTGCCCTAGTTTGAAGCCCTAGCTTTGCCGCTGCATAATATATTTTCTAAATGATGTAAATTATGTCACATTCAATGATATGAACATAATTAACATACATACATAAATACTCACGCCTGTCACCCAGAGGGGTAGGCAGAGACTACAGACTTCCATTTGGCACAATTCTGACACACCTCTCACGCCTCCTTCACATCTATACACCTACGCATACATGCTCCTCGATTAAGGGTACTCGTCGCTCGTCGTTTTCAATAAATCGCCAATTTGGTCGATAAATTTTCGCCTGGGACGTCCCTTTCTGACTCTGCCATTCACTTCTGCAACATAAATTTTCTTTGTCACTCTTTGCTCATTCATTCTTTCCACATGACCAAACCACCGAAGCATTCCTTTCTTAATCCTGGTCACAACATCAACTTGCAAACCACACTCTTCTCTTATTGCACAATTTCTTACCCTGTCATTCAGATTCAGCCCTAACATACTCCAACGACTGCATTTCTACTGCGTTCATTCTACTCTCGTGCTTCTTCTGCCACACCCAACTTTCACTACCATACAAGTAGGGACCTACACAGCATTGTGAATTGCCATACATGCCTTTTTCGACACATTTTGACTCTTCACAATAGAGTGTAGGACCCCATTTATTCTATTTCCTGCACTGAACATAATTAAACCATTAAAAGTATTTATGTTTTGACCTTTAAACAAGAAGTAAAAGATATATATACGAAAAGTAGAAGATACTAATGTCTACTAAGTAATCTTGGGCCAGTTTCTATAATGTTTTATAAAGAACTGTACACAGCCAAAGGGGAAAATCGGGAGAAAAATAATATATGAATGGATAAATAAACACGCAATTCCGAGTATCCACTCTAGGTTGGATTTCTTAGGGTAGATAAAAAGAATATCCCATTATAAACTGTATGATACCAGAGTAGTATGGCTAGTTTTTTGTAATGAACCTTTTAATAGAATAAGGGTGACAATCGAGCACACAGCGCACTTGATAGTAAGTTAAATTTCTCAGAGGTGACAAACAAAGGTTTTACACAGCCCTAAACTGCTTGTCAATACATGGTTTTAACACAAGAATCTGTCTATATCATGAGTTAGTTCTTCAAATGGTTTGTCTGGCCTATTGACATTGTCAAAATAACAAATAAAAAAGTGTTCCATGTTATTATTCCAAAAAATAATTTGTTTAATATTTTTACGCAGAAGGCGAAAAAGTAAGAAAGATGATGATCCAGATTGGGTGCCTGACTCTGATGTTGAAGAAGAACTTTCTGCTATGAGAGGAGCTCCAACATATAGGATATCTCGGCAAAAAGGTTACATTTTAATACCATTACCATTACAGCCTATTAAAGGCCCCTGCTGAATTCACCTCTCCTATAGATTGCCTTATTAAGGGGAATATTTGCAATAGTTGCCATGCTAGGCAAGCGGGTTGCCAACTGCATTTTTTATTTTTTAACTAGAAAAAATATACTGTATAATGATGTTCTAACAATAGAATTGTGGTTAACTTCAAAGATGGGTTTTATCATAAATTTCATCTTCTTTAGTAGCTGAACAAATATTCTCCTCATAAACTTCACCTTACCTTTGAATTTGAATTATTGTGCAGCTCTGCACATGCCAAAATAGTAGGTGGAATGTTTGTAATTTTTAGCCTCAGTGCATTCTGGACACAGTACAATCTTTTCTTACTTCGTTATTCGTTTTTCAAAATCAGTCATTCATAAGTCTGACATATACAGATTCTGTGCTACAACAGATCCCATCCGAAAAATTCATGCCATCAAAAACATACTCGTAACTTGTAAAAAAAAAACAAGTCTCGCAACCCAGTTCTACTACCTTAAAAAGTTGTGAGATCCATATAATCTCAAATCGGTTAATATATTTAGTCCCTACTTTAGGGTCTTTCTATTTTAATTTATTACGTAATTAGCTAATCTGACATCTTAGAGTAACCATATCAATATTAAAAATCTATTATGGTTAAATATATAGATTAACTTGGCACCAGACAATCTAATTTAATATCATATGTATTAATTGTGAGATATATTGTGTTTTCATGCGATGGCCAAGTCAATTTATAAATTCCCAGATGACGACAATTTATAAATTGACATGCCCCCAGATGATTCTTCTGATTCAAATGCACGCACAAAACAGCAAAGTCATAGTAATATTTATATACTAATATTATTACATTATTACTAAACTATGTAAATATAAGTAAAAGGTGTATTATGATTTATCTATTTCTTGTATGTTTTTTAAATTTCATGTTCCCATATATAAAAACAAACAGATTTCATTTTTATATTCTAGTTAATCAAATTAATGATAGTATTTAAATTTCTAGCAATGGATATAGACCCTGTTGTAGTAAGGCCCAAAGTTGCAGCACGATCAACAAAATTATCACCATTAAGAAAGAGTTTAGCCCAGACTACTAGAGCAAAACAGACTGTGTAAGTAAATCAAATTTTTTAAGTTCTATATCTTGTTCAATCTCCTAATTTAATTATATAAGACTAAATATTTTATATGAGCAGTAATTTTTTCAGGACATATCTTGAGATTATAGGTACTTCATAACAGAAATACTTAGGTACCAATTTGTGTCTAAAATTTTAATATGAGAATGACTAACAAGCTAAGTCAGTTGTAAGTGGCTAGCGCTGCCCATAGACACCTGAATGCAAAGCCAATCCTGAAGTCTGAGATGATAACTCTTTACAGCCTGTAATAATACCACCACCACTTATCCATGAAATTATGCATTGCACCAGGCAGAAAAGAACCTTTTCTATCCTATAGTACCTAAGTGGTTTAATTTTTAATGAATTTATAACCATAGACTAATAAATGATTTCTAGTTAAATACTGACTATTTATATTATTTGTCTTCACTGGACCATTAATTTTTGCAACTTCTAATTTTTTCAGAAGTCAGCCTTTACCTGCTGAACCTCCAGCACTAGTCACTATGTCAACAACCAGTCTAAGTACGTCAGAAGCAGCTGCTGAACTGCACCAACTTCGCTCCCGGATATCTTTGACTCCAGACGAGCAATGGCGGACATTAGATGCCAGAGACAGGTTTAAAAACCTTTGTCGTTATTTATAGAATTGTTGGTGCATATGTTAGACATTGTGTAAAACCATAGAATATTATAATACATACATAACAGAACGAGGGAGTAGGCGGAGCCCGTGTAGCCACTAAAATGTCACTAACACGTCAATTCACACATATAAACGTTAACACGAGATGTGTTTTAACATTATAATTGTTTCCAAATTTCCCATGCAAATTATTTAGAAAATGCCAAATTGCACGCTATTTACAAATAAATATGTAGTAAAATCTGTTTGTCAAAACAGTGAATCGGGTTTGTAGTAGTGATAATACGACGTTATTGCTTGTATATGTGCTCCCGAGGACGCCTATCGTCGTATAAAATAACGTTGACAGCCATTCTATTGTGTATTATACACTCGGCGTCAAAAAAATCGCACATCCGAAAAAATTAATTTAAATACTATTTTAACACAACAGGCCAATGGCAATGTTGTGGTTTGAGGGTATCATTCGAAAGGTAATTTCATTAGCTTTCAGGAATTTTAATTGAATTTTACTTTTATAACGAGACGAAAGAGAAATTAAAGAAAAAGACAGGGTATGTACAAATTTGCAAATTAATAATTTAAAAAAAAACTTAATAAATACAAAAAAAGTTCTTAAAACCTAGTGTTACCCCCCTTGCCTTGATAACGGCTTCCATGCGATCTTTCATGGACCTTACAAGGGTCGCAACAGCCTCTTGGGGAATTTGTTCCCACTCTTCAAGTACCGCATCTTGGAGCTCTTGAAGAGTGGTTGGAGTTGGATCTCGAGTTCGCACGCGCCGTTTTAGGTCATCCCAGAGATGTTCTATTGGGTTAAGGTCTGGACTTCGTGCTGGCCAATGCATAACAGGGATATTGACCTCCTGTAAATAATCCCGTACAATAGCCGCGGTGTGGCAATGAGCATTAACATGCATTAACATGAATCCATCACCGACATAACCAGCATACGGGACCACATGTTCCTCCAGGATTTCAGTAATGTACCGATCAGCATTTAATGACCCTTGCCCACGGCCACCCCGAGTCCGGGAAACGCACACAAGTTCCGTCGTCCCGTCGACGGAAATGCTGCCCCAAAACATACACGAGCCACCCCCGTTTTCGACGGATTCTTCGAAGCAGGGTTGTGTGAATCTCTCCCCCTGTCTTCTGTATACCCTTCTACGTCTGTCATTGCAGAAGAGACAGACCCTCGTCTCATCAGAGAAGAGTACGGTCCGCCACTGTTCTAGAGTCCACTCGCAATGATTGCGAGCAAACTCTAGGCGATCTCTGCGATGCAGTGCAGTAAGTTTTGGACCTTTAGCAGGTCTATGGGCTGTTAAACTCTTTTCGTGTAACCTTTTTCTTATCGTAGAAACATTCACAGATGTTCTCCGAGTTGATCGAAGCTGTTGTTGCAACTCAACAGCATTTGTAAAATGGTTTCGTAAAGATGTCGTAACGATGAAACGGTCATCTCTTTCTGATGTGCACCGTTTTCTTCCAGATCCCGGTTTTCTAACATAACCACCAGTCTGCTGAAAATGTTGGAACACCAGTCGAACTGAAAAACAGGACAAGTTCAACTGTCGAGCAACGTCACACTGCCGCATCCCCGACTGCAATAGTGCAAACATACCAATATTTATATAAATATAATTCGTTTCTAGCCACTACAGCCATTTTTCGCGCAAACTCAGAGAGGTGCGATTTTTGTGACGCTGAGTGTAGTATTCTATGGTCAGTAATATACTGGGTCTTTCATCATTTAGGCTAAATATATTGCTTGGCAGTAGAAATAGGCAAGAAACTGGAAAGTACCAAATGGTGAACTCCTATGCAGAAAAATTATCTATCCTATATATACTAGTCCTATATTATAGTATAAAGTGGGTGAAAGTAATATATATTCTTATCACCTACTGTACACAGGATAGATATTGTTGCTTGCAGATATAAACCAATAAAAATCAGCATGCTAACATTTTTATATCTCTTTGGCCTTACAATACATTCTCTGATTTATGTTCATTGCATACTTATTGACCATAGCTGTAGCCAACATTCCTTACTGACCATACTGCTAGATGAAGTGATCTTCTTTTTCCGGTTGACTTGGAGATGCTAAGTTTTTGAGTATCCGTCATCCATATTATATATCAAAATTAGTTACGACGAACGAATCTATATACATCTCACTGCTGGGCACAGGCCTCTCATTTCTGCGAGGGTTTTAGGGCAAGGAAATGTCCGCCGCGCTACCTCAATGCGTGTTGGCAAACTTCACATGTCTTCGAAGTATTTTTTCTTATTTCTCAGACATGTAGGTTTCCCCCAAGATGTTTTCCTTCACTGTCGAGCATGTAGTAAATCAGCACTTAGAACTGCAATTAACAATTTCATTGGTGCCGGCGGGCATCGAACACGGGTTGCTTACATACTGTGAAATTTACAGTGAGTGCTAATCATCTGAGCTACCATGGGTCAAAAAATATCAAAATTGTGAAATTCAATTACTCGGTTATTTGGTTTGTGTCATGTTATAAAATGAATTTCGTTTTGCTTTTTTTCAGAATTTTACGTGCGTGGGGTGGTGCAGGATCTAGGGTTAAGGAGGGCGGAGCAACTATAGGTACTTGCCCAGACATGTGTCCTGAAAAAGAATTATTGCATCGTCAGGCTGAACATCAGGTAAATTATGGAAAACTTGTCATCATCATTACAGCCCTTAACAAGACCACTGCTGAACATAAGCCTCCCACAAGTAATACTTTAAAGCACGGTCCTGAGCCACCTGCATCCATTGACTTCCTGCATGTTTTACCAGGTCGTCACTTCATCTAGTGGAGGGTGCCCTAAGGCTGCCACTCAAGAAACTTTTTCCCCATCGGTTTTCGGTTCTTCGAGCTATATGGCCGGCCCATTGCCACTTTAGCTTACTAATCCGTTGGGCTATGTCGGTTTTGTTCTACTGCGAGTTTCCTCATTTCTAAGGTTATCACCCAGAGAAACCCCGAGCATAGCCCATAGCCGAGCATCTCCATAGCTCGCGGAGCCACCTTGAGCTTCCTTGAGCCCACGTCTCAGACCCATAAGTCATCATTGGCAACATGCATTGGTTGTACGATCTTGTTTTGAGGTACCTAATGAGAAGATGTGTTGTAATCTGGACGCTGTCCAGCCGAGTTGAATCTGTCAATTAAACTCTCGGTCTAAGTTGGACTATTTGTTCCGGGCAAACATACAGCTTTGAGCGTATTGCTCACAACAACTACTGGCATAGTTTCGGGGATATATCGTCACCCTGTCTCACACCTCTATAGAATAACCGATTTAAAATAAAATCTTAATAATTTATATTGATTAAAGTTAATAAGCTAATATTATATATTTACTATGTATATGTTCATTTATTTATTATAAATATTTTGAATGAGTATTTATAATAAACAAATGAAAAAATGAATTACTGCACAAGTTCAATAAAATGTTTGGATCATTTTATTATAATACGTATGTAACACAATGGCTTCACTACTTGAACCAATTTTGAAGATTATTTTTTATTTAATAGGTTATTTTTCATGAGTGGTCTCATAAATTTGGAGAGTATATGTATGTAACTATTTGGTAGACCTTCTAGTTGTTACCTTGAGCTTGTGATATTCCATAGTGCACTCAAAAGGGTCAAAACTAAACTATTAATAAACAATAAAAGCCGATTTCAAATAACTAAAAGGACTAAAGTTATTTCGACATAAATATCTTCTTATTGTTACCATTACATCCTATTAAAGTCCATTGCTGAACATACGAGGGGTGATCCAAAAGTAATGATAATCGGTTATTTCAGGTCCGAATAAAAATCAAAAAAAAATTTTTTTGCTTGCTTATATACTCACTACGTCAGCCTAAAAAAATCATATAGATAGATCACAATTTCCTGGAGATACATTCATTTGAATACGAACTGTCAAAGAGATAACATCAACATGGAGAAAAACGAAATTAGAGCTGTCATCAAGTACCTCAATTTAAAAAAAATGTCTTCAAAAGACATACACAGTGACTTAGTGGAAACATCGGGGGACTCTGCTTCTTCATATTCTACAGTTGCACGCTGGGCCAAGGAGTTTAAACTGGGCAGAACATCCACTGAAGATGAACATCGCGAAGGACGCCCATCCACGTCCCTCACTGAAGACAACGTGAAAAAAGTCGAAGATATTGTGTTTGCAGATCGAAGAGTGACCATCAGTCATGTGGCTGAGGTCACAGGGATCTCATATGGCAGCGTTCAAAGAATCCTTGCGAACGAGTTGCATATGAAAAACGTCTCTGCGCATTGGGTACCCAGAATGTTAACCGACGAGCAAAAGAAAAATCGAGTTGACATTTCGAGGGTCAATCTCGAAAAGTTCCAAGCAGATCAAGAAAATTTTTTGTTCCGTTTTGTGCTTACTACGCAGACCAAATAAGAAGATTATGGGAGGCCATTAAGGAAAAAAGACGCGGCAAACTGCGAGCTGGAGTGCTGTTTCACCAAGACAATGCACCGGCTCACAAAGCCGCAGTTTCGATGGCTGCCATTCAAGAAACGGGATTCGAACTGCTTGAACACCCACACTATTCGCCAGATCTAGCTTCTAGTGACTTCTACCTCTTTCCTAGGCTCAAGGAACGCCTCCGAGGCAAGAAATTCGAAGACGATAGCGAAGTAATGGCCGCTGTTGAAGCCTTTTCGGAGGGTCAAGACAAAGAATTTTTTTCAAAGGGAATCCTGGATTTAGAAAAAGATGGACTAAATGTATTGATTTGTTAGGAGACTATGTAGAAAAATAAATTATTATTTTAACTTTAATTACCGTGTTTTATTTTCATTATCATTATTTTTGGATTTCCCCTCGTAGGCCTCCCCCTCAGAAACAGAAACAACACCCATGGGATGATATGGCGTAGTTGATATTCTTAGACCACCACTTCACAGTATACACTAGAGATAGGCCGAATATGGATTTCACCGAATACGAATATTCGGTCGAATGTTCGGTAAAACTTTTGCCGAACCGAATATTCGGCCGAACTTTATTCGGCAGAATCAACTTGGTACATAACCAATTTATGTCAAAACTTGTTACCGTAAAGTGCGCGGGATTAGCGCCGGACCCTGCCTCTCGCTCCCCCGCCCCACCCGACATGTTATTGCATTATTTAATACTGAGCAAATTATCGGTACATGCTTACGTTTTGACCATTTTTGTGAGAAAAAAAAGTAATTCCTAGTGTTATTCTTAATGAAGATGGATAATTATATGATAAAAATGAGTGGCAGGAGATATAATACCATGTGGACTGATAAATTGAAATGTAATTTGTATAATGTAATGCAATATTTATTTGTTTTATTACAAAAAAATATATCAAGCTTTCTATTTGCTATTATTGGAAATAAATCTAAGTGCCTCTAAAACATTATGTTATACAAGTAGATTTAACCCATAAACAAAATATACTTGCAACAGTAAAATTATGAAAGACATGGCATTACTCAATTCGTACATTTAAATACAATGGACACTTTGAGTACCACCATACTCAGAATACAGTACAGTACAGAAGAAATAAAGGTCCAACCTAAGGAAGTATTTACTAGGGATGGGCCGAATACGAATATTCGGTAAAGCTGCCGAATATGCCGAATACCGAATATAAAATGAATATTCGGCCCATCCCTAGTAAATACCTCCTTAGGTTGGACCTTTATTTCTTCTGTACACTGCCTTAGCACTAATTTCAAGCTTTTTTTTAAATTGTTTGAAGCAAACTTTTTCTTTATATTTAAAATTCAATTCGACAGGTAACATATAATGTAAAATAAATCTATTGATTTTGAGTATTTTGATTATTACTGTTACTCGGCAGGTAATGACATTGGAGACAGTGCCGGATTCAGATGGTCTAATGGAGCCGTGGCGCGCCGTTAAGCAGTATAGTCGTAGCTCAGCAGACCAGGAGATGCCCATGTGTTATGAACTGCGACCAGCTCATGTACTTATGAGGACTTGCGCTTACCTGCTTAATGAAATTGCTGATACTTCTCGTCAGGTAATATAAATTTTAAATTATTTAACGTTTTAACAGATATACAATTTCCTATTATTTTCGATATTAAAATATCTTTTGTCAGTAATATTATTCTATTATTCATTACTTCGAAGTTTTAATTACATCCAATGAATAACTAAAATATATTACTCAAATATACCACTATTATTTGTCTGTTCAGAATGAAGTAATATTAAAAAAGTGCAGTGTATGTATGACAAATCTAGACAAATCTTCCTTATAAAACAATATGTGGCGAAGACCTTATGTTTAGCAGTAAACTTTCATGTGCTGTAATAAATGAATAAATAAATGAGATAAAAACATTGTGAATGCAGAAAATTGAATGTCCTTAAATGACTACACAAAATATTACAATTTGAACAAGAAAAGTAAATTCATCAATATTACCATTGATGGATTTACTTTCACTTCTTTAAAAATTGTGCTTAATTATTAATTTAAACTGGTTCAAACTTAGCAATTGATTGAATATCAATTCTTTCATATTGCAAAAATAACGTAAAAATATTTCTAAAATAAATTATTTTATTTGTACAGGTATCACTGGCGGATTGGTTTCATTTCATGTGGGACCGATTTCGTAGTATTCGCAAAGATATAACACAACAAGCTTTGTGCTGTGCAGGTATAATAAGTTTACTGTCAATATTTTATTGTCACTTACCAAGACACAATATTTATTTTTCGTTTGAATTATTTAAAAAGTAAATCTTGTGTTTTAAAAAATAGGAATACATTTTAATAGTATATTTTTTTCTTTATTTGTTTTGTCTCATTTAGATTCAATTTGGCTGGTAGAAACATGTGCACGTTTCCACGCTCACTGTGCAGCCCGCCTCGCTGACTTGGAACATACTCAGTTTGATCAGAAACTCAACACCGACAATCTTACTAAGTGTCTTCAAACTCTTAAGCATATGTATGCTGATGTAGAACCGGCGTTGAAACCAAACGAAGCAGAGTTCAGAGGATATATCGCTTTGCTCAATTTAGGAGATGCGAATTTTTGGTGGGAGGTCAGTAGTTCATCAATAACTAGTAAAAGATTACCACGATGTAGTAGTATTTGTACAGATTGATTTATTTTCAAAATTAAACGGTAGTCGTAAAATATCATGAAGTATATTACTGTATCAATATTATATTTATAAAATTTTAACGCCCAAGTGTAAAAATCCTCTAACACATAAAATGCCTCTAATAGTAGCATCGGCACTATTGGTGCTAGTGTTAGAGGCACACAACTGTGCCTTTAATACTAGCACCGGCGTTGTGCGCTCGGAATAGTTAATTTTTAGAAAATAAACACGTGTAAAGTATAAGTGATTATTGCATGAATTTGATATAATAATGTCCTCCAGACCGAATTTCGGCCACGGCGGCCTGCCTCACCGCGAGGCTAGCCATCGGCGCAGGACAGGATTATAGTGCCCAAGTGTATGCGCAAGCACAGGTGCACTCTCTATTCCCTCACTCTCATAGTCAGAGAGGACGGTAAACCGACACGACCGGAGAGAGATCAGGCGCAGGACCAACGGCTTTACGTGCTTTCTAAGGCACGGGGTTGAGACACCGCCAACTTCCTGACTCCGGGGCAACTACTGAGAATTTCTTGACAGAAAAACGGAATAATTAGTTTTTTGGCCCGACCCGGGTTCGAACCCAGGACCACATGATCAGCAGTCGTACTACTACAACCACTAGACCAACGAGGCAGTCAATTTGATATATCCTTTGTACAAATAGTTTATGTAAGTTTTTTACTAAGGCAAGTTTTCATTTCAGATCAAACAACTGCCTCAAGATATTCAGAAATCGGAATCGATAATGTTTGCTATAAAAGTGTTTACTGCATTGGATAACAACAACTACGTAAGATTTTTTCGCCTAGTTCAAGAAAAGGCAACTTATCTTCAAGCATGTATACTTTTGAGGTATTTTAATGATGTTAGGGCTCGAGCATTAGCAAGATTTGTTAAAGCGTATGCACCTAGAGGTGGGTCGAAATTTCCAGCACAAGATATGATTAATGCACTCGCTTTTGAATCTACTGAGCGTATGAAATCTTTTATAAATCATTACGGCTTACGATTTGCAAAGACAGATTCTGAATTATCAGTAATACTAGATAGAAATCAATTTATAGAAGACAGTGATCCATATCCATTGGCTCGGGCTATCAATCTTATAGAATCTAAAAGGCAAACAACAGTTGGTGAAGTCATCGCAGGAGGTCCAATTCCAAAGCATGATTATAGTGGTCATATGCTATATTCTAGTTTTAATAAAGATGGCAAGTTAAAAGAAACTGCGTTGATAGCAGAAGATCTTGGATATAACACTAAAAATGATAGCAATAAAGATATAGAAGCATTGAAAACAGAAATTCAAAGATTAAGTAGTGGTGGCAGATTTGCCGAGAATATAAGTAATGTGAAAGATGTTAAGAAAAATGTATTTTCTGAATTCGTACCCAAAAGCCTTAGTAGAAGTATAGTGACACCTAGTAGTGGTGAAATTGAAAATAAGTCATTTTTATTTCAACCTGCAATTCCAGTGGCGCCGTCTGAAATAATAAAAACTTCACCAGTTAATGAAACCAAAAATATTTTTAGATTTTCTAAACCTCAGCAGGACACTACAGACAATAGTTTGGTGAAGAAGAGCCATGAACATAATCCCTTCTTATCGTCTATAAAATCAGTAGAGGCAGTATCCATAGTTAAAGAGGCAAAAAATTCTTTGTTCAAACAACCTGCGACAAACTCCTTGTTTATGTCATCTGAAAATAAAAACGGAGATATATTCAAAAGTAGAGGTTCAACAACGAATTTATTTACAAGTAACAAAGCTAGTATCTTTAACGAAAAGGATAACAAAAAAACAGAAGACCACAACACAGCGTTAAGTGGTGCTAATAATTACTCCAAAATATTTGGTAGTGCTGCACAACCTGATCGTACTACAAATTCTGGTTCTGGTAACCTTTTTACACAAGTGCCAATATCGCAACAAAATGTATTTCAAAAAGCTACAAATATATTTAAAGAATTTACGAAATCGAATATTTCCAATAGCAGTATTTTTGCAAAATCTGATACACAAAACGCTCAAAATGCAAATGAAGATCTTAAAGTATCACCTGGCACTTTATTTAAGAGTGCTTGTCAACCAGAAAAAGTATTTTCATTCTTTCCAAGTAAGAACAAACCATCAACAATTGCAGATAACATATTTAATTCAGTAAAGGCATCAAAAGATGTTTATGAATTTCAAGATGAAGACAATTCAGTTAAACTTTTAAGAGAAGAAAAAGCTAAAGAAATTGAAAGAAAGATGGAAGAAGAAAAGAAAAGCGAAGAAGCTAAGAGGTTACAGCAACTAGAGGAAGCTAAAAGAAAAGAAGAAGAACGGAAGAAACTAGAAAAGCAAAAACAAGAGGAGATTCGTAAAAAAGAAGAGGAAAGGAAACGAGAAGAACTTAGAAAGCAAAAGCTTGAAGAAGAAAGAAAAGCAGAGTTAAAAAGAAAAGCTGAAGAGGATGAAAGAATGTTTAAAGAGAAAGTTGAAAAGGACTCAAATGAATTACTGACAGATCTTATAGAAGAAATTAATACGCAAACAGTTCAGAATTTTATAAACGATGAATTAGAAAGTCTTAAGAAACTAGTTTTATATTCTCAAGATGTAACAGAGGAATTATTGAACGAGATTTGTAAAGAAATTTCTATGTCCGAAGTGAAAGCAGAATTATTTTGGACGCAAAAGTTAATGAAAAAATGGTTTAGCATATGGAGAAAACAGTATTTAAGGAACAGAAAAAGAAGAAATCTTTTAGAAGATACACCCGTTTGGTTAACGGATTACACGCCCGTAGAAGAAGCTAATAGTTTAAGGAGAGTTGTAGAAGTTGCAGCTTTAAGGAATATGAATGCAATACACCGGGGATATAAATTTACTGGTGAATTAAATCATATGCCACCACCTGAACCAATTAATATTATGGAAATAATTAGGTCTCCACTTTTAAAACGGATGAAACAAATCCAGTATCCATATGACAAATGTTTTTTCTGGAAGGTGGCTATGGTTTCTCCCGGATCTTCGAGGTGGCTTTATAAGAGGATAAATATTAAAAATTGGCTACTGGAAACATTTAGCGATAAAAATAAATCAGACAAAAAGGATGGTTTGATATATGTCGGAAAACAGTCATGGAATCATTTAATGGATTTTGCTATATCTGTTAGTCTTATTGATAAAGAATCTATGTTAAGTTATAATGAGGCTGTGGAAGGGGCACACGGTTTTTTGTTTTACCAGGATGAAAATTATTTAAGCATACTTGAAACAATAGAAGAGATAATGAAATGCAAATACCCATATCAAATCGTTCCTGTTGCTTTTATCATTCCAAAATTAGAAGACATATCTATTCAAAGACTTGAGCAGAATTTGCAAAAGTTAATTAATGATAATGTCATATTATGTTACAAAATATTTGTAGTAGAAAAACATAAACTGAATCAATCTTTACATTCAAATATGAAAAGTGCATTAAAATGGCTGGCTAAGAAATGTCCTAAAAACCCTCCAATTGAAATTGATTATTTAAAATCAATATGTCAGAGGTATTTAGCTAATGAGATTTGGTATAAGCTGAAATCAGAAACCGATAGTAGAATAGTAACCCTTCGTACAGATTTAAAAAAACTCATTACCTGTTACAATGCAGCTGTGGATAAATTAACTGATGTTATAACAAACGAAGACTTATTTAACTACCCATCATTTCCGCTAGAGTTTGATCAATACTTAAGCCACGATTCACCATATCCAAAACCGTTTGAATTCATTCCAAGTAGCACAAAACACTCCGAAAATGTGCTTGCGATTAAAAGTTTTATGAAACGCCTAAAACTTATAAACTCCCCGTCGGAATTCCATCCGTCTAACTCCATAACTATGCAACAGCAAATACGCAGCTATTGTAAACAAATTGGATGGTTTGATAACCCTGAAAAAGTTGCTTGTAAAGTTCTAGCACTTCTGCCGAGCGATTTTTCTAATTTGGAAATGCCTTGCGAAGATTTCAGCAAAATTTTCGAACAGTATAATTTGATCGATTTTTTGAATATAGTTGTTTATGAAAAAATAAATAGTTTACACAATTTCGATAACAGATTTGCAATATACGATAAAGCGTCAATGGAAGAATATCGTAATGTTAACTGGTTGTACGAGATTGAAGTTGTTTCCGGTATGAAACACAAAGCTATCGAATATGAAGATGAATTAGATCTATTTATTAGCGCAAAACGACGGAAATTAGATAACAATGAAATGGAGTATCTTATGCTTGAAGACAAAGATTGTACTTTAGTTGAAGAGAGTATAAAATCAGTTGAAAAAAATATTTCGTCATACAATGATTGCAGTGATACAATGAGAGGATTAGAAAAACAACTTGAAGAAGAAAGAAGGAAATCTTATGAATTTGAGAACTTGCTTCGAGCGGCGCTATCAGACGTATAACGTTTTCCGCTCGAATGTTTTATTTAAATCTTTGTTTTACGAATTAAATCAAATAAATTGTCTTTTAATGTTTTATTTGTACGCCTTACTTTAAGTGTAGTAAAAACTGTTAAGTAGGTAATTTTTGTATCAATATAAACCGCCTTATAATATTAATTTGTAATTATGTAATTCTGTGTTCTGTCTCTTTCAATTGTCATTAAGTGAAGAGAGAGAAAGAAAGGAACTGTAAGCATTTCTTAAAATGAAATTAATTTTTATGAGTTTTAAGAGTTCTGTAGGTGCTCAACGTTTTATAGTAAGTACGTTACCTACTTATATCGTAAGATTGAAAATACTTATTTTTTCTATACTCAAGTCCATTATACTCACGGTACGTTATTCCGCGGTTAAATACTTTGTTTGTTGAAGACTATTTTCTATTTATCTTAACACGAATTTTCCTCAAATTAAATATATTTTTGTATCAAGTAAATGTTTAATTTTAATTATTTTAATTCCAGACGTTTCGGGTGCTTTCCAGCACGTATGGTCACGGGGGACTGAGGTGACTGACGTCCCGATGACATTGTTAAACCCGGAGTACCTTCAGCTTTTTTAATTATTGTTTATGGTCCGATCTATGCAAAATGAACTGATTATGTCCTGAGGCCTTGCAGTGGTATGCTTGGGTTTAGTTTTAATTTTATTGATTATAGGGTCCCAAGCAGGTGGATCCTTCTCTATTGAAATTAGGATGTTTTTTAATATCCTCACTCCACACACAACAATTTCAATAGCCGCACGTATCATCCTGGGTAGGAATCTGTGTTCTTTCGCGAGGATTTGTGGTCTATCAAATCTGATGTAATGATTATGGCCGTTAAGGATATGATCACAAACTGCAGACTTTGAGACTAATTAAAAAAGCCGAAGGTACTCCGGGTTTAACAATGACATCGGGACGTCAGTCCCTCGTGACCATGGGTGCTGGAAAGCACCCGAAACGTCGGGAATTAAAAATTAAAATAATTAAAATTAAACGCGATCATATCCGTAAAAGTAGTTTAATCAATGTGTAGTGTTCGCGTAAATATAAGAAATCATTATATCAAGTAAATAGTTCAGTTCGAAAAGAATATCATGATCACAACAGGAAGTTTTCTCGAAATAAATTTCAACAGTACTTACTATCGTATCAACATTTTTGGATTTTCTAAGTTACCTTTATAGTTTCATCTTCGTCAAGAGCGGAGAGGAAAAATAAAAAATGCTTGTACTTGCCTGATTTAACAAGTATCTGGTCACAGTTCAACCAATTACCCTTACAATTAAATTATTAATGTTGTATATATACTATATTCTTTAGTAATCGGACAGCGTGGATACTGTTCACTCAGTCGCATTTTATGGTCATTAAAGGAATAAACAAGGCAGTTGAGAGTTGCAACCTTTCTTGGCCGCCACTGTTTATTTATTTCAAATTTGTTTCACAAAAATATTCATAGACGGAATTAACGCCTTAAGCGTAGATATTCTTTAATACTGAGTAGTGCATCCTGGGTTCAAGGTCTGATAAGGCATTTAATATTATTTAAATGTAAAGAATAGCTTACAAAATTTATATGTTTTTCAAATGTTTAGCAATTTAAAGTTGCCATTAGCCGTGGTAGCTCAGGGGCTAAGCGCTCGTTGTAAATTTAAGTACACGAGCAACTCGGGTTCGATTCCCGCCGGCACCAATGAAACTGCAGAAATCTTGTGGAGGTGTTGAGATACTAGAAAGAGCCTGGTGAGTGAGATAAACATACTTGTTAGCGCTTCCATTGCTAATTACCGCGCTGTCATTGGCTTACGTTAGTGACGCCTTGCGCTGGAGCACTGCTTGCGGAGGCCTGTCAACTCTGCATCGCACATCTCAGCTTAATATTCATCTGTCTTACTCATCAAGTTGTCGACGGAAAGTTTTCACCGCGCTTGAATTTAGGCCTACTCGCTACTCTTTTATGCATACGCCTAGTTGGTTCAAGCTTTACCCGACTTTTGCTTTACAAAAATTGCACTATGCCGCTTAAAGGTACACCACCGAAGACTCCTGTTTCAAATAGAACTAGTAGTTCTACGCTAGAAGTCCCTGCTACACCAAAAACGGAACAAACAAACTTAGAGACAAATATATCTAATTTCGAAGACACTTTCGTTACTAGGTAGGCGAAAAATGATAATTTAGATTTAAATCTGCCATGCGGTGGGACTTATATAGGCCGTTTTTTATTTGGCAGTTAAAGTTAAGATGGTATTTGTAGTTAACTTAGTTGTAGCACAGAATCAATAATAGTACTACGTACAGAAGTTCCAGTACTTTGATGCTGAGTGCTTGCCGACGTTTAATAGCCTACATAATTATTATTAATTAGATAAATCTCGCTCTCAAGCTAAATAAAACTATATCGCTGCGCGATATTGTACGTATTACTTTGCATCTTTTCCCCTTCCTACGTTACGGCGGACTTTCTGTTGTTACTAAGGGATGTTAATAAAGAGTAACAAAATACATAGCAAAATGTTAAGTTACTTAAGTGAAATACCTATTCTGACTATGATCGACTGAACATATTTTCGCACCTATGTGCGAAAATATGGTCAGTCAATCGCATGCAACTTGCAAGGCCATTCGTCGGGAATCGCGATGCTTGGCTCGGAAGAAAAATGCAGATAGTAGATAGCAGTGGCGAAGCTAGAGCTCCAAGCTAGGGCAAGCCCAGATACAAATTGATAAAAATATAGATTGTTGTTTTTAGCAGTTTTATAAAAATACACCACTCTTGATCTGTCTCCACGCCAACGTTGCCAGATACACTGTAATTACAGTAGATCTACCGTATTTTAACGCCGTCTACTGGACACCGTATTTTTTTTACAACCAAAAACAAAATTTCGTTTTATAATGAACGCTACTTATGAAAAATATCGTAAATTATGAATGCGACGAATACGTCCGCCAAACAACACAAAAGAGTACATGGTATTCCATTGGGAATTCCCAGTATCGGCCGCACCATAGACTGTATTATTCAGGTAAATGAAATTGGATATGTCATTGTGTTGTTTTAATGTTATTGATGTGTCATTTAAATTATCCGGTATATCGTCTTAGTATTTAGTTCTAAAATATTACGCTTAATATTTTCTGTTTGAAGAGTTCAGTTTGGTTGCCAAGTTTATGCTGAAAATTTTGGCTCATCCAAATTCTAACGCCGAGTGTGAAAGGGTGTTCAGCCAAATAAATGACACAAAAACTAAGAACAGAAATAGATTAATTACAGAAACAATTAAGGGCAACATGTTGGCAAAACAGGCCATTTGTCGTCATGGCGGCAACTGTGTAAATTTTCTGCCAACTGACAGGATGCTAAAATTTTTTAACTCTGAAATTTACAAAAAATGGGAGGCAATCGACAGTGACAGTAATTAAACTACTTTGTGTATTAAAATACTAAGATATTTAGTTAGTTTGAGTATAGTATATTTAAAATAAATGCATATTTTGGTTCATTAAAAAATTATTTCCTTTTAATACGTCATTTAATTACACTGTAAAATACACTGTATTTTTTTTTTCATAAAACACTGTATTTTTCTCTCAAACACCGTAATTTAATGTGGACAACACAGTATTTTCGAAAATCTGATCTGGCAACCCTGCTTCACGCTTCAGTTTCATATTCAGTGCTGTCAATTACGTGTTCAAAGCACACAGAAGGCTTACCACTGCTAGATAGATTGTATTACATATCAGCAATTGCATAGATTCGGTGGCTTTGAAGAAAGCCGTTTGGGTTTGCTTAAGCGAAAGAAAAAAAAATATTTACATCCAATACAATACATGAACAAAAGTAAAACACGAACAAAGTACAAACTATGTACAAAATTAAAAAAAAAACAAATTATTTACATTCTAATGGATAAGAGATAAGATAAAATAAGTGGAATCGTCTCGCTTTATGGAAATATTTAATTACGTCCACGTAAAATGTTGGTGAACGTTTTAATTGTACCAATAACTGTTTTTAATTGCGATAATTGATAAGTCTGAAATACACTCTTAACCTTGTGTATTATCTCAACAGAGTTTAAAGATTTCCTCTCCGATTATCACTTTAACACACTTCAATTCATCACAAGGAACACTATTATCCTACATTTTCATTAAAAATCTTTAAAAAAGCATAAATTTTGAACTCGTAGTATTAAATCGCTTAAGATAAGCACACAGAGTAAATAAACATTGAAACGTGAAATGAACTTGCAAACGTATTGCCCGCGCGCCTCCGCTTTTAACAAATTTATTCCCAAAAGCCTGGCTTTAAATCTCTATACTAATTGCTATATATACAATCGTAGTTATATTTCATTATAGAATATTTTGCCATAGGTTAAAAAGAGAGCGATCCTCTTCTCGAAAGCCCCGTAAAAAGCCCACGCGAGCGAGGGAGACAACTATTAGCTCTATTAAAACTCATTTTTTATGACAGCAGCAGTATCGCTAAGGCAATACGAGGTCATCGGTCGACATGTGTCGAACAGTGGAGTGCGCGGGAAATTTGAAATAGCTTGAAACATTTTACGAGTTATTTTATTAGTTGATATTATTGATTGATATTATTGATTCATTCAGGTTTAATAAGGCAAGCCCGGCTTTTCGGCTTTAATGGAAGCTTCGCCACTGGTAGATGGTACAACAAATAACCACACAACAAATAAACTTGGAATACGATTCCTAACAGAAATGTAATCGTATGCTACTTAGTTGAAAATTTTGTTAGTAAACGAAGTTTTAATTTCATTTTTTTGTGTTATTATAACTTAAAATATTTTTAATACAAAAAAAAGTATAGGTATGTAAGTAGATAGGTACCTGGGTAGTAAAGTAGTGCAGTTCGTAGGTATTACATAGATTATTACTTAATTCTTTTTTGCTATAAGTACCTATCAAACAATAAAAATTAAATAAATTCACGTTTCATAACTTCCTACTAAAATCCTTCGGTAACTTAAATAACGATATTTCTGAAACATTTGTTGGTCATTTAGCGTCTATCCACGCAACAATTATAGTAGGAACGACGTTTTGAAGTCATCAAATAGATGGGTTGTAATAAACATGATATATATAATTTTTAAATTACATTAAAACTTTTTAAATATTTTATCCTAAAATTAATATACTAAACAAAAACTATTTCACCACGCATTTACAAAAAAATATTTACGTATTTAAACAGCGTTAAAAAACTTTAACATTCAATCGCCTACAACGCGCTAGCCCGGACTGCGTATTTCATCCTAGGTGCGTTGCGGTTTTAGGTAATTATTTCACGCAGGTAGCAAGAGTGACAGAGGCCTGGTTGTAGCCAATTAATAGTTTAACAGTGGTAGATGGGCCGGCTCGAACCGTGTGGTACCACGAACTCACAGAATAACAACGTGAAGTAGATGTTTACTTTTACTGGTGAGTGTAGGGGGCCGTAGGCCCTTCCCCCCACTTGACATGGCAGCGGAGTTTAATCTATTAAACTGATGTTTACTTCTACTGGTGAGTGCAGGGGGCCGGAGGCCCAATTCCCCTCCCCCCTTGACATTGCAGCGGAGTTTAATCTATTTAACTTCGCTGCCATGTCATGTATTATAATACTACCCCAGGAGGGTACCAGCACCCCTGGTGACGGAGAATCCCTCGCTGAGCATACACGCCCAAGTTACCCTACTCTTCCTGAGCGTGGAACTTCATTCAAACCTTACGGCCGTTCACTACCATCTGGAGACGGCGAAGCCGGCCTTTCTTTTTCTAACCGAGACACAGGTGTCCTCTCCGGCTTATACTTCGTATTTCTCCTACCCGGGGAACTAATTGAAACACTCCTATGTGCCTCGGGCTGGGGTTTGCGTAAACGTCAGAGAGGATATCTGTTCTCGATGCCTCGGCAGTCTTGAAAGTTCAGACCTATTCATCCTTTGGCTACTCGTAGACAGCGGTGACCATCCGCGAGTCTACAGGTACGTGGGACACTCAATAAGTTTTGAGATATACAATAAGTATTTTAGATACTATTAATATTTATTTCACATCTTTTATAAAATATTCTCCATCATGCTCTATACAAAGTTCCATTTGCCTAAACTAAACCAACTCTGAAAACACTTTTGCGTCTTGATCTGACAGTTCGGAACCGCTTCTACATAGGCAGCCACCACGGCTTCTTCAGCGCTTGAAATAAAACTTGCATTTTATCTTTTCTTTGACACTTGCGAACAAAAAGAAATCATAAGGAGCTAAGTCAGGGCTGTAGGATGGGGGACTTAGAGTTTTAACACCAGATTCCTCAATAAATTCTTTTGTTCTAAGGGAGGTATGTAAAGAGGCGTTATCGTGATGCAGCATGATTCCCCGAAGCCCGGTCTTTGGTCTTCTCTCCCGCACAGCTTGAAAAACTTTGGGTAATGCAACTGTAGTATACCATTCAAAGTTGAATGGCCTACAATTTTCCAGCATTGACGTCGACAAATGTCCGCTCCACGAAAAAAAACTAGCCACTATTTTTTTACCGACGTTGCGAGGTCTTTGCAGTTTTGTCGGTAACTGTCCTGAGTATACCCATACCGATGATTGACTTTTATTTTCCGGATCATATTAATACATCCATGTCTCGTCACCAGTAACGATTTCTAGAACACGCCTTATGCCCCATTTTCAAAACGTAGACGCATATCATGGCAGTAATCGACAACAAAGCTTCCTCACTCCAAGATGTTGATGTAGATACGTTGATGATGTTATGAATGCCCACCGAACTAATGCCTACAATCTTTTCGATGTCTGTATATGTGATTCGTGGGTCTTCTTGCACCAACATTTTAGTAGTCCATAAATTTTCTGCCGTTACTGCTGTTTGCGGGGCCCCAGTTGTTTGGTCATCTTTAAGGTTAATTTTACCCCTTTTGAATTCAGCAAACCACCTAAAATTTTTTTAAATATTGAGCAATTGGCTTATGGAGTTCTATTTTTAAATGAATTGTTTTTTTAGGAACATATAACACGGGTAGGGGAAGGTCGGTTAAAGTGGCCACCCTAAGGCTTGAATGACTGCCTATTAGATAAATATCAAAAATTTTTACGTTACTTTATTATGGTATTCTCTCAAACTAATGTAGATTTGACATCACGTTCTTATTTTGACTTATATCAAGACATTTTATAGTATTTTTAAGTTTAAAGCCGAAATGGGAAATTGACCACTTTACCCACCCGGGTTGGGTAAAGTAGCATAGTCTCAATAAAATGCAATTATTCTTAGATTAATTTAAGTTTTATTTAAATTTGACTCAGAAAATAAATGCGACTAAGGGACTAAAAGTTTATTAATTATTCATTATTTTTCATTGTTCATTAATCACAAACAAATATTCTTAAAAACAAAATTCCCATTTCTTCGTTTCTTATAGCTCTGATAGCTTTTTCCATCGCAATCGGGTCGCATGTCTGCTGCTACGACGACCGTTTATATGTAGTTGGCATATCTAAATCAATACAAAACATTATTTATATTAGACGACCACAAAATAAAAATTCAAAGAAAAATTAGCACTAAAGTGGGTTAGTAGGCCACTTTACCCGAAACGGCATGCGACGGAAAAAAACGACTCAAATGTCAAATGAGGTTATATTGTCCCTCTTTACCGTGAAAGAAACAGTTCATTAGAGGGACTAACTGATAAAAGATTACATTGTTTTATATTTATATTGAATGCAGTAAATTATTATAATGTTTAAACTACTTACCTTAGATCAGAGACCACAAAAACCACCTTTTTTGTCATAAAATCTGTCCGCGAGAACTGAGCGCGTCGGTGTTTACTAGAGCAATATGGCGTCGCCTAATGAATAATTTCCATAAGCCATTGACAAATGGTGCAAAGGTGGCCGCTTTACCCGCCTGGGCCACTTTAACGAACCTTCCCCTACGTTCCATTTTTAAATTTCGAGCATTTCAGAACTTATTGAGTGACGTACCTCTTATAGGTCCCATAGCGCAGTAATGCTAAAACAGACCGACTTATCGACCACGTCCAAATGGCTGCTGATTCCTTGCTTCAGCAGATTCCATTCCCAGAGATCGTGATCCATGGCGATTTTAACGCGCATCATGTCCAATGGCTCGGTTCACGTCTAAGCAATCATGCGGGGAGATCTATTTATCACTTTGCATTGGCATATGGTCTGACACAACTGGTTACTTCGCCTACGCTGATTGGGACGGAATGCGGTCTTTGCATCCTACGTACGGGTACGTGGGGGCGGGTTTGCTTCTCGCTAGATGATCCCAGCGCTGTTGCTGAGTCTGTCACTTATGTGGTACTACAGGAAATGGAACTATTTATTCCAACATCTGTGGTACCCATCGGAGGCAGATCCCAACCTTGGTTTGATCGCGCCTGTAAGACTGCATTACGCAGTAAGCAGGAGTGTTATCAGACCTGGACTTACGCTTCGGCGGCTGGGTATGTAAACACTTGCAAGCTTAGAAAGAAGTATAACTTCGCTTCCAGCTCCTTCAAAAGAGTTATTGCCAAGGCATGTAAGTATGAGCACATTGGCAGATTGGCGAGAAATTAGTTCGCCTTTCTTCGGGAACCCGTGCATTCTGGTCTCTCGCCAATGTTGTCCGAGGGAATTTCTGTAAGCAATCACTACCATCTCTGCACAGGGAGGACGACTCACTGGCCCATGCCGCAAAAGAGAGCCGATTTTTTAAGCTCTATTTTTGTGTCCAACTCGATTTACGGTGACGGGAGAAACACACCGATGAGCAACGTGCAGTATGAGTGAGTTCTATACCTGATGTGCGATTCATACAGTGCTTAGTACGCAAAACACTCCTCTACCTGGACATCCACAAGTCGAGTAGGCCAGACGGAATCCCTCCAATTGTGCTGAGAACGTGTGCTCCAGAGTTGGTACCGGTTCTAACGCGTCTTTTCCGGTACTCCCACTCCCTAGGCGCTGTCCCGAATTCATGGAAGACCGCTTTTGTGCACCCGATTCCTAATAAAGGTAACCGCTCTGATTCGTCCAACTAGAGGCCTATCGCTATCCCCTTGTTCTCCGAAATAATGGAGTCCATTATTAACAGCTCATGCGGTACCTTGAGGAGCACCAGCTGATTAGTTTTCAGGTAATTTTACAGTATTTCAGGACCATCTGCCAGTTTCATGTTGGAGCAAGAACCACCTTTAATTGTGGCCCACAGAGCATTGTTCTACGTTAACTCCTGCAGTTACAGGTAAATAAGAAAAATCTAATTAAAAATAATTATCAGAAATAATATTAATTTACAATTTTGTCATTTGTAGTCTAGTTACAAAATCTTCGGCATAATTTCTTTGTTGGACTATAAATAAGCTATTTTAATGCACCCCAGTACTAATAATGTAGTCAACACCAAAACTAATTGTTTATGTTATCATTTTGTTGTGTAGATAATAATAGAATAGGCAAACTTAAGACTCACTTTATCAAACATTTTAAATTATTGTTACATGCATTGAAAGTAAAATTCTAAGTATTAGAAAAAGTCATCTACATTTGCTGTTGTGTGTAGTTCAATTATTGAAAGTTACCAGGGATGTTCTATTATTTTTTAGTAATACCGATTCCACATGAATTTGTTTCAGGCACGGTTCGTGGTATTGCACCTGCTGTAATAATGGAGCATAATTATAGCGCGGCTAGCAGATCTACAAGAAAAACATTTGCAAAAGGTACACAATATTACTATTACTTAGTCACTAAAACACACATGGTATTGTATATAAAAAACAGTTCAAAAGTTTGAAAATATAGGTGATACTTAATCAAAAAATATAATTTACATTTCATATATTTTTAAGTTACAAAACAATAATAGTGTAATAAAATCATCTTAATTGTTTTGATTCCTTATTACCAGTTAATATCAGTTATGATCAATGAAATTTTAAAATGAAGCTACCCTGTAGCGGAACTTAATGCTTAAAAAAAACTAATAAAAATTAAAAATTTGTGAGGACATTGACATACAATTATGTCCAAATTAAACCTTTAGCGACGAAAATCAGATACTTGCAGTCGGAGATAAGCCGTTTAAAGAAGAGAGGGCAATCCTTCAAGGCGAGGCTAGCTCGCGAAATTATCTAAGGAAACAGCATTCCAGCAAGTTGTCAAAAATATGAGGAAACCTGCCTAAGAAATCCAAATGTAGACGATTTACAATGGATGAAAAAATCCTTGCATTATCAATGTATAAAAAAAGTCCAAAAGCCCTATTCATTATTATATAAATATTTTACATTGCCCTCATCAAAAGCAATGAAACGGTTGCTCAGTCAAATTAAATTGTGCCCTGGTATTAATCCCATTTTATTTGAAAAAATTAAAAAGACTACTCGAAAAGGATACTCCTGATCGACTTTGCAGTCTTATATTTGATGAGATGTCTTTGACTCCACAAATATTTTATAATAATCAAAAAGATGCATTTAAAGGGTTTGCCACGTCTCAATGTACAAAATTTGCCGACCATGCTCTTGTTTTTATGGTAAAAGGCTTAAAACAAAATTTTAAACAGCCGGTCGCCTATTATTTTACCAATAGCTTGCAAAAAAATGAGCTTAAAACTTTGATTAAATTTGTTATAACTGAAGTCCAAAAATCTGGCCTAATAGTAATTAATACTGTATGTGACCAAAGCTCTGTAAAGGTTGTTGCTATAACAGATTTAGTTAATGACACAAGAGCGAGGTTTTTGAGACTTGATAAAGAGTGGCGCCATGATTTATTTAGTATTAATGGTCACGATATTATTTCATTGTATGATGTTCCTCATTTATTGAAAGGAATTAGAAATAATTTATTGAGTAAAAATATGATGTATAAATCAAACAATGAAAATAAAATAGTTAAATGGCAATATTATCAGCAGGTATATACAACTGATAAATCACATGAGGAGCTCCGATTATTAAATAAAATAACGGAAGAACATATTGTCCCCGAGAAAATAAATAAAATGAGGGTCAAATCTGCAACAAAGGTTTTCAGCCAAAGTGTGGCTGTGGTTACTGACCATTTGATAGCAAGAGGTGATTTGCCAGTAGAATGTAAGCAATTAATTGAAATAACTTGATAATTTGTTTGATAGCCTCAATGGTAGTACATTTAGCATACCTAATGTTAAAATTTATAAAGGACTAATTAAAAGGTACTCACCTCATCACCAACTGTGGCTAAAAGATAAAGAAATTTTAAAAACTGTAAGATTCATTCAAAAAAAGGTTACTGGAAATAAAGTATATTTAGTGGAAACGACTATACCTTCTGTGACAAATTTTATTAAAACTATCAACGGTACAATTTGCAAAATTTTGTTTTGTAAATACGGTTATGATACAGTATTAACACGTAATTTGAATCAGGACCCTGTAGAAAACTTTTTTGTGAACATCAGAAGCTTTGTACCCAGGAATATTGCCCCTAACACTATTTCATTTGAAGGGGCATTTAAAGCATTATTATTAAACAATTATAATCTACCACAATCCAAAAAATCTAACTGTGAAGAAGATATGAATGAGTGCCTTCAAGGCCTTCATTTTTTTCTTAATGAAAAACAAAATAATACTGTCGATTCTGATGTTCCCTCTGAAGATAAAATTATTTTAAATGATAATTTGTTACAAAATTATTCATTACAAGCAGATGCTGGGCAACGAAATTATGTATGTGGTTGAGTCTTGAGTAAATGTTTAAAAAAAGTTGTAAAGTCGTGTAAATATTGTAGACAAAACCTAACAGATTCAAACAACCCGCCGTACGGTGTCATATTTTCTTTCTCTTTCTTCACGCGTATAAGTAGTTCTAGTATTTTCGCCGTTTTTAGGCTGGGGATACACATGCCAGTAAATCGGGAAAGTAGGTGGCATGAAAGTTACTGGCATGTACGAGTAACTGGCACACTGCGGATACATTTGCATGTAATACTGGCATGCAAGTTGTGCCCTTACATGCCAGTATTACCATTGCGTATACACAGGACAGTCACTCGGTACCTATTCTTGCGTGCCAAAAATGGATAACAATCAACAAAAAGTTATTTTGTTATTGGCAATAATCTTAACTGAGCAGCAATACTTTGTCCGAAATAATAAAACTCATCTTTTCTTTTTCATTTGATCCAGGATTATTGATTGCAGTAGCAATATTTTCCAGACGTTGAAGTGCAGTTAAGGTTTCGTTTTGCTCTACACGTTTTTTCTTAGTCTGACTAGTTTTGTGTGGTCGGTTGACTGCTGCAGTGCGAGAGGAGGATTGCTGGTCCTGGAGAGAGGGTGATGGTACTTGCTCGTTTGTAATGCTTGCTTGATTGGATGAGTGTGATTGGTCGACTGCGACAGAGAATGTTTCGTTGTTTGGTGGGTTGACTGTTTGAGAGGATTGCTGGTCTGATGAAGTACCTCTTTGAGAGTGTGGTGTTTCTGTTTCAGTGTTCGATTGAGAGGACTGTTGTATCTGTAAATTTTATTTTTTTAATTAAGTGTTGCAGGTAATATTCGTTACTTTATATGTGTTAACAGACATTTTGTTTTCAGATTCCTACGAGGTAGGAATGGAAGGAGATAGAATATGGCTTTCGAACCAAATGGAACTTTCCAGGCTGTATTGGAGCTATCGATGGCAAACACATAAATATTATTGCTCCTGACGAAACATCAAATTATTTTAATTATAAAGGAAGCCACAGCATAGTGCTACTAGCATTGGTGGATGACGATTACTGTTTTTCTTATATTGATGTAGGATGCAACGGCAGAGCTTCAGATGGAGGAGTGTTTGAAAGATCAGTCTTGAAACAAGCACTAGAAAATAATTATTTAGATATTCCTGAACATTCTGTTATAGTTGGAGATGCAGCTTTTCCCTTAAAAAAATATCTCATGAAATCGTTTCCTGCCAGGGCCACCTGAAGAGAAAAAGTTTTTAATTATCGGTTATCAAGGGCCAGGCGAATTGTCGAAAATGCGTTCGGTATCCTTGTATCAAGATTCCGAATTATTAAATCATTTATAGCTCTAAAACCAGAAAAAGTTGACGTCATAGTATTAGCGGCATGTTCTTTACACAATTGGTTGCGGAAAACCACTAATACGTATATCACACAAAGGTGAAGGAGGCGTGATCAGTTACAAAGATCTTTACGGAATTTATCAGGAACACGAAATAATCGATCGTCTAGAGCAGCGGTTCCCGAAAGGTGGTCCGCGGAACCCTGGGGTTCCGTGGAAAGGCCGCAAGGGTTCCGTAAAAAATATTATTACACGTTTCGTGACCAACGTTGTTCGCTCGCGCGCACCGACTTGTTTACGCACGAGATAGGGGCAGGGCGTGCGGGCGAAGTAGTACAGCGCCACAGATTACTAAATAGTGACAGCGCGCACAGCCCTCCACGCCCCGCGCATCCGTGTTGCAGCGACGGCGCGGCGGGGCGGATTATACCGGTCTAGATCGCGATAAGAGCACACGTATTTTAATTATTGAATTAGTGAATAGCTGCAGTGAAAAAATACCTGTTGTTGGGTACCTATTGATCTGGAATTTTTTTACTGGTAAGTCACAACGTTTTTGTTTATTTGTAGAGATATATTCACGTGTTATTTTTATTGTAGGTAGTTCAAAATGGAAAGTTGGCTCAAAACGGGGCGCCTCACAAGTGGCAAAAGTATTTCGGATTCTTCATTAGATTCAGAGCCACCAGCAGTGTGTACTGAAAATATTTCAGAAAATGTTCCTGGTTCGTCGGTAAGAAAGTTATGCACAAGTTTTTTTTTACAATTATTTGGGTAATTTACTGTGATACAAGTTATTTACTAAATTTACTAATTTTATTTATTGTCGATTGTACGTATGGCTATGGTTGTTATCATTGTTTGTCAATTCTTTTCAGGGTTTGCTAAATACACAAGACCCTAGTGCCGGACAGAATATACAACATACAATCACCAAAAGAGTTGCAACCCAGGAGAAAACTTCTTCAAAAAAGGAGAAGATACGACGAATCCTACTTGTCCTTTGGATTTGTTCCTGTGGGAATGACTGAGAACTCGGATGGACAATGTGTGATTTGCAACAAAATAATAAGTAATAGCTCACTGGTACCTGCAAAGCTTAAACGACATCTTGACACGAACCACCCAGAACTGAAAGATAAAAGCGTCACCTTTTTTGAAAGACACAAAGAAGTGCGTAGAACTGGTACAGCTGCTATACAAAAATTTGTAAAGACCGATAATGAAAATGCAACAGAGGCATCATTTCTGCTAAGTTACAAAATCGCTCGTGCTGGTAAACCACACACGATTGCAGAGGCATGTATGACAGAAATTGTCACTTGTGTACCTGGAGAAGAAGCAGCAAAGAAAGTGTCAGCAGTGCAGTGTTCAAATAACGTCATTTCTGATCGAATTCATAAGATTTCTGACCATATTCAAGATGAATTAATTAGTAGATTGAAGACCAGCGAGATGTTTGCAATGCAACTGGACGAAAGTACAGATGTCGTCGGGTTATCAATACTGCTTGTTTTTGTGAGATATCCCTTTGGAGGATCTATTGAAGAGGATTTGTTTCTTTGTACTCCTTTAGAAACCAACACAACCGGAGAAGAAATTTTTAAAGTTATCGATAGTTACATGACTAAGCACCATATTGATTGGAACAAATGTATTGACGTGTGTAGTGATGGAGCGGCAGCTATGGTTGGCAAAATAAAAGGCACTGTAACAAGAATCAAGGAGGTTGCACCTAAATGTAGTAGCAGTCACTGCGTTTTACATCGCCATGCCCTTGTCGCAAAAAAATGCCATACGAGCTCAAGACAGTTCTCGACCAAGCAGTACTAATTGTAAACTAAGTTAAATCACGTCCACTCCAGTCGAGGCTTTTTAAAAAAGTGTGTGAGGATATTGGAAGTCAGCATCAATCACTTCTTCTTCACACGGAAGTAAGATGGCTTTCAAGAGGAAGAGTTCTATTAAGGCTGTTTGAATTGCACGACGAGCTTAAGATATTCTTTACCAAACAACCAGTTTCTGCACACGTTAATAAGCTTGTTGAACTGCTGCATGATGAGCAATGGTTGATGCAATTGGCTTATTTAGCTGATATATTCGATAAGCTCAACGTAATCTGCAAGGCATTACAGGGACGAGCTACAACAAAATTTACAGTAAATGATAAAATGTCTTCACTGAAAAACAAGCTTGCGTTCTGTATTGAATGTGTTGAAAAACATAATTACGAATGTTTCACAATATTAAATGACTTTCTAAAAGAAAATGAGCTGCGGGTATCTTCAGACTTGGAAAAGAATATACATGAGCATTTGACAAGCCTTACAAAATCTTTGCATGAGTATTTTCCGGAGCAGTTGCAGGACATGGACTGGGTGCAGAATCCGTTTGTAAATCACACCAAACCTTCGATGCTGTCGGTGTCAGAGTATGAGAATTTGATTGACATCAAATTTTCATCAACGCTAAAACAAAAGTATGAAGAAGGAACTTTTGATTTAAACGCCTTTTGGATTGGACTCAAAGATGAATACCCAGAAATTGTTAATAGAGCCATCACATTACTGTTACCGTTTGTGACGACTTACCGATGCGAGACTGGTTTTTCCGCATATGCTTACACCAAAAGCAAGTACAGAAATAGACTGGATGCAGCTCCAGATCTTCTGTCTGTCATTAAGCCTAATTTTAATGCTATTTTAAGAAAATATGTAAAAAAATTTCATTCGTCACATTAAATTCACAAACGTGTTTTTATGAATTTAATGTGACGAATGATATTTTTTGTACGTTTTATTACTTTATGTACCTATCTACATATTCACAGTAAATGTATAAAAATAATTTCATAAAAACTTAATTGTTTTTCATTTATACCTTTTTTAAGGTAGGCAAATTTCCATTTATCAACGTAGGGTTCCGCTAAAAAAAGTATAATCAATTAGGGTTCCTCGGCAAAAAAAAAAATTGGGAACCCCTGGTCTAGAGAAGCGATACTTATTAGAAATAAATATGCAGATCTTTTCATTACAACAGAAGCAGTGCCTTGGCAAGATCGTATGATTAATATTTTAAATGAATAAATGTAATTGTCTAAGTACTTTTCCTTAATATAACTATTGTGTCAACTTTTTTTACATAATAATAGATAAAAATACATTACATAATAATATATAAAAAAAAACTAAAAAAACACGCTTTTAGAGCACATCGAACTAAAAAGCAAAACATAATTTTTAATATAAGCTGATATTATTCTGTTAGTAAATCGAGTCTAAAGAAGTCGGTTACAAACATAATATGAAGCTAATAAAAGCGTGTTAAAGAGAAAGAGTAGGTACTTACAACAGCGATTTGGATTGAGCCGGGTAATGACTCTAAAACATTTCAAAAAAATCACAGAAAACCTACATATTTCTAATATAAGAGAAGAACTACCAAGGAATTCAACATTACAATAAACTGTGTAAAATCCAACCATTCATTGATATTTTGAGTGTGACATTTGGAGAGGCATGTGACCAATCATCAAACCAATCCATTGATGAGTCTATGATTCGGTTCAAGGGAAGAAGCTCAATGAAGCAGTATATGCCCAAGAAACCAATAAAGAGGGGATACAAGTCTTGGGCGAGATATGATGCTAAAACAGGATTTCTATACCAGTTTCAAATTTATACTGGAAAAATAGGTACAGCCAGTGAAGAAAATCTTGGATATAGAGTTGTTCTAGACTAGTCTGAAAATGTACCTTACAAACACCTTACTGGCATTTGACAATTTTTTTACGAGTTTAGGAGTACTTGCAGCACTGCTACAAAGACAAATTTATGCTGTGGGAACAATTCCAAGTAACCGAAAAGGTCTACCAGAAGTTTATAGCAAAAATATGAAAGAAAGACATCTCAATACAGGCGAGTTTTTATTTTTTTTTAGCAGGCCTATATCTATAATAAAGTGGAAAGATACCAAAGATGTCTTTGTAGCTACCACACCTTACTGCCCTAGAGAAGTTACAGTAATAAAAAGAAAACAGAAAGATGGTTCGAAAAAAGAAATGGTCTGTCCGCTAGCAATAAAGAAGTATACAGAAAATATGTGAGGTGTGGTTCTATTCGATCATTATAGGTCATCATATCCTCTAGGGAGGAAGTCAAAAAAAAAATTGGCATAGGCTCTTTTGGTTTTTATTCGAATCTGCAATAATCAATGCTTATATTTTGTATATGGAAGGTCACTCCAGCAGAAAGAACACGCATAGAACTTTCAGACTGCGACGAGCAATGATCGACACGTTTTCTAGTAGGACAAGAAGGCAACCAGTTTTTAAATGCAAAAAAGGTGGTGCACTTCATGTGCCTGATGAGCTTCGGTTTTCAAATGTAGGGACTCATATGCCAAGGCTGAATAAATTTAGGTGATGACGTTTTTGCAGCACTCGTGCTAAAGACTGCTACTTACTGCCATTATGTGCAGTTCCGTGCTTTGAAAGGTTTCATTCCAATACTGAAAATTCTCCAGCACACGGATCCTATCAAGGCTGAAGGAACATACTTCCCACACACTTTTATTACAAGGTGGCCCATAAGTCGTTAGAAATGTAAATTTCGAATAAAATACAAAAGGCGCGCATGAGTGGCGCGCGCGGTGCGGGGGGAGTACCGACGGTTTCTGGGAATTCAGTCGCCATGGAGCGTTTCACCGGTGCGGACCGTGCATTTTGTGTGCGCGAGTTTTATCGAAAACAATGATTCGGCTACCATTGCGCGGCGTAAATTTCGAGAATATCAGAATTTACGCAACTTTAAAGACATTCCAAGTGTTCAAATGATTAAGAACAGGGTTATTAAGTTCGAAGAGAGTGGTTCGACGTTGGATAAACAACGGTCAGGTCGACCAAGGACATCACGGACGGAAGAAAACATCGATGTAGTGAAACACTCAATTCGTGAAAATCCTACCCAGTCTACTCGTAGGCGTTCCAGTGCATTAAACTTACCCAGAACATCGTTACATCGAATTTTAAAGAAAGATTTACATCTTCACCCGTACAAGATTCAGATAGTACAGGAATTAAAAGATACTGACACTATCCACAGACTAAATTTCGCAAATGAAATGTTGAACCGCTTTACTTCGTTTAATAACGTGTTATTCTCTGATGAGGCTCACTTTCACATCAACGGCCATCTCAATAAGCAAAATTGTCGCTACTGGAGTTGCGAAAATCCAAATCGCAAACATCAAAAGCCCTTACATAGCCCTAAAGTGACAGTTTGGGCGGCTATGTCAGCGTATGGCATTATAGGCCCTTACTTTTTTGAGGACGGCAGAGGCCGCGCGCTTACTGTTACTTCACAACGGTATGTAGCTATGATCCAGGACTTTTTTACACCAGAGTTGCAGAATTTTCCAGGCTTCAATACGCGGACCTGGTTTCAACAAGATGGAGCAACTGCCCATACCTCTAACGTCGCTATGCCGGTCGTCCGTCAACTTTTCCCTAATAAAGTGATCTCTCGAAGAGGAGATATTCCTTGGCCACCACGTAGTCCAGATCTGATCCCAATGGACTTTTTCTTATGGGGTTATCTTAAGACTAAAGTGTACGAAACCAACCCGCGGACAATTGACGTCCTGAAAGAAAATATCCAAAGAGAAATGGCAAACATTACAGAGCTTACTTGCCGCGCAGTGATGGATAATTTTAAACGTCGCTTACAGGAGTGCCGCGATCGTAACGGATTACATTTAGATGATGTAATTTTCAAAAAATAATTCCCATTTTATAAGGATTATGACAAAATAAAAACCTTTTTCATAATGTCATTTTTTTTTTTTATTTTTTTTTTACATTTCAAGGGACTTATGGCTACCCGGTATTATTTAGAAATAAAAATCTCAAACAAATTAACAGTGGTCTACTTTATTTTCCTATCTACATTACCTAAATAATTGTATTTTTTATATAACATTACTGTGTTGCGCCCAATAAAGGGTTAATTATATACTTTTTTAATATATTATCATAATTATCTAAGGAGGTACGTTATTTAGTGGGAGGGGAAAATACAAGCACCGGTGGGTGCTAGGTACTGGGAATGAACATCTAATTTCCAATGCCTAACACGCACCAGTGCGTTTTTAGTTTATTACAGTTTTTATGAATTATATACACACGAATTTAATCAACTGTAACTTTAATTACACTTATCTTACATATCGCTAACAAAATAAGAATCTTATTACACATTTTTACCTAACAAGCAACAATAATTTAAAAATATAAAATAAAAATAAATTGTCTTATAACCAATACAAATAATGCAGGAATTATAATTACGGTTCAAGTTCTGAATGGTAATTATCAAAGCATTGTACACATAGTCCAGGCTTGTCAGAACAGTCGTCACAATACCAGGGAGTGGTCAGTACGCTTTTTGTTCTTGGTGCACTGGCGGCATGGCTTTCGCTTGAGTCGCCCATTTGGTAAGGTTACAACAGTTTTCTTTATCTGATGAGAAACTAGTCTTCTTTGGATATTTGAAGGTCTTTCTGGTC
Source organism: Parnassius apollo (assembly GCA_907164705.1). Classification (NCBI taxonomy): domain Eukaryota; kingdom Metazoa; phylum Arthropoda; class Insecta; order Lepidoptera; family Papilionidae; genus Parnassius; species Parnassius apollo. The sequence goes on from CAJQZP010000828.1 coordinate 823,824, forward strand.
GATTTTCTGGTAACAAAGCATTTATGACATTCATCCTGTAATCATAAAGAGTTATTTTAGGTTGCCCTGAATATTTGTTGCAAATCTTCATTGAATTGATGAAGAGCAGCTCGAACGTGTGGATTGCTACCTTTAGATACCAACGTAGTCTTTCTTTCGCAAGGATAGAAGGATAAGAGCTGGTAATGCCTGTCGACTCTTGACATATAGTCGTTATATTTTGATATGGCTTCTGACTTGTGAGTAATTTGGCCACGTTTTTTTGCGACTGGCACCATTCCATCTTCATACTGGGTAGTAATGTAAAGGACAGGACGTTTGTCCTTCCCCTTGCCAACATGTACTCCTGCCTGAAACATTGAGCAGTTTTCCCCTTTCTTTAAAGTTTTTTGAACTATTTCTAGCGGATTTTCTTTTAAATCTTTCCGCAGAGTGCCGGTGCAATATGTATTATTATCAAGCAGCTTCTTCGCCAAACTAAAACTGTTATAATAATTGTCCATGCATATTTCGTGGCCATTATTTAGTTTCTCCTGAAGAGGCTGCATGACCACTTTTTCTGCAAGCCCCTTTTCTGTGACTTCTGTATCTTTTCCGCCTGCATATACTCGGAATTATAATATCAAACTATCTGGCTCTGTCAGCATGTATAATTTTATGCCATATTTATGGCGTTTATTCTTAATAAATTGCCGAAAACTCAGTCGTCCACTCCAAAGTATCATACTTTCATCCAGGGACAACTGCGCTGCAGGATAATAGCATTCATTTATCTTGTTGTTGAAGTAATCAATAAAACTCCGTATCTTGAACAACGGGTCCCCACTATCTTCTGAGCTAAAATGCAAGCATCGCATTACGAGGAGAAATCTATTCCTGCTCATTTGTTGTCCAAAAACTGGTATTGAGAACAACCTATCCCTTTTCCAGTAGTCTTGAAGTCGACTGAGAGGGATAGTTCCCATGTGGAACAACAATCACAACAAGAAAAATTCTTAGCTCCAGAACAGCGATCGGTTTCCATCCAATTATCCTTGAACGATCTCTTCTTTGTCCTTCTTGTCTCCACTCAGTTCTTTGCCTTTTATTTTTTTCCATCAGCCTTTGGGCCTGTGCATTTGTCTCCATACAAATCATGAACAAAAAATCTTCGGTGAAAAAGAAGTTAAAATAATCTACAGGATTCGCTCCAGTAACTTCACCACAAAATTCGTTACATTTTGTGAAATCAATTTGTTTCATCTCGCCGGTAGCTGTCCAATTAGAAATTGAGCCAGCCGCAGATGGCCTGTTTGGTTGGATTTGTTCCTGAGTCTGATGCAGGTAATGGATTTCACTGCAAGTCTTGTCCCTGGGCTGGGGATGACAATGATCAATGTGTAGTAGGTCGCAATTCTATATTGAATAGGTTCACCACCTCACCTTCACTCTCTGATGCTGAATTCTCCTCATCAGGCTGGAAGTCGTCCTCAGAATTAGTACCATACAGTTCCTCTTCTATATCACTGTCACATGTAACATAAAACATTTGTTTCCGCTGCCTTTTAGACCCAGAAGGGCCTTGTTCAGAGTCCATTTTTATTCGCAAGAAAAAACAGAACCGTTCACGATAGGAAAAAACCACAAAGATTCAACGGAATTTTAGAAATTCAAGCATAATGCCGCTTCAAAAACAACTCTCCTGGCCAAATGCCGGCGCTGCACTGACTGAATGAACTTTAGTAAGTGAGAGCACGCACCGGTGCGTGGCCCCTGCTTGAAACTATCTTCACGCGCACCAGTGCAGCGAAGTTGTTAAGAGATCCAAGAGTATTTTAAAATATTTTGTACTGGATACTTTATTTATAAATTAATTTTATATTAACGTTAAGTTGAGCTAAGTCTTAGTGTAATTGATAAAACATACATACATAGTTTGTTGACATATTAAGAGTTAAATAATAAATTTTTAACTATTGTAAAACCTTGACTAAACTGAAGTAGGCTTAGAACTGTAATGAACATCTTCCCAGCATAGCCCACAGAACACCACAGCAGTGTTATTTATAAGAGAACGTAAGCCCATATTGTAGAGATATTAAAAAGGATGTTTACTTTTACTAAAAATAGAGTTGGCCCTAAAACGCTTCTGCTTGAGTCTGTATGTAATGGTAGCCACTACAATGCTTTTATTGAGGCCTCTTGTTTGCAGTTTTTAGGTAATCTTTAAATAATGTGTGTAATATTATGTTGAAGTTTTTCTACAAGAGGATAGAATATATATATATATATATATATATATAATCCCCTACTGCAGCTATATATATATATATATATTCTATCCTCTTGTTGTCGCTATATCATTAAGGAAATTCAGTTGGTTTTTATAAGGAAAAAAGCTTGTGTTATCAAGACTTGAGTGGTTGGTGTATGAGTTTAATTGTAGTAAGTACTATCTCGACAACAGCGCCAACTACCGGATCCAAATGAATATAAACTATATAGGGGCCCATCAAACACACAAAAAATTTCTTTAAAATCGGTTGAATAGTTTAAAAGTCGGATATAGGTAGAAACTTTTTTTGTGTTTATATAGATAGATATCATTGATGCAAGATTAATTGAAGACACATTCATTTATTACGTGGTCGAGCCATGCTGCAGCTATATTATAGTTGTAGTACAAATGGGTTGACTTGAAAGGTGAAGCACCATGCTCTCACAGAATACCATTGTGAAATAACTTCCTAATGCTGTTTTGTATGATGACTGTAGAACTGTAGACCTTTTTTACTGGAAAAATGGCATAAAGAGTGTGTCACCCTTATTCTATAAAAAAAAGAACCAGTGTATAAAGCTTGGGTGATCATGAAATCAAGTAGAGCTGTTTTCACCAAATTCTTTGTAACACTCAAATATGTCATGTATTAAAAGTAGAGAAGGTACCTTCTATATAGAATATAAAACAAATAATAATACACAAGCTGACTTCAATCTTAGCTACTGAGTCAAATGATTGAGAGAATGGGTGGAAGATGTGCTCTTGTGTACATATATCAGCACCCGTCCAAGTTTCTTATAGTTAATAACCTCAAATGGTCTGGCTTTCAGCTTGTTGCACTTACGGTCGAGCTTCAGTAGTTTCAAGAGCATGCACTTAGCTTCAAGCTTTAAAAAATTCAATAGCCATGTCTCCTTTTCCAACACTTTATAGTGTAAAATATTTGGTTCCATGTTGGCCAGTCTTCTGCCAGTGTAGCCTAGTATGTTGGGTCTATAATGAACCTTTTCATGTGTGACTTAAGTCCTCTTTGTGCAAACTAGTTAAATAACATGTTTCTTTTATTGCATTAAATTTGTTCACTGTCTAAGATTTAGCAATCATCATTTTTTGGCTGTACAACATTTAAGCAAGCATCAGCAAATTCAGTAAATATAGGCTCTATCATATATTCTCTTATCAATGCATCAGGATGAGAGGATTTGTCTAATATTTCCAACATTTCTCTTATGTGAGGATTTCCTAAACACTTTTTAAGTTCTGCTGACTGTTCTGAAAGTTTAAAGAAATATTTAAAAAATATTATTTATAAATATTATATCTTATAAAATATCCTGTCATGGGTGTGCCGTGGTAGCTCAGATGGTTAGCGCTCGTAAATTTTACAGTATGTGAATAGCCCGGGTTCTATCCCCTTCGGCAAACATGAGATTATTAAACGCAATTTTTTAGCGCTGATTTACCACATGCTCAGCGGTGAAGGAAAACATCATGAGAAAACCTGCATGTCTGGATTTTGGTGGGATTTCATGACAAAGTCCCATATATATTTTATCCCCTAATTTAAGGAATTGAGGAATGATTTTTTTTAAAAACCTGAAACACAAATTTTTTAATTGGTAATAAAAAGTATTCTGTGAATTTGTATAATTTCCAGATCTCTAGCATGAAATTAACTTCGTATGGGAAAACCCATATACAAACCTCCATTCCCTAATTTTAAGGGTGGGGGGTGATTTACTAAAAATCCTGAAATATGTATTTTATTTTATTATTTATAATAAGGAGCAACAAGAAGTCCCTATATCAATTTGCAGACTTCTAGCATCAATCAAATTTGTGGAAGTCTCATATAAATTTCCATTCCCTAGTTTAAGGGATTGGGGGTTAAAAATTCCAAGTTTTAGATTTTTTTGTTGTTTGTATACTTACTAATTCTAGCTTAAATACCAAATTTCAGCTTTCTATAACTTCAGGAAGTACCCAAAAAATTTGATGATTATCAGTGAGTCAGCAATGAAATTGGTTTGTATTAAATATCAATAAAATCTAAACTAAAACCATTCACATCACATCCCAAGAATTTTTTCATAAACAAAGCGCAAGTTATGAGGGTTCAAAAAAAATGAAGAAGCACTTCTTGAAAAGATAGGTAGTGCTTCATGTTTGGTTTGGTTGGCTCATCTCTGCGAAGAGCGAAGGTACTACTATGCTATCAGATAAAACAGGTATTGCTATGTAGTAATGACTAAAATATGTAAAAAATAATACATTAAAAAATCTAGAATAATCAGGAATTGATAATCAGGGCTCAGCAATATAAAAGACAGATATTGATTTTTAAACACAAGTGCATTGTATTGGTGATATCTTGAGGGCAATTTAACAATTTCAACATTAAGAAAAATTAAATTATGATTAAGTTCCAGTAGAATAGATTAACAATAGTGAAGATATGTTATAGCCCCATTAAAGCAGCACATTAAGGATAATTCCAAATAAATATGGTTGAAACACTTGGATTGCACATTTTAAACATAAATGATGATAAAATAATGTACCAAATTTGATCTACCATTTTTCAATTCATCATATTATTTTAATGATTGCTATTTAAGTTTGAAAATCACTGATCTATCTAGCATAAGCAAATGTAAACATGTTATGGTTATAGTACTATTTTTAATTTTAATAAAACATGCCCCCATTTGCAGCTCATTTTTATTTAACATCAATATTGAACTTTAACATTCACATTATATAATGTGGTTGTGTATAATTTACCTAGTAACTTTAATTTTTCTATTGGCACAGTATCTTCTGTTGGGTATTCATATTCAATGTTATTTTCTTTTGTAGAAATTACTGGTGGCTCTGTCGGAGTGGGGACACAGCAAGGATTTTGTTTATGAAGTTTATAGCAGGCAACTGAACAACTAAAATAAAAAATAATGAAACAAATAAGTATCATAATAATAATCAACCAAGTCTATCAAATTTCATAAAAAAAAATAAAAAAATCACATAGTGACAGTGTAAGAATATTCATTTTCGCATTTAGTCTCATGGGTGCTGTAAGAGCCGACAAGGAAAACTGAAACTTGAGATGGGCAGCAGCATATTCCTAATAACAACTCAAAACCATAAAAAAGTACAGGAGCAAACCTGCCTGACAAATATGGCAACAATGGCTAAAACCCCTCTATAAAGGCTAACTATGGGGGAGACCTATGTTTGGCAGTGATTTTTTATAGGCAGTAATGGATGATGGATAATAAATAATTAAAAATTGTCTACTTAATAAAAATATCAGCTCATACTACAGGTCCCAGGGTCTAACACAAGAGACTTTTGCTTGGGGCTCCGGGTAATTTCAAATTTTAAATATAATGTTTTACGATAATTTTTTCATAGTAAATTTTTTGATGCACTTACTAAGGTTGTAGACACGTCGGACATTTGTATTTAGAATTACTTCCACAATGTATGCAACTCATTTTATTTAGAAGATTGTATACAAAAAATTATATTATCATCGATATTAGAACTTTATCAATAAATACACCCATTGAATATTTTTTTAAAATTTTAGATGGTTTACGCCAGTTTACGCCTTTGATATCATTTGATTTGATATATATCACAGAATACATTTATCATTTACCCTGACGCCTGACGGGATATATATTATATACATAGTTTAGCTTGCTACATATTTATTTATCTATGACATAGTTACATAGAGGAATAGAGGAAAGTAATATATCGTACAGATCATAGATAAATAAATATGTAGCAAGCTAGTACAGATATATATTTCTTATTTTTGTTTCCTGTTAACCAAGCCTAGCTCACATTAGATCGCGCAATACCAACCTTACGCCCGCCAAGTAGTGATCGAATTAGATCAGAATTATGTAAACATGTCTACCTATGAAAAAACTATTTTTTCGTTTTAAACAAAACCAAAGACACTATGCAATAGATATTAGTATCAAAGACAAAGATATGCTCTTTTATTTTAAACCATAACCTGGCAATGTTTCTTAGAAAAAAAAAAAAAAGAAATCACTCTGAACTTTCGGCGTTCCACGTGCCGTTTTGATGACGGTGCTCCGTTTTTTTTATAGAATTTTATATTTGTGTCTGGACTAAAAACGAAAGTATTATACTTTTTTATATTCCTTGTAATATAGTGAACACATATATATATAATTTGTGGTATAAAAAGTGAAAAATAAATTGCCAAAAGTGCTTCAAAATCTGGAAGGCCCATTATGGCGGCTGGGTCATAAATGTGGTATTTTTCACATTCTCATTTATTTTTAGTGTAAAATGTAAGTAAAAATAGTTTTCTTACATATTTCAAATAACTTGACGTTGTATTTATTTCAAATTCACACAAAACTATTTTAGAAATATTGTTCTAAATGTCACACAGATAAAATATTAATATTTAATTTTTTTAATTTCTTTATATTTTATATTTTGGTATGAGTAACGAATGGAAACACATAAAACATAAAAATATACATATTTCCAAACATTTTCATATAAATTTCTCTAAAAACAAAAGTGTAGAATTCAAATTAGTAGTAATTTTGTCACTAAAATTGAAGTATATACCACTATACAGCTATACAGGGTAATTACGTATTTTATTACAATTTCTAGCAACCAAAAATAATTTTATTCGATAGTTTATACATTCAACAAGAATTCCTGTAAGTTTTATCCATAAATATTGTCTCAAAGTGAAAATATAGCAAAATTTGCAATATAGCAAAAAATTTGCTAATTTTCAAATTTTGCCGCCATTACGGTCCCGAGCGAACGGGAGTATAACATGTCGCGCGCTGTCAGAGCTTACAGGTACATCAAATTAAAGTGAAGTTTTTATAAGATTTTGGCTTGGATGCTTGTCTTTTAAGTCATGTCTCCATTTCATTCGAGATTTACTTTTTTTTATAGATTTTTTCTTTACAATATGCTGATCGTCGTTGTCATTGTTGTCTTCTGCGTGGGCTGGATGCCCAGCAGGTATCGGGCCTCGGGGTATACCCCTTTACCCGGACATTCCTCACGGCACACTACAGTGTGCCGGTCCTGGGTGCCTTGATAGTAAGGCTTGTGTTTATAATAGCGACTTTTGTCGCAGTTGGGTAATCTTATCAAAAAAGAGGGTTATTTTGTCGAAGTTGGCCTTTCTGCGGCGTTGTGGAATTTACTCAACTCCCTAATCTATATAGGGAGGAGTTCTCTTGGATCGGGTCGCCCGTTCGGGGGCCGTGAGTGCAACGGCGCGGAGCCGTTGAGATGTTCAAGGCTCTCTATTTTCAGGTTGGCCGCTATGACGTCATTCCAGGCGTAGCGACCCGCACCGACTATGGTTCGTAATGACAAATTCTGCTGGGCCTGAAGTCGCCGCTTCTGATGATCGCTCAGGAGTGCATACCAGGCCGGAGCAGTGTATGTTAGCAGGGGTCTTATGTACATTTTGTAAATGGTCAACTTCGACTTTGTCGGTAACTTGGATGTCAGGACAGGACGGAGCATCGCTCGCGCACATCGAGCCTTGCGGATAACAAGGTCGACGTGCGCAGTCATGCGCAACATCCTGTCGATCCGGCATCCAAGGTAGGTCACGGCCTTCTCATATGCGATCTCCTGGCATCTGAGGGTTAGCGGTGGTGGTAGATTTCTATAGCGGCGAGTGAGCATAGCGGTCGTCTTGCTAACATTGACGGCCATCCTCCACTCATCCAACCATGGTGGTAGCAGGTCCAGCAGACGTTGCATCCTGGCAGCGGCGATATGGGCTCTTCTGGACGACGTGAAGTGTGCGCTGTCATCCGCAAAAAGCGCCAGTTCGACGTCGTCCTCCCATTCGTGCAAGTGCCCTGCCAGGGTAGGTATGTCATTGGTGTAAGCCGCGTACAAGACTGGAGACAGACTGCTGCCCTGTGGCACACCAGCTCTTATCGGTTTTATTGCGGACTCGGCGTCCTCTACACAGACGTAGAACTTCCTGTCTACGAGGAAGGACGCCACTAGCGGCAATATAGCAGGAGGGACACTGGTCTGGTCGTCTAACTTGTAGAGTAATCTAGGGCGCCACACCCGGTCGAATGCCTTCTCGATATCGAAAAAGACGCCCAACGATATGCGGCCGCGGTTGTGCTCGGCCGCAAGCAGGTGCAGCACTCTGATCAGCTGTGTTGCTGTTGAGTGGTCCCTCCTGAATCCATGCTGCTCCGCCCGAAGTTGGATGCACGGGCGGAGACGTCTTAGCAATAATCTTTCGCACAGTTTAGCTATATGATATGCCGATGCGTCGTTTTTGGAAGATTTTGACAACAGCTCAACCCAGCAGACAGCAGTGGCGTGGCGTAGCTTTGTAAGCAAGGGCCCCGGGGCAAAAATTAAATTAGGGCCCTATTTTAACTAAACTAAATATATAAGGTGCAAAACTACTTCATCATTAGCTCTTTATCGCCCATTGTAGGGCATAATAAAGCAAAGCTACTTACCACTAAGTAGTATGTTTAACGCAGCAGATAATATTTATTCGTACTTCCTTATCTACGAGTATAATATTTGTACATAAAAGAGGATGTTCTGAGTAACTGACTCATCTACCAAAGCACAGCCCAAACGCTATATGTAGAAATCTGAAAATTGGACAGTAGCTGCCTAGGATTCAGGAAAATTCAACCTGTAAATGGGTGAAATAGTGTGTTACAGTTTGTCTGAAATTTTTATTTAACGGGGCGATGGACTTACTTAATATTACTAAATGTATTCTGTATAATATGAATTAAAATGAATTCAGATTTAGCATTTTTTGAAAACGACCCGGTGCCCATCGGGACCAGAAATAAAAAATGTTTTTTTAAGTTGATAATTGTATACAGAGTGTATGAAATATTTTCAAATTTAATTAAATTCCATCAAAAATAATAAAATTGACACACACATTTTTTGTTTCTTCAAAAATCTACTCTTAGGCTCTTAAAAAGGGAGTGCAAAGTTTTTATCTAAAATATTATATTAAAAAGTTTCTTCGTATTTTTTATATAAAATTGAAGAAAAATCTCTTTGGTTGTACTGTTTGTATCTGGCTGGTTTTAATATCAATACTTATAGGACATTAAGACAAAATAAAAAGTAAAAAACATTTTGTATAGTGGGATCGGAAGGGCATCGTTTATTATTATGAGCATTTACCGCCGGGCAAAACCACCAATTTGGATCTCTACTGGCAACAACTAATGAGACTCAAGCAAGAAATTGAGAAAATACCAGCCGGAATTGATCAACAATAAAAGCGTGGTATTTCGTCATGATACATCCAGACCACACACATCTTTGACCATTCAGCAAACATTTAGAGAGCTTGAGAGGTGTAAATGTATCCATCATTATAGTTCTGACCTTGCAACTTCAGATTTTCATCTGCTTCGGTCTTTTTAGAATTCTTTGGGTAGTGCTAGGTTAACATCAAGAAAGGACTGTCAAAACTACTAGTCGCATTTTTTTGATCAAAAATCCCAAGATTTCTACAGCAACGGGATTATGGCAACAAGTTATCGAACTTGACGTGACTTTGTTTTACCATCTGGAAAATAATATGGTGTTTTGTTGACTGGAATGGGAGCTATCCTCGAAAACTTTGTAAATTATAACTGATATATAAAATTTCTGAATATTCAAAAATACACGAAAACAATTCATCCTACTGCATTTGCATAAAACTAAAAAAAATTTAACTGCATTTGCCTAAAAAAAGTTTATTTCAAATTAGTAAAATTTATTGATTGATATTTTTTATGATATAAAATGTATCAATATACAAAAAAAAATGTAAAATATCAGTGCCATAGGCTTCTACTCCGTTCAACTGTTACATTCTATTTTTTCCAGACGGTGAAAAATCATTCTGTATGTTATAATAATTATTAAATGTAATTAAACTTTGGCAAAAATGTCTTGAATTTGTATACAAATGTGAAAGTTTGTTTCTTTGTTACGCTTTCACGTCAAAACTGATGTATGGATTTGTATGAAATTTTGCACACAGATAGAGCTCGACCTGGGAAGGACTTATGATATTTTAATCTCGCTAAAAGGATCCCATGGGATAATTTTCAATGTTGGTCCATACCAGGCGAAATAAAAATGACAAGTAAAAATTAAAAAGTAGAGAAGTAGATTACAGTTAGTAATATACTCGTAATATGTACTTACACACTAAAACGGAGTCTAAGCACTACAAACGAACCTATTCTAACAATGATGTTTTTGTTCTGTAGGAGGAAGAAATTTTTGTGATTTCAGTTTGAAAGTTCGAGGTTTGTTGTTCAGGGGACAAAAAGTTAAAAATAATAATTATTTGATCAACTAGGATATTATATAATTTTTGAATGTCGTTCATGGAGGCCGAGGCCATTTGAGCTTGGGGCCCCCGGGGCACTGCCCCACCTAGCCCCAAGGTAGCTACGCCACTGGCAGACAGTCGATGACGACAGTCATTCAAGTTCAGAAGAACTAAGAATTCAAGAAGCCTAAGCGATCAAAATAACTCGAGACTTATATCAATATCGAAGCACTTTTTTCGTCATTTTCTCTAATACCGGGTGGCCCATAAGTCCCTTGAAATGTAAAAAAAATAATTAAAAAAAAACTAATGACATTATGAAAAAGGTTTTTATTTTGTCATAATCCTTATAAATGATGATGTAATTTTCAAAAAATGGGAATTATTTTTTGAAAATTACATCATCTAAATGTAATCCGTTACGATCGCGGCACTCCTGTAAGCGACGTTTAAAATTATCCATCACTGCGCGGCAAGTAAGCTATATTTGCCATTTCTCTGTGGATATTTTCTTTCAGGACGTCAATTGTCCGCGGGTTGGTTTCGCACACTTTAGTCTTAAGATAACCCCATAAGAAAAAGTCCATTGGGATCAGATCTGGACTACGTGGTGGCCAAGGAATATCTCCTCTTCGAGAGATCACTTTATTAGGGAAAAGTTGACGGACGACCGGCATAGCGACGTTAGAGGTATGGGCAGTTGCTCCATCTTGTTGAAACCAGGTCCGCGTATTGAAGCCTGGAAAATTCTGCAACTCTGGTGTAAAAAAGTCCTGGATCATAGCTACATACCGTTGTGAAGTAACAGTAAGCGCGCGGCCTCTGCCGTCCTCAAAAAAGTAAGGGCCTATAATGCCATGCGCTGACATAGCCGCCCAAACTGTCACTTTAGGGCTATGTAAGGGCTTTTGATGTTTGCGATTTGGATTTTCGCAACTCCAGTAGCGACAATTTTGCTTATTGACATGGCCGTTGATGTGAAAGTGAGCCTCATCAGAGAATAACACATTATTAAACGAAGTAAAGCGGTTCAACATTTCATTTGCGAAATTTAGTCTGTGGATAGTGTCAGTATCTTTTAATTCCTGTACTAACTGAATCTTGTATGGGTGAAGATGTAAATCTTTCTTTAAAATTCGCTGTAACGATGTTCTGGGTAAGTTTAATGCACTGGAACGCTTACGAGTAGACTGGGTAGGATTTTCACGAATTGAGTGTTTCACTACATCGATGTTTTCTTCCGTCCGTGATGTTCTTGGTCGACCTGACCGTTGTTTATCCAACGTCGAAGTTCTTAATCGTTTGAACACTTGGAATGTCTTTAAAGTTGCGTAAATTCTGATATTCTCGAAATTTACGCCGCGCAATGGTAGCCGAATCGTTGTTTCGATAAAACTCGCGCACACAAAATGCACGGTCCGCACCGGTGAAACGCTCCATGGCGACGTGAATTCCCAGAAACCGTCGGTACTTCCCCCGCACCGCGCGCGCCACTCATGCGCGCCTTTTGTATTTTATTCGAAATTTACATTTCTATCGACTTATGGGCCACCTTGTAGTTCACATTTTTACCTTTTTATGTATACTTAACACGCGTACTTACTGCATAGTGGTCCAGTCAGGCACACACGCCCCGTGTGTTTGCACTATGCAACCGATTCGCGCGGTTGTATGATCTTTGTTCCGTTTATCTACTCATGTGACTCTGAAACTGAAGTGATGTGTACTCCTGACCAGACAGTACTCATCATGAAATCTAATACTACGTCGATCGAAATTATCTTAACCATTCACGCATGACGCAGTTCTTGCCGATCTTTCCATTTACATTTACATAGAAAAGAAACCTGAATACGAAGTCTATCAAAGTCCGATCATAGCTCTCTCCATAGCTCGCTGAGTGAACTTGAGCCATACGGCCTCATACGGCCAGCAGTGAAGAACCACGTCTCAGTTCCATATTATGTCGTATCGCACTGTGGATGTACCTACATATTTGTTTTCGGATTTTGGCGTGCCAACAAGATGTGTCCTAATTCCGCGAATGCTTCCGGTCGGTGGTCGGTTAACCTATCGCTGGAATGTAGGTCTTACATAGTGTATAATTTTAAGGGTAAACTAGTCAACAGCGTAGTGTTTCTAATAACTACCAGATCAGGTGTGACATAGACGAAAGTTATGTAGTAAAACACTCAAGGAAAGTCACTCAAGTTAGGAAAAATTTAAAATTTTATGAAAAGGAAAGCTTGTTTTAGCACCACAATTGGCAATCGCAGTACGTGATAACTAACATAACGCTGATTTCAGTAACCGGCGTGGATATGTTTGAGACGGCAATGTACGAAACGGTAATCCCTTCTAAAAATCCTTCGGGGGGTGAGACTTGCAACTTAAACGTGTAAACGGTTGTGTGTTTGTATTTAAAATAAAACATATGCTTTTATATTTGTACTTTATTATGCTCATAATATTTAGAAACAAGATAAAATGTACTATACATATATCACGACAGGACATACAATTCCTTACAAAGAAGAGTCAGTTACTGATACACGTTAATAACATAAACTTGATTGTACTTTGTCATGAATATAATTTTAAACACATTTACCTCCTTAAGTTTTCTTTTTTATATAATATTAAAAGTCATAAAAACAAATTCCGTGACTTAAACACTAAGCTTGAAAATATTCTTTAAAAAATTTAAGTTTTATAACTGTCAAATAACGGTATAGTACAGTACTTTTATTGGACTATTTTCATGAAAAATATTAAGTACATACTTAAACATAGACTTCCATCCTGCCTTTATTTGATTTAAGGTTCATTCATACACAAACGTCAGTCAAGTCGCCGATAGCGTGATGGAAGTGCGTTATGAATCTCAATGCAAGTCTATATAAACTAGTACAACCCGTTTTAAAACTAATATTTCGTAGTTGTGGTAACAGAAGGATTGCTAGACGGAAAAAAGACTTATTGAGGAAACCATAAAACCTTTTTAATAAGAGATGCTTACAGAAATTTTGGATTATAACTTTAAAATAGTACAAGTTTGGCTTTTGTCGAGTAGTTTATTAATATATAATTATTTAGCATTATATAATTATTGAAAGTGGGTTGGTCATTTTGCCAGGATATGGCACATTCAATAAATTAATACCAAGCGTTATGTTAAATCTAAAAGTAAAAAAAAATATTTGTACGAATCGAAACAATTTAGGTATTTCTAGCTATATTACTAAATTCACGCAACGCATACAGAAACAAAAAATCTCTAGGCAGTTCCTTACGATTAAAACGAGTAACACGAAAAGAATCGCGGTATTTCATAAAATATATTCAACAGATGTATAAACATTAAACTTATTATTTCAATTAAAAAGTTTATATTTTAAACAAATTAAAATCATAAGTGTTTATGTCTTATTTAAACCTAAATAAACAGTTTCCTGTAAAGAGCATAGGTACATACCTAAGCCTATAACACAAATTAAATATGGTATTTGCTCGGTGGTCAGTTATAAATATATTAATTTTTGCACGTAATACATGGTGGAACCGATCATTTTAATCTATAACTCTTCATGATGAGCCGATTTGTAGTCTGATATGTAAAGTGAGTCTGGAGGTGCAGTGCCGGCATCAGAAGCTGCGACAGCGAGATAGCGCGCTCTCAAGTGATGCGCTGAAGCTTTGGGTTGTCTCGATCGTGTGAAAATGCCCTTTTTATTTCCACCAACACGAATTATCACTGAAAATTAAATGATAATGTTTATTACAGTCAAGTAGTAAGATAATACACTATTCCATACCCATGAATGATGAGTGTCGTAAGCGGCGACGGAGGGAATTGAAGCAGAAGATGTCAGCAACATAGTACTGATATTGACTAAAAATAATAAAAATCTGAAATCCGCCTGCCAAGCGTGGTAACTATTGCAAATATTCCCCCTATAAAGCAATCAATGTGGGGAGGCCTGCGTTTAACAACGGTCTTTTGATAGACTGCAACGAAAAAGTGAAGAACTGTGGGAGTTCAATAGTTATTAAGTATCTGCTATAAATTTTATAGTACTCAAGCTACTCAAACTAGATCTCCACCGGCACCTCTGAAATCGTCAACTGGAACTTTAAGTGTTGATATTTACTGCGCGCTTGGAATTGCTGAGGCTGAGGCTTGATGAGGAAAGTAGTGTGTCTATGGAATTAAAACCTTTTAAAGACAGTCCTTGAACACATTTCGTAGAGCGAAGCTGCAGTTGTATGATGGTTGTATCACGAATGGGTTGACTCGATCGAGGAAAGGCCACCATTACCATTACCATCAAAGTCTATAAAAGTCCACAGCTGAACATAGGCCGCACTTAAAGATTTCCTCTTAAGGGGGATTTTGCCATAGTTGCCACGCTTGGCGAACGGGTTAACAATCGCTAATTTTTATAATTTTGGGTTATTATGAAGATACTGAAGCTCATCTCTTGTTTCAGTTTCCTTCAGTTTCAGTTACTGTGGCGGTATAAGAATACCCACTGCCCCATATCATCTCGTGGGTGTGTTAAGAGGCGACGGACGGAAACTGAAACAGAAGATGGGAATGAACACGCTCCCACGGAATACCAACGTAATTTAGCAGCTTAATGCTACTGTATTTCGTATGGTGAGTGTAGAGAACACGAGACACTTTTATCGGAAACGAGGCATTCGATTTTAGTTCTTAGGGGTTCGGATGGACAGATGTCTATGGGCCAAATCATCTACTTACCATCACGTGGATTGTGGTCTAGTTTGTTATGTTTACGCTAATATAAAACACATTCAAACATCGGTCTGTTTGCTGCTTTAAAACCTTAAAAAAAGGTACTTAAATCATATTTGGAGTAGGAAAACTTTCGTGTACTTAGATAATTCGTTTTAGAAAAAATCTAATCTATACATATAAAATACTTTGTCCTGCATGAAGAATTGTCCTGATGTTGCAAGTGAAAGCATTGCATCGCAATGTAATCGAGGCAACAATACTGACCGGTTGTTCTCGAGAAGAGCCTGTATTTATTCCTAGGATTCCCCTAAAACCATCAAATTTCCCCTACGAATTCAAGAGAGTGCATGCTCCTATCAAAGTCTGCTTCGCCATTACCATAAACAAAGCTCAAAGTCAAACTCTAAAGGTGGTGAGAGTAGACTTGAGAGAAAGCTACTTCTCCCACGGTCAGTTGTAAGTGGCATGCTCCAGACCAAGCGCACTGAGCAGCCTGGTGATTCTAGCACCCGAAGGAAAAACAAAAAATATTGTATACAAAGAAATACTGCGGTAGGTGTAGTATTTAGATTTCGTTGTTAAAAGATAATAGACCCGTGTCGCTTTCACCAGATCAAAGGCCGATCTTCGTTTTCATAAAACACAACAAAATTTTACTTTATTTTCATGTTTATTTAACCTTTTAATCCCTACACTATAATAAAGATTGTTATATTTTATAAGTATTCAAAAATTTTAACATAATAATTTATATAATATAACAAAACTAATAAAATAAAAATTGTTTAAAAAAATCTATTAGATCCATTTTCTATACGCGGGCGAACTCGCGGACAAAAGCTAGTTTGTAGTAAAATTAATATGGTAGATAAGTAAAATAAGACTAAGTAAATAAAGTAAATAAGACTGGTTCATACTCTGTGCAGTATTAAAGTCGGCGAAGTTCCAAATAAATTCGCCCACGAAGAAGCCAGCCTGTCGTAGTTTGTCGAAAGCTTTAAAGTGCTCAGACATCAACGCCACCTGGAACTCCTCCGACCACACGTACTCCGGAATCTAAAAGGTAAATTCAATGTAAATATAATTTGTAGTTAGGTTAAAGGCGTACTGATGATAGGGATACCATCTCCCTTGAAACAGATAAACAACAATCAGACACCATATTTGTAGCTCACTTCATAAAACTATAGTATATACATATAAACTATAGTTTCATCTTATATATATATATATATATAATTCTTCTGAACGTATGTTTATCACTGAACTCCTCCTATACAGCTCGTCGTTGCTGTCCTCTGCAGGGCATAAGTGCCGTGCAGGTCTCGGGCCTCGGGGTGTACCCCTTTACCCGGATGTTCCTCACGGCACACTACAATGTGCCGGTCCTGGGCGCCTTGATGTTGAAGGCGTTGCTATAACGACTATTGTCGCAGTCGGTTAAATTATAAGTAAAAGGAGGTTATCTAATAATTGTGTATAAATAACACAATTATTTGTCAAAGTTGGCCTTTCTGCGGCATTGAGGGGTTTACTCGGACTCCCTAATCTATATAGGGAGGAGTTCTCTTGGATAAGGTCGCCCGTCCGGCGGCCTTGCATGCAACGGCGCGAAGCCGTTGAGGTGTTCGTGTGGCCCGTTGTCGGCACGGTCAAACATACCGCGCGCCAGCCGGACCACGAATTCATGAAGGCTCTCTATCTTGAGGTTGGCCGCTATGACGTCATTACGGACGTAGCGACCCGCACCGACTATAGTTCTTAATGACAAATTCTGCTGGGCCTGAAGTCGCCGCTTCTGACGATCGCTCAGAAGTGCATACCAGGCCGGAGCAGCGTATGTTAGCAGGGGTCTTATGTAGGTTTTATAGATGGTTATCTTCGACTTTGTCGGTAACTTGGATGTCAGGACAGGACGTAGCATTGCCCGCGCACATCGAGCTTTGCGTATAGCAGAGTCAACGTGCGCAGTCATACGCAGCATCCTGTCAATCCGACATCCAAGGTAGGTCACGGCCTTCTCATATGCGATCTCCTGGCCTCTGAGGGTTAGCGGTGGTGGTAGGTTTCTATAGCGGCGAGTGAGTAGAGCGGTCGCCTTGCTAACATTGACGGCCATCCTCCACTCATCCAACCATGGTGGCAGCAGGTCCAGCAGACGTTGCATCCTGGCAGCTGCTATGTGGGCTCTTCTGGACGACGTGAAGTATGCACTGTCATCCGCAAACAGTGCTAGTTCGACGTCGTCCTCCCATTCTTGCAAGTGTCCTGCCAGGGTGGGTATGTCATTAGTGTACGCCGCGTACAGGGCTGGAGATAGACAGCTGCCCTGTGGCACACCAGCTGTTATGGTCTTAATTGCGGACTCGGCGTCCTCTACGCAGACGTAGAACTTCCTGCCTTCCAGGAAAGACGCCACTAGCCGCAATATAGCAGGAGGGATACTTGTTTGCACATCTAATTTATAGAGTAATCCTGTGTGCCACACCCGGTCGAACGCCTTCTCGATATCGAGAAAGACGCCCAACTATATGCGGCCACGGTTGTGTTCGGCCGCAAGCAGGTGCAGCACTCTGGTCAGCTGTGTTGCTGTTGAGTGACCCCTCCTGAATCCATGTTGCTCCGCCCGAAGTTGGATGCACGGGCGGAGACGTCTTAACAATAGTCTTTCGCACAGTTTAGCTATATGCGGTAGCAGCGTGATCGGCCTGTAGTTGGCAACTCTACGCCTGTCCTTCACGGGTTTCGGCAAGACGATGACTTTGCCTTTCTTCCAGTCCTCCGGGAAGTGGGATGTCCGCAATATTCCATTGTAGAGCCGACCTATCTCTACAAGGACTCTATTGGGCAGCTGTCGTAGTGCAGCGTTAGTAATCCCGTCGTGCCCCGGCGCCTTCCTCGGTTGCAGGCGGGTTACTGTCCTCCGCAGGGCTGCGGGGGAGATAAACCACTCTCCTGCAAGCGGTGGCGCGGGCGACGACAGGAGCTCCTGCACGCGGCTTTCCTTCCGTGTATGGGATTCCAGGAACTCCGCACTTGTAGGGTTCGGCATAAACTGCTCCTCGAAGTGCTCAGCTAGGATATCCGCTCTGCCCTTGGCATCGTAACGTTGAATGCCCGCGTTGTTGGTTAGCGGGCAAACAGGTGGTCGAGTTTTCGTTAACTGCCGGTTCAATGTGTAGAGCGACGCGTGCTGTTCATCAGCTTTCCATATGCGCCGCTCCCAGGCCTCTCCTCTGTGGGCCTGTATTGCAACCGACAGTTCGTCTGACAAGGTGTTTAGTTTTCTCTTTACTCTAGGGCAGCGAGTACGCGCCCAGAGCTTCCTCAGCGCTCTTTTATGATTTAGCTGCACGCGTATCTTTAGCGGCAGCTCCTCTTTCCTTCCCGAGAGAGGGACGATCGTAGAGGCCGCGTTGAGGGCCTCCTTGATGCTCGTGGAAATTCTGGTTGCAGCGGCCTCTACGTCGTCCGCTGAGGTAATCGGTGTATGGACTGGAGGTCTCTCCTGCAGGTGTTGGTGGTAGAGCCTCCAGTCGATCTTGGTCTTACTGGCTCTGGGCGGTGAGGTCACTGCCTTAGTGCCAAGGGTTATCAGAATCGGGAGGTGCTGTGTATTCAGGTCATACAGCACTTCTACCACTACTGGATAGTTGACGTTCCTAGTGAGCACGATGTCTAATACATCCGGACGCTTCCTAGGGTCGCTAGGGATGTGCGTCGGTTCCTCGGGACCTAGAACGTCATAGTCGTGGTGTTCAGCGTCTTCATAGAGTTCACGACCCGGCGGGGTGATCACTCTGGACCCCCACGCCGGGTGTTTGGCGTTCAGGTCCCCGGCGATGATGGTGGGTGTTGTGCCTTCCATTACCGTCCAGATGTCTGAGGATCCTATACAGCTAGACCAATTTTGATAAGATAATAGAATCAGGCGTTACTTTGCGGAAATCAATTGTAGTATCATTATTGTGTTTTAACTGACCGCTAAGACTTATGGAGGACACACATGGTCAGTTCAACTGATCATTCCAACTGATCTGAAGGAAGAAGGAAGCTCAAAGTCTCTCTGCAATATTCTCTGTAAGTAATGGAGAAGACTATCCTTGGAGCTTCTCTGCGTGATAAAATTCGTAATGAAGATATCCGCAGTAGAACAAGACGTACCGTCAAACCGCCCAACTTTGCCAATGTTTTATATTTTGCCCGCTAAGCCAATTTTAATCTCAATCGCAAATTTAAAAATTACTATTTAATTTACTTTGATTTGCTTTGTTTTAAATAAATGTAGACTATATTTCTGGCACCACCGGGAATGGTTCTTACCTTTGATTACACTCAGTTGCCAGAACCATTCAAAGTGCACGTGTGTTTTGATGCGGGTCAATTTAGCCTCAGTGTTTCTTGGTATGCTTCTCAATGGCGAAGACAAAGGTTCTTATTAGATTATCTTGTTACATGGTCCAGAAAGGGGTTTCTAGAATCTTTTTCTTGTGTATTCTTTCCTGTCAGTACTTTAAATAGACAATGATGACAGTGGGCAAAATAAGCCGCATAAGTTGCATCTCCCGGTTGTCAATTTTGCCCATCCAAAAAAGTGTACAAGGGTTGTCACTTTCTTATTAGCCGACAGCCTAAGAAGAAGAGATATGTTTGTGAGCTCCTATGTAACCTCCGTAGCTTAACCATCTTGGCGATTTTAACGTGTGAGGTGTCATTTTTGCCTCAATGTTCCGAATACGGTCTATATGTTGGCTATGTGCTGTGGTCCATATTGTGTTAATTGAAAAAAATTCAGCGCCTTTTACATGCAGTTTGGTACAAATTAATTACACTTGTTTTACATAATAGATTTAACTCTTTATATTGGTATTGCGCAAATAATTACATATTATCTATTTTAAAATTTATTATCTATTTTGAGGGTAACGTTAATCGAAGCTTATTTGATATTTTTTTAACAAATCAACTACCTCAGGGATATTTTGCAAATAATACATTAAAATAAAACCAATTTCTTTATTCACTTTTTCCTAAAAGGGACGGGCAACAAAAATCATTATGATTATGTGGATGTATATATTATGATTTTGGTTTGCTTTTTAAATTCTTGTTTTATTTTGGCACTTATAAATATGTTTTGATTTAAAAGAGTATATTGAGCTAAGCATTTCATTTACTTTTACATTTAATTTAATTTACTTTAACTTTTCTGAAATTTCCAAAATGTTTTCTTCTTATGTATCTGTTTTATTTGTACATTTCTTTTCAGAAAAGAAAAAACATATTTCAAAAACGTAAATCAAGAAGAAAACTACGTACACAATTTTTGATTTCTATAATATTACGAAAAAATATACCTACCTCAAAATAGTGCCATATGTTTTAGACAGATTTAATTAAAGACTGTGGATATAGGAACTTACATCTATTTAATTAAATAAAAGGTTTCGCTAAGCATATTTTTATTTATTTTCCTACCTGTGCCCTCCAGATTTTGACAACCCTAACACCTACGAATTGCTTATATGAAAACAAATGGATATTGGAGGCTAAAATTGCCCAAATGTTTTATAGTGAATCTATTGTGCAAAAGCGTTTCGTAACGCCCACTTTGCCTTTAAACTTATACCAGTTCTTTGACAAGAATGCCATAGGAGCTATAGTTCCGCCAATGATGGATGCGGGCAAACATGGACGAAAATAAAGGTAAATTTTCCAGTCATCAAAATTTCAAATTACTTGAAATTTTATGTAAATAAGACTGAATTTACAATCGTTATACAATTCCATAATCGCCTAGGCCATTCTTAGAAATTGAAAAGTATAACATATCATACAATTTTTTTAAAGAAAATCAACATAATTGCAAAAAAGCGGGCAAAATTGGACGATTTGATGGTAGCCAATTGAATCAGTAAGCTGACCTGGCAAAGGCCCGGCTGTTTGGATATTGGCAGAAAATCAGTCCAAAAATGTTGGATACAAATTTCAAGGACTGGTGGGCTGCAGTATACAAATGCCACTGTATGACTCCGCGCATTCCACTTGCATGATAAACGTGTCGAATATGGTCAAATCTACAAGATATACATGTGAGCTGACGTATTCGTACAAAGGTCTATGTCCTAATATTATATAGATAGCGAGATATGGTTCTTTAGAATAGTTTTCCTAAACTTTAAAATTCTTACATTAAAAGGTCAAGTCTTATCATCAGGATCATCATCATTACAGCCCCTTCACAAGTCCACTGCTGAACATAGGCCTCCTCCAAGTAATGCCACAAAGCACGGTCCTGAGCCACTTGCATCCATCGACTTCCTGCATATCTTACCAGGTCGTCACTCCATCTAGTGGGGGGTCGCCCTACACTACGCCTACCGGTACGAGGCTGTCACTCGAGAACCTTTCTTCCCCATCGGTTATCGATTCTTCGAGCTATATGGCCGGCCCATTGCCACTTCAGCTTACTAATCCGTTGGGCTATGTCGGTCACTCTGGTTTTACTGCGGATATCCTCATTTCTGAGTCTATCACGCAGAGAAACTCCGAGCATAGCCCTCTCCATAGCTCGCTGAGCGACCTGAGGCATCGACCATCGACCAGCACATCCCGATGAAGAGGTGGTGGAAATGTTTGAGGATATTTCCAAAGCAATGCATTCCTCCAAAACCCACTACACGGTGTTGATGGGAGACTTCAACGCAAAACTAGGCACAAGAAAAAACGGTGAGGTGAAGTTAGGGGAAATTTGCAGTAGGGCAACGGAACCGAAGGGGCCAGTAGCTGGCTGACTTTATGGAGAAAGAGGGACTCTTTATGATGAACTCTTTCTTCCAGAAGCGGCCCCACAGGAAGTGGACCTGGTCGAGCCCCGACGGTTCGACAAAAATGTGATTGACTTCATTATGACGACCAGACGCCAACTGTTCAGTGATGTCTCAGTGATCTCAAGGGTGAAAACTGGCAGCGATCACCGAATGGTTAGAGGCACACTGAAACTAAACGTTAAGTTGGAGAGGTCTCGTCTAATGTCCATGCGGTCGGAGCTAAGTTCTGCAAGACCCGCCGCAGAAGAACACAAAAACTCTCCGATCACACTCTTAATCTCATGGCTGTTAGACGGGAGATGAGGCTGCAATCGTCAACAGATTTGACAGCATACAGGCAACTGAACAGACAGATCTCCAAATGCATGCGGCGAGACTTAAGCAACTTTAATACTGCTCGTATTAAAGTAGCGATCGAGCGGAACCAGGGCTCCAAAATCTTTGCCAGAGATCTGTCTGCTAGTAAGAGCCAACTGTCAAAGCTGAAGACTGAGTGTGGCAGCATCGTTTCCGAGACACCTGAGATTTTAAGTGAGATTGAGAGGTTCTATGGGCAGCTGTACACATCATCGTTGGAGCCACACGCAAGTGTGGGTAACGATCCAAGAACAAGTCTTATCCGACACCATTCCGATGATATCCCGGACGTCAGTCTAAGCGAGATTAGAATGGCTCTCCAGCACCTTAAAAACGGCAGGGCCCCAGGCGAGGATGGAATTACAGCGAAGCTTCTGAAAGCGGGTGGAACACCGGTACTTGAAGTCCTTCAGAAGCTCTTCAATTCCGTCTTCCATGGTGGCACTACTCCAGAGGCATGGAGCAGAAGTGCGGTGGTCTTGTTCTTTAAGAAAGGCGACAACGCTCTCTTCAAGAACTACAGACCGATTTCCCTTCTGAGCCGCGTCTACGTGCTGTTTTCGAGAGTCATTACGAATCGTCTCGCACGCAGACTCGACGACTTCCAGCCTCCCGAACAAGCCGGTTTCCGAAAAGGCTTCAGTACCATATACCACATACATACCTTGCGTCAGATTGTACAGAAGACTGAAGAGTACAATCTGCCACTTTGCCTGGCGTATGTGGACTATGAGAAAGCCTTTGATTCCGTCGAAATTTGGGCGGTGCTACAGTCCCTCCAGCGGTGCCAAGTTGACTGTCGGTATATCGAAGTGCTGAAGTGTTTATACAGTAGGGCTACGATGGCTATCCAGTACAAACCAGAGCTTGAAACCTATCCAACTGTGAAACCTATCCAACTGCAGAGAGGTGTAAGACAGGGTGACATTATATCCCCGAAACTCTTCACCGCTGCATTGGAAGACGTTTTCAAGCTACTGGACTGGAAAGGATACGGTATTAACATCAAGGCGAGTACATCACTCACCTTCGATTTGCCGACGATATAGTCCTTATGGCAGAATCGCTGGAGGTCTTAAGCACTATGCTCAATGACCTCAATAGTGCCTCCCAACGGATAGGTTAATCGACGGATTCAACTCGGCTGGTCAGCGTTCGGGAAATTACGACATATCTTCTCGTCAGGTATACCTCAATCTCTAAAAACTAGATTGTACAACCAGTGCGTGTTGCCAGTGATGACTTACGGATCTGAGACGTGGTCCTTCACTGCTGGCCGTATGAGGACGCTCAAGTCTTATGTAAATAGAGAATTTAAGAATGGTTTACATGATGTGACGTCATATACATATTATAATATTCGTTTACACGTACATCATAGCTGTACGTGTATGGTAAGGATGTTAATCCTACCTAATGTGGTCGAAGCCGATGTCGACCACGTTCTACTCTTCTTTTTAATCCTTCCGAATGTTTAAGAAATGCGATGAGAAGGAAAAAGGTTAAAATAAACTGGTCAGGTCTGAGGGCTGTGCGCTCGTATTAAATTTCATAGAACACCTAAGGGTTCTTCTACGGTGTGAATAATAATTTTTTTTAAATATATAATTGATATATCAATCGAAATTACGGTCGATATAATTGGATAGATGCAAGCATAGCAAAAAACGACGTCAACGAAGGCATTGTCACCTCTGAGGACTAAGATAATAAGGCTGCCCATTGCATACTTCTTTTGTATATACAGTTTCTGTAATAAATAAATAAATAAGATGTTATCCTCACGGCTCGTAATTATGCTAGTTCTATTTACCCTGCAGACTGGAACACAGCAGTGCGCGTAATCAAAAATCGTAGGCAGAAAAACTACAGTATGTGCGGCATTTCATACGTAGTAGAGCCATGCTGCAGTTATATTAGTAGTATAGTGTAGCACGAATGGATCAGCTCGACCGGGGAATAACACGCTGTCGCAGAATACCAGAGTAAAATAGTAGCTCAATGCTGCTGTTTTTCGTATGGTGAGTGTAGAGAACCGGAGACCCTTTTTATTCGAAACGAGGCATCCCATCTTAGTCCTCACGGAACGGGTGATAACGCACCTGCATTTTGATTCGTAATCGAGGATAGATGTAGATATCTATGGGCCTCAGCAACCACTTATCATAAGGTGGACTGTGTGCTCGTTTGTCTCACTATCATTATTTGCAGCAGCCATTTAACACCAGGGAAACTGTTAGCTCGGTTTGTCGCTATAGTAAAAAAATAATCTATCAATTATCAACCATCTTAAAAAATGACGAATTGCGAAATACTGACTATTGACAGGTAGCAGAGTTATTGGAGGTTAAGACGTCTGATAGGATGATCCCCAAGCTGCCTGCCAAGCGTGGCGAATACGAGAAGTTTGTCGAGGATTAGGCATCTCAACCTCATTGGCTCCTTTCGTTCGTTATATCTAGTGGGAAGAAGCTTTATACCGCTTGTTAGTACGAAGCTCGTATTCGAGACTCTTGTTCTCTCTCGGTTGGGGAAGATCTATGTCTGCTATTGCACGTGACGAACTTAGCGAAACGAACAGCGTCCATCCTGAAATATTACTAGCCATAATTATTAGATTAATAGTATTAGAGTAATGCGTGGTAGAGCCACGCTGCAGTTATATTATGGTTGTAGCACGAATGAGTCGGCTCAATCGGGGAAGAACCACGCTCTCACAGAATACCAGCGTAAAATAGCAGCCTCATTGCTGCTGTGTTTCGTATGGTGAGTGTAAAGATTCAGAGACCCTTTTTTACTGGGAACGAGGCATTCGATTTTAGTCCTCAAGGGTTACAACGCATCTGCGATTC
Organism: Parnassius apollo; assembly: GCA_907164705.1. NCBI lineage: Eukaryota > Metazoa > Arthropoda > Insecta > Lepidoptera > Papilionidae > Parnassius > Parnassius apollo. The sequence continues at coordinate 849,262 of CAJQZP010000828.1, forward strand.
TTAATCGAGCATAAGTGTAGATGTCTATGGACCACAGCATTTACTTACCACCAGGTGGACTGTGTGCTCGTTTGTCACCCTTATTCTATAAAAAAAAGATCATGAATGTCACTTACCAGATGCAGCCCGGCGATAGTGTCAGCTCCATACTCGGACATAATGATAGGCTTGTTGTACTTGATATGCCACGCGGTGGCTTCGTCGACCACGTTGTTGGTGATGGAAGTAAGAGAGCCCGTCTCTAGGTACCAACCGTTGTAGCGGTTGAAGCTTATCACGTCAAGGTGTTTTGCCTATGACAGTTTGCATAATACGTTTAGTTGCAGTTACATCATTTAACTATTTACAATGAATGGCAACGGCTTGGACTAGTAGCCAGCTTTTTATAAATTATTATTCTAAGCCAGCGCGTAACTATGTACAATCCCACCTGATGGTAACTGACTTAAGGTGACGTGGGCGCCAAAAGTAGATTTTTCACGCTTTAAAAGTGCAAGTTTTTGTCATTAAAAACTACGAATTCAAATTTTTTTAACTTTATTATAAAATTTAAAGATTTTTCTTAGTGAATTATGGTGGCCAAAACACAATTGACACATTTTGGCTTGACAGAAAAAGATCGCAAAATTTCCTCAAAATCTACAATTTTAGGTACGTTCACTAAGTGAAAAAGCAGTTTCATTCGAATGTAATGAAATCAATTCCAATTAAATTCAGGCTATGTGTTCACCAGTAAATACGTGAGTGAATTACGGGTTTATTTTTCAATAAACTATTTATAATTTTAAAAAGAAATATCAAATAAATATTGTGCGATTAAATAGCGTGCGAGCCGACCAAACAGTTCATATAAAACGTTATAAATCTGCTTTTGACGCCTACTTCACCTTAACAAAAGCCTCTCTCCTTGAACTCTTGCCTTGAAGACACCCACACTGTAATCGGATGGAAAAACAGATGCTGGCAACTTATTCCATTCCTTTGTTGTACGTATGATGAACGACGAAAATTTCATGGATAATAAGCCGTGTAATATAAATTATGTTGTAATACAAAAATGTCAAAAAATAATTCACATAATTTTTCCACCAGTTCCCCCTGATGATATGACCTCATAGCCGCTGGCAATTAAGTGTGACGTCACCTGACACATGACGTTCTCGTCATTCACCATACAAAACATACAAACACCTTTGAGTCATAATAAAGGAAGCAAAATTTTTTTAACTTGTACTCGTCCTTATTAGGAAACGGAACTGACGACTATGTAATGCAGGCTTAGCATAGAGTTGCAGCGCTGCGGGCTGCGGGTTTGAATCCCGCATGAAAGAAGTGTTTGACGGCCTTAATTAACGGCGGGTCTGGAAGTTTGTCCTTGTGAAATTTATGTATGTATACTGCCTCCACAATACAGGAACAATGGTGAAACATTTCAATTAAATCTAATTGCTATATAAAAATCACTTTTTCAAATATTGCCAGATCTCAAATTTATACCTCGCTAGGCCTAAGCCTTGTGGGCCTAGATCTGAATTCCACGTAAAACCAACGTGGACCAACGTGGAATTTTGATCTAGATCTTTTTTGTGGTAAATCCGCTACTGTCAACCAGAGTCATTATTTGTGTAGAAACATAAATTGTTCACTTTGTCTGGTCAAGTGTCTCTGAAACTGCATTTGACCTCCGAACTTATCGCATAAGTTCAATTTAATAGATTAGGAAGAATGAATATCTCGGTGTACATGCGTGAACACTTGCTTTATAATACTATAGGTGTATAGGTGAATATCGAACAGGAGTACGTTATTTTTGTGATTTTATAACTTTGTGTACATATTTTTAAACAGTGGATTAATGAAGCCAACCTGTAACGGCTGCACTTTCAATTTAACTAGTATAATAATTTGAGCACCCACGCCCAAGCTACTCTGCTATACTCTACTATCTTCCTGAGCGTGGGTGCTCAGGCCGCCCCTCGTATTCTGGGAGACTCAACCTGCTCGGGGCAAACGGAGATAAGACAAAAGCGCCCCCTGCCGCGTTAACCGTGAATTTCTATGTCATTAGGGACTTCATTCAAACCTAAACGCCGTCCTCTAGCATCTGACAAACGGTGAAATGGTGAACGGTGACCTTGCTCTTTCTAACCGAGACTGAGGTGTCCTCTCCGGTACATACTTTGTAACACTCCTACCCGGGTTACAAATTAGAACACTCTTTTGTGTACTCTTTTGTAACATTCATTGCTGTGCTGACGACAGCACTGGTGATGCTTTATACACCGGCCATGCTAATATCTCTTGGGAAAACGTCGCCGAGTACCGGGACAAACTTGTGAAAAAAGTCGACACTCAGTTGAACAAAGTCTCGGACTAGGGGCGACTGAATCTAGTCCAGTTCAATCACCAAAAGACAAGATTACTCGCTTACCGCTAAAAAGAGCCCGTTCGTTGTATCTCTTTAGTTTCAAGGTACTCGCCATGTTGCCTTAGCCAGTAGCGGAATCCTCGGCGTCGATATATTGAGTAACTTGCAGTTTCGTGGTCACTTGAAAGAGAAGGCCAAATTGGCCTCAAAAAAGCTTAGCGTGCTCAACAGATTGGGACAGTATTTCATGCCGGCACACTACCTGCAACTTTAGAAGGCGCAGGTTTGGCCGCACATGGAATACTGTTCCCATCTCTCGGTTGGGGCTCCCCAATGCCAGCTCCTTCAATTTGATCGTATCCTGCGCAGAGCGGTTCGAATCGTCGGCGACCGAGCTCATTCTTACTGGCTTGACTCCTTGGCACTGAGAAGAGATGTTCCATCTCTTTGCGTATTTTATCGCATTTATCACGCGGAGTGCTTTAAGAAATTGTTCGCACTAATTCCAACCGCACAATTTCACGTTCGCACATCGCGACAAAACTCGTGATACCATCCATACCATCTGGCTGACTGACAGTCTACCATTGTGCGATTTAAAAGAAGTTTTCTTCCTTGTACAACTTTCCTCTGGAATTGACTTCCAGCAGAGATTTTTCCAGACCGATACGACTTAGGGACCTTCAAGAAAAAGTCTACTCCTTCTGCAATTTTCTTGGTGGTGCACTAGTTCATGGGCGGCGGTAATCACTTACCATCAGGTGAGCCGTATGCTCATTTGCCTCCTCTTCTATAAAAAAAAATATTTTATTGTTTTGTGTTTTGTCGGGACCAAGTCACACGTATTTAACTTCCAACTTTGTGGTTACATATCGCTACAACTATCATAAGCGTTAAACTCTATTAGCTATTACTATATTAAGTTTCAATGACAGTTTATGAGATGAGCTTTTTCGGTTTATTAAAAATGTCAGCAAAAAATGAATTCGGTAGTTATAGTAAAAAATTCACATTCAGCGTACAGATTCTAAAAGCACAATCTCTAGGGTAGGTAACTTTATTCTTTGATAAAGTTATTATTTTGTTTTAATAAATGATTAGAACTTTTGATTTCGTAAGCTGTTTTTGTTAAAGTTCAGGCAATAAAATTAATATGAAAAACACATGAAAACGACTATATTTTTAGTTTGTCGTACCTTTTTCGTAGTTTTTCGTTAGTTTTACATTTTAATGCTTTAGCTATTTGTCACAAGTCCCCTACTATAAAATCTTCAATTCCTTAAGTAACAACCAACTTTCCGACTTATTTTTCTTTTAAAATGTGGATAAAATGTTGTTCATCGTTTTGTTACTTAAATACTTACGGATTGGTCATCGGTGTAGGTCTCGGAAATGGCAATGGTGATTGGTCTTGACAGATCCATTGATTTCACGTGTTCAACTATTTCACTGTAACAATTTATTGTATTAGAAATAAAAGCACTGACTCTGTTATATTATAAAAAGAGTGGTGTGCAGTGACAGTGGGTATAATGACATAGTTGGTAGAAGAATTCAAGAGAAGCCAAATAATAAAATAAAAAAGGAAGCGGAAGTAGAAATAAAGCCCCGACTTCAGAAGTTATTATGTGAATTTTTTTTTAGTTCCAATGTAACGCAACTATTACAGTTCGCGGCAAACTCAATAGTACCTACCCTACTCATGTATTTTCCATTCATAAGCCTTTGACTTGTGACTTTTTGTAACTAAAATACGAGAGATGGAGGAGTTAAAATTATTATACAATTCCTAGGTTTTAGTTCTTTGAATATTGCTTTAATTTTTTAAAGCAACTAGGAACCCTTATAGTTTCGCCATGTCTGTCTGTCCGTCTGTCCGTCCTCGCTTAATCTCTGTGACCGTTAGCACTAGAAAGACTGAAATTTGGTACCAATATGTGTATCAATCACGCCGACAAAGTGGTAAAATAAAAATTGGAAAAAATGTTTTATTAGGGTAGCCCCCCTATATGTAAAGTGGGAAGTGATTTTTTTTAATTTCAACCCTAACGTGTGATATATTGTTGGAAAGGTATTTAAAAATGAATAGGGGTTTACTAAAATAATTTTTTGATAATGTCAATAATTTCGGAAATAATCGCTCCAAAAGTAAAAAACAATGTGTCCCCCCCTCTAACTTTTGAACCATAAGTTTAGAAAATATGAAAAAAATCTGGAAAGTAGAACTTTATAAGGACTTTCTAGGAAAATCATTTTGAACTTGGATGGAAACAACAGTTTTTGTACAAACTCATAAGTGGGAACACTTATTGTGACGGACGGGAAACTACGGAACCCTACACTGAGCGTGGCCCGACACGCTCTTGGCCGGTTTTTTTATTAAATATAAAATTCATCAGTGGACTGAGAAATATCGCAAGCTAAGAGGTAAAAGGCTTTGAATGCTTTCTAAATAGTTGTATTAAAAATTTCATTCCCTATGTTTCCAAACTTAGGGGTGGGTTTGTTCTCTAAATTTATATAAGGCCACCCCAGAAGTATAACTTATTTAATAAAAAAAAAGAATCGTTAAATCTGTTCACAATCGACGAAGATATCACGTACACATACAAAAAGACAGAAAGAAAACAGAAATTTTTGGCAGAAAAAAGCGCTAGCAAGCGCTTGTAAGCAAAATGGCGATCGTAAGCGGTAAGCGCTGTCAAATCGTAAGTAGCTATTTTCGTCTAGGACACGAAGTTAATTTTAACCGGGGAACCTTACCTAATTTTAAATATATGTTTGTAAAGTATTCATATTAAAAACTTACCAATCATGAATTTTTGATAACATGTATATGTCTATTCATGTCATTATATTACTTCAAAATTATATTGCACAAAACAACTTATAAACTCTACTTCAAAACAAACAAATTAAATAAGCAAAATGGCAGATTGTGTCAGCGCTACTGAAGTTAGCAAACGTGTCCTGGCCGAAAATTGTTTAGTTTCGCCATTTTGCTTACAAGCGCTTGCTAGCGCTTTTTTTCTGCCAAACGCACCCAATGTGAAGCTCCTTCTTTTTTCATGTCAAATAAATAGGCTGATAAAGAAAAATTATTACAAAAAAGTTATATCACGGCAACAAAAACGTATATGTTACCCGAAGTAGGCGTCAGCGAGACTGTCGGCGGACTTGGGTTCGTTTGCGATGGACCACATGACAACAGACGGGTGGTTCTTGTCTCGTCGAATCAGCTCCGTCAACGACTGCTTGTGCTTTGCCAGCAGAGACTTCGAGAATATTCTGTAGAAAATATTTTATCAATTTCACACCAGATTAGTTAAGTTGGTGAGGGAGTATTTCACAATAAAGGAATGACAAACGATACGACAGTGTAATCTGATGGTACATTAGTTGCTACTGGTTTTTATGTATCTTAAGGGACAAACATACCTACAGTTCACCTGATGGTAAGTGGCTACTGCAGACAATGGACACCTGCAACCAATTTCAAATAATGGAGGCTGCAGATGCTTTGTCGCCTCTGAGGACTAAGATGGTATACCTTAATGTCTGTAATTACACAAAGAGCACGGCAGCAGAAACAAGTAAGAGTGTGATCCAGACGAATTCTAGGCAGAAAAGAAGTTTTACCAGCTAGTGCACTTGACATGACAGATACGTTCAAATCCTTGAGGACCTTAGTCCCCTCTTAAACGTTTGTTTGGAATGCTCTATAGCCTATAAATTTCTTACCAGGTAAGCAACCTGAGCCCGGTGTCGACACTACTACTGGAGTTGAGATTATTGGTACGTTGGCGTCTAATGAGGAATATAATAAACCCTTTGGTGCTAACCTCATCTGTACAGAAACTAGCGACAGTTATGAAAATCTTGAATATATTTTCCGTTCAACAAACAAAAAAGAGAGAAAAAACTTTTAACGCATCTATTATTTTTATGTATAAATTGTAGTCTCATGACAGATTAAAAGGTCGTTCTGTTTAAATACAACATTATTAAGCCTTTTACATTGCTCAAATCGTGAAAAACGCCCAGGTTTACAAAAAGTTATAGCCGAATCCTTTTGTTTATTTGCTACAAAAAATTAGGTTTTATAGTTTAGATCGTCACAATTTATTTGTATTGTTTAAATTTTTTGAATATTTGACCATTATTACAAAAAAAATCAAAGGCAAAGGCTGTTTTAAACCTATTTTGTATTTTTTCTCAAGAACGGCTCAATAGTTTAAGATTAAATTTATATTAAAATATTTGTTAAATCATAATTAAAAAAATGTATTGTTTTTATTGTATTTTTGTTAAATATATTTCTTAAAATATAGTAAAACATAATTTGGCCCCTTTCCGCCACCCGAAGCTCCCCCGTTATGGCCCGTTACGGATATTCACCAGTGTCAGTTCGACTCGGGTGGACTGTGCGCGCGTTATTTTCTGACAATAATATTAAAAAGTTCGCAATATTTCAAATTTATAAAAACAGATTTGTTGTAAATAAAAATACATTAGAAATATATGATAAAAATTAGGAATTAAGTTGATTTATGTAAATAAAATTGTTTTTAGTTTTAGTTTTGTATATAATCGTATCATAGAATAGACCAAGCTTGACAATGCCGAAATACAAAAGCAAGACAAAAGTGAAGCATGGCCAAGCTCTTCAAAACTATTGGTAAGTAAATTATCCTTATTTATTTTCTTTTGCGTAAATACTTATACAGAGTATGGCAGCGGTCCGAAAACTGTCGTGTTCCCTCCTATTGTATAGGTGGGGAACTTCTTTAGCCGTAAATAAGCTTGGTACTACAAAAACGTCTAGTGAAAAAAAATAAACGTGACCATTTTTGGCTGGTCTGATGCTACAGTCCTGCACTCCAAAGGTGGGTACAGGATCTCAGTGATGGAACCACGTCGAACCATCGTGTTTGTACTCATTTGAAAGGGCTCGCAGTTAACTAGCTGTTTGTGATGATTTCACTTACCTGATGCTGCACTCCGAAATAGTCCGAAGGTGGGTACAGGATATCAGTGACGGAACCACGTAGAACTATTGAGTTTGTACTCATTTTAAAGGGCTCGCAGCTACCTAGCTGTCTATTATGATTTCATTTACCTGATGCTGCACTCCGAAGTAGTCCGAATGTGAGTACAGGATCTCAGTGGCGGAACCACGTAGTACCATCGTTTTTGTACTCATTTTAAAAGACTCGCAGCTACCTAGCTGCCTGCGATGATATAATTTACCTGATGCTGCACTCCGAAGTAGTCCGAAGGTGGGTACAGGATCTCAGTGACGGAACCACGTAGAACCATCGTGTATGTACTCATTTTAAAGGGCTCGCAGTTACCTAGCTGTCTGTGATGATTTCACTTACCTGATGCTGCACTACAAAGTAGTCCGAAGGTGGGTACAGGATCTCAGTGACGGAATCACGTAGTACCATCGTTTTTGTACTCATTTAAATGGCTCGCAGCTACTTAGCTGTCTGTGATGATTTCATTTACCTGATGCTGCATTCCTAAGTAGTCCGAAAGTGGGTACAGGATCTCAGTGACGGAACCACGTAGATCTATCGTGTTTGTACTCATTTTAAAGGACTCGCAGACCTAGCTGTCTATGATGATTTCACTTAACTTTTGTGAAAATGCTTTTATTGTACTCTTTTGTTGAGAGTGATTGTTGCGATAATATTTCTAATGTAACTTTATGTTTTTAGGCAATTGAGAAATCAGCGGAAATTCCATTCAGAAAATCGTTGATCTGGACATAAATACAGCTGTGGTTGCCGGTGCAGTTTCTGTTGGTATAGGCTACTCAAAATTAGATAAATTACTATCAGCGATCAATTTACCTATGATGACTAAGCATCTGTACCAAAAATAGCACGATTTTGTTTCTAACGCCTGGGAGAAAGCACTTGGTGAAACCATGCAACAAGCCGCAGAAGAAGAAAAAAGGATTGCTTTAGAAAAAAGACGTGTAACCACTGACGCCATTCCTATTATAGATGTTATTACTGTTGGATGTCGGAGTAAGAGGTCTTATAAAAAGAATTAGGTAGTTTATCAGGTAATTTAGAGATCAAAAAAAAAAAAACTGGTTCCACCAGGTACAAGGGCAGTTGCACGTGGCTCGCAAAGCAAAATGTGTATTCTCTGTATGGTTCAGTGAGGCGCAACCACTGAAAACGGAAGTTATTTATAGGGATGATGATTTTTTTGAAAACAAAATGAAGTCAAAATCATGCAATTTTTATTTAAATTGTATATTGCCTGAAATTTTAGACCCAAGACATACTAGAAATGTGGAAATACGTAATCCAATCTGCATAATTGAATTTATTAAAAAAGATAAAAAAAACTTGAAATCTCCAAGAGGAAAATACAACGCATAATTCCAATTGCTGAGCAGGAAGAAAATACAACGCTTTCCTTATATCAAGAATCGTCACGGTCGTCAACACCAGTAATTCTAGAAGCGGAACAACCAACCTGTTCACATGAATTTTAACTTGCAAAAAAATATTCAACGGTTGTTTTAATCTTGACAGATTTATGGTGTGCCTAACATGTTATCATAAAATAATTAAAAAAAAGTACGCAAAGTTTGTTTCCTCTTTTACTTAATTTAGCACTTACATATATGAGCCAGATCATCACTAGACCTTCAGAATATTTATCGTAGCAACGTCCGTGATAAATATGACAGTAACTGAAAACTAAATCTTTCTCACTATTTCCATGGCCGAGAACTCCTTAAACTTACCTGTTCATCCACATACCTTCACAAAGTGTCACGTAGCAGCGTTCGTGCTGAATATGAGAGTTTCTGAAAATTAAATCTTCCTAACCATTTCAATTGCTAAGAACCACCTGGTACTTAACTGTTCATCCACATACCTTCATAAAGTGTCACGTAGCAGCGTTCGTGCTGTATATGAGAGTTTCTGAAAATTAAATCTTCCTAACCACTTCAATTGCTAAGAACCACCTAGTACTTAACTGTTCATCCACATACCTTCATAAAGTGTCACGTAGCAGCGTCCGTGCTGAATATGAGAGTTTCTGAAAATTAAATCTTCCTAACCATTTCCATTGCTGAGAACCACTTGGTAGGCTTGGTACTTACGTGATCATCCATATACCTTCACAATGTGGCACGTATACAGAATCCGTGCTGAACATGAGAGTTTCTGAAAATTAAATCTTCCTAACCATTTCCGTTGCTGAGAACCACTTGGTAGGCTTGGTACTTACGTGATCATCCATATACCTTCACAATGTGGCACGTATACAGAATCCGTGCTGAACATAAGAGTTTCTGAAAATTAAATCTTCCTAACCACTTCAATTGCTAAGAACCACCTGGTACTTAACTGTTCATCCACATACCTTCATAAAGTGTCACGTAGCAGCGTCCGTGCTGAATATGAGAGTTTCTGAAAATTAAATCTTCCTAACCACTTCAATTGCCAAGAACCACCTGGTACTTAACTGTTCATCCACATACCTTCATAAAGTGTCACGTAGCAGCGTCCGTGCTGAATATGAGAGTTTCTGAAAATTAAATCTTCCTAACCATTTCCATTGCCTAGAACCACTTGGTACTTACCTGGTCATCCAAATATCTTCGCGAAGTGTCACGCAGTAGGGTCTGCGTTGAATATGAGAGTTACTGAAAAGTAAATCTTCCTAACCATTTCCATTGTTAAGAACCACTTTGTACTTACCTGGACATCCACATACCTTCACAAAGTGTCACGTAGCAGCGTCCGTGCTGAATATGAGAGTTTCTGAAAACTAAATCTTCCTAACCATTTCCATTGCTAAAAACCACTAGGATCTTACCTGGACATCCACATACCTTCACAAAGTGTCACGTAGCAACGTCCGTGCTGAATATGAGAGTTTCTGAAAACTAAATCTTCCTAAGCATTCCATTGCTGAGAACCACTAAGGTTCTTACCTGGTCATCCACATACCTTCACAAAGTATCACGTAGGTACGTCCGTGCTGCACATGCGAGTGAATATTGTTACAAGGTCTAAAGTCAATTCAATTCACTACTATGTCTCTCAGAGATCGAATAAAATTATGCAATTAAGTTGTCATATTATCTATCCAACGTTAATATTTGTCTACTATTTACGTAGTGCCATTGTAGTACGTCTGCTTTTGGTAGATGTCGCTAAATTTAAACAAAGTCTAAATCGTCAAGGTTACTGATCATTGTAGGAGCCTTAAGCCATCCACCACGTACCGAAAATAAAATATTAATTTTTAAAGTCCTGAATAAACGCAGTCTCTATATTATTTTGTAACTCGCACTTAAGTTCCTACCGTGAAGTGGCTGAATAAGAAGAACATCCGCTATCCCATGACGTCCCGTGGGTGTCTCAAGAGGCGACAGGGAGAAACAAACCAGAAGAAGGAACTAAAAAAACTGCGGTTGCTAGCCGCTAATAAATGTGGTTGTAACAATATATGTGGAGGCTTATCTTCAGCTGTGAACTTTATAAGGCTTGAAGTGAATGAATAATGAATGAATTAATGCTTGACCGTTTATAGGTGGGCTGTTTTAGGAAATAATCAGTAAAGTGACAGCAGAGCGCTGAAGCATAACTTTCCTAATTTCTCTGGTCATTTGTGGCAATGACCGCTACATGCATGATACTTGTAAACAAGTATTGCGTATTTAGCAGGGATGGGAGATATGATAAGGATATAGAACGACGAGTGAATGCGGGAAATAGAGTAAATGGGGCCCTACACTATATTGTGAAGAGTCAAAATGTGTCGAAAAAGGCACGTATGGCAATTCACAATGCTGTGTTGGTCCCTACTTTAACGTATGGTAGTGAAAGTTGGGTGTAGCAGAAGAAGCACGAGAGTAGAATGAACGCAGTAGAAATGCGGTCGTTAAGGAGTATGTTAGGGCCGAATCTGAATGAAAGGGTAAGAAATTGTGTAATAAGTGAAGAGTGTGGTTTACAAGATGATGTTGTGACCAGGATTAAGAAAGGAATGCTTCGGTGGTTTGGTCATGTGGAAAGAATGGATGAGGAAATACTGACAAAGAAAATTTATGTTGCAGAAGTGAATGGCAGAGTCGGAAAGGGACGGGCTAGGCGAAAATTTATCGACCAAATTGGCGATTTATTAAAAACGGGCCAAATTAGGAGTACCCTTAACCGACGAGCATGTATGCGTAGATGTATGGATGTTAAGGAGGCGAGAGAGGTGTGTCAGGATCGTGCCAAATGGAAGTCTGTAGTCTATGCCTACCCCTCTGGGTGACAGGCGTGAGTGTTTATGTATTATGTATGTAAGTATTGCTTCTATAGAACTATAACAATCGGCAAGTACAGAAAATGTTACGGCACGTACTTACTCTGTACTAACTCCAGGGCACTCGTCAATGATCATAATACCCTGTTCGTCAGCTAGCTGGTAGATCTCTTCCGCGTATGGATAGTGCGAGGTGCGGAACACATTGGCGCCAACCCAGCGGATCAGGTTGAAGTTTTTCACCCAGAGTACTGGATCCCAACCTTTACCCCGGAACTATCGGAAAAGAGTAATATTATGTTCACATTTTTAACACATAAATCTGGTAAAGTTTATTTATTTTAATGCCTGCAAAGCGTAAAGCCTGAATTCCCAATCTGAGAGTAAGTAATTGCTTACATCAATTTCGTATGTCAGCGCTGGGCCTAATGGTGGGAATCAACTTTAAGATGTGTGTGATGTATGATGGGATATTCAAATAGGTTGGATCACAAGTGGAGCCAATACTTGCACAAAAAGGAATGTACCTGTTTACCTCTCAAACCCCTTAGGTCGGATACGACCACGGCGTTATTCCGTCAAATCCCAAGCACGGATCCGACTGCACTCACCCACAGCACTTTTAACCATAAAAACTTATATTTAGAGACTACTTTTATATGAAGAAGTTTGCCATTATAGAATTTATATGAAATTTTCTATTTTACAGTCTAAACAATAATCAGTTACTCTATGGATTTTTATTTTTATTCTACTGTCAATTTGCGACATTTGCTGACCATACGAAAATAGCGCAATTTTACGGTAGATTAAAAATAAAAATCCGTAGAGTAACTGATTTGTTTAAACCACAGGATAGAGAATTTTGTATAGATTCTATAATGCCAAACTTTTTCATAGAAAATTAGTCTCTAAATATAAATTTATATGGTTCAAATCGCTATATGGGTGGGTGCGGTCGCATGCAACGTTTAAAAAATGAAAACCCATTGAATAGCTGACTTTTGTTTAGACTATAAAATAGGGAATTTTGTATAGATTCTATAATGCCAAACTTCTTCGTAGAAAAGTAATCTCTAAATTTAAGTTTTTGTGGTTTATAGTGCTGTGGGTGGGTGCGTCGCATGCGACTGCTCGGGATTTGACGGACGCATGCGACCGCTTGGGAATTTTAAAATTTTAAAAGGTTTGAAGGGTTTAAATGTAAATTGTAAATACTTTGATAAATGTAATGTTATCAGTTCAAATCGTCTTTTTCTTTTATTCATATCATTTTGTCAAAAAATTTTAATCTTAGAGTGTGGCATGTTTGCTTCCCAAACAAGCCGGTTTTCGAAAAGGCTTTAATACCAAAGATCTCATACATACGCTTCGACAAATTGTACAGAAGACCAAAGAGTACAATCTGCCACTTTGCCTTGAGTATGTGGACTATGAGCCATTGATTTCGTCGATATTTGGGCGACGCTGAAGTCCTTTCAGCGGTGACAAGTTGACTGTCGGTATATCGAAGTGCTGAAGTATTTGTACAGTAGGGTTACGATGGCTATGCAAGTATAAAACCAGACTGAAACGCAGAAATGTCTATGATAGGCTGACGTTAGATCCCCGCAATTCTTCACTGCTATATTAGGTGACGTTTTCAAGGTGCTGGACTAAAAAGGATAAGGTATTAACAGTACGTCACTCACCTTCGATTTGACGACTATATAGTCCTTATGGTATGGCAGAATCACTAGAGAACCTAAACACTATACTCAATGACCTCAATAGCGCCTCCCAATGGATAGCTCTTAAGACGAAGACGGACGAAACAAAGACCATGGTAACATTTATGTTGCATATATATTCGTAGTTATTCTAACAGTACAGTTTTTTATTTGAAAAAATCCACCTCAGTGCAAACTCACGGGTAAGATAGGAATGCCTCACAGTCTATAACTATACTGTTTCTTTACAAGTACTTGTGGCCGTGGTAGGAAAAGGGGAGATCTCCCGCCGGGCAAGGTGTTCAAAATTGCCCGGGAGAGGCCGACACTCAACGTGTGATAGTTCGGAGAAGTTCTATATATACTGTTTATGATTCGGAATGTTGATAGAAACGCGATTTAGGCTTCGGTGTGTTTTCGCTTGTGGCGCGACGGACAGCACGCCGCTACAATACTCTTATGATCGAATCATGTAAGCACTTGGTTCAGAGGGTGGTATGTACGCTGACGAACTCCCACTCTGACAAGGAATCCCTCCAATTTACGTGTACGATGTTTATGTTTTATGAGCGAGCCCCGTGTTTCTAGTCCCCTATCATTGCCTAACTGCGATCTTATCGTTTTTTTATAGAATAAGCGTAACAAACGAGCACATAATCCACCTAGTAAGTGGATGCCATGGCCCATAGACGTCTACATTTAGCCTAGATAAATAATCAAAACGCAGATGCGTTATCACCCCTGGGGACTAAGATGGAATACCTCGTTCCCAGTAAAAAAGGTCTCCGGATCTCTGCACCTACCTTACGAAACACAGGTATTAAGCTGCTATTATACGCTGGTTATCTGTGAGAGCGTGGTGCTTCCCTGGTCGAGCCGACGCATTCGTGCTACATCCATAATATAGCTGCAGCGTGGCTCTACCAGGTATATTTATTATCGTGTGGTTGTAGGTATGCATATACAGAACGAGAGATATGTACTTTTACAATACTTTCTGTGCAGTAGAAAATTTTAGATAGTATTCAGAAGTTGTTCCTTACCACTTTATAGATAGACATTGATCAGAAGAACTACCTAATGTTAAAATATCATAAATTTTGAATGGTTAAGTTAGCGGACTACGAAATTCAGGTCTATCGCCTAATTCAAGTTCATTTACAATTTCATTTTATTAAAATTACCTTCCATTGAAAGATCTAGGTTCCATTATTCTTGAAAAGATATCAGACATGATTAACAATGGACGATGTTTTGCTCCATTGTTGCATGTTGTTGGATAAAAAAATGAAATCGTTATCTATACTAAGCAACAGTGCTTTATTACCATAATATGATTGTTAAGTAAACAAGGAAATGGAACGTTATGTTCATAAAGTTAAAATATTTAAATGAGTTAACTATAATTGAAAATCTAAAGTAAGTCTGCAAGATCGATCCTTGCCGACGGCAATTAAATGTTGAATTATAATTTTAAGTTGTGAGTTACCATTCTTCATTTCATTACCTGTTCGGCAATGAAGTAAAATATAGTGAGGAAACGTGCGTAATTGGGAAAAAATATTTAGAGAACTCAAAAAAATCATACAGTATTTAAATACTGTATGATTTTTTAACCGTCTGGAAAAAATTGGGTGTAACAGGTGAACGGAATAGAAGCCTATGGCACTGATATTTAAAAAAAATATTTATAATTAACACAATATAAAATTGATCAATCAATAAATACTACTACTTGGGTACGTATTATTTTAATTTAGATAGTTTTTAATTGATTTATTTATTTAGTTCAAAAATATTGTTGTTATTTTTTTAGTACCGAAAGTTTATTTCAAATTAGTAGTATTTTGTGATTCATCAATTTCATAATATGTTTATGTAAAATATCAGTGCCATAGGTTCTATTCTATTCACCTGTTACACCCTATTTTTCCAGACGGTAAAAAAAATCACCCGGTATGTAAGACAGCCACACGCATTTGGACACGCCGCGGCGGACTTTTCCTCCTCAGAATTTTGTCAGTAAGCTTTATGAACTGTGGATTGTCTCCAGCAGAAGCATATATATTATCCATAAGTTTACAATTATAAAAAAATATAAATTTAATGTTCAACAAAAAAAAAAAAACAAAAAACAAAAATAACTGTCGTAATGAGTTATACAATGGGCGACCTTGTCACTAAAAGCTTTTCGGTCTTTGGATAAACAGAAACTTAAACACGTGTGGATCCCGCAGTACATTAAAAATAAATAAATAAATAATAGTTACATTCAGAATAATAATGATCACAATTTTACTCACATCTGAATCTTCGTGCATGCCAAAACCTCTGAGATATATTGGTTTATCGTTGATGTACACGCTGGTGTTGCTCCAGGTAACCGTTCGTATGCCCACTTTCAGGTTGTACGTATCTATTATTTCACCGTTGGGACCGGTCAGGCTAGCCTGAATAAATTATTTACTTGTTTATATGACATTTTTGACCTCTTTATAGCTTTCCTGCCTGGTTCTAATCCACTGGTCACACTACCTATGAATATTTCACCACTTTACATGAATATTTAAATAGAAAATTTTCATAGTTTTTCAGGAAGAGATTTATTTGGTGTTACTGCAATATACTGTGTAGTGGCGATGTAAAAAATCCTATCGTCTCGTGGCTGACGTAAGAGGCGCCAGCGGGGAACCTGAAACAGGAAACGAACAGCAGCGCCTCCGTAATAGCAACAAAAAAAAAACTGCGGTTGCCAACCCTTATACCTAGGAAGGCAACTATAGCAAATATCCCCCCTTTGAAAAATGTATGAGGAGATATGATGTATGTTCAGCAGTGGATTTAAAAAAAAAGTATAATATGTTCTGCATCTTTTATTATTTCTAATTTTTATTGGAAGTAACAACTAACTTGAATAGAAAAATTTTATGAAAACAAAAATACCGATTAAAGCCCACACAAATTTTATCATAAAAGATTAATTGAAAAATTTACCTTAAATGTGTACAAATAACCGGGAGAAGGATGCATCAAATAAGGCCACCAGAAATTAGCGTTGCCTATTTCAATGAGGCCGGCACAGTCGTGCGATGCTGCGACTTGTGAGTCGTTTTTGTCAAATATTTGTACCAGGCATTCCACGTTGTCTAAGCTTGATCCTTGGTGTGTGACATTGTATACGACAAATCCTGGAAAGAAATTGATTTCGAAATGAGAGACATTACCCAATTGTGGTAACATTATAATTTTGTTAAGTATATTTTACGGATTATATCCCTTTTTAAAAATTATTTATAATTCTTGGCACTTCGGATGATTTTTACTTCTCTTATAAATCGTATAAACTTCACAATCGAACATGGACCTCTTCCATTGAAAGAAGAATTTTCCGTTATTACCATAAATAAGCGTGTATATAATGTAATGTATTATCTCGCATATGAGATTGTACACCGCCATAATTATACTTGGAATTTATTTCTCTTACGACGTTCAGGGGATGAGATAGGTTGGTGGATACTCGTGCGCCGTCACCACACGACATGCACATATAATCAAAGCTGGAGCATAGGCAGGTCTAGAATGTGCCTGCTGGATTGTATTTCTGCGATAGAGTGCTCACAGAGCAATAGTAGCCTTTTGGAAAATGCTTTTAGTAAAATCAATTTTATGTTTTAAAAGGATGTAGATGTCTATGGATCACAACATCCACTTCCAATCAGGTGGGCTGTGTGCTCGCTTGTTAACCTTATTCCAAAAAAAATTATGTTTTAAAAGGATGTAGATGTCTATGGACTACAGCATCCACTTCCCATTAGGTGGGCTGTGTGCTCGCTTGTCAACCTTGTTCAAAAAAAAATAAAGTAAGATCCTAGCGCAGCCTCGGTATCAACTTTTCATTCAATGACACGATACGGTACATAGTACGATTTACAAAAAGAATTAGTAAATTTCCGTTCCGTAAAAAAAAAGTACATTTTCGTTGTTTATTGCAGCTTAAGGGGATATAGTAAGTCAGCTCAAATTCTAATTTCGCCCCCACTTCCCTGCGCGTCGTATGCTATGTACCGACATGTTTGTAATCACTAATAATGTAAGTAGATAGGTCGTTGGATACTTATTTCATTATGTTTATCATATTTATGCCTGTTTCTTAACGCCAACCCAGTCGCTTCTTTTTTATTACGGTTATTTCCCATTTTAATTTTACGTCGTCCTGTTGCGTAATATGTATTCTGATCGTCAGCGACACAACCTCCCCCTTCAAAGCAGGAATCAAGTTTCATTACGCCGATAGTTTAGGTAATTTCTTTTTACAGTGAAAAATAATGGTATTTAAAAAAATTAAATAACATAAGCACTGCTTTATAGTTAGTTCAGTTAGTATGCAAAGTTTCACGATCTTATTTAAAATATTTTACGAATAACAGCGGTTTATTGTTTATTTTGGAGGTAACTTTGGATTTTTTTTTCTATCGAGAAAATTTTACGGAATCGTGTTTTCGTCTAACATAGTCCTTAATATTAATCCTCAACTTTACCATATATTTATTTCAAAATTAATGCTGCAATATTTTCGGCGTAACGGAGGATCTTGCTAAGCCATTTGAGGTTATATTTCCCCTTAAACACAAATTTGCTTTCGATAGTATTTTGACGAAATTTCGCTGATTAGAAGTATTTTGTGTAACTGGATGTTACTTTCAAATTATAAATGTTGATGATACAAAAATAATTGGGCGACGTAGCCTAATGAAGGAAAGGGTCGTGAGTTCAGAAACAGAAACAGAAACTTTTTTATTCAATGTAGATTATAAACAATACTTATTGAAAGTCAATTTTTTCATTTACCACTGGTTCGCAAAAAAAACCTCTGTCCTGGGAAGAACCAGCAAGAAACCCAGCGGGACTATTTTTTTTTTCAAATAATAACTTATAATCATGTTTACAATTAAGAACACAATACAAATTAGAAATAGCTTGGTAGCGATCAACCTTCCCAGGGGTTATTATTCTGTAATTCGACTACTGTCATAATATATGTACATATTTAAATCTTGCTTGGAGTGGTTAATATCGAAAGATATTCATATGAATTAAACCTTTAAATCTTTTTGTTAATATTATCAAAAATAAATCAATCCCTTACATTACGAACGACACGAGTTGCAACGTAAAAAAGGTCGGACTGTTAGTTACTGTAGACCTCGTCATTGTACTACTGGCGGAATATTGATATCATCTCGTAATTATAACAGCAATGAATGTTTCCATTCCAGTACAGGCATTATATAAGTAGAGGTTTTTTTATCAATTTGCATTTTACAAATAGCTTTGATTGTTTTATCTCAGCTATTTATCGCATTAACGATGATATGATCATGATATGATTCAATGAAATAAATTCTGCTGTAGATAAGAAAGCTAGTTTTTATTTTAATTCCATCCATCCATAATAGATAAACCATTACAGCCTATAAAGGTCCACTGCTGAACATAGGCCTTTCCCACAGATAGCCTCATCAGGAGGATTTTGTCATGGTTGCCACTTTTTCCTTTTTTGTTGCAAAATCCTCGATATTATCCAATTGTCCTCCTCAAAATAATCCAATTGTCTTGAGTTGTTATCATGGGAAAAATTCTGCTGCCCATCTACTGGTTTGATTTCCCGCTATCGCTTCTTACGACACCCACGGGACGATATACATAAATACATAAATAAATAACGTTTATTAGCAACCAAATATGTCTAAATACAAAGGAGCTTTGTCTCCTGAACTAGGTTATCACCTGTATCTCAGGAAATAGTGCCTTCCCTAATTCTTAGTTCTAGGCTTCTAGGTCTATATTCGGCAAGTGCATAAGATGATTCATTATTCCTTAATTAATATTAGTTTATAGCGGTTACTGCTACGTACTGTTTGATGTGTTGTTTATTGTTGTTGTGTGTATGTGCGGATGTGTGGGTGTGAGTGCGTATGTGTGTCTGAGATATATGGAAGTAGATATTCTTACACCTTCACTACTCTTTTCATTTTAATTAAAAGTACCAATTGAATAAAACTAAATTTAACGTAGGAATTTAACGCACTAAATAAAAAATAATAATATAAAAATTTATTTTAAATGCTGCCTGTGGCCCCCTGGTGCTGTACAGCACTTTAAACGTTGGGAATTAAAAATAACTTAAACGCGATAAGATCCGTGAAAATAAGTTTTATTCAATGTTTTTACAACAATTAATTCAATTATAAAAACAAGTGATAAAAAGTAGCATTTTATCAGCAACCTTAATTCGATCAGCCATCGCTGCTCCTACATTCAAATTGTTAATCATAGTTTTAAGTGCTCATTTAAGTAACAAAAAAAAAAACTTTTATTATTGAGCAAGCTCTTTCCTGTCTAATAGTAGTGTTCTCATAGTTAGAAAGTACGAGTATGTAGACTATTTCTTAAGCACTTTATTCGTCCTATTATACAGATTACTCGTAAATACTTATGTTATTTACCTGTCAATCCTTGTATATCAGTGTTCACTATGACATCATCAATATATTGCTGCGGTGTTGAGTACAAGAAAACTGTGCGATGTATGCCCGCGTAGTTGAAAAAGTCGAAGTTGTAGGCCCGCTCCTGACGAACCTTGCCGTCGCTAAAAATATTAGGACAAATTAAAGGCACTGAAATGTTTAGACTGAGATGTTTAGACTTAGCTAGAATTTCAACTTTCACTTTAAAAAACAACTTGACTGAATTTATTTTATGGAGTTTGTCACGTTTAATTTAAACTTGTTTTGTAAAAAGTTTCGAATGATTTGCATCTAAGGTCATGGAGAGATTGAAGTGTTCATAATCTTGATGTTATAATTATTAGCCCACCTTTAGCTATAGGTGTAAAAATAATACACAAGTGTTGTACATACAATTGTCCTCATCAAGATGCGAAGAATTAAACGGTCAAAGAACTCATTGACTTATTACTTAACGCTGCCGCTTATTTGTGTTGTTAAATTAAATCGTAAGATTTGTTATATCGATTTTAAATATTATTAAAAGAAAATTTATTGGACCGGTGTTTCTTGTAATCCCCTTTTTATAGGATAGGGTGACAAACGAGCACACAGTCCACCTGATGGTAAGTGGTTGCTGGGACCTATAGACATCTATATCTATCCTCGATTACGAATCAAAATGCAGACGCGTTATCACCCGTGAGGACTAAGATGGAAAGTCTCGTTTCCAGTAAAAAGGGTCTTCGGTTCTCTACACTCACCATACGAAACACAGCAGCATTAAGCTACTATTTCACGCTGGTATTCTGTGAGAGCGTGGTCCTTCCCCATTCGAGCTGACCCATTTGTGCTACAACTATACTACTAATATAACTGCAGCATGGCTCTATCACGTAAAGTTACACCCTGTTATAATTTTTTTGTTTTAAAAAGGTTAAGAAGTTATGGTGTACCTCCATATCAAAGTTTTGACTTTACTTTCAAGGTACACTTAAATAATTATAACTTTTAACAAAAAGTAAAACCGACTTCAAATTGCTAAAAAAGAAGTTTTTTATTTGCAACATTTAAGGTGAAATTTTTTCACCAAATTTATATGAGAAAGCCCTTGAAGTATATCATATATAAGAAAAAAAAGAAAAATTTAATATTGCGTTATTGCTTAAGAAATTTATTTATTAAAAAGAATAAATAAATTCCTTAAGCAATAACGCAATATTAAACTTTTTCTCCTATTTGCTATTTACCATCTTTAGGGGCGGAATTTTTTTCTTCAAAATATAATGGAAGCACTCTTGAGGTAAAGCATATTTAATAAAAAAGTATCGTTAAAATCGGTTCACAATCTGCGAAGATATCACGTAACATACATATACAAAAAATACACTTGAATTGAGAACCTCTTTCTTTTGGAAGTCGGTTGAAAATGAATTATTTTGTAAATATCATTGACCGATGTATTGATTAATTTTGGCATTTTTTATGGGATAATAAAATCAAAAAGCAGTCTAGGTGCAACCAGAAAAGTCCACACGACTAACTTCCTATTGGTTTGAATAAAAAATATCAAATGTTTTAATATTTTATACAATTTTTCATTCACAAAAATGCATCATGCACAAAAAACGAATTGACCGATTTTGCTCAAAATTTAATGAGGTTTAAGTTACATAGTTATGCGTTAAATGAAACTGGACCCATGTCAATATTACTCTTTGTTCTCGAGATACACGAGGCGAAAATTGAATCCGAACATACATACACACATACATACATACGTACATGTGCACACACCGACATCCTCTTAAAAACATACTATTCGACTCTAAAGACCTTGAAACTTGGAGATATGTTAAAATTTCCAATTTGCGAAATTGGACCCATTACAATACGAGGGTGGATTGAAAAGTACTCGGCCTAACCAAGAAAATAAACACATACTAAATCAGTTATATTTTTATTTTTCTACATAATCACCATCAAGTTCAATACACTTTTGCCACCTCCCCTTCCAAGCATTTAGACCGTTGAAAAAAAATGATTCTTCCTTAGAGTCAAAATATGCGTCTACAGCTGCTTTGACCTCGTCGTTTGTCGAAAATCTTTGACCTCCCAAGTGCTTTTTTAGGTTAGGGAACAGAAAGAAGTCTGATGGTGCCAGATCAGGTGAATACGGCGGATGCGGTAACAGTTCAAAGCCACAGTTGTGAATTTCAGCCATTGACTGTACTGACGTGTGAACACGGGCGTTATCTTGATGAAACAGGACTTTTTTCTGAGTATTCCTCGACGTTTTTCTTTTGTTTCCTCTCGTAAACGACGTAGTAAGGTGCAGTAGTAATCAGAGTTTATATAGTCTGACCCCTTTCAAGATAATCAATCATAATCACACCTTTCGAGTCCCAGAATACTGAATCCATCACCTTATTTGCCGACAAAATCGACACTAGGAATTAAATATTCTCATTTAAATTTATTTTTTTATATTTAGACACTCGTAGCTTCCCACTAGGAATTAAATATTCTCGAGTATTATCGAAGTCATGGGGTTGATAATTACACATTAAAATTTCTTACGAATAATAAAATGATTTTACGTTTTATTGGAGCTTCTTTGCTTTAAACAGTACATTCTCTACGAAATTTGCAAAAGTGTAATGGCTCGGCCACACTGTGCTCATCGCCCTGCTCCTCGAGCTGCCGCGATGTTGCCCTATCTGACTACACACTGCTCTACTCGCGCAATTAATCTCGACGCTCCGCACTAGGTCGCTCGTGTTTGCAAAACAATGGATGTTGAAACTGTTATTATTTACTCATTTGATAATTAGGCTGAATGACGGTGGTAGGCACACTATTTATGATTTTTAAATGACACGTGATGCGCTTCCGTAACAAGCGCTCGACTCAGACTGCGTTTGCGCGAATATGTGGTCAACCACTCGCGCTCGTATTGCCAGACCTTTGACAGGACACGTTCCAGCCTGCAGATATTAAAATTTCAAAATAAAAAATCTCATTTTATAGATCTCAATTAGCCCTTTCGACCTACGTTCATTAATTTATAAGCCCGTTTTTCGTTTTCCCAGGAAAAATTGAAATATAATTTTCAATTTTTCTCTACTTAAAATAGCCATATCTCTTTGAAAAATTATTATTTTTTACTCTACCAAGCGTGAAAAAATTGCCCTTGCTTAGCGCAAATGCATTCCATGGCCGAAAATGGGCATCCCCCTATATAATAACTTCCTTCCGTGCGTGTAGCATCAGCTGATCTGCAGTTGATGATGTGAGTTTCACCTTTATTCTGTCGCGCATGCGCAATGCGCAAATAATTGGCTTGGAAATGCCACGACGGTTTTTTATTGTTTACAATAATAATTATTGAATATTTTTAAGAATTAGCTCATCCCTTACAATGTTTTTATATATTTCTGATATTAGAACTAGTTTATATTTGCCATCTTAAACATTAAAAATCCTTAAAATCCTTATTTTACACTTTTAATAAATAAAATTCTGAAGCGGTCTTCTCACGGTATAGCTCCCTAGTAGCTAATACTGGAGCGGTTTTCTCACGGTATAGCTCCCTATTAGCTACCTAAGCTTTTTCCTGCGTTAAATACACGTAGCGCCGCCAGACGGCAGGAACGCACAATGCTTATCGTGATAACAACATTACGCTTAATCTTAAGACTTTATGCAGAATACATTTAAATTTTCTTATTGACTAAGATCTATTTTATAATAGAAAACGAAATTATACAAGTAGTTAAATCACGTAATGTCGTAGTTTTTAAATTACAATAAAACAGAATTAAACAAGTGATTAAATTTGCACTTCGTTGCTAGCATTTCTAATGTAGTTTTTTAGATTACAAATAAGAATGAAGTTAAAATAGTAATTAGATTCACTTTTCATTACTAACACTAACAGTCTTTACGTAGTTTCTGATCACAAATAAGAATAAAATGGAAATAAGCAATTAGATTCACTTTTCGTCGCTAATATTCTCCCCCACGGTGCGTAGCACTTCATCTTCCGGAGGCGACGATTCCGCTGGTACCAGCACGATGAACCGTCGAGTTGGGCAGCGAAGTATCCCTCCCGATGTCCGCACGTCCAGCACTCTGGTTCTTCCGTCTGGTCCGGGATAGGTCTTGATAACTTCTCCGCGAGGCCATGAATTTTGGTAACGTAGCGTCCACTATTAGCACAATGTCTCCTTCTCTTGGGTTTTTAGTCTCTCTCTTCTCAAGTTTCCTTGGCATCAGGAGAGGTAAATATTCTTTGATCCATCTTTTCCAGAAGTGGTCTGCGAGCCTTTTAGTGGTCCTCCAGTTTGCCTTACCCGATCAGCTCTGTGTCACTGAATTCTCCCGGCGCCATTGCTCCGCATGGTCTTCCCAGCAGAAAATGGTTCGGTGTTAGGCTCTCTTCGTCTTCTGGGTCCATGCTAAGCGGGATGAGTGGTCTAGAATTGACG
The DNA here is from genome assembly GCA_907164705.1 of Parnassius apollo. Taxonomy (NCBI): domain Eukaryota; kingdom Metazoa; phylum Arthropoda; class Insecta; order Lepidoptera; family Papilionidae; genus Parnassius; species Parnassius apollo. The sequence continues at coordinate 873,632 of CAJQZP010000828.1, forward strand.
ATGTGTTCAACCTCGGTCAGTAGTATATGGAGTACTTCTTCGGGCGGGCTTCTCTCGTTGAGAACTACTGCTAGCGCCGTCTTGACTGTTCGTTCGAGTCTCTCCCAGACGCCTCCCATATTCGGAGCTTCCGGAGGAATAAACTTCCACTTGATGCCTTTCTCTTGTGCAGCCTCTTCTAATTCCCTTTTGGCCCCGACACAGTTGGCTCCGTTGTCACTAAATATGGTTTTCGGGGTCCCTCTTCTGGCTGCCATTCGTCGGAGAGCCATGATCATTGAGCTCGTGCTGAGATAAGGTACTAGCTCTAGATGTACTGCTCTAGTAGTGAGGCAGGTAAATAATGCCCCCAGCGCTTCTCAGTTCTTCTTACAATGGTGACGTGCATCGGCCCAAAGTAGTCTACGGCCGTGCAAGAGAACGGAAACTGATGATGCTGTAGTCTCTCGCTCGGTAGGTCTCCCGTCGGGGGTATCTCTGGTGAACTCTTCTTTGTCTTGCACCATTGACAGCTGTGTGCAACTGCCTTTAGGGTCGCTCTTAAGCCCAGGATCCAGAACCTTTGACGAATCTCGTTCATTACTGTAGCAGTGTTTCCGTGAAGGAATTTCTTGTGATAGTGTTGTATTATGAGACGGGTTATCTTTTGTTTTCCGTCTAAAATGATAGGTTTCATTTTCCTTTCGTTTTGGTCGTGGAATTTCATTGTCCTACTTCTCAGTTTGATGATTCCGTCGTCCTCTATATATATATATATAACTGACGTGAAACAGTTCTGGCTTATCATCATTAGTAACTCTTCGGCCTTCTTTAAGTGTTCTTCTTCTAGGGGTAGATATAGCCGCTTATTTTCATTTCGGTTGGCTGATGGGTTTGAGGCTTGTGCTTCTTTCTTCTGGGTTTTCTCCCGTGGTTTCCAAGGCTCTTCCTTCTGGCGCGTGGCGGTGATGGTCGCTTTACGGCTCTTCTTTAATAAGTAGTGCGCGAAGGCAACCACTCTAGCTGTTGTGCGCAGCAGTCGCTCCCAGCTCGAGAATTTTTCTGGATTCAAAAGGACGTCTTCTGCCGCATTTGTTGCCAACACCTTTTGTTTGTGTTTTTCCTCTGGCATAATACTCTCTGGTTTGAAGTCGTGACACGGCCATTCTTCTTCTGGTTGACGAAGAAATGACGGGCCTTTGAACCATCTGGCATTGTGGCCGAATTCGATTGGGGTTCCCCTGGTGGCGTCGTTTGCTGGATTCTCCTTAGTTGGTACCCATCTCCAGTCTTCTGGCTTGGACTTCTCTTCAATCTCTGCAAGTCGATTGGCCACGAAAGTTTTAAATTTCCTTGGTTCCGCTTTTATCCAGTGCAGTACTGTGCTGGAGTCGGTCCAGTAGGTTTTCTTTGATATTTAGAGCTCTGACTCCTCTATTCTTCTTCTTCAATTGTGGCGGCTAGTCTGCTTCCGCCGCCGCCTGCTAACGCCGCTTGTAGCTCTAGCCTCGGAATTGATACTGGTTTCGTCAGTATTACCTGTGCTTTGCCGGCGATCATGGAGACATGGACTTTCCCTCCGGGCTCGACTGTTCTCCAGTAGACTACGACTGCGTAGGCTTCTTCACTTGCATCGGTGAACGTATGCAGTTGTCCTTTTCTGCCATTGGGTGAGACGCATCTTGAAATCTTCAGCTTTTCTAATGTCGATACTTCTTCTAAGTATTTCATCCAGGCTTCCTTTTGTTGTTCGTTAATTGGTTCATCCCAGTCTATTTTCTTTCGCCAGATATCTTGAATTAATTTCTTTCCTTGTATCAGGACCGGTGTTGCAAAACCCATTGGATCGAAGGTGGACATCACTGCGCTTGTGACTTCTCTCTTTGTTGGAGTTCTTCTGCCATCTTGCAGATCCTTCGACGTGTTGTGTAGCCCGACGTTGAAAGCCAATGCATCTTCTTTTACTAGCCATCTCAGCCCCAGAGTCTTTTCTTCCTTTGTCAGTTGCAAAGAGTTTTCTTTATTGGTGTCTTTTACTTCTGATAGTACCCCTGAATTGTTACTGGCCCAACCCTTCAGATGAAAGTTTGCTCTTGCGTGAATATCTTTCACTTCTTTGGATATCTTCTTTGCTACGGTTGTAGACGCGAAGCTCTGTAGATAATCGTCCATGTAATGGTTTCTTTTGATTGCTTTCACTGCTTCGGGATGAGTGTTCTTAAATTCTTCTGCGTTCTTATTCATTACGTATATTGCCGTTGCCGGTGATGACGCTGCCTCAAAGATGATTGAAGACATTCTAGACTCTTCAAGCTTGCCAGTTCTTTGGCTTCCGCGCCACAAGAACCTGAGACTGTCTCGGTCGTCTTCTCTAACTTTGACTCGGAGGAACATATCTTGTATGTCAGCCATGACGGCCACTGGTCCCTCTCTGAAGCGCATCAGTACTCCAAATAGTGACTGTAACAGGTCTGGGCCTGAGAGCAAGGCGTCGTTGAGGCTCTTCCCTTCATACTTGCAGCTGCGTCGAACACTATTCTCAGCTTCTTCGTAACTGGGTGCACAACAGCGAAGTGGGTTAAGTAGAATGTTCTTCCTTTGCTGGAGGTTTCTGGAGCTATCTCTGCGTATCCCTTCTCAATTAGACTCAGGATCTGCTTCTCGTAGTGCTCTTTTGCTTCTTGGTCTTGATCTAGTTTCTTCTCGATGTTGACTAGGCGTCGGATTGCTTTCTTGTAATTATTGGGTAGGGTTTCGTCTTCTTTTTTCCACAGGAGTCCTGTTTCATATTGACCGCTTGGCAGTTTCTTTGTAGTCTTCTCAAGGGTTTCTAATGCTCTTCTGTTGCTGTCGTTGGTTGGCGACCGATTTTTAATCCCGAGAGATTCCAACTGAAAGTGTTCTCGGACGATTTCCTCTATGTTTTCTTCATCAGTGGTCGCTCTGCCATAGTGAGCAAAGTTTACTGTTGCAGTTGCTCCTGTTTCACATCCGTGTAACACCCACCCTAAGTTTGTGAGGGAGGCTACAGGATCTGCCCCCTCACTTAGGTGCCATCTTCTTTAGCTTTCTTGTTACTATTAGTCCCCAGATGTCTTGGCCTATCAGTAGCTCGGTCTTTCGGTGACGTAGAGGAGTTGGCTTTCAATTGCCTTTAGATGGTCGCAGTTTCTCACGGTGTCCTTGTTTATACATTGTTCAGACAGCTTCAGGTCGTCGATGGTCCTTGCTACGATAGTTCTCTTTTCTCTTGTGTGAGCCCCTTTTATTTTGAACTCGATCTTCTGTGAACTATCTTTTTTCAACACCTTCCCGCCGACTGTTTCGATCGTAAGTTTTTCTTGCTTCCCTTCGACTCCGATCTTCTCAGCGATTGATGCGTCTAAGAGTGTAACCGTTGACCCTTTGTCTAGTAATGCTAATACGCGAACTTGGCCTTTTGGGCCTTAGAGGTTCACTGGGATCATCTTCAGGTAGGCCTTCTCTTCTCCTTTGGCGTTGTGAATTGAGGCGACCTTTTCTTCTGACGTGCTACTGGTATCTTTTTACTTCGCTTCTTTTTCTATTGGTGCTAGTGGTTTGTCGGAATGCAAGATGGTATGATGCCATTTTTTACACAACTTGCAGACTGGGGCTTTACAGTTGATTCTTGAGTGCTTAAATCGGAGGCACTTGAAGCATATCTTTGCCTTCTTGGTCATATCCCATTTTCCATTCAGGTTAGCTTCTTTGAACTTTTTGCATTCTAGTGCGAAGTGTTCTTCTTCACAGAAAGGACATGACTTCTTATATTTTTCTTTTGATGCTTCTTGTACCAAATGAACGGGTTTTCCTATTCCTCTCTTTTGGTCTGAGGATGCTTCAGGCGGAGCGAAGTCCCCGCACATGTCGGCTTCTGTTTCTAGGAACGCTTCGACGAGTAATAGCTCCTGAATTTCTTCATCTCTTAACCTCTGCTTCTGTGGTAAGCAAACCAACGAAACTTCATTGATGTCGGCATCTTGTCCACTATAACTCTCAGTGTTTCAGGGGAACTGAGATACTGTGGTTTCTTAAGGGCTTTGATTGTCTCGACGGCGTTCTTCAATTTGCTTGCAAATACGCATATGTCGCTTGGATTCCCGCTGACTTTGATTACTTCGCGTGGGTCTTCAGCGGTGAACAGCAGGCTTTGGACAGCTTCTCTAGCTTTTCCTTGGATCGCTATTCTAAGGCGCGCTAGGTTCTGATTATTACTGAAAGAAGCGGCCATATCCTCGTATGATCTCTTGAAAGGCAACCATTCTTCACAGGCCCCGTTGAAGTGAGGGAGTTCGAGGTGCTTTGGAGAAACGACGTCACGTGACTTCTCAGATAATTTGACTGAAGCCAGTTCCTGGATGTCACTCTTCTTTTCTTCTGCCTCTATCGGTTTGTGGTTTTTATTAGGCATGTCTCCGGTCTGGATGAACCACCGCTCGACTTCTCGAGTTCGTTCGAACAGTTCTTCTCCGGCACCATCTTCTTCTTCTGACTCCGCGATGAGAAGATCTAGTTCCGCTTGAGCAACTTTTGACCGAGCTTCTGCCAGTTCTAGTTCCCTTAATGCCATTGTCATTTTTGCTTGCGCTTCTGCTCTCTTCCTATGCGACGAGCGAACAGAATGTGTGTCTAGATCGCGGGTCGTCTTCTTAGGGTGAGGCCGCTGCAGACTCTTTTCTCTGGACGTTGGTATGCTTTCCTCGTTCAGACATGTTTTCACTGCGATACTTCTTTCTTGAATCTGCGGCGTTGGATGACTCTCTTCTTTGTCAGGAACTGACGCTTCGACGGTGCGGGTCGGGGGAGGGGAGTAAGGGTTACGTCCTCCGATGTTGATTCCTCTCCTGCAATGTTTTTGGTATGTAGTACGGGTTGTCTGTGTACGCTGCTGGGCGGTGATCTTGTAAGCGTCGATCGATTTGAAATTGACGCGTTCATAGTCGTCATGCTTGTAGACTCACTCGGCGTATTCATACTCCAATCCGTCGTACTGGTACCCGTAGTAGCGTTACTTTCACTCGTAGTCTTCGACTGCACTGATTTTGATCTTGTATTTGAAGGCATCTTCCTAGTATTCCTTGAACCCGATCCGGCTTTTCGAAGGACCAATGTTGATGCTCGTGTGTGAGTATGTTAGTAATGGAGCGGGTTTGCTGGCGGGATGATAACTGGAGAGCATGCAGTAGCAGTAGGATGAGCAATAATAACACTTCTTCAGAGTTTTCTTCTATTTATTTTCTTGATGTTTTATTCTTACATTGCCGGATTTGGAATGTTTTAACCACAAAAAACGCCCCTTTTTTATAGGCAATTTTGACCAATCACAATGGTTAAATTTTGCACACGGCACTAATGTATTGCACACGGCACTAATGATTTCCCGTCAACCAATCAAAGCGCAGGGCGACCTTTTCTAAGGGAAACTTACAAATTTCTTTTATTTTTGTGGTAAATCATCCCTTACAATGTTTTTATATATTTCTGATATTAGAACTAGTTTATATTTGCCATCTTAAACATTAAACATCCTTCATATCCTTATTTTACACCTTTAATAAATAAAAATACTGAAGCGGTCTTCTCACGGTGTAGCTCCCTAGTAGCTAATACTGGAGCGGTTTTCTCACGGTATAGCTCCCTAGTAGCTAAGCTTTTTCCTGCGTTAAATACACGTAGCGCCGCCAGGCGGCAGGAATGCACAATGCTTATCGTGATAACAACATTACGCTTAATCTTAAGACTTTATGCAGAATACATTAAATTTTTTTAATTGACTAAGATCTATTTTTATAATAGAAAACGAAATTATACAAGTAGTTAAGTCACGTATTGTCGTAGTTTTTAAATTACAATAAAACAGAATTAAACAAGTGATTAAATTTACACTTCGTTGCTAGCATTTCTAATGTAGTTTTTTAGATTATAAATAAGAATGAAGTTAAAATAGTAATTAGATTCACTTTTCATTACTAACACTAACAGTCTTTACGTAGTTTCTGATCACAAATAAGAATAAAATGGAAATAAGCAATTAGATTCACTTTTCGTCGCTAACAACCATGATCATATATATGCAATATTGTAATAGCAGCCTATGTACTTATTTTGTGAGACTTGGTATTTCTTAACGAATTAATGAATATCCTTGATTGAAAGACAATGGATGTTCGGTACATACAAGAATGTGGAATATATTAAAAATGAATCTATGTTTTATTTTTAATATATTCCACATTATTTTTGGCTTACTCAGTAATAGTGTCCGTGATAATTCCCTGTGGTATAGTGTCGTTAAGTAGCGTATTGTCCACCACCACTGTCAGCAAGTTGCTCGCCTTTGGATACACTGCGTCTGTAATTTCCACCTCGAAAGGCAGGTGGCCGATTTCGTGGTACGCTATCAACTTCCCATTCACCCACTGAAACAAAAACGTTTGTTGCTATTTACTAATTTGTAGTGACTATAATTTAATAATTGTAGTTTTATTTCTATAGAATTACCAAAACATTTATATTGACCTGCAAGAATTTAGAGTATTTCTTATAAAAGTTCTAATTTAGCAATAAATCATAGGAAAAATCAGAATTTTCCTCTTGTTAAATAATAATTTAAGTCAAAGTATACATTTATTTCAGTAGGTACTAAGTATCGAGTATTAATAATCCTATACATAGCTAACACATTAATAGATACAACATTACTTAGTTATTGATACTTAATTATTAGACAGTATATGAATTAGGAGACTAGTGGCCCTCCCTAATAAAACAGCAATTTTGACAAATTTTTTTTATTTATTTATCAGCTGAACTTTTATCGTCAAGCGGTCAATTGTTAGTTAAATGATTAGTATTCATTTTAAATTAATTTTTGTGTTATTCAAATATTAATTACTTATGAATTAATAAGGTAGGCAGTAGTGCTGTCTGCTTTGTGTTCAATTAATTGCATTTACCCAAAATGCCTATTAATTACCCCTGCATTGTTTATATGACCTTGTATTATTACCGTTATACTATTTTATTAAAGCTGATTAATTGTAACCCATTCATTGTCCCGTGCACTACAATATAGTTCATTACTATTATTTTGCTATTTTGTCTGAAAATCGGACAGCGAAAGTGTAAGTTTTGCAAGACCCGCCGCAGAAGAACACAAAAACTCGCCGATCACACTCTTAATCTCATGGCTGTTAGACGGGAGATGAGGCTGCAATCGTCAACAGATTTGACAGCATACAGGCAACTGAACAGACAGATCTCCAAATGCATGCGGCAAGACTTGCGCAACTTCAATACTGCTCGCATTGAAGAAGGGCTCCAAAGTCTTTGCCAGAGATCTGTCTGCCAGTAAGAGACAACTGTCAAAGCTGAAGACTGAGTGTGGCAACATCGTTTCCGGGACACCTGAGATTCTGAGTAAGATTGAGAGGTTCTATGGGCAGCTGTACACATCATCGTTGGAGCCACACGCAAGTGTAAGTAACGATCCAAGAGCAAGTCTTATCCGACACTATTCCGATGATATCCCGGACGTCAGTCTGAGCGAGATTAGAATGGCTCTCCAGCACCTTAAAAACGGCAAGTCTCCGGGCGAGGATGGAATTACAGCAGAGCTTCTGAAAGCGGGTGGAAAACCGGTACTTGAAGTCCTTCAGAGGCTCTTTAATTCCGTCCTCCATGGTGGCACTACTCCGGAGGCGTGGAGCAGAAGTGCGGTGGTCTTGTTCTTTAAGAAAGGTGACAACGCCCTTTTGAAGAACTACAGACCGATATCCCTTCTGAGCCACGTTTACGTGCTGTTTTCGAGAGTCATTACGAATCAGACTAGACGACTTCCAGCCTCCCGAACAAGCCGGTCTCCGAAAAGGCTTTAGTACCATAGACCACATACATACCCTTCGGCAAATTTTACAGAAGTCCGAAGAGTACAATCTGCCACTTTGCCTGGCGTACGTGGACAATGAGAAAGCCTTTGATTCCGTCGAAATTTGGGCGGTGCTACAGTCTCTTCAGCGGTGCCAAGTTGACTCTCGGTATATCGAAGTGCTGAAGTGTTTGTACAGTAGGGCTACGATGGCTATCCGAGTACAGAACCAGAGTACGAAACCTATCCAACTGCAGAGAGGTGTAAGACAGGGTGACGTTATTTCCCCGAAACTCTTCACCGCTGCATTGGAAGACGTTTTCAAGCTACTGGACTGGAAAGGATACGGCATTAACATCAATGGCGAATACATCACTCACCTTCGATTTGCCGACGATATAATCCTCATGGCAGAATCGCTGGAGGACTTAAGCACTATGCTCAATGACCTCAATGGTATCTCCCAACGGATAGGTCTTAAGATGAACATGGACAAAACAAAGATAATGTTTAATGTCCATGTCACACCTATGCCGGTAGTTGTTGGGAGCACTAAGCTCGAAGTTGTTGACGAGTACGTTTACCTGGGACAAATAGTCCGACTAGGTAAGTCCAACTTCGACCGAGAGGTCAATCGACGGATTCAACTCGGCTGGGCAACGTTTGGGAAATTATGGCGCATCTTCTCGTCAGGTATACCTCAAAACCAGAAAAATAAATTGTACAACCAGTGCGTGTTGCTTCGGTTCCATAGTGATGACTTATGGAACCGAGACGTGGTCCTTCACTGCTGGCCGTATGAGGACGCTCAAAGTCGCTCAGCGAGCTACGGAGAGGACTATGCTCGGAGTTTCTCTGCGTGATAAACTTAGAAATGAGGATATCCGCAGTAGAACCAGAGTGACTGACATAGCCCAACGGATTAGTAAGCTGAAGTGGCAATGGGCCGGCCATATAGCTCGAAGAATCGACAACCGTTGGGGAAGAAGGGTTCGCAAGTGGTAGCCTCGTACCGGTAGGCGAAGTGTAGGGCGACCCCCCACTAGATGGAGGGACGACCTGGTAAGACATGCAGGAAGTCGATGGATGCAGGTGGCTCAGGACCGTGCTTTGTGGCATACCTTGGGGGAGCCCTTGTTTAGCAGTGGACTTGTGAAGGGCTGTAATGATGATGATGATGAAAGTGTTAAAGATCACTTGCTGAACATAAACCTACCCCACAGGTTGCCAGTTAAGGGCGATATTTGCCATAGTTGCCACGCTCGGTAAGCGGCTTGACAACCGCAGTTTTTTATTTTAAGTCGTGATTAGGAAGACGCTGCTGCCCATATCCTGATCTGTTTCCCTCCATCGCCTCTTACGACACCCACGGGATGATAATATGGAGTAGTGGATTCTTACAACGCCGTGACACGGTTTGTATTATTAATTTATTAACTAATTTCACAAAAAAGCGATAAATTTAGTCGAAATAATATATTTCGACGTATATTATAGAATAAATTTCTTCGTAAGGTTTGACCCAATTTTGAGGATTCCTTTATTATCAAATATGTTTTACTGCTAAGGTACAAAATATAAGTTTGGACAAAAATACAATGACTAAGTTTTATTTTTATAGGATTAGGTGTGTGACAAACGAGCTCACAGTTCACCTGATAGTAGTAGTTGATGTTGCCCATAGACATCTACATCTACCTTCGATTACGAACCAAAATGCAGATGCGTTGTCACCCGTGAGGAATAAGATAGAATGTCTCGTTTCCAGTAAAATGGTATTCGGTTCTCTACACTCACCATACGAAACACAACAGCGTTAGGCTGCTATTTTACGCCGGCATTCTGTGAGAGCGTGGTCCTTCTCCGGTCGATTCGATCCACTCGTGCTCGTGCACGTCATTCTTTTTAGTTCTTTGATGTTGAGTTTTACTTTCCAGTAAAAGTTAATTTCAGATATACCATTAATAATATAATACTGTAATATTCCTGTTTTGCTATTACGATTTCTTTACAATAACTTTTTTTATGTTTTGGTATATAAAATAGCAGATTTGGCATCGACAATTGTTCAGAAAATACAACTTTTGCCTTTAGGATTTGATTGTGTCGTATTTGTTCTTGATCTTGAGGGCTTATTGTGGCATTATATTATTCCTCGAAATTAAAGACAAGAATGTTAGAAAGACTGAGCTGCAGTAATCCTTACTTCTTCTTCTTAAGATAATTGATAGAATCAGGCGTTACTTTGCGGAAATCCATTACAATAAAGAAATTAATTAATTTGTAACCTTCCGCTAACTAAATACAATGATGTGTCTTACCTGGATTGAAGTGCACCTCCCGCCCTCCCTCAATTGCATGCACCAATCCCGTCACCACCTAATCCCAGCACTACCACTACTCACGGCACCACTACTCCCAGCACCACTACTTCAGGAAAGACACACCATCAACGATAATACGACACGTGTTTCGCCTCTATACGAGGCATCCTCAGGTGATGTAGACTCTACGGCGGCTGACCGCTAAGTATCTTAGCTCTTCAATCCAGGTAAGACACATCATTGTATTTAGTTAGCGGAAGGTTGCAAATTAATTAATTTCTTTATTCTTCTTCTTAAGTTAAATAGGTATAAGTTCAAAATAAGTTTCATTTATAACAACCCATCAAAAGTCTGCTACTCCCTATAGATTGTATTAAATATGACCAGAAATCATATTCTCTGTATTTTTTATTTTATTCAAATAAATCCACCTTCAAAAGTGAATAATAGGCTAACATTTCCGAAATTACGAGACTGGCTGTTGCACGGAACAACTAACCCCAACTGCTGTTTTTAAACTAAATTAATATTTTTTGTTGCTGTAGACCATGGAACTATGTTATAAGCGCAACATATGAATTATTGTTAGGTCGGGCAGCACCTGCGATGAACAACCAGTGGCCTCTTTATATATACTATAATATTTTGAATATATAAATACGCCAAAAAAAATGCGTTGACTGATAAAATAGTCTACAACAAAAAAAAAAAGGTTATTAAAGGGTAAACAGTAAAACAAAGATAAAAGCTAAAAAAATCCAAAGAAAATGTAAAACGAGTGTTACAAGAAAACGAAAGTTATACTGAGTACGATCTAAAGTAGTTTTGTCTAATTCTAATTTGCTGCGTTATGTATTCTAATTCACTGTCAAGAGAACAGTGGATACAATATATAGCATGTAGTAATTAGGCACATTTATAACGTTTAGATAAGGATCCCCTTACCATCCCGTGGATAATGTAAGAGATGACATAGGAAAATTAAACAGTGAAGCAACATGTTTATGATGAATAACATCTCAAAATAATATAATAATAACACTGCGGTTGCCAACTATACCAATCTAGATAGCTATGGCAAGTATCTCCCCTATCAGGAAATCTATGGGGGAGGTTTTTGTTCAGCAATGGACTTTTGATAGGCTCAAATTAATGAATTAACATAACAATAAAAATACTAATAATTATTATGATTTAGTAAATAGACTATATGTCAGCTAACAAAGATTTTGTTATTATATAATAGTATAATTACGAATTAATGGGCGCGTTTGGGAGAAAAAAGCGCTAGCCAGCGCTTACTAGCGCTAAAATAGTTTTCGGCCAGGACACGATTGCTACTTCAGTAGCGCTGACACAATCCGCCATTTTGCTTATTTAATTTGTTTGTTTTGAAGTAGAGTTTATAAGTTGTTTTTTGCAGTATTAGTTTTAAGTAATATAATGACATGAATAGACATATACATGTTATTAAAAATTCATGATTGGTAAGTTTTAATATGAATACTTCACAAACATATATTTAAATTAGATTAGGTTCCCTGGTTAAAACTAACATCGTGTCCTAGAGGAAAATAGCTACTTACGATTTGACAGCGCTTACCGCTTACGATCGCCATTTTGCTTACAAGCGCTTGCTAGCGCTTTTTTCTGCCAAACGCACCCAATTTGTTTTATTTAAATATGTTCAATTGTTTTGATTTTGGTCAATATAGATAGTGATAGTCTTTTGCCGTAGTACTAAGATGGAGACAAAAATTAATGCAGGACGATTGTTATAAATAAATTATCAACAATGCTAAATATAGAATTGATATTATTTAGTAAATTCCTTAGTTCTTTCATAAAATTAAAACCAAAATGCAATGATCTTCCAGACATACCTAATGTTTTTAGATGGCTACACGAATACGGATCCGGTGAATATATTATGTAATTTAATTAACACTCATTTTAGCTCAGCTTTTAATGTTAATAAGTAGTCCAAATCACAATGTTCAGATTTCTACCTCAGCTCAGTCGATAAGTACAAATTCGGTCACTTTTACAGTCCCTCAAGTTTCTGTGTATTTAAAACGCTTGGATGTCAGTAAGGGACGAGGACGTAATGGCGTTCCACCCATGTATTAACAAAGATGTTACCGTCAATTAGCTGAACCATTAGTAATTTTGTTAAGAATTTTCATGTAGTTGGGTAAAATGCCTTTATAATTAAAAAAAATCTTGTTCATAACCTTCATATTTAGTGGTAATAAACACAATTTCAAAATTAAACTCGATTCCCATAATATTTTAGAAAATTATCTATGACGCACTACAAATGGTTCGATTAACTACAATTTCTGAACTGTTTTGTAGTTCGAAAGGCTACAGAAAGTATTCTATGCGAATTTCTTGATCATCTCTATATTACTATGGATAGCGGACTGCAGGTAAATGCAGTGTACACCGATTATACAAAAGCATTTAACAAAATTTCACATGGTATTCTGATACATAAACAGGATCAAATTGGTGTACATGATAATTTACTTCGATAGATAGTATGTTTACCATTTTTTTAAAAGAATATTAACAATGCTATAAACATTACTAATATTTCCCTTAACTATGCATTATAACTATGCACTATGCATTCCTTGCAATTTCTTCATGGGTTCCTCAGGGTTTGCATCTTAGTCCACTTCTGTTTCTAATATTTTTTCATAATTCCAAAATTTTCCTTTTTGCAGACGATATGGAAAATAAAAAAAAAATGAAAAAAATCTATTAGAATTTTAGAGGGCTGCAATCTACCTCAAGAAGATCTGTGTAATATCTATATAGATCTGTAGAATAAGCTTAAAAAAGTTGACGTCTGGATTTTGTTTGTCTTACATATTTTCATATATTCATCAATCAATAGCTGTGTCCGACTTGCGTTTCAATAGGTACCTCATTGCATTCAACAAGTCACCAAATATTTATCGTAACCGTATGAATGGCATAAGAACGAATAGAACGCAAATAAACAAATAAATAAATTTATTATACATTTCTATAAATAAATGGAAAGAGATGGCCAATCTTGTCACACTCGGGCACAGGAGCAGTGGTTGCGCGGAAAACCATTCGTATTTATTTTATTTGACGGTAGGCTGCCAAATCGGTTATCCCTTTCCAAAACGATATCATTCGTACCCTCCTATCGACACATCGGGGTGGTGGGGTGGGAGGGGGAAAGAAGATGATTCTAGAACATCACGTAATCATCGGAACTGAGGATATATAAGACACGCGCGACCGACGCGTGGCCTCTTCCCGCCGCGCTCATCGTTAGAACTACACCGCCTAGGATAATAGTGTCCTAAAGAGCTCCTCCCGCCGCGCTCGTTGTTGGAAACACATCACTAGTAGAAACCGCTTTAGCCTGGAAGCAGTCGAGCTCCAGGAAACCCGCCTCACCTCGTGTGAGATATAGTCGCGCACCGCCTGTCTCCGGAGTGTTCCAGAAGTCGCAGTTATAGTGCTCGACCGCATAGAAGAAACATCCCGGTGAGTCAACATTTTCCTAATAGTATTTTCCTGCTTGATATAGTTGTTTTAACCCGCTCCAATTTTGTGTTTTCCTAATCAAGCAGGATTCCTTTCATCGATTTGGCAAATAATAGTTCGTTTTTTTGGGAAGAGCGAGTGCATTGTACCGCATATATAAGTGTAGAAGCATTAGTAGATACAGTCCACTTAGATTAATATCTCGCGTAATAGGTTTAAGGTTCGAATGGGGAACTAGACTTCGGCCGCCACCATTTTATGGTCACTTCGGGCAGGATTTGGATTGGTGTTTAGTGGTTATCCAACCATTTTCTGGTCGAATAATTAGTGTTCGTAAATAGTGTAAATAGTGTTCGTTTAAATTTTGATTAGGTACTCGCAAACAGAATTGTTTATTTCATAGCGCTCGTATTTGGTTAAATTTAAGGTTTAAAATTGAAACAGTGTGATAGCAACCGTTTGGTACGATTACCCGACAATCTTTATAAAAACATTGAGTTAGCAAGCAACGCGTCGCCTCGACTGTAGCAGGTGTTCGATTTAATTACGTAATACGGCATACCGAGCGTCCATCGTCCATCGTTTATGCGTGTGAGATTAATTGTGATTAATAACTTTGTTATAATAATTTAAAATGGCACTTAGTGGAAGTGAATTTAAAATTAAAACGCTTTATGCCAAGAGGGACGTACTTTTTTCACGTATACAAAACATTAGCGATCATATAAAGAACATTAATGTAGAAGCGGTGCGGGAAACTTTTCTGAATGAAATTGAAACGGTGGATTCTTTGCGGACGGATTACGAAAGAATATTAGACCAAATTAATCGTTTGGAATTACAAATCGACCCGAAATACATAGTGAACTACCAACCGCTGCTGGCATTTGAAGATATGTTGTGTCGCGTGAAAAGAACGGCAAAACTCCTACAATCTCAAAGCGAAGCAAAGCCGGAATTGCAGGTACGTCCTCGTGACTCAATTAGGTTGCCGCCAATAGATATTCCGGTATTCAATGGTGATATTAAGACGTGGCCCTTCTTCTTCAGTAGTTTTCAAAACAATATACACAATAACCCATCGTTATCGGACGCTGAAAAATTATATTACTTAATTAGTAAACTTAGTGGCAGGGCACAGTCGATCTGCTCTGATTTTACACCTACAGCAAACAATTACTTATTAATATTCGAAACGCTTAAAACTAAATATGAAGATAGGAGAATGTTAGCTTCCGAATATTTGAACCAGATTTTCGATCTTAAACCTATATCATCCGCGAACATCAACGGCTTAGAGCAGTTTCTAGATAAATTTGTGGCATCGGTGGCTGCACTTAAGAATTTAAAATTTAATGACCTTATGGACGTGGTGTTTCTCCATATTGCACTAAAGAAATTAGACCCCGACACCGTGCATGCGTTTGAAATGGAGCATCGTAGCTCGGAGATGCCTTCCTTTCATTCATTAGCATCGTTCGTGCGAGATCAAATAAAGGTGATGCAGCGCTCTCCGAACGTTAAACAGGAGATTAAAAGGTGCGTCGACCGTAGACAGACTCAACCATCTAAAATAGCAGGGTCGTTAACGTACGTAACCGCTACGTCAACATCACTTCAGCATACTTGTATCGTATGTAAAGATAAACACGGTAATTTATATAATTGTGCGACTTTTCGTAAATATTCACCAAGCGAACGTTATAAATTAGTAAAGACAAAGAACCTATGTTTGAACTGCTTAAGCGATAAGCATTTAGTTGCAAAATGCAATTCGAGTTCCGTATGTAGTAAGTGCGCCAGGAAACATCACACGCTATTACATTTTGAAAATAGCAACATAGCGGCGTCAAGTAAAGCGGATAAGGAATTCACCCCTACTAAGGTCAACGATTCTAGCGGTCGACCTGGTGATGTCGCTCTGTGCTCATTGAAGAACAAGTGACAGTGACAAGATAGGGTCACTGAACGGTTGCCAACCGTTTCGGTTGACACCTCGGCAATGATTGAATTTAAAAATTTGATTCTAGCGGACGACACTTACGCCGTTCCTGGAAACATAGACATGCTCATTGGAGCATCGCTTTTCCCCTCATCTTTTGTTAAACAATAAGGTCAGGGGCAACTCCTCGCATACCGCACCTTACGCACTAGAAACCGTATTGGGCTATGTTATCATTGGCTCCGCCCCCATCATAGATAGTATTTCGGCAACCTCTTATTGTGGTATGGCTGTCGAACCGCTCGAGTCGTTAGTCCGGAAATTTTGGGAGATGGAGGAGGTGAACGTCCCACCCATAGCTAGCTCAGATGACAGGTTATGCGAGGAAATTTACGTCCGCACGACCGTTCGTGATCGCGACGGTAGATATAGTGTAGCGCTACCCTTTAAAGGAGATGTTTTATCTCTCGGCGATTCGCGTCAAATGGCGGAAAAACGTTTCTACAGCTTGGAGCGTAGGATGCTCGCTTCACCCCAGTTAAAGGAAGCTTACGACGGCGTCATTAACGAATATATAAGAGAAGGTTACATATCACTTGTGGCTTCGAAATTAGATAACTACGAAGACACACCGTCGTATTTCATACCACACCACGGGGTCATTAGGGAGGACAAACTTACATCTAAGTTACGTGTAGTGCTCGACGCTAGTGCTAAAACTAGCACTCACCTGTCGCTTAACGATATCCTCTATAGTGGGCAAAATTTACAGGGCAGTTTATTTAATATAATAGACAATTTTCGTTTGTTTAGTATAGCACTATCCGCCGATATTCGCCAAATGTTTCTTTGCATAGGGGTCCGTGAATGCGACCGTAGATTCCAACGCATTTTATATCGTTTCAACCCAAAGGAACCTCTAATGGTGTTAGAATTTAACCGCGTTTGTTTTGGTTTAAAGTCGAGCCCATTTCATGCGTTACGCACGGTGAAACAGCTCGCCCACGATGAAGGTCCCTCTTACCCTAAAGCTAAGAGGGCAATTGAGAGCGGTTTATATATGGATGATTTTGTATACTCGGTCGATAGCGTGGAGGAGGCCACCCTAACCACCGCCGAGGTTATAAAGCTCATGAAATCGGGTCAATTCGATCTTGTGAAGTGGACTAGTAATTCGCGTCCGGTTTTAGATACAATCCCACTATCACACCGTCTTTCGGCGATAAAGGAATTCGACGATTCTGATACACACAAGGTGCTCGGTCTGTGTTGGTCACCAGAGTCCGACGTGTTTAGCCTTACGGTAAATCTGCCCGTAGAGAAATGCACAAAGCGCACAATACTGTCATGCGTTGCTAGATTATGGGATGTAATGGGTTTCGTAGCTCCAGTGGTATTATACGCTAAGCTTTTGATTAAACAACTTTGGTTATTTGAATGCGATTGGGATGACTCGCCGCCTGACAGCATTGTTCGATTGTGGCAGCGCTTTAGAGAGGAACTTCCTTTACTAAGAGAAATTAAAATACCGCGTCATATAAACGTCGATAGAAATAGCGTCATAACGGTCGTTGGGTTTGCAGACGCCAGCGATAAGGCTTACGGGGGGCGTTGTATATTTCCACGTTCAGAATAATGGTAGAAATTCGATTAGCCTCATTAGTTCTAAGTCGAGAGTCTCCCCCGTAAGGTTGTCTCTCTGGCGCGCTTAGAGCTTTGCGCAGTATTAGTACTCACCAAGCTTATTACCGCAGTTATCAGCGCATGTAGGGATAGAGTACACATAGAAAGGATATTTGCCTTTTCCGACTCCACCGTCGCCTTATGCTGGGTTCATTCTTCACCCCACCGTTGGGATACGTTTGTCGCGAACCGAGTGGCCAAGATCCAAGACGAGTTAGAAACGCGGAACTTTTATCACGTGTCCGGTACGGAAAACCCTGCCGATTGTCTATCCCGTGGACTCACCCCGATGCAAATAATGGACCACCCGCTTTGGTTCCATGGACCTTCTTGGGTTTACTTGGATCCCTCACAATGGCCGATAACCGATTTCAAACCTTCGTCAGTGTCACAACCTCCGGAAGAGAAGAGACATGCTCTAGTGGCGAACGTTTCGAGCGAGGTTTCTCCAATCATTGCTTTGGCGAACCGCTTGTCCTCTTGGTCGAAATTATTGCGTAGCGTAATTTACGTTTGTCGATTCGCGAAGCTTTTACCGCGACGTTCGTATGTCTTAGCGTCCGATTACAACTATGCCGAGTCTCTAGTATTACGTGAACTTCAACGTGCGCACTTCTCTGAGGAAATTACAAGATTACAATCGAATAGAGCTTGTAGTCGCGCCTTTCAACGCCTTAAGCCATTTTTACAGGATGGGATTGTAAGGGTAGGTGGACGCTTGTCCAACTCGCAATTGAGTTTCGACCAACGGAACCCTATAGTTTTACCGCGTAAAGACCATATCATGAACTTATTAGTCGATTACCATCATAAATTGAACTCGCACGCTGGCCCCGACTTGTTGATGTCGATTTTGCGTCAGAATTATTGGATTCTTTCTGCACGTAGTTTAATACGCAATCGGGTGCACAGATGTATAGCTTGCTTTCGGGCACGCCCCAAGCCGTCATTTCCGGAAATGGCGGAACTTAGATCTTGTAGAGTAATACAATCGGTAAAGCCCTTCACGCACACCGGGTCGGATTTCGCTGGTCCGTTTAAGGTCACGCTCACTCGCGGGCGTGGTATAAGATCCACAAAGGCTTACGTCTGCATTTTCGTATGTCTAACTACTCGAGCGGTGCATATAGAACTCGTTGGTGATCTAAGCACAGCAGGCTTTATGGGTGCATTTAAAAGATTTCTATCCCGTAGAGGCCCTGTAAGTAAATTATATTCGGATAACGGTACGAACTACGTCGGTGCAAAACGTATTCTATCGGAACTACATGAGCTCTTAGCTAGCAAGTATTATAATTCGGAGTTCGCTCACATTCTAGCCGAGAACCGCATTGAGTGGTCTCTGAACGTCCCAGCCGCGAGTCATTTTTGGAGGCAATTGGGAGACCAATATTAAGAGTCTAAAGAGTCACTTATACCGAGTAATAGGAGATCAAATTTTGCCCTTTGAAGAGCTAAGTACGGTGCTCGCTCAAATTGAATGCGTAGTGAATAGCCGCCCACTTTGTCGGACGTTGTCTAGTGACCCCTCGGAACCGCTGGCTCTAACTCCAGCACATTTTTTGAACTTAACGCCTTTAAAGTATTTGCCCGCCGCAGATATGGATGAGAGCAGACTTAGCTAATCCGCACGCCACAAATTATTAGACCGGTTAGTGCAATCGTTTTGGAAACGATGGAGGATGGAATACTTGCATACTTTGCAGTCTCGGCAAAAATGGAACACAGCGACTGAGCCTTTAGCTGTAGGAACTGTAGTCGTGCTCACTAAGGAGAATACGCCACCTCTCCATTGGCCGTTAGGAATTGTTGAAGAGGTCTTTCCCGGTTCCGACGGAGTAATTAGGATAGCTCGCGTTAAGACCACGGTTGGGTCTTACCTGCGTCCTGTTGTCCGTTTGTGCCCCTTGCCTCTTCCATAATTTAAATTAGCTTTCTAGATTAAAATTGTAGTTGAATTTAGGTAATCTTAGCGTTAGTTAGTTATTTGTTAGTTGATTTTAGCTCTAGTTGTTTTAGTTATTTTTTGAAGGAGATCCTACAAGGGCGGGGGAGATGGTTGCGCGGAAAACCATTCGTATTTATTTTATTTGACGGTAGGCTGCCAAATCGGTTATCCCTTTCCAAAACGATATCATTCGTACCCTCCTATCGACACATCGGGGTGGTGGGGTGGGAGGGGGAAAGAAGATGATTCTAGAACATCACGTAATCATCGGAACCGAGGATATATAAGACACGCGCGACCGACGCGTGGCCTTTTCCCGCCGCGCTCATCGTTAGAACTACACCGCCTAGGATAATAGTGTCCTAAAGAGCTCTTCCCGCCGCGCTCGTTGTTGGAAACACATCACTAGTAGAAACCGCTTTAGCCTGGAAGCAGTCGAGCTCCAGGAAACCCGCCTCACCTCGTGTGAGATATAGTCGCGCACCGCCTCTCTCCGGAGTGTTCCAGAAGTCGCAGTTATAGTGCTCGACCGCATAGAAGAAACATCACGGTGAGTCAACATTTTCCTAATAGTATTTTCCTGCTTGATATAGTTGTTTTAACACGCTCCAATTTTGTGTTTTCCTAATCAAGCAGGATTCCTTTCATCGATTTGGCAAATAATAGTTCGTTTTTTTGGGAAGAGCGAGTGCATTGTACCGCATATATAAGTGTAGAAGCATTAGTAGATACAGTCCACTTAGATTAATATCTCGCGTAATAGGTTTAAGGTTCGATCGGGGAACTAGACTTCGGCAGCCTCAAACACGTGGCTCCACCAAGCAGAGTAGTCAGTCTGAGGAATTTCGGAGAGTGTGCGCAGGACTTACATGCCTTAATTCCTCCCTCTCTTTTCCACCATTATATAACTAGGCGATCGGCGGTCTTTGCCGCTAATATACCGATATTCCACGTATTAGAATCAAACGGTTTGCTTCGTCTTTGTTATGTATACAGCAAGAGAGTGAATAAAATTTGCCGGCGTCGGTCTTTCCATCCGTTTACTGAATATCTTTAACCTCCCGGCCACACACTCGTCGAGTGGCATGGGAAGTAGCGAGCAAAAGAAGGTATAGACATAGTGTGGCCACAATACCCGTTATGCGCACGTCATGCTCCTCGTGATGCCTATCGCTCCCTGTTTTGTCGGTTTTTTTGGCGCGAGTTAAAGGACTGGCAATATGAGTATGAGTGGCTGTCCACACACTCGCGAAAACGCAGTCCGAATCGAGCGCTCGTTACGGAAGCACGTCAAAAGTTAAAGTTACAGGGTTTTAGGGCAAGTAAGTGACACCACGCGGCCCCAATGTGTGTTGGCGAACTTCAGATGTATTCGAAATATTTTTTTTTATTTCTCAGACATGTAGGTTTCCTCACGATATTATCCTTCACCGTCAGAGCATGTACCATGTGGTAAATCAGCATTTAAAATTGCAATTAACAATTTCGTTGGTGCCGGCGGGGGTCAAACCCGGCTTGCTCGCGCAATATGACTGCAGCGAGCGCTAACCATATGAGCTACCACGGCTACGTGTCATATAAAAATCAAAAATGCCTATCATCATCATTCTGCCATATTGTCACATGAGTATATAATTACAGAGATAAAGGTATCTCGACGACGAAAACGTATATTTCTTTTAATGACATTGATATAATTAGCTATAAAAGATACGAATAGCTCGCACGCTGCAACAGTTTCACATCCATTGTGTTGCAAAAGCGAGCGAATTAGTGCGGAAAGTCGCGATTAATTGCACGAGTAGAGCAGTGTGTGTGCAGATAGGAAAACATCGCGGCAGCGAGAGGTGCAGAGCGATGAGCAGCGCGTGGAGCGTAGTGTGGCCTAGCCGTAAAGCAAGAGTGAATAGGATTTTCTTAAGTGCAGTAAGGCAGTGTGATTAACCATCTAAGGTGAATTAAATCTTTTTTTTAAAGGAAAACGGTAAGTGGTTGCCGTGGCTCATGGACATCTACATCGATTGCGAATCAAAATGCAGATGCGTTGTCAGCCTTGAGGACTAAGATGGAGTGCCACTACTCCAGTAAAAAGGAGGAGAAGGGTTTCAGGTTCTCTACACTCACCATACGAAACACAGCAGCATTAAGCTGCTATTTGACGTTGGTATTCTGTGAGAGCGTGGTCCACACCGGTCGAGCCGACCCATTCGTGCTACAACTATATAATTAACATAGCTGCAGCGTGGCTCTACCACGTAAAATCTAAGGATACATCACCACTTACTGCCTTGAGATTAAGCACTGGCTTATAGTAGGTAAAAATGTAGTAGCATATAGTAGCCAGCTTTTGGTTTGAGCATGTGCAGAAAATCTTAAGAGAAGGGAATTGATGGAACACGCTTTGTTGTTTATTGCTAAAAGTAGTGTGTGTGCAAAATTACGTTATAAATATATGTTTAAATAATTATTTATATAAAGTCATTTCTATTATTTTCACTTTTAATTACTAATTGGAAAAACACAATCGTGATTGTATATCGTCGTATAAGAAATAAATAAACGGCAGCGCAGCAACCTTATTCAATAAAATAATCGCGTTATCGCATCTCTTGATTATTCAAACTTACGAAATTGCGAATGTCTCATTTCCGTTATCTATCCACTTGAATTGTAAAAGAATACTTGATCAAGGTGATACGAGTACAATAATGATACGTTGACCAACTATCGTTTATATTTATACTGCACTTAAAAATTGGATAATTATTTGCGTAATGATACTACGAGTATAAAAATATGTTTTTTTATTAAAAATTGTTTTCTCTAACGTTTTTACACGTGGTAGAGCCATGCTGCAGTTATATTAGTAGTATAGTTGTAGCACGAATGGGTTGGCTCGACCGGGGAAGAACCACGCTCTCACAGAATACCGGCGTAAAATAGTAGCTTAATGCTGCTGTGTTTTGTATGGGAGTGACCCTTCGGATTCGGATCGGAGACCCCTTTTTACTGGAAACGAGGCATTCCATCTTCGTTCTCACGGGTGGCAACGCATCTGCATTTTGATTCGTAATTGAAGATAGTTGTAGATGTCTATGTATAATAAGCGCGCCGCCGATCGCCGGTGATAGAATAAATTTCCGGATTCGAGGATAATTGGGTTCTCCCTCTCTCTGCGGCACTCAGATACTACTATAATATTTCAGCGCAATTTGTCTATCTCTTCTTCTAGCTCCAGGATCTTCACGTCAGTCCTCAGGGTGCGTGCATTATATGTATGTTGTCAGGTCGAGTCGTCTTATGTGGCAACAAAAGTTGGTTAGCACCTCCACTATTCTTAGCACCCCTACCCTGGCATTACCATAAATAGCAAGAGAAATATGAACATCAGGGCCACGGGAACTGGGAGCCCCTCTATTCTCGGCTACGGTAGAACAAACCAGTGTAATATTTTAATTAACTCACCACATGTGCCGCATAATGCACGCTGCTGAATCGCAGCCACACGCGTTGTCTATTTTGCAGCCACCAGGGCGGCACGTGGAAGCGCCGGTCGTACCACACCAAGCCCACATGGTCCCTCAGAGAAGCGTCCTCACCTACGTCATTGTAGGACGACGGTACTGGCATCTTGATTACTGGGCCTGTCTGAATTACGATTGACTGTTATAAATAATAACTAAAAATGTATATAATGTATAATATGTAATATAGGGTGGTGTAGACATAAAAGAAAAATTCGTATTTCATATCACGTCTTGGGTATAGTTTTTTAAAATAAAATTGTGAGCAGCTAACATTCCATCAGAAAGTAAATTTTGTACGAAGATATCTTTTTATAGGATATGGGTGACGAACGAGCACATAGTCCACCTGATGGTAAGTGGTTGCTGTAGTCCATAGACATCTTCATCTATCCTCGATTACGAATCAAAATGCAGATGCGTTGTCTCCCGTGAGGACTGAGATAAAATGTCTTCTTTCCAATAAAAAAGGTCTCCAGTTCTCTACACTCACCATACGAAACACAGTAGCGTTAAGCAGCGATTTTATGCTATTCCGTGAGGGCGTGGTACTTCACCGGTCGAGCCGACCCATCTGTGCTACAACTATACTACTAATATATGTAGCTACAGCATGGCTCTACCACGTAAAAACAATTGAATCAGTTAACGATAGTGTTAAAAGCATTGCTATTTAATCATTTCTTATATTTACGCGAACATTACACATTGATTAAAGCTACTTTTACGGATTTTATCGCGTTTAATTTTAATTATTTTTAATTCCCGACGTTTCAGGTGCATTCCAGCACCCATGGTCACGGGGGACTGAGTTGACTGACGTCCCGATGTCATTGTTAAAACCGGAGTACCTTCAGCTTTTTTAAATTGACCGACTCGTTGGTCTAGTGGTCGTGAACATAACTGCTGATCATGAGGTTCCAGGTTTGAATCCCGGGTCGGGCAACAAAAATCGGTTATTGAGTTTATTTGATTAAAAATCTTCAGTCGCAGCCCTTAGACAGGAAATTAGCGATGTTTCACCCCCTTGCCTCGGAATGCACGTAAAGCCCTCGGTCCCTGCGCCTGATAACTCTCTGGTTCACCTATGCTTACGTACATTTGGGCTCTATAGTCCTGTACTGCATGGAGACTCCGTTAAGACTGGTGTTCCAGGGGTAACAAATTTCGATTCTTAATCGAGGATAAATGTAGATGCTTATGGGATACTGCATTAATTTACTATCAGGTGGACTGTGGTGGTGCTCGTTTATCGCCATCATTCTATTAAAAATCATCATCCGGTATTTACTATTTCCCCCTTCAAAACGAGGCTGATTTTATTTTTTAAAGTACAATATAAAATGGATATAATATAACAACGGATAGGGTTGAAGCTATTTCTTCTTTTTTATGTTTGATTACATCGACTTAATTGGGCAGCTTTAGTAATTTTGGAAGATTTCCCAGTTTTTTTTTTTCTTTTTGGCCTGCACGGTTTGTGCGTCAGCCATGCAAGAAGGTTAGGAAGTAAGATTTATTTTATTGAATTGGAAGTTGGAACGGAATTTGAAAAAGGATCAGGTAAATTTAGTATATAAGTACATAAATGATTATAATTTTATATTGTTATGAAAAATGAAACTGGCTAAAATTCTATATACATCAATATTTACATAAGATAAAAGGACAGAAATTGAAGTAGGAAAAGGAATTTTAATGGACAAAAGCGAGGAAATAAAAGCGGAACGGTCAAGTCTAGGACAAGCAAAAAATATATGATTAAAATCCCCAACGTCATTACCACACTCACATATATCGCTAGCCAAAAGTTTAAGTCGTGCCAAATGCAAGGGAGTGCATGCATGGCCCAGCCTCATACGAATAAGGGTCGAGGTGATAGCTTTACCAAACATCAGATTTGAAAACCACGGTTTATGAGGTATATCCACCTGGATCGTGCTATAATATCGACCTATAGTCTGACTTGAAGAACGCCAAATATGTGTCCAAGAATTCAATAACTGGGATTTAGGAAGGAGAGCCAAATCACAACAAAAGTTTTTGTACGGAACTAGATCTCCGTCATTGACTGCAGCTTTGGCAAGGCTATCGGCCTTGGTATTGCCAAAGATACCTGAATGCCCCGGAATCCAAGCAAAGGAAACTGTGTAATTTTTGATGTAACATTGATACAATAAATCACGACATGCAATAATAACTGGATGATTGTTTCTGTTATTGCTAAAAGGAAATCTTTCCAAGGCTTGTAGGGCACTTTTAGCATCGGTAAAAATTATTGAGTTTTTTAACTTCATGATTAAAATGTACTCCAGAGACTTCAACAGACCAAAACATTCTCCAGTAAATACTGAAGTCTCTGGAGGCAATTTTATTTTCTGTACAATGCCAAACTGTTGATGGAAAACACCAACTCCCACACACTTCTCGGAACCAGGTTTGGAAGAATCACTAAAAATTAAATGGCAATGTTTCCATCGGCTGTCACTGTCAACTATATTAATAAATTTGACGTTGGCAGAAGTATCTTGTTTACATACACCGAAATCAAACAAAATAGATGGTTTTAAAATTAAGGCATCATAGTTAACACAAAATATAGGAAGGAATTGTGATCTATGTGTTGGAGCTTGAAGAGCTAAGAATTTTTGGAGACTAACAATAAGGCATGGCGACGATTTATGAGCCCAGTACGGATAATCCATACATTCCAACAGAGACCGTAACTTAAAGTAAAGAGGATGATTATAGACTTGGAATGCTCTAAACAGGAACCTGTCACAAAGAAATTGTCGTCTGAGATGCAGGGGCGCTTCAGAACATTCAACCTGCAAAGCGTTAATAGGGCTCGAACGCATAGCCCCAGCAATTATTCTCAGAGCCTTAGACTGGATAATGTCTAATTTATGGAGAGCTACTACATTACAGGGTTCAAGAATAAATGTTCCATAGTCTAAAATACTCCTTATAAGGGCATTATATAGAAGCTTTAGAGAGAAAGGGTGGGCTCCCCACCAAACTCCAGAGAGGCAGCGCAGTATATTTAGAATCTTCTCACATTTGGCACTTATATAGTAGCAATGAGGGATGCCTGTAAGTCTCGAGTCTAAAATTACTCCAAGAAATGTTGCTTCGCTTTTAACGGGAACTCTAATGTTATTATAAAGTACAGACACTGGAGGTGGAACCCTCATACGAGAAAATAAGACTATACTACTTTTAGAAACTGAAAGGCTGAGACAGTTATTGTCAAGCCAAACTTTTAGTAACTTAAGGGAATATGTCATAGTATCAGACATGTTGTGAACAGAATCACCAGAGACATAGAGGAGTAAATCATCTGCATATTGGAGAGTGCTAACTTTACCCTTAAGGGAGGCTTCCAGATCATGAGAATATATATTGTAAATTAAGGGACTTAAAACTGAGCCCTGGGGTATACCTTTCCAGGCAATACGGGATTGGTAAGAGTCTTCTGATATTACTTTAAGCATTCTACCAGAGAGAAGGTTGATTGTAAATTTGTGGGATATCCAAATTAATCATTTTTTGTTTCAGAATTGAAAGGTTGACATTATCATATGCTGCAGATACATCTAAAAATGCTTCTAACACAGAGTTATTGTGCGAAAATGCCAATCTTAAGTCTGTCATAAAAATGCTGAGACTATCCATTGTACTCCTACCTTTCCTAAATCCAAACTGGTTTGGAGATAGTAACCCCTTACTCTCAATAAACCATTCTAACCTATTTTTAACTAAATGTTCAGAAATTTTGGAAATAACTGAAGCTAATGCAATTGGTCTGTAAGATGATGGATCATTAATCGGTTTGTCTGGCTTATGTATTGGGATAATTTCATGAATTTTCCATGATGGAGGAATATTACCTGTTGTTAAAATTGAATTAATTAAACTAAGAAAATAAGAAAGGCAGGAGTCGTTCAGGTTTTGAAGAAAAGAATATGGGATTCCATCACAACCTGGGGCTGAGTCCCTAAGTCTTGAAAGAACCCCTTTGAGTTCTGAAAGGCTAAAGAAAATGAATGAATCGCTACTATCATGCTGGGTGAGGAGAGAAGACTGTAGGTCAGAAGAAATATTATCTATAGATGGGACAAATGGTGGGGCTAATTTGTCAAGAAACAAATCAACTGTACTGCTATCCATAAAAGGAAACCTTGGTGGCTTAAAAGCGGATCTGAATCTACGAATATTTTGCCAAACTTCAGATGGAGAAATGTGTGGTGAAATTGAGGCACAAAAAGATTTCCAGCCATTAAATCTTTTTTTGTTTTAATAATTTACGTGTTTTAGTTATAAGGTTACAAAGAATATTAAAATTTTGTGTTGTAGAATTTTTCCTGTAATTTTTTTCAGCTATCTTTCTCTCAGCTATCGCAGCAGAACACTCACTGTCCCACCATGGAGGTGATGGAATATACCCATTGCCACTATTATTTTTAATAGGAAAAACTTCCTCAGCAGCCTGTAGTAGGGCCCGTGTAAAAGCTTCAGCACAAAGATGATTATTGTTGTCATTTAGTGGAGGTATAGTTGATAAATTTTGTTGAACTTTATCTCTATATAATGACCAGTTGGCATCGTTAAGTTTATATTTTAGCCGGGGAGGAGCCTTATACATCTTTTCGCCAATTTTTTGAGGAAATGATATAATTAACGGAAAGTGATCGCTTCCATATGACGACGGTTTAATGTAGGAGCTAGGGGAGGGACTACACAGGGTAAGGTCTGGTGCACTAATACCCTTATGGGGCCGAGTCCTTCTAGTAGGACAACCATAGTTTAGAAGGCATAAATTATTATCATCTAAGATGTCTAACATTCTAGCCCCATAATGGTCAGACTTAGAACTTCCCCACATAGAATGTTGTGCATTGAAGTCTCCCATGACCAATATAGGGCGTGGGAGGGAAGATAGAATGCTACGAATATCGTCAAAGACTTCAGTGGAAGGGTGAGGTATATACATATTTACAAAACATATATTATTTACACTAACAGCAATAATTGAAAATTTATTACTGTGATTAGGTATGGGTATGTGGACAAAGAGCACACCGCCCTTTAGAATTAGTGCAACTCCTCCATACCCATCTGTTCTGTCTTCTCTAAGACAGATATGTCCTGGAATTCTAAAGTTGAATCCGGGACGAAGCCAAGTCTCTTGAAGAGAGACTGCAAATGGTTTGTAACTATTCAATAAGAAAATTAGGTCACTTTTTTTTGCTATTAATACTCCGGCAATTCCATTGAATCACCAGAGACTGGTTTCGTGGATGGTCCTGACTGTCCATGAGTTAAAAAACTTTTTGAAGAAGCAGCATCGTTGGACGGTATTTTAATTAGGTTATGTTGTGAAAGGTACTGAATTATAGAAATGATGAGATCCTTTGTTATTATTTCTGATAGATCTTTGTAATTTTTGAGACAACCTGTAGAAGAGGAAGGAATGTTGCTGTAATCTTGGATAAGCTCTGCATGCGCTTTTTGATCATATCCCTTACTAGTATTTCTGGGACGAGCTTTGGGTTTCGAGAATACTGTTTTCCTATATGACTGTGTGTGACTCTTAGAAGGGCTTGTTGAATTATAGGGGCTGGAATAAGTAATAGTTCGACCAGAAGGGGCCAATGAAGCAGAAGCAATAACGTCAGCATAAGATTTTGAAACTGGTGGGTGGATTTTACTGGCTTCTGAATAAGATATAGAGTTTCTAGCCATTGTTTCTTTTATAGCTTTTTGCCTAGCGTACTCCGGACACTTTTTGTCTGTGGCGAAATGGGAACCAGAACATAAGATACACACAGCATCATCTCTTTCAGTCTCGCAGCTTATACCTGAATGGTTGTCTCCACAATTGTAACACCTTGGAGAGCCTCTGCATTGCATTTTGGTGTGACCAAAACGACAGCAATTAAAGCATTGCAGCGTGGGGTAAATATAAAGCTCTACAGATAGGAAGTTGAAACATATAAAGATCCTGGGAGGTAGCACCTTCCCATCAAAGGTTAAAACTATAGTCTCAGTTGGAATGAACTTGGGCGTTTCGCCGTCATATACCTTTCTGTTTAATCTCCGAACTTTCAAAATACTTCCACAGTTCTGCGGAAGGTCTATATTTTCCATTATAACTTTCTCATCCCAATCACATGGAACACCTCTCACTATTCCCATGCGGGTGATAGTGAAGGCTGAAATAAATGCTTTGTATTTATTAACATCAAGAGATTTGTGATTTAGAAATGTGTTAGCATCCTGAAATGTTTCAAATTGTAAATACAATCTGTTTCTTCCAATTTTTTGATGCTTCCCTCTACAATGCTTTTTATTAAATTTTTTTTAAGGAATAATCCAAATTGTACTGGGTGAATAGATCCAGTTTGATTTGGTTGTAAGATTTTTTGGACATGGACAACATAAGGCGCAGGATCTGACGCCTGGTAAAGCAACCTAGCAGCGCGGGGGTTACTTGTAATATTGTTAGAGTGAGTGTCATCATTATGGTGAATTTCAGTGTTTTTATCATCAGAATCAAGCAATTTAGTAATAACATTATCCTTTAAATCGTTAGGGGAAAGTTGGCAGTCTGATAGACCCGTTTGTCTGTGATTCCTTCTCTTCTTTTGGTTTCTAGCTGAAATTCTCTTTCTTTTCACCGATTTCGTGTTTTCCGAACAGTCTGTATCTATAATTGAACCTTCCGTTTCCATTCCCGACGCATCGATTGTGACTACATGAGACACTTGGAGGAATGTCCCTCCAGGGTCTTCGGGCTCGAACATGGACGCCAAGAGAAAAATCCTATTTACATATAATACAATGAAATGACTTACCAGATGAAGAAATCAAGCTAAAACTATAAATAATCAACAATAACTACTAATATATATACTTTACAACTTAACTGATCCTGTAATATCAATTTAATTTAATTTTCAAAAGTTTAGCCAAAAAAGGACGCCCGCCTACTTCAGAACTTCCCGCGCTTCCCCGATTTCCCAGTTTATAAAATAATTAATTTTTTGGCAATAAGATACATGTCAGTAGTAGATATAGATTATGTCGTAAAAATCATTTGCTTTATTGTCTTTATCCAGGAAGAAAACAAAGGAATATCTTTGTATAGACATACACACCTAGATATTTCCCCTTAAAACTGTTGCCAATCTCTAATATATTGTACAACGCATTTGTTTTTTGTTTCTTTTTGTAAATTTCTAAATTAATTGTAATAATAGCTTAATAGTAAATGTGAATATATTCCCATACCTTTTCTATGGTTGTACAAAGAACAAAGTGCATATGAATCAATACTTTTAGTATCCTCAACGTTTGAACAGAGAGTAGTTAGTACAAACAATAAAATCAAAATATCTTTACGTCTCTTTTAATTGTATACCATCACAACTTCTCCTTTAATGTATGTAACTGTAAATTGATGGATAGCGTTATTTGTATTAAATATATTTTGTACACAACGTCTCCCCACAAGAATGACTTAGAAAAGGAATGAGAATAATATCGGACGTAACAAAACAGTAACGGCACTCAATGCTAAAGCTCAATGGGTTACTGAGCATATAAGGCTAACTTAAGGCCGAAATGATGGCTTCAATCTTTGTTTTATCTTTGGTAAGCTAACGGTTCTAATACCTTTCATAGTGTGTATACTAATACATTTACAGTTGTCAAGTTCAAGTTATTGCAGTATACAAATAGTTCTTAGAAAAATACGTATTTTATAAACTCTTTTACCTATTCCTAACCATGAAACTGACAGGCTTTATCTAATCCGATTGAACGAACACGGAAATATATTTTCTGATGAGAATAACATAAATGTTAAGAAATATAACAAAGAAAATTAGGTGTAAATTATCCCTTTCTGGAGTCCGTTTTGTAAGGTTCCATCCTTTTCTATCTTTGCACCAAACAGCGATGATTCCATTGTTTTGTTCTGATATGAAAGACATTCAGAACTCGTATAGGCACCGCATCCGTACTAACCTTGGTGTAAAATTCACTTGGACTGCTTGCTCATTTAAAATCTTAATATTTTAAAAATTACTTGGACTATTATTTCATAAGTGTCGACAGCTACACAACGACGAGCCTCGGTGATTAGACATAAATGTACAGACATGAATCAGTTTTATTTTGCAGATTCATCTCATCACTATCTCATATATTACATGGAAATGGCTTTGCAAGCGATTGAAACAATTGAAATCAAAGTTGTGCCGTTGTGTGCAAAGTGACGCCGTGAATAACGCGCGAAGTCGATACATTAATATTATTTCAGATCGCAGCTGTTACGTTGTTTTTTTAATAATTTGTAGTGCCATTCGAAAGTGCCGTATGTGGGCAGCTTAATTGAAATTCAAAACTAAAAGAAGTAGTGTCAAACTGTATATAAATAAATAAATACCTTCTCAAGATCTTGCTTGTACCACCCATTTCGATAACCATACTCGGGATCTGAGGGGGACTTTCTAAAGTTCCAAATGCCGTCTAATGTTCTTAAGTCCCTTGTCTCTGTGGCCTGTGGATATAATGCTCCACCAGTATACGGGAAACGTTTTTTCTGCGTTTGATTTATCTCATTGGCACTCGATGATCCCGATACCGTGGCATTGACCAGGGATATAAATAATGTCCAAATTAATACTAGTCTCGATTTCCTCTTCAACATATTCTGTAAAAAATAAACATTTAAGTTTTTTCTATTACATATTCTTTATTGAAATTACATATGTATTATATACAACATACTATATATATAGTATTTATAAGAATAATACGCTTACAATCATTGGTAATATTTAAATAATTTTTATTTAATGCTTTAAAGCAATAAACTGAGAGAGAACTTTACTAGTAAATATTTATATACAAAACGCAATATACTTCAAAAAACGCGTAAATAGTATTAATGTTACACGTATGTAAAATACCGTATTAAAAAAATTATTGGTCTAGTTTTAAAAGAGGAAATATCTTCTTTCAAAACTAGACCAATTTTAATTTCTTTTAAGAACAATATGAAAAGGATTGTAGTGCCTGTATTTTTTATAGTTTATGTTGGTAAAGCCTTATTTACGGTTGACGTTCGAATAGGTCCACGAGTGCTAAAAAAATATAAAAGTCTAATTTATTTCATTTAATAATTTAATCTTTATCATTAACTTTAATGTACGTAAACGTTACAATAAAATTTTATGACAAATTACTTAGTAAAGATATTAACTGATGAAGATAATACACTCTTACAGAAATAAATACTAAACTTATATATATACTGTAAAAATACATACCTTAGTATGTTATTATTTATACTTTTATCGTATATTTTTTATCGCATGCGTACATCCGTACGTTACAATTCGTTCGAGCCAACTGAAAATATGAAAATCAGCGGTGAGGTTTCGGCGTTAGCATGAGCTAAGTGAACAACACACATGAAAAATGGAACTGTAATAAATGTTATGACATATGCTGTATTAGCTAATAACAGTTCCATTCATAGATTTACTAAAAAGTAAGTCCTTAGTTTTAATTACAGGACACTAATCCGCGTGTCCCAGTAGATATAAATTTATTACAATATTTCCTTCAGCAACACTTACTAGACTAAAGGAAACGATAGGTACAATAGAAAATTGAAACAAAGACCGCGAATCTGAAATGAAATGTATTCTTGATCAGGCAGTATTCGTACGGAACTGACACAGTTCTTGTTGATCTTCCCATTCACATTTACCTAAATAAGTGGTAAAATTAAAAATTTTGTGCAATCGTCTTCAATATAAATAAAATGGTATAATTGTATCATATTTGTAGTCGAAGTCAATTAAATACACATTATTATGGATAACTCAACATTGATTTTGATTGACAATGACATTGATATTGACTAGTACAATGTTTTAGTAACTGCCGAACAGCACTGCCTTTTGATTCGCTAGCTATCAGATACTGGTTAGAGGTTATCTTGAGCTGTCAGATATCGGTTGATGGTTATCTTGAGCTATCAGACGCCGGTTGGAGGTTGCCCGAAGGTTAATCTCTCAGACCCCGCACCAAGGTTATCTCGAATTGTCAGACGCCGTTGGTTGTAGGTTGTCTTTAGTCACCAGGCACCGATTGGAGATGTATTGAAGGTCGGTTGGTCTGGGAAAATATTAGACGACAATCAGATTATCAGAGATCAATTAGACGCTGGATGGGAGATGGCCTGAAGGTCGGTTGGCTTGTTATCTATCAGACGCCGTACAAAGGTTGTCTTAAGATCAATTAGACGCTGGATGGAAGCTGTATTGTGATCTATCGGACACCGTACCAAGGATGTTTTGAGATCTATCAGACGCTGGATGGAAGCTGTCTTGAAGTCCATCGGGCACCGAACGCAGGTTTGCTAGAGCATGTAACAGTTTAGTGTTTCTAAAGTGCTGATCGACAAAGTGATTTACTTTGTGTAAATTTAATCTTGTACTCCATTGTTCTTTAAGTTGTTTCAAGACCTTTGTTTGCTACAAATAATGAGCTGTAACTGTTTGTAGTTGACTGTTAAGATTGCCTTAAACTGCAGTTTGTTATTTATGGTCAGGTTAACGGATCGAATCCACGTTTACTGTGACGACGCTTTTCCTCTTTGCAGGTACTAACGAGGACGCGTGCAACGTCAAGATGGCCGTGTCGAAACGTGAGCAACACTGAACACTGATGTCGCGCTTTAGTTTGTTTAATTTAGCGTGTCAACGCGTAAGCACACTAGCGCCGCGTTTGGCAGCCATCGATAACTTTCTTTTGTTTCTTTAGTTTGTAATTGAGAGTATATCGAGAAATCCACATCGCTTGTGCAGTATAAAGTTCATTGTAGGATCAATGGCAAAGGCAATGTAGGTCATTCTACGAGTGAAGTCATTCTAGGAGAGCTAAGACTGTCGTGATTCTGAACGTTGTAATAATTAGATTGGTGCAGGCAAGGAAGATTTTCTTGCTCTGTGAGAGGCTGCTCTGTGTTACAATGAGATAGATATATAGTTTTGCTGTTGGTTAGCATTCTTTGGTGTTATAATGTAACTATGTCCTTTACGTAACACTAGTGTGTGATTGAGACGGAAAAATATTACGGTATGGTCTAACTATAATTGTTCTATACAAAATGTAGGTATAATGCGTTACGCGTTACGCTGTCTTATAACTGATGTTGAACATACTCTTCCATATTTTTATTATGTTTAACAATTAACGCTATCGTGATGTAGTTCAGATCGGAATTATATCTCAATATATATAAATTACGTGTCACTTTGTTTGTCCGCAATGGACTCCTAAACTACTTAACCGATTTTAATCAAATTTGCACACCGTGTGCAGTTAGGTTCAACTTGAGAGATAGGATAGTTTTTTTACCCACAATATTTTTTTTGTGAATTTAAGGATTTTTAATAGGACATGACAAATTATATATATATATATAAAAAAAAAAAAATAAAAAACAAAAAAATACAGTCGAATTGAGAAACTCCTCCGTTTTTTGAAGTCGGTTGAGAAGAAGCGTGGTCCAGTAGCTAAATCACGATTTGAGCGATGTACTAAAAATACTACATTCTTACGGGATATTTCTGCTGACAGTACTACTCCAACTGACTCGGAGACAAAATGTAAGAATTGACTCCTTGGACTAGAGACCAGGTTTAGTTCCATTAAAACTAGGGCCAACAAAAATAATATCACATTATCATTCCATTTCGAGTTACGTAGACCTTGGGAAAATTAGCAATCAAACTTGCATTAGTTATGGCTCAACTTATTGAAATTAGCCCGCAACTTAATAATAAAACCTTATTCCTCTACGATCCCCACATTCAACATTTTAGTTCTAAAATCGATAAAAGTTTTTTTTGAACCGAGTCGTGAGGAAATAAAAGACACATTGACGGACTTGGCTAATCTCTACATATAATAAATCTGTAGAAAAGTCGTGTCTCTATTAGATATGTCCTGGAAAAATCCAGTCCACGGGACTAAATAAAGGGTACGGAAGCCAAATTACTGGTGTTTAGATATTTTGTCTGTTTGTCTTTCTGTCTGTCTGTCTGTGTATTAAAGATTTACGCAAAAACTACTGAACAGATCTCCATGAAATTTTGTATGCAGACAGTTAGTACCCCGGGGCTACTTATACTTGCCCGCGGCTCTGATGAGAACTGTGGTGGTGCCAATTGTAAGGAACAAGACTGGGGACATATCTGATAAGTCCATATCCATAGGCCTATATCACTTGCTACGGTTGTTGCTTAACGCTCAGCTCGATAAACATATATGTCTACACGACAATCAGTTTGGCTTCAGGCCAGGTTTATCAACAGAGTCGACCATATTATGTTTGAAGCAAACTGTGAAGTACTATTCGGCTAGACGAACGCCTATTTATGGCTGTTTTCTGGACCTTAGCAAGGCGTTCGACCTGGTAAATTACGATATACTATGGCAGAAATTGAAAGATACTGGACTGCCCGAAGAAGTTACTAGGAATTTCAAATTTTGGTTTTGAAAGCAGGTCAATGTCGTGCGATGGTCCGAAACCTATTCGCTTCTTCCCCTAAGAAACTTCCCCTAAGCTATACAATCTTTATGTGTATGAACTGATAGAGTTACTTAGCACCACTCATGTCGGTCGTCATATTGACGGAGTATGCCTCAACAACACGCAGATGACATGGTGTTGCTGAGTGCTTATGCTTGTGGTTTGGCAAAACTGTTGAGCATATGTGAAAGCTACGCCCACAGTCACGGGTTGATTTATAACTTCAAGAAAAGCGAATGCATGGTCTTTCAGGCTAAAGGGAAAGCCTTGCCCTCATATGTACCACCCATTAAGTTATACGGTACCCCGTTAAGAAGGGTGTCTCAGTTTAAGTACCTGGGTCATATGGAATCCTTTGACCTGAAAGATAATGCTGACATAGAGAGAAAGCGTAGGGCATTGCCTGTTAGAGCGAACATGATCGCTCGCAGGTTCGCCCGTTGTTCTGTTCCTGTAAAAGTAACGCTCTTTAGAGCTTACTGCTCCTTATTTTACATGAGCAGTCTATGGGTGGACTACACGCAGAAACAGAATAATGCTCTGCGTGTTGAATACAATAATGCATTCAGGGTGGTGTTGGGTCTGCCTCGTTACTGATACCTCGTTACGGTAGTGCGTTGGGGATGTTTGCGGATGCGCGTGTGGATTATTTCTACACTACCATGCGTAAACGATGCACATCCCTTGTTGGCGACGCATTGTTTTGTATGTAATATTTATTATAAATTTTATAAAATATGTGTAGGTAAGCTTGTATGTATTTGTAATATTATCCCTAAGGTAGATAAGAGTGAGCGATTCCCGCTAGCATTGTTGGCAGTCAGTCGTCGCCGCAGTCTCCGCTGGTGTGCACATACATACGTTTAAGTCGTCCCGCGCTTTGAAGAATCTAACGGTCAATTTGTATTTTCACCGTGTGGCGCAATAAACATTTTATGTAACCAGCACGAGTTCTTGATTTGCTATCGATCCACTTCAGTGGTCACTTCGGCCGGATCATAAATTGTAATGTTATACAGTCCACCGCGAATAATGACAAAAACTCGTGCTACAAGAAGGAAGGAGTTGGAAGGCACACAAGACCAGGGACAGTCAACGGCTCCGCAACACCCATATGAGGTTGAAAACAAACGGGATATAGAAAGTGACTCAAAGCCAAAGAGTTTGCCTGCTAAACCTTCGGCATCGTTGAAGTCCATACATTCAACATCATCGTCAGTACGTGCTCAGAGAAAAAAATTAGAGCTAGAAGCAGCGGAAGCAAAAGCACGTATACAAATGGAACTTATTGATAAAAAGCTTGAGGCTGATCTAGTCGATTTGGAACACAGTTCACGCTCATCGAGGTCGCACACCAACGAGGAAGTTGAGAAGTGGTTGGAGCGCAGTCAACAGCCTGAACATCCTGCCCCCGAGAATGGATTTACAAAGGGTGGGCCAAGTGCGCCGGCAGCAGGTGACGCCGCCGCCGGTAACGATAATGGTACAGTGCAAATGTTGGCCAGCGCACTCAAGAATTTAGCCGCTGCCTCAACATCTCAGCAGAATAATGGTAATTTATTGAGCCGTATATCCACACCGCAAGATTTACCAATGTTTAGTGGTGACCCTATGGACTGGTTACAATTCAAGTTGGCATACGAAGAATCCACACAGGTATGTAACTTCAGCCCTAAAGAAAATTTATGGCGCCTACGAAAATGTCTTCGTGGGCAGGCAAAAGAAGCAGTTACGGCTCTTCTTATCACAGCTTCATCACCTGATATAGTGATGTCAACTTTAGAGTTGCAGTTTGGTAATTCAGACATCATCATAACTAGAATCATGCAGGATATAAGGAAGCTACAGCCCATATCACCTGATTACCATAAAGATATTGTGCCATTTTCTATTAAAGTAAAAAATTACGTCGCGGCTGTACGCGCATTAAACAGACACGAATATCTTCAAGATACAAGCGTCACTACAATAATATTAAGTAAGTTACCTACAGTACTTATTTCTAAATGGGCAGACTATAGTTATGCATTTATTGCCGGCGGCGTTAAGGCGAAACTGGATATTCTGTCAGAGTTTTTAAATGAAGAAGCCGTAAAAATTTCTGCATCTTCGGTGCAGTTAATCAGCAATGTTCACAACATTAATAAATTTAAATATTCTGAACGCTCGCATAATACATTGTTAGTGAATAGTGAACAAAATAAAATCGCTATGAAGTGTCAATACTGCAAAAAAATCTCCGCATAAATTAACAGAATGTAAACAATTCAAACGGTCACTACGCAAGGACAGATGGCGGTATGTAAAACGTTACGGTATCTGTTACAAGTGTTTATTATCGCGCCATAATAGGGATACGTGCCCAGCGCCGGTGTGTGACACGGACAACTGCGGAGAAGCACATCATCGGTTGTTACACTATTCGGTAAACAAGGAACAAACTGTAAGTAACTGTGAAAATCTTAACTTAGTGCCTGAGTCTGAGAATGTAAGCCAATCCGAAACGATTACAAATATTAATACAAATTGTAAAGCGTTATTAAAAGTAGTCCCTGTGAAAATTCACGGTCCGAACGGAACAATTAGGGCAAGTGCGCTGTTGGACGATGGTTCGACGATATCGTTAATAAGCAGCGCGCTCGCTAAGCGCGTTGGACTCAGCGGCCAGCGCCAAACGATGCGCGTGAGTGGCGCGTTCGATTCTAGTGAATTAGTGTGTGAATCGACTGTAATGAACTTTAAGATATCTAATTGCAATGGCGATGTGTATACTTTAATTGCACGTAGTGTAGATAAACTTAATTTGCCTAAATATAACAATTTTTCTAGAATTAATTGTAATAAATTTAAGCACCTTTGTAATATTAAAGATCAACTTTGTTATGTTTCTACTGCACCTGAATTGTTGATAGGCCAGGATAATTGTAATTTATTATTGCCCTTAAATGTAATTGTAGGTAAGGCTAACGAACCATGTGCGACCCTCACTCCGCTCGGTTGGTGTGTGCATGGACGTGTACCTGCTCATTTGGCTTCGGAGATGACCGGTCACATTAATTTACATCTTGGTGAGGTCTTGGAAGCAGCTCAGGTGGAACAGCGCATGTTGGCGGAACTCCATGATGAGGTACGTCGATCCTTTAACTTAGATTCGTTGGGGGTGTCACTACAGCCACGACAAAATAAAGAGGATGTCCAAGCGTGGTCACATCTGGAACGGACAGCGACCCTGGTTGAAGGCAGATGGCAAGTCGGCTTACCTTGGATCAATGAGAACAGTAAAATGCCTGAATCCTTCTCCAACGCCATGTTGAGGTTAAGTGGTGTCGAAAGGAAAATTAAATTAAATAGCGATTACGGGGAAAGGTATAGGGATAGGGTGGCTCACCTGTTGAATAATGGATATGCTGAGGTAGTGTCCAATCCAGCAGCTGCTCAAAATAGTCCCAAGACCTGGTATCTGCCCCATTTCGGAGTCGACAACCCTAATAAGAAAAAGCTTCGTTTGGTCTTCGACGCGGCGGCCAAATCAAACGGATTGTCACTAAACGATTACCTACTTAAAGGTCCAGATCTATTAATGTCATTACTCGGGATCATGTTCCGCTTCCGGGAATATAAGGTGGCATTAACCGGAGACATAAAAGACATGTTCCTAAGAATAAAAATTCGTCCCGAAGACAGAAACGCTCTTCGTTTTCTTTGGAGAGACAACCCAAAAGATCCAATAAAAACATACGAAATGTCATCTTTAATTTTCGGTGCAAACTGTTCACCCTTTATTGCACAGTTTGTAAAGAATAAAAATGCAATGTGTTACGAGTCATCGTTCCCATCAGCTGTGGATGCGATTTGTAAACAACATTACATGGATGACTATATAGATAGTATGGAGGATGAACACACTGCAATGAAATTAGTACAAGATGTTTCTTTCATTCATAAACAAGGCGGTTTTGTTATCCGAAACTGGACAAGCAATAGCTTAGAGGTTTTAAACACCGTACCAAAAGAGTCTCTCGGTACAGCGGCCGTAAGGTTTAAAATCGGTCAGCACGAAGAGGGTGAGAGGACACTTGGATTGTTTTGGTATCCAGATAATGACACGTTAGGGTTTGATGTCTCGTTCAAGCGCATTCCGGAGAACATTAGCAGTGGTAAAACGCGGCCTACTAAGCGGGAGATGCTCAGAATAATTATGTCAATATTTGATGTATATGGAATTTTATCTCCAATCACTATAAAAGGAAAAATAATGTTACAGGAAACTTGGAAGGCTAACATTGGATGGGACGAAATAGTTTCAGACGCTATATACAAAAAATGGTGTGAATGGATGAAACAATTAAAATGGATAAATAATTTGCGCTTACCGAGATACTACCGAGCAGCCGCGAGTGGAAGCGAAACGGCAATAGGATCGATGGCGGATACATGCGAGTCGCGGGCGCAACGGGCTGCCATCGGTTATAGCAACCTACAGTTACATATATTTTGCGATGCATCTACGCAAGCTATGTGCGCGGTAGCGTACTGGCGTTGGGTTCATAATAAGAAAATATATGTATCGTTTATAGCTAGCCGCTGTCGTGTAGCGCCGGTGAAGTTCGTTACGATTCCGCGCCTGGAACTTCAAGCCGCAGTACTTGCTGCTCGTTTATCGCGTACAATAATTACCGAACATAGAATCAAGCCTCAGAGGAAAATATTCTGGAGCGATTCTAGTACTGTCTTACATTGGATAAGGAACAATAATAAAAACTATAAGACATTCGTAGCTAACCGTTTAGGAGAAATTGACGAACTTACGAAAACAAATGAATGGAGATACATTCCTACGAAGTTAAATATAGCCGATGTTGCCACCCGGGAAGCAGTTAATTGCAATTCAATTACTACAGAGTGGCTCAATGGCCCAAAGTTTCTGCAAAGTTCTGAAAATTCGTGGCCCGTAGGATCTTTTATGCCCGAAGTATGCAGTTCGCAGTTGGAGTATGTGAGTACAATACAGGAACATTCTGTAGTAGACTTACCCGTGCCAGATCCAACTAGGTTCTCTTCTTGGCTTCGCCTGCTGAGGACTACCGCTTTAGTATTAATATTTATAAAAAGATGCAGAAAATTTACAAGTAACTGTCAGATCAATTGTACCGATATGGTGGAAGCTGAACGACTTCTGCTCAGATACGCTCAGCTGCAGTCTTTTCCGGAGGAGATAGCTGCAATTAAGAACAGAAAACCGTTAGAACGAGTCAGTAGGCTACACATCTTAGCTCCGTATCTTGACGATTATGGAATTTTGCGCGTTAGTGGCCGTATCGATGCTGCTGCTGATTTATCTCTGGAGATCAAGAGACCTATCATATTAGACGGACGGCATTCCATATCGCGACTAATCGTTAAGCATTACCACAAGAAGGCAGCGCACGGATTAAATGAGATGGTGGTAAACGAGCTAAAACAAAAATATTGGATCTTGAAGCTACGACCCACTGTACGTACCGTCGCATCCAGCTGCATGTTCTGTCGCATGCAAAGGGCTAAGCCAGAACCACCACGAATGGGGGACTTACCTCAGCCCAGATTGGACCACCATCAACGACCATTTACAAATTGTGGCGTTGATCTGTTTGGCCCACTCGATGTGACTATCGGACGAAGAAGAGAAAAGAGGTACGGAGTACTTTTCACTTGCCTCACCGTGCGTGCTGTTCACATAGAGGTGGTCAATTCTTTGACTACGGATTCTCTTATAATGGCATTAAGAAGAATGTCAGCACGTAGAGGTTGGCCCAAACATATCTTCTCTGACAATGGTACTAACCTCAGAGGTGCAAACATGGAGCTCTTAAAATCCATTAAGGAACTGGATGAGGTTGCATTGAAGGATCAAGCACTAAACTTCAGCACAGAATGGACATTTATTCCACCTTCCAGTCCACACTGGGGTGGGGCTTGGGAGCGCCTTATACGGACTGTAAAAAAATGCTCTAAAGGTCGTACTCAAGGAACGTGCACCTCGAGAAGAGGTCCTTATAACCTTGTTAGCTGAAGTCGAAAACTTAGTAAACAGTCGACCGCTCACTCATGTCTCCGTAGAGCCAGGAAGTAATGAGAGCTTAACTCCCAACCATTTCCTGCTGGGAACGTCCTCCAATTTGCCTACAATTGGGGTTTATGACGATTCAGACATCTACCTCAGGAAACAGTGGCGTATCGCACAACGCCTGGCGGACAAGTTTTGGGAGCGATGGGTTAAGGAGTTTCTGCCCGAGCTGTTACCAAGACGTAAATGGAATCGCGAACAAAGGTCTTTACAAATTGGGGATCTAGTCCTAGTCGTTAGTCCAAGTGAGCAGCGTGGCATATGGCAGCGCGGAGTGGTCGAAAGGGTTTTTCCTGGCAAAGACGGCAGGACTAGGGTGGTTCAAATAAAGACTCCATCCGGGACACTTGTACGTCCAGCAACACGCGTCGCCAGAATACCCATGGAAGATGAGTGTCGCTGAGGCGACACTGGGGTGGGGCGTGTTGGCGACGCATTGTTTTGTATGTAATATTTATTATAAATTTTATAAAATATGTGTAGGTAAGCTTGTATGTATTTGTAATATTATCCCTAAGGTAGATAAGAGTGAGCGATTCCCGCTAGCATTGTTGGCAGTCAGTCGTCGCCGCAGTCTCCGCTGGTGTGCACATACATACGTTTAAGTCGTCCCGCGCTTTGAAGAATCTAACGGTCAATTTGTATTTTCACCGTGTGGCGCAATAAACATTTTATGTAACCAGCACGAGTTCTTGATTTGCTATCGATCCACTTCATCCCTGGTGCGCAGTGTGCGGGCCAGTTCCAATGGATCCTGAGGTCATTTTCTGACAGGTTTGATTGTCAGTACCTGAACTATTGTCGTATGGTGCTGACTAATCGGGCCTGTCTTAGATATAGTTTTGGGATTAGGTAAATGGTTTTAAATTTTACTAACATTAGTTTTAAGATTTGTATTATTACTAACATTTATGATCCTTGTGGTCGAAATAAACGACTTTTATTTTTTATAAGCTGCTTTTTATCTGATTAGGGGACTTAAAAAGTAGGGTTAAATATTTTCCTTTCTTTAGAAGTTAATTTTTTTTACGTATGATTCTGTTAGTTATAAGTAAGGGATAACGTAGTGTTTTTTTTAAATGAATACAATATTTATAATTAAAGTTTAAAATTTGTTTTAACTATTATATAATAATTTGAAACTACGCCAACGATCTACACTGTACGTTTCCGAAGCAGTGCCATCTGTCATAAAAAGTAAAAAGTATATAGTATATTTAGCTTTCATTTATCACTTATCAGTTAGTTACTAATAAATTATTTAACATAAATAACTTACATTTATATGTTTAAATAATAGTTATTTAATATATATTTATTAAATTTA
Organism: Parnassius apollo; assembly: GCA_907164705.1. Lineage (NCBI taxonomy): Eukaryota > Metazoa > Arthropoda > Insecta > Lepidoptera > Papilionidae > Parnassius > Parnassius apollo. Next base: position 916,503 of record CAJQZP010000828.1, read on the forward strand.
TTATTATTTACATACATAAACATAAACACTCACGCCTGTCACCCAGAGGGGTAGGCAGAGACTACAGACTTCCATTTGGCACGATCCTGACACACCTCTCTCGCCTCCTTCACATCCATACACCTTAAGACTAAGACGGAATGCCAAAGAACAAGGAAAATGGAAACACAAGGTTCCACGAGGTGGCGGCTTAAGAGAATTAACCGTAAATCTAACCGAAAATATTTCGGTCCTTTGAGTGTTGTAAAAGGCCATTATGGGAATGACCAGAAATACCTTAAGGCCTAAATGGAGGTATACCATTCCTTATGTGGTATGTCTTATAGATGTATATTGCCGTGACTGACGACGACGTGAAATATCATCAAATGTGTGCGCTCGACAATACTGAATATGACCTTATTCGATCAATTCGTTCAATACTTACAGAATTACTAATAATGATTATATATACATTAAGATTATACAATTATAACATATAGTATATTTCTGATTTTTTTTTCTCTTTTTGAACACGCTTTTATTAGCTTGAACGACCGAAGTACCGATGACAATACAATAATATAATTATTTCACCCTAGTATGCTGATCGGGATCATTAAAGCTAATGATCAATGCGTGTTAATTTTTTTAACCCTTATATTATTAAATTATACAAATTAATATTTTATTAGTTAACATAAACACTCACGCCTGTCACCCAGAGGGGTAGGCAGAGACTACGGACTTCCATTTGGCACGATCCTGACATACCTCTTTCGCCTCCTTTACATCCATATATCTACGCATACATGCTCGTCGGTTAAGGGTACTCCTAATTTGGCCCGTTTTCAATAAATCGCCAATTTGGTCGATAAATTTTCGCCTAGGACGTCCCTTTCCGACTCTGCCATTCACTTCTGCAACATAAATTTTCTTTGTCACTCTTTCCTCATTCATTCTTTCCACATGAACAAACCACCGAAGCATTCCTTTTTTAATCCTGGTCACAACATCATCTTGCAAACCACACTCTTCTCTTATTACACAATTTCTTACCCTGTCGTTCAGATTCAGCCCTAACATACTCCTTAAAGACCGCATTTCTACTGCGTTGATTCTACTCTCATGCTTCTTCTGCCACACCCAACTTTCACTACCATACGTTAAATTAGGGACCAACACAGCATTGTGAATTGCCATACGTGCCTTTTTTGACACATTTTGACTCTTCACAATAGAGTACAGGGCCCCATTTACTCTATTTCCCGCATTCACTCGTCGTTCTATATCCTTATCATATCTCCCATCCCTGCTAAATACGCAGCCCAAATATCTACTTGCTCGATCAACTCTCCTTCTATTCTTATTTCACAAATCGTTTTACTTTCTTCTCTTTCAAAAACCATAACCTTCATCTTACTTGCGTTCACTTTCATACCCCTTTCTTTTAATGATCTGTTCATTAATGTAACCATCATTTGCAACTCGGCCGCCGACGACGCAAGGATAACTTGATCATCGGCGTACAAAAGGCATTTGACGGTTAACTCACCCATTCTTAATCCGCATTCTTCAACTTTCAAATTTTGCAAACAACTGTCAGTTGAACAGCCACGGGGAAGCCACACAGCCCTGTCTGACACCTTTATGGATGTCAAACCAGTCCGAGTAGACCCCGTTGATCCTAACACAAGCACTATAGTCCCTATAAAGAGACTCCAATGCCTGTATCAAGCCAGCGCTCAACCCAAATGAGTTCAGTGTTTGCCATAGCACATCCCTATCCACTCTGTCATAGGCCTTTTCCAAGTCCATGAACGCACAAAAAACCTTTTGGTTTTTGGCCAAAAACTTCTCCGCGATCATGCGCATGGAAAAGACTTGATCTGTACATCCCATTCCCTTTCTGAATCCCGCTTGCACATCCCAAATTTTTCCATCAGTTTCTTTCATGACCCTTTCAATCAGTACCTTAGCATACAGTTTTCTCACAATGCTAAGAAGGCTGATGCCACGGTAGTTTTTACAGTCCTGCTGCGACCCTTTTCCTTTATATACTGGGACTATCACGGCTTTGCACCAGTCTACCGGTACCCGCTTCAGTTCCCAGCATAAATTAAACAAGGTGTGCAGCAGGCCTGCCACGACTTCCTCTCCAGCCCTTAGCATTTCGAGTGAAACTCTATCATATCCGGCAGCCTTACCTGCTTTCATGCTTTTTATTGCTTTCATTATTTCATCTATACTTATCTCGTTACCTCTTTCCTCTTGTTTCGGAGTTTCTACTTCACTTAGTACACACGTTGTCTCTTCACTCATAAACACGCTTTCAAAATATTCCTTCCATCTCTTTAAACTCAAAACTTCATCTTTCAGAATATAGCCATTCTCGTCTCTTATAACATTAATCATAGGCTGTTTTGAATGTCTCCTGGCAGTTCTTACAAGTTTCCAGAACATTTTAATATTTGCCTGGAAGTTATCCGATATTTTTCTATCATTCTTATCCGTTCTTTCTTGCTTTTTTCTTTCAACTACTTCTTTTACTCTCTTATTAAGATGTTTAAAGACTGCCTTTTTTCTTTCAATATCATCCATTCGTACCGCTAGAATTACCAGCCTTTGTTGCTAGTAAATCTAGCCATGCTCTCTTCTTTGCTTCAACTTACTTTTACAACTTATTATTATTTATTTTTAATAAGAATTATTTAATATACATTTATTAAATTGGGGGGTATCAATATTGTTTTCTCATCTGGTTGGGTTGTATAAATATATAATTATAAATGAAAAAATATATATTTTTAAATATAAAATATATATTTACCTTTATAATTATATATTTATAATTATATAAAAATATATAATTATAAATATATAATTATAAAGGTAAATATACATAAATATCCATAACATATAATAAATATAAAAATACATAAATAAATAAAAGCCCAACCAGATGGAGGCCCTCGGCAGGGGAGGCCAAACGGCTGAGAGTTAGGGGGAAAGGGAAAGAAAGCGGCGGACGATGCGGGCGGTATCGAGGAGCACCGCCTTCTGCATTTGAGCCTGGAGAGGTCCGCCACGTAGTCCCAGCCGCCTCAGATGACCAGAGAGGTTGACCGGGATTAGCCCGTTTGCAGAGAACGACTACAGGAATAATTTCGGTTGGCAGACCACCCCACATGTCGGTCATCTCGTGAGTCAGGTCCAGATATTTTGTTTTCTTATCTGTTTCGGCTTTCACGAGGTTCTCGTCATACGGAATGGTAATGTCGACCAAAAATATCATTGACTGTGCCCGGTCCATGAGCACAATATCAGGTTTATTAGTAAGAATAGTCCTGTCTGTGATGATGGCCCGGTCCCAATAGAGCCTGGCGCGATCATTTTCGAGCACGGCTTCCGGCAAGTACTTGTAATACGTCAATTTTCGATCCACGAGACCGTATTTCAGAGCGAGCTCCTGGTGAAGAATTCTGGCTACTAGGTTGTGCCTGTGCAAGTACTCAGAGTTAGAAAGCGCCGAACAACCGGAGATGACATGCCTAAGTGACTCACCGGGATGGCGACAAGCTCGACAGATGTCGACGGTGCCATCCTTTAGGATGTATCTCCGACAGTTGTTGGTCTTAATAACCTGATCCTGTATTGCACAGACAAAACCCTCGGTTTCGCCAAAGAGATCACAAAAGCGTAGCCAGTGGAGGGAGGCTACTGTGTCTACGAAAGACTCACATAGTAGAGCCTTGTAGAACCTCCCGTGGAGCTCCTTCTCCTTCCATACGGTCTCCCGGTCGGAAATGCTCTGCACTGCTGGGTCATGCCATTGCTTGTTGGCTAAGGATAGAGGGGTAAGTCCTTTATCACAAGAAATGACGTCTTTATAGAATGGATAATCCGATCTCGCCAGGAAGTAATTACGGAGGCTGCACACTTCGCGATTATGCATGGTAAGCGCGCTCAAGAAGCCACGACCACCATTCTTTCGCGGCAAGTATAGCCTCATTACCGACGATCTCGGATGATGCATCCTATGAGACGTCATGGTAGTGCGGACTTTTCGCATAATAATGAGGACAGGCATGACCCAACCGTTACATGCGTGTGTCTTATTCACACCGGACAAAAGGCTGTTAAGCACTTTGGTCAAGCGTGCATAAAACTCGTCGCAAACTGACTGTTTCACTGTACCAGCCTCATCGATACCGATGTTCTGTGACATATCCAGGTATCGGTATGTTTCAGCCTCGGAAAGGGTCTTTAAGTTGATGGGCATAGATAAGTCTATGCCCTCAGAGTTAGCAACCCTTCCCTCTTTCAACATGGAGGACCGCACACTTATCCGTCCCCAGCTCCATTCCAATAGAATTGCTAAATTCTCAAGTGATGTTTAGCAATTCCAAAAGATGGGAGCGACTGGAGGCGAATAACTTGAGGTCACCCATATAGAAAAGGTGGGTCCCTTTTTTCCCTCCCTCCCGTAGCTGAAATCCCCATCCGGATCCCTCCAGTAAGGTACTGAGAGGGTTCAGAGAGAGGCAAAACCAGATTGGACTCAGACAATCGCCCTGGAAGATACCCCTTCTTATCCTTATGTGGTTCTCCGCAGCCATCATCCGCTCGCCCAGATAACAAAGGATCGTACTCTACTGCCCCATACACTGCCCGAGAAAGTCTCTTACTGTACAGTCAATCTTGTACAGCTCGAGTACCCTCTTTAACCATGTATGGGGCACCGAGTCGAATGCCCTTCTGTAATCAATCCAGGCGGCGAAGAAGTTCCCACGGTTGCGTTTCACCACTTTGCCAATGACCGCGTCAATGAGGAGTGGTTCCTTGGTTCCACGACCACCGCCCCGACATCCATTTTGAGCGCGTGACATCACCTGATTTAGCTCGAGGTGATGAATGATTCTCGCGCTCAAAATGGATGTCAGTGTCTTATATATGGTGGCTAGACACGTGATGGGGCAGTATTTGCTTGGATCTGTGATATCCTGATCTTCGGGAACCAAGTGAGTGATCCCAGTAGTGAAGAGACTCGGGAGCGACTTCTGATCGAGAGCCTCTTGAAACTGTCGGGCGAGCACAGCGTGACACACTACGTACCCCTTCAGCCAGTAATGATGCAGCCCGTCGAGCCCCGGACTTTTCCAGTTCGGAGCCCTACGGACCACCTCAGCCACGTCTTCCGGCGTTATGGTGACAGGGTCCATAGGCGTAACACTCTCACTCTGGCTCGCCACAACTTCCATCCAAGGGACCTCGCTGTGGTTTACGGGCTCTGACTACAGGCCACGCCAAAGTGCGACAGTGTCGGCCTGATCGGGTCCTGGGCCCGCTCCACATACCTCTGGTCGCTCCAATGATTTATAGAGCCTCTTCTGATCACACTGAAAGAGACGGTTCTGGTTGAACCGCCTTGACCTCTCGCTAAATCGTCGAATCCGTTTCCCCCCAAGCAGCAATTTTTTTGCTTCAGGTCTTCTATGCGCTCCGTTAGTTTCTGCGTGATATCCGGCTGGGAAAACTAATATTTGTCCCAGCAAACGCCATTCTAACGGTGCGCATAACTCTCGGTCTATTATTACCCGACCTGAAGCTTGTCAGTCTGCCGATAAGGGCCCTTGCCTTTGCGATACGGTCCTCGATTCTTTTTCTCCAGGCTAGGATGGCGCTACTTTGTCGAGTAGCACACCCAGCCATGGGAAGTTTGGCGCCAATGATACGGCATTACTGCCAAAAAGAATTGAGTCTGTCTCGCAAAGGTCCCGGCTGGCTTCCAAATAGGTCACCAGCAGTGGGTTAAGAGCCCGCATGACAGCCCGATTTCGCTTGCTAAGGGGTATGCGGGGAAGTCGCGGTCGATTTTCGAGATTCCATCATCGTCTGAATCAACCACTAATGGAATATTGACGGCAGCATCCACACATGCAGTTTGCTGCACAACTAGTGGCGCCGCATTCCCAGCCGTAGCGTTTCCATTCGATGAGGGAACAGCCTCACGTCGTAGTCGTCCGAGTTCGGCGTAACCAAATATGTTGGAGCGTAGGATGTACCGAACTCGGTCTGCCAGGTTTTGCTCAGTGACGGATAGAGATGGCTCCGGCTCTGCAAAAAAGCGATGCATCCGAGCCTGAAACGCTAAACATCCAGTTTCTTCCCCTTTTGCCCTAAAAGACGCCCGCAGTGCCTTATCGTTCATTATTTGTGACCAACGCATGCGACGTGCTCCACTGGCGGCGGGTGCCGATTGCTGAGTCCCAGAAGACCCAGCCGACACCAAGCCTTCTGGTGAGGATGATGGATGCGGGGGGCTGCTAGGTGGTCTTGTAGCACGCCGCGCTCGGCTGGCGGCCCGCATGCAGTCACGTCCAGCGTCAGCTCCAGACGCGCCCTGGCGACCTCTAGGCAGCGGCCCTTTGTGCACTATCTTTTTATCCATCACCCATGATTTGGACGTCCATTAACGGGAGACGCCCAGGACCGGCACCGTATCGTGTGTGGCCATAAGCACAAACTGGCCTTTGCACCCTAAATTCTGCCGAGGCATGGCGCTCACACCTCTCGCAATTTGAAACTTCTAAGATTTATTTTACGTTTTTCATTTCTTAATTTTAATAATAATAATAATTTAAATAGATTATATTTTTTTTTATAGAATAGGCTGACAAACGAGCACACAGTCCACCTGATGGTAAGTGGTTGCTGCGGCCCATAGACATCTACATCTATCTTCCATTACAAATCAAAATGCAGATGCGTTGTCACCCGTGAGGACTGAGATGGAATGCCTCATTTCCAGTAAAATAGATAAATAAATAGATTATAGTGAAATGTATGAAAACTCAGGTGGTATTTAGTTTAATTACTAATATATAATAATGAACCGATTAACACTGGTTACTCATGGGGGGATATATATGGAGAGGGCTATGCTCGGAGCTTCTCTGCGTGATAAACTTAGAAATGAGGATATCCGCAGGAGAACCAGAGTGACCGACATATCCCAACGGATTAGTAAGCTGAAGTGGCAATGGGCCGGCCATATAGCTCGAAGAACTGACAACCGTTGGGGAAAAAAGGTTCTCGAGTGGCAGCCTCGTACCGGTAGGCGAAGTGTAGGGCGACCCCCCACTAGATGGAGTGACGACCTGGTAAGACATGCAGGAAGTCGATGGATGCAGGTGGCTCAGGATCGTGCTTAGTGGCATACCTTGGGGGAGGTCTATGTTCAGCAGTGGACTTGTGAAGGGCTGTAATGATGATGATGATGATAACACTGGTTCCTGATGCCTGCGATTATTGCAAAACTCTTATTACACTTATACTTTAAAGATATTTTTGTATACGTCGTGGCCAGATCGTAGAATTGATTTTATCATGAATATTCGATCATTACATGAAATTGTGGCATTTTATGAAAATTAACACTGTCTGTTAACCATATCATGATAAGGTTTGACCAAATCGATGAATAAACATTGTTTGAAGAAATTAACAACTAAACCATTGCATATCTAACTACATTGCTTTTTCATAATATTCTAATTATATGGTACTCGTAAAATATTTTCTATATTCACCGCTAGCGGCGCCGATAGCGCATTTTTTTAACAGTAACAGAATTTTAACAGAATCCACATAACTCTATGCTTCATCGCGGAAATTAATTTATATATAAAAAATATATACAAATGTTCGCGGCTTTGAGGTAACCCCAGCCGCAAATCAATCTACTGTCGCTGATATTACTAGATGGTGCTTTAGTATGATATTATGGCGAAACGAGAATTGACTTCGTAGATTCAATTGTAGGTTCGGGATAAATTTGGCAAATGTTGACATTTATACGATCCTAGCGATTCACCCCCGTTTCGCACGCATGATTTCTGGATATCGGTAACAGCACCACCTACCGGATATAAAATCAACTTGTAAATCTAAACCATACCCACTTAAATACACACAAAATATTTCATTAAAATCGGTGAGTTTTAGCGAGACTATCGGACAGCAATTGATTTTTATATTTATAGATTACTATAATATGTATGTATTATATATATAAACATTCCTCTTGAATCATCCTGTCTATTGTTGAAAACCTCATCAAAATTCGTTGCGTAGTTTAAAAGATCTAAGCGTATAGACGGTGGGACGACTTTGTTTTACACTATGGAGAGATGGTCAGTAATAATAGGATATCATAAAATGACTGTGATATTTGAAGCGGTCCAGAACTTCACGATAATATGATCAATTCTACGATTTGGTCACATTTACATAATTTAAGATTTTTGGCTTTTATAGTTTTAATCTAAAATTAGCGCCATCTATTTACTGCTAAATAAACTAATAATGACTAACTGATAAGATTAAGTATAATGCAGCTAAACACTTATTCTTGCAGGATCTAAAACTTAAAATATCCAGCCATTATCGGGATGATTTACCGGAATTGCCACGTTTAGCAAAATAAATAACTAAACTGTTATACTGAATACTGTGTATACAAAACTGCGATTAAAAGAGAAACTTTTTAGTAACTATACTTATTAGGTGTATATCGGCATAGCAATCATTTCACTAACTTCCTTTGGTATTAAGTTATCAGATGTAAGTTTTTGTCTCTATTCTTTTTGATGGATTAGAAAAATATAAGCAACTATTTTATGGTGACAATATTCAATAGGCCAATGATATAAAACAAATATCGCAAATAAACACTATGCCGTACATTAAAGACAACGAAATTCTACATTATTTGGTCAAAATTAAAATACTTTAATTTATCAATAAATGTAAAGAGCAAAAAGTAAATAATTTAACTTTTAATCAAAGACAATTTACCCTTATTAAAGATACCTCGGAAGTCATGACCGATATAAAAAGTGATAGGGGTTGCTAGACGTATGATATTAATTCAATTCTAAAAAAATCTACTTCTAATAAGCTTTAAGAATTCAAAGGATATCACTTAACTAACAAACGTGACAACGAGGCGACTCTACAAGTGATCCAATTTTGTTGATTTTGGTATGGAGCAATGTTAATGATGTTCCTCAATGGAAGCCTTCGCTAGCGAAGCCGCGGGTAAAAAGCTAGTAATAATATATATAAATCTCGATTAACTGTCGCTAAAAGTACGACAATGCTATCAAAGTTCGTCAAGATAACGAATAGAAAATAAAGTTAGAGTTAAATAATATGTAAGTTGATGCTTAATTAAGTTAAGCTTATGTAAATAATTCTTTCCACAGAATTAAAAGAGTATAGTATAGTATCGGTTACAATTACCGTAAAAACCTAAGAAAGTCCACTGCCTTACATGGCCTTCCCCTTAGATTGCCTCATAGGGAGCATAGGTTGACGAAGGTTACCTGTTGGTCAATAGTCGGGTTAGTGACCACTGACTGACTATCGCCGGAGGTCGTTGGGTACGATTCCTATCTCAAAAACAAGATACAAATGTTTGTGGTGATGAGCACGATCATTTGTTCTGTGTCTGGGTGTAATTTATCTATAATATTTATGTATTTAGAAATATATAAGTAAATGTTTATCAGTTGTCTAGTACCCATAACACATGCAGAAGTCTCTGCTTAGCTTGGGACTAGATGGCGTTGTGTGATAGTTGTGGAATATTATTATTATTATTATTATATATAGAGCCATAGTTGCCACGTTTGGCAAGCGCTGAAGATGCTGCTGCCCATCTCCTGATCTGTTCCCCTTGTCGCCTCTTACGACACCTACGAGGTAGATATTCATTATTTCATTCAGTAGTAGACAATACGATTACACGGTAAAATAAAGATAATTTAAATAAAGTCGTAAGTACCATCGTGAAAAGTAATACAAAAAAAAAAAGAAACTAATTTAAGAACCTCTCTGAGGAATTAAATAAACAAGAGAACACTAGCATTTATTCGGTCATTGGGTACACCTAATTTAATACTTAATCTAGAAGTAATTAAAAATATGTTAAACATATGGTTATAGATTTTATATTCAGATGGTGAAATTCTCTTAATAAAAAAATATAATTAAGTTATCTTATTTTTTCCTTAAACAGGCAGTCCCTAAAAGAAATCATAAAGTCCATGTAGACCTATGTACATGGAGACAGAATGTTCGAAAATATTAAATTTTTGTCATCTTCTGTGTTTATCATTATAAAAATTTGTGTTGTGTTGTTCATTGCTTACTGGTTGGTAAGTAGCGGTAGTTTATTAATTTATGTATTCTTAACTAATACGGTAGACGTCGATGGGGTAGATTCAGAACCACCGGATAAAGATAATCCGTCTGGTGTCGGTATGATGATTTCGATATATAATAATTAACTAAAACTTAAATTAACTTCAAGCATTCATAAAAAAAAGTTTGTCATGAAGATACGCCATCAGCGTCATATCAAAATATTTACACCCACCATGATTTTTTTAGAAAAGAAAAAATACACATATAGTGATAAAGGGCCTTTTACTATTCGCCTTAAGCGTATATAACCCGATCCTTCATGTGGTTATACAATCCGATCAGTCAAGATCAGCCATATTCTACCCCAAAATAAGGTCTCAATAGCTTTTAAAACTGCTTCAGATGCCAATAACTAACGAATCACTCTTTTCCTGCTAAATACAAACTATCAGCAGTCATTCCAACCTTTAACGTTACCAGTATGGGTGTTGCTAGAGGTATACCTACCGACAGATCTATGTAGAAGTTGGTGTGTGAGTCGGACCTACCCCCTATTAGAGGAGAAATTATAAAGGCTAGGAGATTACATCGAAAAGGCCACCCAAACCGTTGTCCTTACATTTTCAGGCCAAGAGCTTCCTTCTCACTTATATTGCTTTTACACATCAATTCCTGTCGAAACCTACATACTCCCTCCCATACAATGTTTGAAGTGCTGTCGCTATGGACATGTAAAGGCTCAGTGCAGATCAAAACCACGCTGTTTCAAATGCTCAAAAGTGCACACTGGAGATAATTGTGTTATAGATATCCCAACATGCCTGTTCTGTTCTGCTAACCACTTGGTAACTGTAAAGTAAAAGTTTCCCCAAGAAAATGTTTCATATTTAGAAGCATCTGCTCGCTTCTCTGCAGTTAGAAAACATTACGCTGATGTAGCTGTATCTTTAGGGACACCTTTCCTCTCTACTTTATCTCAACAGGTATCAAGTATTCACCCTGCTCCTCCTGCCTCTCAATCTTATAGAAAGACTGTTTTTAGAAATAATCCAACTAGACCAGTTCCAATTTCTGTAGGCAATGATAAGGTAGCACACAACAATATTGTAAGAACCCCTACCTCTTCCCTTTCTAATGGTCATTCTCTACAAGCTAATTTATTCCCTAATGATAATCTCCTGGAAAACTTTGTGGTTTCCATCTCCGATATAATTGGAAAATTTGATGACATACACCTACCGTTTAACGTGAGAAACAAACTTGAAACTTGCTCTTCCAAAAATTTATAAAATTCAATCGCCTCCACATCCTTCAGTGGAATTGTCGGAGCATCAAGAACAAGAAATATGAATTAATAATTTAATAAATACTACACATTACACATCATTATTCATTACAATACATGCAACAGCTGTAAAAGCAATGGATGTCACAATTGTGTCAATATATATTTCCAATCCTACTCCTGCCTATATCCCAAAGACTTCAATAGTCATAACGTACTATGGGGCTCTCATAAAAATGATTCTTATCCTATCTATTAATAGATGTCCTTAATGAATTTAATCTTTCCATTTTGAACAATGGGTCTCCCACACGCGTGGTCTACCCTTCCCAATGCCCTAATTCTGTTGTAGATCTATCTCTCTGCTCTGTTAGCCGCAAGCATCAATTGGATCTCTATCGTCCACCTACGGAAGTGATCTCTTCCCAATCATTTTATCTCTGTCTAGCAGAAACCTTCCCACTAGGAAGAAATGATTCATCTCTAAATTCAACGTGTCCAAAGCCAACTGGGATGTATATCTTTCTCATATAGAAACTAAAGCACATTCTCTCTCTTTAGTATCTCACAATAACTTACATGTCTACTCTGGTTTTATTTCCCTTTTGAATAAATCTGCTACAAAATCTATTTCCCTATTCTAAAAATTCCTAATAACAAAATAAACCTCCTTGGTGGGACGCAGAGTGCTCTTCTATTGTAAAAAACGCAAAGATGCCGAACAACAGTACTCTGTGAATATGTCTTTGGAAAACTTTATAAATTATAAAAAATTATCTGCTCAAGCCAAAAAAAGTTCTCGGAGAAGAAGAAAAAAGGATGGCTTTTATTTTGTGAGTGTCAACTCGCTCTCCAGCATCCCTTGTTTAGAAAATCATAAAGCGGTTTCATGGTTCTGTCAACGACAGCCAAATAAATAACCCTGACCCTTCACTTTAGATAGCTAGTTTCTGTAGCAGCTTGTCTCCTGCATGGGCTCCTTCTATAGAGAAGATATTCCCAGTGATCTTTCCATCTTTTTTATGACACTATGAATGATACCTTCTCCCTTACAGAGCTTCAGTTAGTTTTAAACCATCTACAAGACTCCTCTCCAGATATTGACGGGATCCCTTACTCTTTTTTAACTCACATGAGCCCTACGTCCAAAAAATATTTCCTAGACATATTTAATTGTGTATGTTCAACAGGAGCAGTTCCTGACGACTGGAAAACCCATATCATAATCCCTATTCATAAAATTGGAAAAGACCCCTCTACAGCCACTAGCTACCGTCCAATAGCCTTTAATTCCACTCTATCAAAGGTAATGGAGTACCTCGTCAAAAACCGCCTGTAGTGGGTAGATAATAGAGATAGATTTAGAAAGGGTTTGGGTACCTTTGACAGTCTCAGCCTTTTGATTTGCAATGTCAGACTTGCATTCTCTCAAAACACCTTTCACGTTTTCTTAGTTTGCACAGCTTATGATAATGTTATACTTCCGCTGCTCAAGCATAAGATGCACCAGCTGAGTATACCCGTGAGGATAACGAACTTTGTGTTAAACCTTTTTTCAGGAAGCCGTGTTCAAGTGCGTGTAGAGGGTAATTTCATGACAGAGAGATACATCCAGAAAGGTCTTCCTCAAGGCTCTTATCTAATACCCCTTTTCTATAACCTATATACCCATGACCTAGATATATCTGTAAACTGTCTGTCCAACATACTCCAATATGCTGATGATTTGGCTCCCTTTGTTACAGACCATTCTTTAACTTACGCCCCTTCTCGATTATATCAAGCGGTACATTACCTCCAAAAATGTCTTACAGAACATGGTTTATCCATCACCCCCCCCCCCCAAAGTAAAATCGTGGTATTTTCAAGACGAAGACCCATCCCAGAGGTGTCAATCTCTATTGGACACTCATTGATTCCCAATATGAGCCATGTGATATTCCTTGGTGTTACGCTAGATAATAATGAAAAAAAGTCTTAGTGTTATTCGCGCTATTTCAGGAGTTTGGTGGAGCTCTCATCCTTACTCCCAAAAGATCTTGTATAATGCTTTGATAACAAGCCATTTCGACTATGCTTCCTTTTTGTGGGAACCATGCAACAAGAGTGCGCTTAAAACTTTGGATCAAATACAAGTAAAATGTCTTCGCATTATAACAGGAGGAATAAAATCTAACCCTAGTGGGGTTAGATTTTATTCCTCCTGTTATATAAGCTCTTCAGGTTGAGTGTGGTGAGGTTTCTCTCTTTCTTCGCAGGCAGTACCTATCAGACAAATTCTGGTTCAGGAAGTGTTTTCTTCATAATCACCCACTGTTCCATATACTACACTCACCTCATCAGCACATTTCAATTCCCTATACTGGCGACACAAAGATACACAATGCCTTTTAAAAAGCTATATAAAGTTTATAAATATTCAATCTCCAATCTGCCAAAATAGGATCAACTTACTCTTCTCCACTCCCTACGAAGCGCTAGTATTTAATCCAAATGTCATCCTTGACCTTGGACTTGACAAGAAAACTATTGATCCTAACAGTAAATTTTTTAAAATTGATCCTAACAATAAATTAAAGAAAATCATTTCTGAAAATTGGCAAGACTGAACATTATGTACACAGACGCTTCAAAGATTTCTTGCAAAGATTGTATAGGTTCTGCAGTTTGGATCCTTAAATACAGAATAATTTTAAATTTTAAGTGCCCACCTGAATCATCAGTTTTCACAGGAGAATCTATTGCCATTTTAGAGGAAATCCTATATGCCGAATCTCCAACCTGGAAAATACTTTAATTCTCTCTGATTCACTTAGCTGTCTCCAAACTATTATCTCCAGCTCCTTCTACTCTAAATCTAATCCTTTCCCTACCCTCTTTATTAAAAAAGCATTATACAATTGTCACAAAAAAGGCCTAAAAGTTGTTCTGGTCTGGATGCCATTCCGGGATACATGGTAATGAGTGCTGATTTATTAGCTAAGAAAGCAACACGTTTGTGTTGCTTTCTACCCTCTCTCGGTACCGAATTTTCCCTCATAACTTGCTTACTTCCATAAGCAGAATCTGACTTAAATGTAAACACTACGCTCGGGTTTAAGGCGTAATCCCATACAAACCATGGTTTTTCCACTATCGTGAAGCCAACTTTACTGCATCAACCATTTGCCGTCTTCGCTTCGGTCATTCTTGCACACCGGTACACCTAGCCAAACTAAGGATAAGGGTTAATTCCTTATATGTATGTGGTCTTGCCGAAGGTTCCACCGACTCAAGTTCTCCTTGTATGATATCCTTCCCCAAAACATTCTTCGTCCTACTAATTCTAGCTGTCTACTGTCTCTTATGTTCTCCGCATTTGTTCATATTTTATTGTGATTTTATTTATACTAATAATATCAAGCTGTAACATAATACTAATTATTGTTGGTGGCGGAATTATAAATGTTCGTGATGTCTTTTGTAGTAGATTGGAAGCCTATCACAAAAAAAAATTATAAAAAATAGATTTTATTTACCTTGTTGTCACTCCCATGACTGACTTGACATTAGCAGAATTCTTTTAAGAGAAGCCATAAAGTAAAAAAAGAAGAAGAAGGCATGATGACGCGGGGATGACCGTGTCGGTATAATAATATCAAGCTGTAACATAATACTAATTATTGTTGGTGGCGGAATTATAAATGTTCCTGATGTCTTTTGTAGTAGATTGGAAGCCTATCACAAAAAAAAATTATAAAAAATAGATTTTATTTACCTTGTTGTCACTCCCATGACTGACTTGACATTAGCAGAATTCTTTTAAGAGAAGCCATAAAGTAAAAAAGAAGAAGAAGGCATGATGACGCGGGGATGACCGTGTCGGTATGAATTTGAAAACATGTAACAACTCTTATCTTGTTATTGTTAGGTCGAGGAAATTAAGGGAACAATCTTGTTCCAATTCAAGCTTAAATTTAATTTTGACGTGGTCTCTATTTATTTTATTAAGGAAAACATCCAGTTGTCTCCGTGTGTCAATCCAGCAAATAATTATATCGTCTACATATCAATATTTTTTTGCATTAATTAATTAATATTTTATTTAATATTTTTTAATTAATATTTTATTAGCATGCGGCTCACTTAATGGTAAGTGACTGCCGTCGCCCATGAACAACTGGCACACTAGGGGAATCATACCGAAGTCGCGTCGGTCGTCGGCTTCCGCCCGGAAGGGAGAAGTACAGCACGTCGCTTCGTAGTGGGTGTACGTGCCGTGGGGCAAACTCGGCTTACGTCGAGCCTCGAGGACCCCCCTGATCCCTCCCGGGACGACACATACTTCACACTGCGTGTCATCTAATATGCTGTGAAGCGAACGCCGGAGGCCCGGCGTGCTGCTATCAGAAGAGCTTGCGCCTGTTGGTGACATCGGCTCCGCGTCGAGATCCGTCTCCGCGGGACATGAAAGTCGCTGACCCTTCGGCAGATCCCTTCCCAGAGGCGCAAGATACGCCAACTATGCCTAGAAAACTACCAGGCCATTACCTAGTGCTAGGGAGGAGCACTAGAGGCCCGGAGTGCTGCTGGAGTGCACACCTGTCGGCAGGATTGGCCCTGCGTCGAGACCCGCTCTCGGGACCGTCTTGGGACTCCGTGGGGCTTCGAGACTGCTGACCTTTAGGAAGCACCTACCCAGCGGCGCGCAATACGCCAAAGAAAATTACCTACAATGCCGTACCTGTACGGCTCCCAGGACCGGCCCATAGAAATGGGCTGTGATTATTGCCCGGGCAGGGTAAGCAGCAGCTACAGGGATAAATAATAGTAGTCCCTTGCAGACATTATATTTTGACAGCTGTAAGACTTATTGCACCAAGCATGCCAATAATGTACAAATTTTCTTCACGGCATGGGTGAGAAAGTTTTTAAGCTCCGTAATTTTTTAATTTTTGACAAAAAGAAAAATTAAAAAATGGAGAAATTAATATTTTATTGTGCTTGGATGTGCAAGTGGTTTAGCATCTGATCGGAAAAATGGACTCAAAATTACTTTTATTGTGCGAACTTAGCGATCGCAGTGCCTCCCTTATGGTGTCCATATTTCAGGAACACTATTTTCTACGGCGATCGTACTCCTGTTCTCTAACCTCCATGATCCAAACACTGCGGTAATGTACAAGCGACACATCATTGAAACGACGTCAAGTAAAAAAGTTGATACTGGTTATTTTTTTAATATTTTGCTGTCTTTGAAAGATTCAAATTTAAATTAGTGATAAAAACTATACACGTTGACGTTGTAATGAAATATAGATTACTTCATAATTCTTCGGATTTACGTAAAAGGTTATTCTAAATCGTGTGAGTACGCTTGTGCAAAGTTATTGTTAAATGATTAATGTGAAACGTTAAAAGGTATTGCTTAAATTTGGTTGACTTTATGATATTTTGATTGACAACTATAAGTTGTTTTTCGAAATTATCCACGAAAATGTCCGCCATAAGTGAACTAAGAGGGAACTTCTTAGTCCGCTACCATTCGCTAACCATTCTTTTTGTAGATAGAAAGGGTTATTAAGCCGGAAATAGTAGACGTTTACCAAAGATATCTGCGAGTATACACAAACAGTCAGTGCATGAGACATTTGTAAAAAGACTATCAACGTCTAAAGATAATAACATAGATTTAGGAGTAATACGAATTTCTTTAATTTTGGAAATGAGATCTAAACTATTGCTAAGACTGTATGTCGGGTTGAGTCCAAATTTCTCCCGAAAGGGGAAGTTTAATTCTTTAGCAAGGAAATAAGCTGGTCCACATATATATGAAACAACAGGACGAATAGGAACATGTTCTTTATGTATTTTAGGTAACCCATTTAGGTTGGATGGAAGCTACGTATTATTCTTCTTTGTCAGCTCATCAAAATTCCACTGCTTGACATAGGCCTCTCTCTCTTTGAAGAGAAAATTTGCCTTAACCATCGATATTTTACACTTGGTGGTAAATTAAGGGATTTATCGCCATCTAACGGGAGCCATAAAATATTTCTGATATATTTTTAAATTTTGCTAGAAATGGGATACCAAACATTGTAATAAGCGATGATGGTGTACAATATTTATTAAGTCTTTGCGGCTGAGTTGGGATTAGAACATACATATAACGTCATCAGCCAATTATGCACAATTAAATGGTAAAACTCAAAGGGACGTGGAAACAATGAAAAACATATAATAAAAAAATCGATAGATAGTGGAAGTGGAAGTAGAAGCGAATTTTATCCTATTTATAGAGGTAGCTTGAGGATGGATTCATTGAAACAAGACTGCTCCAAGACAAGATGTGATCTGGAAAAACTCATGGTGGCTGTTGTATACATCCTTTAATATCCGAAGTGTTATTGGTCGCATGCTTTATCGCCTGATGCGGTCGCTCGCTAATTAAGTGGGGAGCGTTAGCGTCAGCGAGTTGTATAAATAGCAGCAGTTTTGGCTCGCCACTCTGCGCCTCCCTTTCCCCAAGGGGCGTCGCTCCCGATACGGCTAAAAGATCTTATCAGGTTAAAGCCAGTCTCACAGGTCACACGTCACATAACACACGTCACATAACCACGTACAGCCAGCTGCGTGGTATGCTTAAAGCATTCACCACCTCCCGCACCACCACCGCAGCACCTCACACGTATCGTATTATCATCGATGGTGTGTCTTTTCTAGCGTAGTGGTGTTGGCAGTAGTAGTGCTGGGATTAGGGGTGACGGGGATAGGGCACGCAATTGAGGGAGGGCGGGAGGTGCTCTTCAAACTAGGTAAGACACATGATTTTATTTCATTGAGCGGAAATGGGCAATTCTTAACAAATTTAATATAATGGATTTCCGCAATGTAACGCCTAATTCTATTGAGTCTTGGCACGAAGAGAAGATGTAAGCCCCCGAACCATTTCTAGCCATGTTGGAACTTTCGGTTGACCTTTCGGTGGAAGTTGGACTACTCAGTGGTATAATGGTTCTAAGGTAAACATACTAGTCAACAGCCTTGCTTAGTGCTTTCAAAAGCTAACTTAGGTGTGACATGGACGTTATACATGATTTCTCTTGTGTTCAAGTTTATCTTAAGTCTAATCCGTAAGAAGACAGTATCTATTGCGGTCATTGAGCACAGGATTGAGGTCCCCCAGGGATTTTGCTATAATAGCTACAGCGTCGGCAAATCAAAGGTGAGTTGATGCTCGCCATGATGATGTTGATACTTTTTTGTGTCCACTCCAATAGCATAAAAGCAGCGGTGAAAGATTCGGTCATATTACGTTACTCTGACTTACACTCCTCTGCATTTTTATAGGTTTCTTACTATGGCTCTCGAGTATCCATCAAGGCCTTACTGTACAAACTCTAGCATTTTGATCCACAGTGTACTTGGCATCGCTAATAGTTATATAATAATACTTTAATTTCGACGGAGTCAAAGGATTTCTCATGGTTTACATAAGCAAGCAAAGTGCCAAATTCGGTCTATTTTATTTGGAGAAGATCGAGGAGTATCTATGTGATCTATGGTACTAAAGCTTTTTCGGAATTCGGTTTCAAATTGTGAAGTCAACGCGTGCGGGGCGATTTGTAATGACTCCCAAAGTTTTTCAGTAGAGCGGTATCGCCTTTCTTGAAGAACAAGACCATCACGCTTCTGCTTTACGCCTCCAGAGTAGTGCTACCATATAGGACATGGCTCACTAAATCGTGGTGTAATAAAATCCAGGATATCGTTGGAAAGGATACTGGCTTTAAGTTCCAAGTAAAGAAAGTAAGGGAGCGACCCCGATGATATTGTATCGAGAGAGAGAGAGAGAGAGAGAGAGAGAGTACAGAGATAAATAGACGGCTATGTTATAAAGTTATATACCGTACCATACCCAATGTAGCGGGCGCGGCTAGGCAGATTACATTTGTTTGCGTACAAGCAATTCAATACTGGATAGAAGTCCATTCCATGTTAGAAAACAAGCTTGTTTTAGCACCTGATAACTAACAATCACACATCAACAACAACGAACTGACCAACAAACTAACACTTAGACGCTGATTTCACTCACCAGTGTGGATATTATTCGAGGCGGCAATTTACAGAACGGTAATCCCGCCATCCTTCGGAGGTGAGACTTTCCAACTGATACGTGTAAACAACGGGTAAAGTAAAGTAAAGTTACAGCTTATATACGTCCCACTGCAGAGCACAGGCCTCCCCTCATTTCTGAGAGGGTTTCAGGGCAAGGAAGTGTCCGCCGCGCTGCCCCAATGCATGTTGGCGAACTTCATATGTCTTCGAAATATTTTTTTCTCATTCATCAGACATGCAGGTTTCCTCAGGATGTTTTCCTTCACCGCCGAGCACGTGGTAAATCAACACTTAAAATTGCAATTAACAATTTCATTGGTGCCGGCGGGGATCGAATCCGGGTTACCCGCGTTCTGTTATATTTACAGCGAGCGTTAACCATCTGAGCTACCACGGCTCTAAACAACGGGTGTAAGCAATAATTTATATATTTATAGCAATTTTTATTTAAAATGAAACAAATTTTTTATTTTTGTACTTTAATATGCTCATAATATTTACAAACAAGATAGTATGAACTATGTCACGACACGACGCACAATTCCTTATAAAGAAGTTATAAAACACTCCGGTATCTAAAATACTTAAGAAATTACTGATACACGTCAATAATAGATATATTAACTTCATTGTACTTTCACATAATATAATTTTAAACAAATTGATCGCTTTTAAGTTTTCCTTTTTTATATAATATTAAAAATCATTAAAAAAATCCGTTACTTAAACACTACGCCAGTAGTATTCTTTAGAATTATTAAGATTTTGTAACTGTTAAATAATAGTACTGTACAGTACTTTTGGAATATTTTTATGAAAAATATTACTTTAACATAGACTTCCATCCCGCTTTTACATGATTTAAGGTTCATTCATACACAAACGTCAGTCAAGTCGCCGATCCTGCGACCTATATCAATACACCACATCACGTTGAACGCGTCGGTCATGGTGTGGTTGAAGTCGTAGTACACTGGTAAGCCCTACTACGACTTCTACTTACGTACACTTGCAATTAACTATATATTTTTGAATTTGAGTCATCAGTGAATTGATGGTGACATGACGTTATCATGGCGGTAACGTGACGTAAATATAACGGTGACGTGACTGAAGTGTATATAAACTTGTATAATCCGTTTTTAGACCTACATAATATTTCGTATTTGTCGGAACGGACGGATTGCTGGACGGACAAATGCTTATTAAGGAAACCGTAAAACCATGTTCATTATAACTCCTTACAGAAACTTAGATTATAACTTTAAAATAATGCAAATTTAACTTTAGCCGGTTTTTTATTAATACATAACTATCTAACGTAATTAATTGAAAGTGGGTTGGTCATTTTGCCAGGATATGGCACATTCAATAAATTAAGACCAAGCGTCATCTTAAATCTAAAAGTAATAAAAATATTATTTGTAGGTATTGAAACAATTTAGATATTTCTAACTAAATTAATAAATTGAAACGCATACAGAAACGGAACATCTATAGGCAGTCCCTTTAGTTCTATTCAGTTACACCATTTGCGGTCTTTCATAAAATCTTAAGTCTTTATGTCTTATTTAAATCTAAATACATGGGTTCCTGCAAGGAACATAGGTACATAAGCCTATAACGCAAATGATCTATTTATGCACGTAATACGTATTGAAAAACGATCTATATAACCTATAACTCTTCATGGTAGGTCGGTCTGTTGTCTGATACGTAAAGTGAGACCGGGGGTGTCGTGCCGGCATCAGAAGCCGCGACAGCGAGATAGCGCGCTCTCAAATGATGCGCTGAAGCTTTGGGTTGTCTTGATCGTGTGAAAATGCCCTTTTTATTTCCACTAACACGAATTATTGCTGAAAATTAAACGATAGTGTTTCATTACAATTATAAGTAATAGAGTAATAGATAATAATAAAGAAGAGATAATAAAGAGGCAAACGAAAAATGAGGAAGATGTGCAGCATGGTCCTGATATTGGCTCAATAAAAGCAGAAGTTGCCAATCCACCTGCAAGGGTGGTTATCATGGCAAATATTCCTCCTATGAAGCAATCTATGGGGAGGCCTATTTTTTTTTAAATGTTACCCTGACACTAGGATTTGCTCCTGCATAGTGGAGGCAGTTTAACAGTGAACTTTTAATAGACTGAATTGAATGAATAAGTAAAGAGCAGTGGTAGTTCGATGCTTCGATGGTTAGGCATTTGCTGTAAATTTCACAGTACTTAATTCAACTGAACTAAAACCCCAACGGCTACACTGAAATTGACAATTAGAAATTAAAATGTTGATATTTACCGCGCGCTCGGCGGTGAAGTAAAAATATCGTGAGGAAAGTAGTGTGCCTGAGGGTTTCATCATCATCATCATCATCATTACAGCCCTTCACAAGTCCACTGCTGAACATAGGCCTCCCCCAAGTAATGCCAAAAAGCACGGTCCTGAGCCACCTGCATCCATCGACTTCCTGCATGTCTTACCGGGTCGTCACTCCATCTAGTGGGGGGTCGCCCTACACTACGCCTACCTGTACGAGGCTGCCACTCGAGAACCTTTCTTCCCCATCGGTTATCGGTTCTTCGAGCTATATGGCCGGCCCATTGCCATTCAGCTTACTAATCCGTTGGGCTATGTCGGTCACTCTGGTTTTACTGCGGATATCCTCATTTCTGAGTCCATCACGCAGTGAAAGTCCGAGCATAGCCCTCTCCATAGCTCGCTGAGCGACCTTGAGCGTCCTCATACGGCCAGCGGTGAAGGACCACGTCTCAGCCTGAGGGTTTAAAACGTTTTAAAGCCAGTCAATGAACACACTTGGTAGGGCCACGCTGCAGCTTTATTATGGTTGTATCACGAATGGGTTGACTCGACAATGGTACAATCACGCTCTCACAGAATATCAGCGTAATTAAGCATCTTAATGCCATTGTTTTTCGTATGATGAGTCACCAATTAAGTGGAAACGAGGCATTCCATCTTAGTTCTCAAGAGTGACAATGCATCTGCATATTAATTCTTTATCAAAGACAGATGTAGATGTCTAGTCATAGCATTCATTTATCATCAGGTGGACTGTGATCTCGTTTGTCACCATTATGCTATCATAAAACATTGAAACAGCGGTATGTTTCCTGTTTTAATCCTTAGAAATAAGATAATGCATATTTGGAGTAGGGAAACTTACGTGGACTTATAATTAATTTGTGTAAAAATTATCAAATTTTTAATAAAATTAATGGCTGGTACATACTCTGTGCAGTATTAAAGTCGGCGAAGTTCCATATAAATTCGCCCACGAAGAAGCCAGCCTGTCGTAGTTTGTCGAAAGCTTTAAAGTGCTCGGACATCAACGCTACCTGGAACTCCTCCGACCACACGTACTCCGGAATCTAAAAGGTAAATTCAATGTAAATATAATTTGTAGTAAGGTTAAAGGGGTACTGATGATAGGGATACCATCTCCCTTGAAACAGATAAACAACAATCAGACACCAAAATTATAGATCACTACGGAAAACTAGAGTATATACAGTTTCATATCTTCTTTATATACAATATGTAACGTAATTAACGCACACCCTCAGACACCCCAATTAGTATATTATGTTATAATCATAGTACATACACTGAATTTTTATTTAAACATTTTTATGCATTGACTATTCATCAAATTAGTTATACTAATTCCGGAAGAATGTTGTGGTCACAGTACAAATCCACGAACGCAAAGACTTTAACATGCTTGAAATAAAGTTCATTTTTCTTTATTTTTATTGAATGACAGAATTAGTAATAATACAAATAAAACTGCACTCTTAAAAGTCTTATTGCCTTAAGTTACGATCCATTTCAGTTTGTTTTGACTGTACAGATTTAGTGTGACTGTAATTTACGTAGTTTTATTTTGGGATAAAAAATTACCTATATTAAAAATGATAAGAATCGATTCAGTAAACGATTCTGAACAAACTACTTTCTCAAAGTGCGTTAATTATGTTACATGGTTGTATATAAGGGCAGGGAAAAAGTTTTTTCGAATTTTATATAGGTACAAATGCAAAGACATATTTTTTCTAAGCTTAATTACGTTTAATTATAATATATATGTATATGCCATTTTGTTCGATAACTTGTTGCCATCTTAAATGTAGTTACATAATCTTGTTGCTGTTGAAACCTTAGGATTTTGATCAATAAAATGCGACAAGTAGTTTTGATAGTCCTGTATTTATGTTAAACTAACATTAGCCAAAGAAGTCCGAAGAGACGGAAACAGGTGAAAATCTGAGAGTGCAAGGTCAGAACTATATATGGTAGATGCATTAACATTTCCCAACCAAGCTCTCTCATTTTTTGCTAAGTGGCCAAATTAGTGTATGGTCTGGAGTTATAATGATGAAAGACCACTCCTTTTCTGTATCTCAATACCAGCGGTTTTTTCTCGACTTCTTGCTTGCGTATCATTAGTTGTTGGCAGTAGAGATCTGTATCGATGGTTTTGCCCGGCGGTAAAAGCTCGTAATAAACGATGCCCTATTTATGCCACCGTACACACAGCATCACCTTATTGTTTGTTAATCCGAAAAAAATTCAATCTTGATTACAATATGACAAGTGTAAAAAAGGGGTTAAATTAAAAAAGCCTAACAAAAGCCGGACTGGCCGGACTGGCCGGACACCGTGTAATTTGGGCGTACACGCAACCAAAGAGCCTGACTGTGTCCGGCTTCATCCGGACGGCAGACAACGCTAGCTTCACGCATTTTACTTGCCTAATAAACTTGGCGAGTGTAGGCAAATCTACAAGATAGGCATGTCAGATGGCGTATTCCTATAAAGTTCTGTGTTCTACATATATATTATACGAGCGATTCGCCCCTGCTTCACGCGGGTGATTTTTGGATCTCGACATGTTCATGTATTACACATATAAATCTTCCTCTTGAGTCATTCTGTCTATTGATGAAAACCGCATCAAAATCCGTTGCGTAGTTTAAAAGACCTAAGCGTACAGACGGCGGGAAGCGACTTTGTTTTATACTATGTATTCTAAAGCTAGCAAGATATGGTCTTTTAGGTAAATTTTCCCAAAATTTACGTAAGTAGAGATCTTAAGACGACACATCGAAAAAGTGGCTCCATGCTATCGCCGTACTGATCCGAGTGAATACATAATTTCTATGAAAACTTGAAAAAACGCCGTCGTAAGGTCTAAAATTGTGTAGCGCCCGCGACGAATAAAACCGCTTAGAAATTGTCAGAATCTTAAAATATATTTTTTTTAATTATAGATTTAAGTAAATCAAAATAATAAGCAAGTAAATTATGAATATTGATGTTATGAATATATTTGAGAGATTCCCAAGCATATAGATTAAGTAATTTCGTTGTTAAATCAACTATAGTGATTTTTAGAGGTGTTTTCGCAAATAATTATGATCGAGTTATTAACTTTTTGAACAATCAAATTCAAGATAAAGATATGAATTTACCTATATCAAAATTCCACTTTCGTTAGTGGTGTCATAGTCCTATACTATTCGATGAAAGGAGGTGCATTTTTTCACTGTGTCGCCTTAAGCATGGCTTACATGATGTGACAGTGCTGTCACCTGTCACCCTTATTCTTTAAGAAAAAGACTCACCTGATGCAGCCCGGCGATAGTGTCGGCTCCGTACTCGGACATTAGAATAGGCTTGTTGAACTTTACATGCCACGCGGTGGCTTCGTCCACCACGTTGTTGGTGATGGTAGTCAAAGAGCCCGTTGCATGGTACCAGCCGTTGTAGCGGTTGAAGCTTATCACGTCAAGGTGTTGTGCCTATGACAGTTTGTATACGTTTAATTGCAGTTACACTATATAAGCATTTCTAATAAATGACAACCGCATGAACTAGTTGTCAGATTAAAAAAAATGGAGCCATGCAATATAAATTGCGGTGTAATATCTGTCAGTAAGTATATATTAATTCAACTAAGTTTTCTACCAGTGCACCACATGATAAGTGAAATGATTACACACAATTAACTGCGTTGTCAGCCCTGAGACCTACTACTACTATAATAACCACGAGGCGCAGCGCGAGCAACCTAAGCTATGCCGCGCTAGGCCCAGCCCTCGTGGATCTTGTTCAGAATTACACGTGTTTTTTTCAGTTCTTTGGTAAATCCGCTATTGTCCACCGGAGTCAGAGTTTATTAGGATCAAGTTATATGCAATTACTTCCAACTTTATTATACATGTGATTTCAACTTTTATTTTCGGATACTGTTTCTATTAAGGCGTCAAACGTTCAGCTAATCAAATTAAAACAAATATATAAAAAAAACTACTTCTTTTTATTTGTCGTATCTTATTCATTTTCTAATCATTTCTGAATGAAAAGGTTAGCAAATGAAGAATGTTTCCGTATAATTTTTTTTTCATTTTTTTTTACATTTTGATGCTTTTGGTTATTGTTCACCAGTTCAGAAAATCATTTATATACACAATAGTTATGGTTAAAATGTGGTTCATGATTTGGTTACTTTAATACTTACGGCTTTGTCAGTTGTGTAAGTCTGGGCAATGGCAATGGTGATTGGTCTTGACAGATCCATCGATTTCACGTGCCTAACTATTTCACTGTAATATAATTTAATGTATTAGAAATTGAGGTTTGAAGCTTATTTAAATTATTATTTTCTAAAAGGAGAAACAAACACACATACTCTAATAATAATATAAAAAGCGTGTTGGGTTGTGACATTGGCAGTGAGTACAAAGATATATTCTGTAGATGAATTTATGAGAAGCCTAGTAATAAAATAAAATAATAAAAGGAAGGAGAATTAAACCCCTTCTTCGGAACTTTTTATATGTTCATTATTATATTCTTTTTTGTTCTAGTTAAACGCTACTATCTTGGTTTCAGAGGGTACTCACTACTCATTTGTCAAAAGTTCCAGTTCAACCATAATTAATTATTGGGTTGTGACTTATTTATATCGAAAAGATGAAATCACCATGCGTGAAACGTTTGATGTTGAAGAGAAAATGGTGAATCGAAATTATTATTATTTAATCTTATCGGATTTTATTTTTATACGAGTATCAATCGTAAATTTTTGACATTTTAAGGTGTACTAAGGAATGAAAAAATGTTTACATGCTAGAGCTGAATATTTTTCTAACAATTTATATATATAAACCTCTGAAGTATAAATAAACTATTTAATAATTAAAATCGGCTTACAACCGACGAAGCTATCACTTAACTTACAAACAAAAAAAGAAAAAAAAAATGTAATCGAATTGAGAAACTCCTGGTTTTTCAATTTTTTACAATAAAAGCGACAAACGAGCACATTCCACCTGAAGGTAATTGAATGCTTCGGCTCATAGACATCTATTACGTAATCCTCGATTACGAATCGAAATGCTGATGTGTTGTCACCAGTGAGGACTAAGATGGAAAGCCTCGTTTCTAGTAAAAAGGGTCCCAGGTTCTCTACAATCACCATACAAAACACAGCAGCATTAAGCTGCCACTTTATGCTGGTATTCTATGAGAGTGTGGGCCTTCCCCGGTTGAGCCGACCCATTCGTGCTATAACTATAATATAGCTGTGGCATGGTTCGAATAAAAATATAAAAAGGCTGATAAAGAAACAATATTATAAGAAGTTGACTTGTTCTAACTAATGTACTAAATTTATATATCTTACCCAAAGTAAGCGTCAGCGAGACGGTTGGCGGACTTGGGTTCATTTGCGATGGACCACATTATAACGGACGGGTGGTTTTTGTCCCGTCGAATCAGCTCCGTCAACGACTGCTTGTGCTTCACCAGCAGAGGCTTCGAGAATATACTGTAGAAAATATTTTATTAATTTGAAACCAGTTTAGTTAAGTTTATAATACTGGATTGATGAATGACACGACAGTGTCAAATAGACACTGTTATGTTGTTTGCCGATTATTTGATGATACTGCCGGTCTTATGAGGAAGACCAAAGTCGCTCAGCGAGCTATGGAGAGGGCTATCCTCGGAGATTTTCTGCGTGATAAACTTAGGAATGAGGATATCCGCAGTAGAACCAGAGTAACCGACATAGCCCAACGAATTAGTAAACTGAAGTGGTAATGGACCGGCCACATAGCTCGAAGAATATATAACCGATGGGGAAAAAAGGTTCTCGAGTGGCAGCCTCGTACCGGCAGGCGAATTGTAGGGTGATGTAGGTGGCTCAAGACCGTGCTTTGTGGCATTTCTTGGGGGAGGCTTATGTTCAGCAGTGGACTTGGAAGGGCTGTACTGATGACGATGATGATGATGTTGTTTGTCATGGTAAGTTCACTTGATGGTAAGTGGCTGCTGATGGCTACAGATGCGTTGTCACCTTTAAAGATTAAAATGGTAACCGTCTGTAATTACACTGGCTCTCTATACCCTTGAGACCGTAACACAGCAGAGCAAGCACCGCTAGATGGCAGTAGAACCAAGTAATAGAGTGGTTCCTATCCAGACAGATCCCAAGCAGAACAGTATATCCGCCACATAGAACACTTGGTGTGACAGATTTATACTTGAATCTCCTCATAAGCCATTGTTTGGAATGGCTTACAGTCTATAATTTTTTACTAATTTTATACTAAGCGACCTGAGCCCGGTGTTGACATTACCACTGGAGTCGAGATTGTTGGTACGTTGGGGTAGACCCCAACGTAACGTGGAATATAAAAAAATTCTTTGGTGCCAACCACATTTGCACAGAAGTTTGTGATAGTAAACTTTATGGACAGCCCTGAAAATATTTTCCATTCCACAAATAAAAAGGGGCAATTTTTTAACACGTCTATTGATTTTTATATAAATTTAATCTCCTTGTAACAGTTAAGAAAAGCTATTCTGTTTAAATGCAACATCACTAAGCCGTGTACCACACACCAAGATTCGCAAATTGGTCACTTAAAAATAAAATAATAATTTTGAGACTTATGAATAAACACAACCTCTATATTATGTAGTAACTCGCGCTTGACAGTTTCTACCGTGTAAGAATATCCGCTACCCCATAACGTCCCATGGGTGAACCTAAGACAAAGAATATATACACTCCTAAGAGGGGATAGAGGAAAAAAAACCAGTACAAACTGCTGTTGCCAGTCATCTGACAAATGCGGTTGTAACAATATATACAAAAAATTGTATTAAACAGTGGACTTGGAAGGCTAATGAATAAATTAGTTGATGCTTGACCTTTTATAGTTCAGCTTCCCTAGGAAATAATCAGTAAGATGAAAGGAGATTCCTAAAACATAATTTCCTTGAAATGTTTCTGTTATCTAATTGATATTTCTGGTGTGTGGCAATGGCTGCCAAGTACATGTTACTTGTAAAAGTGTTGCTTCTATGGGAGTGTAACAATCGGCAAGTACAGAAAATATTACGGCATATACTTACTCTGTATCAACTCCAGGGCACTCGTCAATGATCATAATGCCCTGTTCGTCAGCTAGCTGGTAAATCTCTTCCGCGTATGGATAGTGCGAGGTGCGGAACGCATTGGCGCCAACCCAACGGATCAGGTTGAAGTTTTTCACCCAGAGTACTGGATCCCAACCTTTACCTCGCAACTGTCGAAAAAGAGTAATATTATATTTACGTCTTTAATGGATAAATCTGGTCAAGTCAATTTAGGTAGGTAGAGCCTGAATTTCCAATATAAAAGTAGGTACTTTTATATTAAAAATTCAGGCAGTAATTGTTTTTAGATTAATACTAACTACAAAAACAATATCTAACATATTAAATTTTATTAATTTCGTATGCCAGCACTTGGTCTAATGGTGGGAATCTGTCTTTGGTCGGAATTAACTTTAAGATGTGTGTGATGTATGACGTATCGTAAAAGGTTATGAACAACTAGTATAGGGTATCTAATATTCCAATTGGTTAGATCACAAGCAGAGCCAATATTTGCCTAAAAAGGAATGTACATATTTTAAATGTAAATTGTAAACTTGTGTCTGTACTTTGATAAATGTAATGATATCTCTCTACAAGTGGTTTTTTAATTCATCTTGTTGTGTTCAAAAGATTTAATTTTGGAACACAACATGTGTGTTTTCTTTACATTCCCTAAGTGCAATAGCAACCTTGCCTCCACGCAGCCTGCCCTAGTTGATTGATAGACGAGTGCCTGGCGAGCGGGGGAAAAAGTCATCAAAACACTGAACATAAATTTCTATATTGATAATAGGAAACACCAGTGCGTATCAACACTGCGGTCACCAACCACCCTGCCCGCATAGTGAGTATGCGCTAATATTTCAAGTAATGCTTTTCTATTGGCACATAGTTACTTTTGATAATGTCTAGTGTGATATGAAAATGAATAGAGGGAGATCAAAAAAAAAATAGATGAACATTGTGAGGGATGATATGCGTAAGAAAAAAGTAAAGGGATGACGGAGGATAGAGGAAAATTAGAATAAAGAAATTCTATTCTGACCTCTAATAACTTGGGATAAGGGCAGAAAGATGATTTATTTATTTATTTGGTCTACCAACGACTGTTACATTACAGAAACTTAAAGTAGTTACATTGTAATAAACTATTATGAGCTAAATGCACAATCAGTTACAGGTAAACACAACGTGCTATTTTAACATGTGGCATAAGTACCTTTTACATTGATATAAGGTTAATTTTAAACTAGTTATAACAGGTAAAAGATAGGTGTAATTAATCTGGGAATTTTTTTTTAACAAATGTGCGCGAAACTGGTTAAGTTTAAGAGAGAAAACATCCTTGGGATCATTAATAAACCACGTATTTAATGCGTTACACAGACGAGGAACTGGTGAATGTTTTCCTAAAACAGTCCTGCCGAATGGCGGATAAAATAGAGAAACGGGTTTCCTTGGAACCCTGAAGGGGATCCTGAAATTAAAAAGGTTTAGAAGCTGAGGGCAGTCAATTTGATTATTAAAATTTTTATAAATGAATATTAGGTCCAAAAGGGTCCTTCTTTTATTCAACGAGGACATTTTAAAGTGTTTGAGGTTTTCATGATAGGATAACTTTTTCTTTGAAATTTTGGAGATGTGAGATAGATGCCATAAAAAGCGTTTTTGGACCCGTTCTATTCTTAATATGTGCGTGGCATAGTGTGGCCTCCATACAACAGGGCAGAAGACTACGTACTAGTAGTGATACGTGTCTGTAAGTTTTTGAACACTTTACTGTTTCTAATAATAAAGCCCAGCATATTAGATGGGCGCCTAACAATGCTTTCAATATGTGGTACGAAAGTTAATTTATTATCTAGAATTATTCCAAGGTCCTTAATTCTATCACCTTCTTTTAATGGTTTGCCATCAATATAATATTTGGATTTAGTTTTACTATGTTTGCGTGTAAATTTAATAAAAAAGCATTTATCTATATTTAATTCCATTCCATTTGTACGGCACCAATTGTATAACCTATTTAAATCATGTTGTAACAAGAGAACATCAGCTTGGGACTTAATAGTTCTGGCAATTTTCAAATCATCTGCGAATAGATAGGGCGTTGATGAAAGGAAACTATTGGGCATATCGTTGATATATACGTTAAAAAGAATTGGTCCCAAATGGGATCCTTGAGGAATTCCTGAAGTTATCTTGTAATCTTCAGACTTATAGCCTTTAGCAACAACGAAGAAACGTCTATTCGTTAGATATGAATTAATCCATTTGGCAAAATTTCCTGTAAAGCCATAGGCAGCAAGTTTGTCTATAAAAGGTAAGTGGGGTATTTTGTCGAAGGCCTTGCTGAAGTCTGTGTACACAACGTCTACTTTCTCCTGTTTATCTAGAGCTTGAGCAATTCCTTCGACAAATGTGACTAAGTTTGTGCAAGTGGATTCCGATTTTAAAAAACCATGCTGATGTACGCTGACGTATTGCTGAAAATGGCTTTGTATTGAGGGGCACACAACAGATTCAAAACTTTTGCCATTGTCGACAAAATTGAGATTGGTCGATAATTCGATACTAAGTTCTGTCCAAGAACACCTATCCCAGGCTTCTAAAAAAAATACATTACAAACCTTAACTTTTTTAAACCCAGCTATTTTTGCTATATATTGAGATAGGTAGAAGTTGGACTGGCTACATTCTGAGTTCTTGAGTCTGTAATAGCGAATGATTTCGAAAATTTAGAAATAAGTTACATATAGCTGTTCCGTCGGATTCATAAATAACCTCATCTGTCATAATATTCGGATAAGAATTACTTCGCTGTTTTCGCGATTTTATAAACGACCAAAAGTGTTTGGGAATTTTGTTGAGCGTCTTTTCAGTCATTTCAATATAATTATTATATAGGTTTTGTTCCAGTTTTTCGCATCGTTTGTTAAGTAACTTAAATACTACCTCATCTAGAGGATTGTTATATATTTTATACCTACGATTTAAATTGTTCTTTTCTCGAAGCAGTCGTAGGAGTGATTTATTAACCCACGGAGGATATTTGCTCTGCTTAAACTCAGTACACGGCACATGAGTCTTAATAATATTATTTAGTACAGTGTAGAACTTACCCATAATTTCATCTATAGTGAGGCATTTGGAAAACAATTCCTCCCAGTTTATTTCCGCAAGACAGTTATTTATAGCATCATAATTAGCTTTATAGTAATTATTTTTCTTATTATTAATATTGTTACTAAGTATGCGGTTCGTATTAAGCACAATTCCAATTTCTATTGGAGGATGTTGTGGATCAACAACGGAGAGATTACTTAAAGCTAATCTGAAATTACATACTGGCAAATCAGTTAATACAAGATCGAGAATTCTTTGGTTACTGTTACGTATTAAGTTATATTGATTAAAATTTGAAGTATAACAGAAGTATACTAAAGTTGTATTTATTTTTGAAGTTTGATTATGTACTGTACCCGTGTTTATTGCATTCCAATCAATAGTACCTAAATTAAAATCACCAATCAAACAAATTTTACCTTCAAATTTATCAATAATAGAGTTACAGTTTTCTATGTACTGTTCTAGCATAAATTGTTGTACTGGAGGAGGGAGATAAACAGCACAAATTGCTATTTGTTTTGAAGAATCTGAGTATGGTACCTTTACCAAAACCCAAAGATCTTCACATTGATATTCCCAATCAATCATTCGATTTGCTGAAAATTTCTTAGAAACAGCAATTAGCACTCCCCCTCCGTCCTTTTGAAGATGGAACCCAGATGATTGCCTATCCCTTCTAAAGACTTCGTAACGGTTATCACATAGTTCGGAGCTTAATACACTTTCATTTAGCCATGTTTCGCTTAAGACAATGATATCATAATTTGTTAATAATAATTTACTATAAAACATATGAGGTTTGGTCCTTAGACCTCTGATATTTTGATAATAGACAGATAAAATTAAGTGTGCTAAGTCCACTGAAACATGCTTATGAAGCTTTATTTTAAGTTAGAAAGAACACTATCATCCTTAATGTATATGTACCTTGAAACGTCACTTTTAAGCATGAATATGGCGGACATACCGCCTCGCACCCACACGTATTTATAATCCTTTTCTTTAGCAATCTGCCTGGCTGCAGCATGTAGTGATTTGTTAGCAGGGGATAAGTGTTCCATGACGAAAATTGCTGAAGTGAGGCCCGAATAGCTAAGGTGAGTACTATTCAGTTTGTCCCTGTTGTTACTCTTCAGCCTGTTGAATTTTATGACCGCAGCCAGAAAAGAGTCCCGGACCCTTGTATTGCATAGTTCTACTATTATGGAACGTGGCCGTTTACTCTCAGGATTGACTTTGGCTGTCCTTGTAACATGGATAATGTTTTCGTCTTGAAGGTCAAGCCCCACTACGTTGCTAAGTTGCTTTACGATGCCTATTAAGTTCTCTGATTTCTTCTCCGGAACGCATTGTATTTCGATATTCTTGTTACGAGTATTTTGTTCTAGTTAGTTTATGCGAGCAGTGAGATTATTAATACTCGATTGCATTTCACCTTCGCGTTTTTGCAGACCATTACTCTCATTATATTTTAACAAAATATCCTCTACTTAGTCGCTCATGTAATTCATAGCTTTACTTATGCTAGATACTTCTTCTTTCACTCTAGATAATTCAGAACAAAAATGCATCTTAAAATCCTCCATATGCTTTAATAGAACTTCTTCCATAATTTCGCGGATTCCCTCACGCGTTACAAGGGAGTCTTGTTTACACACTTTTTGAAGGGCGCACGGTGACATTCTGCAGCTGACGAATTGGTGTGTTGTCATTTTTGGACGCCTTGGGTGTTGATTCTCTGCATTTAGGGCACAACCAATCCTTAGGGACGTTAGTGGGCGTAAGCTTTTTCTGTCCCGCAGAGAGACATAGATAGTGATAAGCTGCTTTGCATTTTGAGCATTTTACATAATTGTCATCTTCATTGCCTGTAGAAAAACACCCCCATTCCAGGTTTAACGAAGTCATTTTATTTTAAAATTTGAATATTGAAAAATATAACTCGAAAAGTGCACGGCAACAAATGACCCGTAACCGCCACAAGGAATGAGTTAGGCCTCTGCCTCGAATCTTGCGGGCAGCGGAGCGACGGCGACGGCGGCGCGGGAGCGGAGCGGGCAACACAGACCCGTTCACGAAACTAGCGGGTGGATCGCGCGACACTACAGCGGCGTAGTGATGTGTTCATGGTTGTGTTGTCGAGATGTTTGTTTTTATTTGCGAATGAAATGTCTGAACAACGGCGACAACATCTTTTTGATTCAAATTTATTTCTAACGCTCGATTTACTGTGGGCAAAAGAAGAAGTGAATCCCTACTACTTATAGGGCAAGGAAAAGAAAAGGCGAGTTTTATCGAAATTACGAAGAACAGAGACAATGTGTGATCTGTGAGACCAGAATGAGCGTAGAAACTTTTGACTATATTCTTGAAGCTATCAAGGGCGATTTAGAGTCTGTATTCAGTTCGTTTTTAATTTCTTCCCATAACTGGTTAACTACTTTTCTATTTTTATGGTTCACATCTTTGCTGTTCCATATCGGTGTTCTCTCAAAAATTGCTGAAATAATTTGCTCTTGCACGTCCAAGGACATTTCGAAACGTCACAAAAATTAATTGCACAGCACTGCAATGCAGACGCGCGGGCGGTCACCGCTTGACTGGAGTACACCGCTCGTTGCCCGCCCCCGCGCCGCTGCCAAGCCGCTGTTTTCGAGAGTCGGTCCATTTGATTTTACGCATAAGATCCTGCCGCTCCCGCGCCGCCGCCGCTGCCGTCCCGCTGCCCGCAAGATTCGAGGCAGAGGCCTTATAGTTAATATTCACAATTTAATTCGCACAGCAATAAAATCTCCGAACGCTGCTTTGTTTTGCGCGTTTAGTTGAGTTCGCGAGAAGAAGGTCTTAAGTGATGCGTGTTTAGAACACGCGCTTACGCGTTCGGTTCGGATGATTGCACTTTGTAAAAATTAACGTAATGTAGGTAAATTCATAGAACGCTGCACTTTATAACTTGATTTTTGGGCCATAATTAAGGTTTACAGATTAGTATATTGCAAATTTAGTTCACTCGATGTTTATTTTACACATTGATAACTGATCAAAATGTTAAATTCCACTTTTTACACCAAAACATTAATTTTAACTTTGCAAATTCACAACATATATGTTATTCGTAGGACGGTACCCGACATACCAATGAATGATGACTAGATAAGGCCTATATCCAACAGTTTAGAAGTCTGTGGATGTTTGTGATTTTTTGTTGTGAAGTGACATACGAACTAACAGACCACCCGATGGTGAGTGGCTACAGCTACAGAAACCTGCAACCAACTTTAAACAAAGAAGGCACCTCACATCTCACAACCTGAAATTATACTGGTTCTTTACAGGTACTCTTCAGACCAGAACACAGTAGTGCAAGCACAGGTACTCATCCAGAGGGATTCCTACTCAGAGAAGAAGTCCTATCACCAAATGTGTGCGATGTCTATATTTTAGTTTTTTTTTTTAATAGGATTGGACAAACTAGCACACAGTCCACCTGATTGTAAGTGGTTGCTGTGGCCCATAGACATGTACATCTATTTTCAATTACGACTCAAAATGCAGATGCGTTGTCACGCGTGATGACTAAGATGGAATGCCTCGTTTCCAGTAAAAAGGGTCTCCGGTTCTCTACGCTCACCATACGAAACACAGCAGTATTTAAGTTACTATTTTACGCTGGTATTCTGTGAGAACGTGGTCCTTCCCCGGTCGAGTCGACCTATTTGTGTTACAACTATACTACTAATATAACTGCAGCATGGCTCTACCACGTATAAACGTATAATTAATTCTCCATCATTGCCTAACCGCGATCTTATCTTGTGGGTGTAGGTATATACAGGACGAGAGATATGTGTGTTAGATCGTACACCTTAATGCTATAATATTCTCTGCATAGTCGACAACTTTAGATAGTATACAGAAGTTGTTCTTTAATATTGTATGGGTAGAAATTGACCATAACTTCATATTGTTAAAATATGAAATTTAGGGCGAACGTCTAATTCCCAGTTATGTCACAGTTCCATCTCATTGAAATGACCTTCCATTGAATGATCCAAGTTCCATTATTCTTGAAAAGATTTCAGACAGGATTAACAATAGACTCTAACAATGAAACGAATCTGCGATGTTTTGCTCCATTGTTGCAGATTTTAATAAAATCGCTCTATATGAAGCAACAGTGCTTTATTAGCATAATATGAATTTTATGTAAACAAGTAATGGGAACGTTATGTATTATGAAACTAAGAGTTTACAGTAAAATAAATTTTTATTTATAATTTTGGGTTGAGTTACCTCGTGCTCAGCGATGAAAGAAAACGTTGCAAAGAAAAAGTGCGTAACTAGGAAATTAAATTAAAGTATATTGTAAGTCCGCACGCATTTGGACTGGCTCTGCAGCAGACTATTCAAACCTCTAAATTCCGGCTCTAAACTGTAATGAGTTGAAGCTTGTATCCAGCAGAGGCACGTATTTTATCCATTTATATATATTACAATATTAATAAATATAAATTTACTGTATACCATAAAAAATTACAAGGATGAATGTCGTAATATTAAATAATTAATCATTGTATAATTCGACCTTATCATTAAAAAGTTCCCGACCATTGCATTGGATGGACAAAAACTTAAACTTGTGTAGACCGTGGAGCGTTATATTCAGAATAATAATTATCACAATTTTACTCACATCTGAATCTTCGTGCATGCCAAAACCTCTGAGATATATTGGTTTATCGTTGATGTACACGCTGGTGTTGCTCCAGGTAACCGTTCTTATACCCACTTTCTGGCTGTACGTATCTATTATTTCACCATTTGGACCGATTAGGCTAGCCTGAGTAAAATATTGATATTACTTTAATATGTTTATGAGATATTTTTAACTATTCTATAGTTTTCTTGTCTTGTTTGGCATTTTTTTTGCAATACAATTACTATTTTTGGGTGACTAATATTTTGTTGTTCGTCCCATGGGTGTCGAAAGAAGATGGACAGTAGCGTCACCCTGCCTGCCTGGCGTCAGCCTGGCGAGTCTATGTCAGTGGATTTTAATATACTGTAATTAATGAAAAAAAGTATTGTATCTTCTGCGCCGTAGACAGAGAAACCTATAGACAAATTGATGCCATTCGCACACGAAAAAGATAGATTTATGCTTACGTCATGCATAGAAATGAGACAGAGCGGTGTGATTGTTTGTCCCTTTCTCCGTGCCGATTTTTTAATTTAGCAAACTACACTTTGCTAAACAACTTTGATAGTTCGTAGCGATCTAAGGAGTTTATAAGTTGGTTTAAGTGAGAAAAAGGTGGTTTCTGAGCTTAAGATTGGTGAATCTTGTTCAGTTCAGTTCTTAGAACAATTAAAATTTTTATCTAAATATGTTTAAAAGTCATAAAGATTATTGTAAACTACCATTATTTCCTCCGCTATCATTAGTCTATAGGTTTCTCTGTCTACGTTCTGCGCCGTTTTTTTTTTCTAATTTTTGACAGTGATTATTAACTAAGAATACAACATATCTTTATGGCAAAAAAAGAATTAAGCCCTGATAGATTTTATGATAAAAGATTAATTGAAAAAAATTACCTTAAATGTGTACAAATAACCGGGAGAAGGATGCATCAAATAAGGCCACCAGAAATTAGCGTTGCCTATTTCAATGAGGCCGGCACAGTCGTGCGATGCTGCGACTTGCGAGTCGTTTTTGTCAAATATTTGTACCAGGCATTCCACGTTGTCTAGGCTTGATCCTTGGTGTGTGACATTGTAAACGACAAATCCTGGAAATAAATTAATTTTAAAATGAGAGACGTTACCCAATTGTGGACACTATAATTTTGTTAATTATTCACTATTTTGAAAGGTATTCTAGTAAATATGATACTCTATTATCTTTAATGTTATTTAATTAAATTATTTTTAATTTCTCTTCTTCTCGGCGCTTCGCATAATTTTACTTCGCGATAAATACGTATAAAGTCCACAGCTAAACATAGATCACTTCCATTGAAAGGAGAACTTGCCGCCAATACTATAATATAAGAGTGTATATATTTGGCATATGAGATGGTCCCCCGCCATCTATCGGCAGCTATTCGATCTTCCTGGAACTTACCTCAGTCGCCTCTTTGACGTTCACGGAATAAGATAGGGGCCGTCACAACACGACATTTTTTTATAGGATAGGGTGACAAACGAACACACAGTCCACCTGATGGTAAGTGGTTGCTGTGGCCCATAGACATCTATATCTATCCTACATTATGAATCTAAATGCAGATTCGTTGTCAACCGTGAGGACTAAGACGGAATGTATTCTTTCCAGTAAAAAGAATCACCGGTTCTCTAGACTCACCATACGAAACACAGCAGCTTCAAGCTACTATTTTACGCTGGTATTCTGTGTGTCACATTTTATCAACAACATTTTTAATTTGGAGCTGGAACATAGGCAGGCCTAGAATATGCCAGCTGGAATGTATTTCTGTTAACACTAGCGACAGTATTACTATTACTAGTGGGTGTCGATTTGCCACCCTTGATTAGACGTGGATGCCTTTAGAATAATGCCACTAGTAAAACCAACTAGGTATATGTTTTAAAAGGAATGTTGTGGTAATTTCTACTTTAACTTATTTTTAAATTCCCTATCTACGCAGATCAACGCAGATCGGACCGAAAATTAATATTAAAAAACTGAAGGTCAAACATCTCAGGCCTAGCCCCCCGCCCCCGTGACCGTGGGTGCTGTAAAGCACCCGAAACGTCGGGAATTTAAAAATAAGTTAAAGTAGTAATTAAACGCGACAAAATCCGTAAATATAGTTTTATTCAATGTTTTAGTGTTCGCGTAAATTTAAGAAATCATTATGTCATAATATGTGCATTTAAAGCTTGCTTGGAGTGGTTAATATCGAAAGAAATTCAAACATATAAAACCTTTAAATCTCTTTGTTATATTAAAAATAAATTAATACTTTACAATCCAAACGGCAGGTTGTAAATAGTAAATGGGTCGGACCGTTAGACCTCATTGTGCCTACAACTAGCGGAATGTTGATATCATCTCGATCGCATTGTTGACATGTAAATATATCAGCAATAAATGTTTCCATTATAGTACTGGCATAATATGAACAGAAGTTTCTTTTTTCAATTTGCATTTTACAAATGGCTTTGGTTATTTTATCTTGGCTATTTATCGCATTAACGATGATAATGGTGATGATATGATTCAATGAAATAAATTATATTGTAGGTGTGAAAGTTAGTCTTCATTTTAATTTCATTCATTAAAGCCTATAAGAGTTAAATTGCTGAACATGTTACTACCATAGATTTCCACATCGGGAGGATGTCGCCATAGATGCCACGCAGCGCCAGGCAGCGCCAGGCAGCGGGCGGGCTTGCAACTGATTTTTTTTATTTGGAGTTGTTATCAAGAAGATGCTGTTTCATTTTCCCTCTATCGCCTCCTACGACACCCTTGGGTTGATATGGGGTAGTGGATATTATTACGTCGTCACTACACTGTTATTTTTATTAAAAGCATCGATCACTAATAAAGAACTATTACTTTATAATTTTATAAAAAAATATTGTTACGAGCTTGAGGTTCGTGACAATAAAAATTGCCGATAAAATTACCTAAATTAACACTTTTATTTACTTTACACAATTAAAGTTAAAACACTAATAATTTAAACACACTAATTCACTTAATTCCACTCCGAAGCTTCGCTTGTTTCGCCCAAATCAACACTGCCTCGATCGCACCTTGCAGCGCCTACTTATTTAAATTAGCAAATATCCAGAATGTTCAAGCAAACACGCGTAAGGTACCGAGAGTCCGAGTATAGATTTTCTAGAAACTTAGTTTCTTCGGATGGCGCTGTCGGTTGTGATGTCATTCACTGCAAAGCTCCCCTCGCTCTCGTTCCTGACACTAGATGGCGCTAGTGTATCGTTGACTGGAGCGCGATACCTTATTATTGTCCAGATTGCAAAGAAATTTATAATCCGAATTACGTCTAAGATACATAAGATGGTGTTTATTTACTAACAAACCTCTTCATTTTTTATCTTAAATCAAGAATTAGTTTTAACCAAAGACTAATAAAGAACTATTAGTGATCCATGATTAAAAGTACCAATTGAAACTAATTTTAACGTAGGTAGGTATTCAACGCGTTTATTTACATTTATTTGAAATTATTTTAAAAGTTACCTGTGGCCCGTGGGTGCTGTACAGCACTTTAAATGTCGGGAATTTTTAATAAGTTAACCGCGATAAAACTAGTTTTATTGAATACGTTATGTTCTCCTTAATAAGGACCGTTCAGAAGTTTACAAACTTTTTTCATATATTCCTCTCCCTAACTGTGTGTACATAAATTGTAAATAAATATAGAAATTAGGTAGTGTTATTACAGCAATTAATTGTAATATTGAAATCAGTGACGGGAAGTAGCATTTCATAATACGCGAGCAACCTTAGTTCGATCGACAATCGCTGGTCCTACATTCAAATTGTTAATCGTAGTTTTAAGTGCTTATTTAAGTGAAAAAAATATATATTTTGAGCATGCTCTTTCCTGTCTAGCAGTTTCCATAATTAGTACTTACTGTTTCTTAAGCACTTTATTCGTCCTATTATACAGATTACTCGTAAATATGTTATTTACCTGTCAATCCTTGTATATCAGTGTTCACTATGACATCATCAATATATTGCTGCGGTGTTGAGTACAAGAAAACTGTGCGATGTATGCCCGCGTAGTTGAAAAAGTCGAATGTGTAGGTCTGCTCCTGACGAACCTTGTTGTTGCTAAAAATTATATGACAAACAAAGTAAATGCACTAAACTAATTTTAGTACTAATACAAAAATTTTAAACCTAAATATTCTTTTAAAAAGGGGGTTCATGGTTGAATTAATTTTGTGGATTTTATCGCGTTTAATTTTAACTTATCTAGAAAAACTTTGCGAATGATTTGCAGCGTCTAAGGCAATGATGAGTTAGAAGTGTTCATTATTCTGATATTATAATTGATAGCCAATCTTCAGCTTACTCCGATTAATTTTGGGTTCGCTAATGTGGCATGTCATCCATATTTTGAAAGAGGACCATGTCTAGAAATAGATTGATAATATGAAGGCGTGGCGTGGGTTTTCAGTGGTGTGAGTCAAAGATCTTTTTTTGCTTACATTTGTATTATTAAAATGTTACTGCTGTTATATCGACAAGATTTATAAGAGGTTTTTACGCATTACATCAGATTAAAGAATTTGCCATTATGAAAAGAAAAAGAAATGAAGATGAAGCAAACAAAAAAAAAAACAATATGTAAATATGATACACAAGTGTTGTCCAACGTTAGACACGTTACAACGTTAGATACACACAAGCAATGTTGTTCAATGTAATTGACCTTATCAAGACGTGAAGAATTAAAATGGTCAAAGAACTCATTGACTTATAAAATATAATATAACGCTGCCGCTTATTGTGTTGATTTACGATGGTTACATCGATTTTAAAGGTATTATTTACGAGTTTTAAAAGAAAATTTATTAGCCAGGTGTTTTTTGTGGTGCTCTATAAGTATTTTGTTTTAAAAAGGTTAAAAAGGAAATGATGTACCTGTTATAAAATACTTGACTTTGCTTTCAAGGTACACTTCTGAAGTCATCTATTGATTTTTTTCAAATTTGATATTCTTACGAACAATAAAATAATTATACGTTTTATTGAAGCGTCTTTGCATTTAACAGGATTTGCGCTACTATCGTTAATATTTTTTATTTCACTACAGTATTGAGGTTCTGGAATACCTACGCTAATAATATTCCAATGTTTTGGAACGTATAGAACGTGAACGAGTACATTCTCTACGACATTCATAAAAGTTTAATATTTATGAAATCATATTTTTTTATCTGGTTGTCGAGTATTGACGGTTTGACGGCTCCGTGGCGTGATGGCTTAGCGATGAGTTAGCGCTAAGGGTTGCGTGTTTGAATTCTGCACGGAACTAGTATTTGCAATTTGCATGGCGTACAAGTAATTGTTACGGGTCTGAATGTTTGTCCTTGTGAAATTTATGCTTGTAAACGATACAGGAGGAAGTCCTAGTGTGGAGTTAACGTTTTTCAAAAGAGAAAAAGGAAGCAACTGATATGTACAAAATACAAAATAAATTGTCATAGTATTTTCATATTTTTTATATCTACCGTAATCATATTCTTACGATAATATAATAGCGGCCTATGAGTGCATAGGCCTCTATTATATTCTGTGAGACTTGGGATTTCTTAATAATTCTTGATTAACAGAGTCGATAAATACAAGTCTGAACCTATGTTTTATTTTTATTTATTGTTTGGCGCATTATTTTTGACTTACCCAATGAAAATATCCTTGATAGTTCCCTGTGGTACAGTGTCGCTAAGTAGCGTGTTGTCCACCACCACTGTCAGCAAGTTGCTCGTGTTTGGATTCACTTCGTTTGTAATTTCCACCTCGAAAGGCAGGTGGCCGATTTCGTGGTACGCTATCAACTTCCCATTCACCCACTGAAACAAAAAAGTTCGTTGCTATTTACTTTTACCTTTTTATTTTTAGTAGTAGCGTGAAGTAGCGGTGTAAGAATATTAACTACCCCATATCATTTCGCCGGTGTCTTAAGAGTTGAAGGAAGGAACAAATCAGCAGATGAACAGTAGCATCTTCCCAATAACGATTAAAAATAAAAAAACCGAGGTTGCCAACTTCTTGCCAAGCGTGGCAACTATGGCAAATATCTCCCTATGAGGCAATCTATCGGGGGAGGCCTATGTTCAGCAGTGGCCTATACATAGGCTCAAATGAATGAACTAGTTTTTATTATACATGGTTCATTACAAGCCAATTTGTTTTATTTAAATATGTTTAGTATTTTTGAATAATATAAACGGAACAATCAGCACCATGGCGGGTATTTTATTCCGCTCCAGCTTTTATCAAAAGATTAACCTAGAAAAAACTATTAACAGTAAATACATCACAAATGCAGGAACATCTTCAAATAGACATGATCTTTTAGTAAGTATCACGTTCCCTATTAAAAACA
Organism: Parnassius apollo; assembly: GCA_907164705.1. Classification (NCBI taxonomy): domain Eukaryota; kingdom Metazoa; phylum Arthropoda; class Insecta; order Lepidoptera; family Papilionidae; genus Parnassius; species Parnassius apollo. Next base: position 959,786 of record CAJQZP010000828.1, read on the forward strand.
CTTCATTTTCATAATACGATAACCATATGATATCTAAAAGCGCGCTTACGGATCGGGCGAGGTTTTCTATACATTATTTTATATTATGTAACATAAAGTATCAACTTACAAAAAGAGGATTATGATACCTTTAGGATCACCAGCTAGGACCGCCATACGGTTTTCGCCGTGGTCGGTCAGCTGGTGATCTTCTGGTCTACCTAACTCACAGATGGGCGGAGGCAGCAGAATCCAAGGGGGAGGCATTGGCCGTTAGTTTGGACATTGCGAAGGCCTTCGATCGGGTTTGGCACAAAGCGCTTCTTTCGAAGCTCCCTTCCTATGGGCTTCCCGAGAAATTGTGCGATTGGATCACCAGCTTTCTTGCAGATCGGAGCATCAAGGTCGTTGTTGACGGTGCAAGCTCCGATTGCATGCCTATTAATGCTGGTGTTCCACAGGGCTGCGTGCTATCGCCAACGCTGTTTCTTCTGCATATCAATGATATGTTGCAAACCCGTAACATTCATTGCTATGCAGATGACAGCACTGGTGATGCTCTTTACACCGGTCGAGCCAATATTTCTCGGGGAAACGTCTCCGAGTGCCGGAATATAAACTTGTGTCTGAAGTCGAGTCTTTGCTGAACAGAGTCTCGGATTGGGGGCGACTAAATCTAGTCCAGTTTAACCCCCAGAAGACACAAGTTTGCGCGTTAACCGCTAAAAAGAACCCCTTTGTCGTATCCCCTCAGTTTCAAGGCACTCCCCTTGTTGCCTCAGCCAGTATTGGAATCCTCGGCGTCGACATATCGAGTGACGTGCAGTTTCGTGGTCACTTGGAAGGGAAGGCCAAATTGGCCTCTAAAAAGCTTGGCGTGCTCAGCAGAGCGGGACAGTATTTCATGCCGGCACACCGCTTACAACTTTACAAGGCGCAGGTTCGGCCGCACATGGAATACTGTTCCCAACTCTGGGCTGGGGCTCCCCAGTACCAGCTCCTTCCACTTGACCGCATCCAGCGCAGAGCGGCTCGAATCGTCGACGACCGAGTGCTTTCCGATCGGCTCGATTCACTGGCATTGCGAAGAGATGTTTCATCTCTTTGCATTTTCTTTCGCATATACCATGGAGAGTGCTCTGAGGAATTGTTCGGATTAATCCCAGCCGCCAATTTTCGTGAACGCACTACGCGGCAAATATCCCGATACCATCCACACCATCTGGATGCTTGGCGGTCCACCACTGTACGTTTCAAAAGGAGTTTTCTTCCGCGTACAACCTTTCTGTGGAATAGTTTACCACCGGCGATTTTTCCGGACCGATACGACCTGGGGACCTTCAAGAAAAGAGCTTACTCCTTTCTAAAGGGCCGGCAACGCACCTGCAATTCCCCTGGTGTTGCGGTTGATCATGGGCGGCGGTAGTCACTTAACATCAGGTGAGCCGCATGCTCGTTTGCCCCCTCTTCTATAAAAAAAATACGTGTAGTTAATTTCTGGGAAACGGCTGGAACCGTTAGTATGAAATTACGTATTTTTTTAATATGTTAGGGTGACAAACAGACACACAGTCCACGTGATGGTAAGTGGTTGCTGTGGCCCATATACATTACATCTATCCTCGATTACGAATTAAAATGCAGATGCGTTGTCACCCGTGAAGATTAGGATGGAATGCCTCGTTTCCAGTAAAAAGGGTCTGCGGTTCTTTACACTCACCATACGAAACACAGCAGCATTAAACTACTGTTTCACGCCGGTATTCTGTGAGAGCGTGGTCCTTCCCCGGTCGAGCCGACCCATTCGTGCTACAACTGTACTTCTAATATAACTGCAGCATGTCTCGTTAGGTATAATATTACAGTTTCTTATTTAGTTAGATAGGTGTATCCCGGAGAATGTTTGTTTTTACGCCAAGTGATATTCATATTCATATCATACTAGCAATTCACCCCGGCTTTCCTCAGGTGATTTCGGTATCTGGACAACGCCACTTACCGGGTCAAATTGTGAATCGTTTAGATCATCCAGAGACTCACACACATTTTTTTTAATCAAAATTAGTCCAACCATTTTCAAGTTTTTGTAGTTACAATTGATTTTTATATATAGAGATACAAAAGTAAAGTAACAGCCTATATACGTTTGCTGGGCACATGAATCCTCTCATTTTAGAGACGGGTTTTTGACAAGGAAGTGTCCGCCGCGTTACTCCAATGCGTGATTAGGAAAATTTTTTTTTGAAAACGAATTTCACATGTCTTCGAAATATTTTCTTTTCTTATTTCTCACAGACATGCAGGTTTTCTCACAATGTTTTTCTTCACCATCGAGCTCGTGGTAAATCACCACTTAAAATTGCTATTAACTATTTCATTGGTGCCGGTGGACTTCTCGCGTACGGCGAAAGTTAAGTCCTTGAACTACCATGGCTCAATTATATTATTTTATGTCATATAATATATTATAAATATGTTAGAATAAGTGATTGTTGGTTTTTATCGCTGTTTTACCAATAGCTCTCATCACAGTAACGAAGGTTAATTGAAGAGAATGCCATTTCGCCACTAAGTTCACTTTATATAAAATATTCTGAGTCTGATAAAGTATTTTCCATTTATCTATCTACATTCCTTATAACATAATTATATTTTTAAAGTTTAATTTTAAAATTAATAGAAAAGTGAAAATAACTTTAAAATATAAAATTCAGATTGAATTGAGAGATGACTACATATTTGTACCATATGCTCCAGAGACTTTCGGTCCGTGGAGTTCACGTTTGGAGAAATTCCTAAAGGAACCGTATCCGCGACTAATAGGAACACTGGTTCTTTTCTCGCTTAAAGCCTAAGTATAGCTATTAGGCAGTATAGCCAACCGAGGAAACACTGCCAGCGTTCTTGGCACGGTACCACGGGGATTAGGTCTCTATGATCCCCCCCGAACGGGTTTTCGCCTTGACGTGGCAGGGAGCTTAGTAGCCGTGGCTTGGTCATCCGCGGTGAACTAAGAGGAACCCACACGGCAGGCCCGAGGTGTAGGGCCGGCTCAAGGAGGCCACTCCAAGTGGGCTTCGCCAGCTCACTTCGGATGTGTGCTGATGGGCTGCGGTGAGAGAGGTGCCCTATCTCCCTACCGCTGCAGTCGAGGTCGAGTCGCGGAGAAAGAGGAGTGTTAGTATGGTGATGCGCCACTCGCCCTATCCTCCACGAATCTGACGGGGTCGCACCGTTAATTGATGCTGTGATGGTGGGGCTGCGAAAGGAGAGGAGTGTCGATATAACGAGACACCGCTTTCTCTATCCTCCGCAGCCGAATATTGGTACGTGGCGGAACAATAGACCAGAGCCAGCGCTGGGGTCGGAAAGGCTAGTGCTTCTGAGTGCTCGTTTTTCCCGACTCCATGGCCTTTGCGCATCAGACACGGGTGCATCTGTAGCGCATGTGAAGTTGGAGGTTGCGGAGGAGGGCGCGCCATGTGTTCTCGTGCGCCTTACCTGAGAGGGAAATGGGGGACGAGTAGTCCTCTCCCGAGGAGGAGTCGCCATAGGACCGCCAGCGCTGGTGGGGCCGCGGATGTGTGCGAAAGCATTCCCGTGGCCTTGCCAATATGCGACGAAGGTGGAACACCATGGGGTTTTAGTAGGAGCGAGTGCAACATATCCCGTCTTAGGCCCCGCGAGGCGGGTACGCATAAGTGTTTCCCCGTGTAAAAAAAGGACTATGATAATTTAAGTTTTAGTTTTAGTTTTTTTTAGTAATAAGTATTTTTAAAGGTGTGCACCATGTAATTATTTTTTGGACTTATTATTTTACTTTAATTGTTGACTAAATTAGATTGCACGACGCGTAATTTATTTATGTCGTGTGACGTATTTAACTAAAAGGGAATAACATGAATTCCGTCGTTTGGGGTATCGGTGTACAAATTGAACGATAAAGAAACACTTATCATTAATCGTAAAATAAACAAGAAAGTACACTTATTATGAAACTGGTTTTAATTCATCAGGGAAAATGTTTACTCGTAAAGTGCATTAAACAGTGTGAGGTTATCAGGTAATTCTCGTGTTTAAAAGTAGTATCTAAAGTGTCAGTCAAAATAATTCGTACGTTTAGTAAAAACGAAGGTACGATAAGTATGTATATGTATGTGTAATGTATGTATAATGTGTATAAATATGGATATGGATAAATATCCCTCCTGTGAGACAATGTATGGGATAGGCCTGTATTCAGCAGTGGACCTTAGAAAGGATATATCCGTTTAAGATATAATTTGTAAACACACGCCGGAAGTCATAACCGGGGTCGCGTTTAATAACTACATTCCACCTAAGATGCTGTGTCAGAAATACAACACAACTCAATAAAACTATTTTAAGGATTATTATCGCGATTAATTTATTTTATTTTTATTTATTTTAACTCCCGACGTTCCAGGTGCTTTACTTGACATCGCGCTATTATAAATAAGCCGGAAAGCTGAACGAGCTCATAATGTGTTAAAGTCTTGCAGTGGTATGTTTGGTTTTGCATTCAATTTTTTTTTTAAATTTAGGTTCTCAAGTAGATGGTAGTACCCAGAAATTTTCTATATTGAACTTTGGATAATTTATTATTTTACTAGCCACAGACTGCCGCCTTCGCGAAGCTCAGTGCTTCACGTCAGAACTTTTTTATAGAATAAGCACGAGCACACAATCCACTTGATGGTAAGTGTTGTGCCCGTAGACATTCACAATTATTCTAGATTGAGAGTCAGAATGTAGATGCGTTGTCACCCCTGAGGACTAAGATGGAATGCCATGTAACCAATAAAAGGGTCTCAAGTTCTCTACACTCACTCTACACACAGCAGCATTAAGCTACTATTTTATGCTGGTATTCTGTGAATACGTGGTTCTTCCCTGGTCGAGCCGACCCATTCGTTATTAGCTTGTTTTGCCTAAATCGGAGAGAAAATTAATATCTATTAAGTTGTTTAAAAAAAACTATTTTTTATCGGCTAAGGGTGATAAGCACATATTAAGCACACATTCTATCTCAGGTAAGTGGATACTTTGGCCCATAGACATCTACATCTATCTTTTATATATATATATATATATATATATATATATATATATATATATATATATATATATATATATATATATACATATATATAAACACTCACGCCTGTCACTCAGAGGGGTAGGCAGAGACTACAGACTTCCATTTGGCACGATCCTGACACACCTCTCTCGCCTCCTTCACATCCATATACCATACGCATACATGCTCGTCGGTTAAGGGTACTCCTAATTTGGCCCGTTTTGAATAAATCGCCAATTTTGTCGATAAATTTTCGCCTAGGACGTCCCTTCCCGACTCCGCCATTCACTTCTGCAACATAAATTTTCTTTGTCACTCTTTCCTCATTCATTCGTTTCACATGACCAAACCACCGAAGCATTCCTTTCTTAATCCTGGTCACAACATCACCTTGCAAACCACACTCTTCTCTTATCACACAATTTTTCACCCTGTCATTCAGATTCAGCCCCCAGATACTCCTTAACCACCGCATTTCTACTGCGTTCATTCTACTCTCGTGATTTTTCTGCCACACCCACCTTTCACTATCATACATTAAAATAGGGACCAACACAGCATTGTGAATTGCCATACGTGCCTTTTTCGACACATTTTGACTCTTCACAACAGAGTGCAGGGCTCCATTTACTCTATTTCCCGCATTCACTCGTCATTCTATATCCTTATCATATCTCCCATCCCTGCTAAATACGCAACCTAAATATACAAACTCATCTACTTGTTCGATCAACTCCCCTTCTATTCTTATTTCACAAATCGTTTTACTTTCTTCTCTTTCAAAAATCATAACCTTCGTCTTACTTGCCCCCTTGTTCACTTTCATACCCCTTTCTTTTCACAATCTGTTCATTAATGTAACCATCATTTACAACTCGGCCGCCGACGACGCAAGAATAACTTGATCATCGGCGTACAAAAGGCATTTGACCTTTAACTCACCCATTCTTAATTCGCATTCTTCAACTTGACATAACTTGAACAATGAGTTTTGCCATAGCACATCCCTATCCACTCTGTCATAGGCCTTTTACAAGTTCATGAACGCACAAAAAACCTTTTTGGTTTTTGGCCAAAAACTTCTCCGAGATCATGCGCATAGAAAAGACTTGATCTGTACATCCCATTCCCTTTCCAAATCCCGACTATATTAATAATATATTTAAATTAGTAATATTATATTTAAATAGTGTAATATTCTCGGGAATAAATATGCGCGTACAAGAAGTACTTAATTAAATTCTTAATCGAATGGATTTTGGAAATACTTTACTTAATGGAGATAAAAAAAAGAATAATAATTTAATCGCCGGGAAAATCCTTGATGTTTGAGTTCACGTTTTTTTTAAGTGATAACCATAACATAATATTAAAAGAAATGTTATTGAATAAAATTATTTATTGGCCACATTTTTATTAATATCCTTTTTAATTCGTTGTAAATACTTTTGTCCACTGAATGTCGTGTCGCGGGCTTACTTCCTGCTAAATATGCAAGCAGCGGAGAAGCGAGCGCTAAAAGTCTTTTAATGTCGAAAATCCTTCCCTTAACTTTTTTAATTTTTTTAAATTAAAAAAACAATGTGTGTATGTATGTTTATTTCAGTGAAGTGAGCAATAAGTCAAAGGCACTCACTGCCACGCTATCTGTGAATTTCTGCAACATCAGGGGACTGCATTCAAACCTTAACGCCGTCCACTACCATCTGGAAACGGCGAAGCCAGCCTTGCTCTTTCTAACCGAGACACAGGTGTCCTCTCCGGTTGATACTTCGTATCTCTCCTACCCGGGGTACAAATTAGAACACTCCTTTGTGCCCCGGGATGGAGTTTGCGTGTACTTCACAAATGACATCTGTTTTCGACGCCTCGGCAGCCGTGAATGTGCAGACCTGTTTATTTTATGGCTGCGCGTACACAGCGACGAAATTCCCCGCGTCTACGGGTCCTTTTATAGGTCCCATAGCGGCAATGCCGATACAGATCAACTTATCGGCCACGTTCAAATGGCTGCAGACTCCATGCTACAAAAGGTCCCATCCGCAGAGATCGTGATGCTTGGTGATTTTAACGCCCACCACGCTGAATGGCTTGGTTCTCGTTTAACCGAGCATAGGGTTAGATCTGTTTATGACTTTGCTTTGGCATATGGTCTGACACAAGTGGTTACCTCGCTTACGCGGATTCCAGATTTGGTAGATCATTTACCTTCCCTGTTGGACTTTCTGCTGACCTCTCATCCGGACGGATATCAGGTTTCCGTCAATGCCCCTCTTGGCTCTCGGACCATTGTCTGATCCGGAGTACGGTGCCACTCACGCTCCCGTCGCGGTTGCGTTCCGCAGGTTACCGACGTGTTAGGCATTATAGGTCGGCCGATTGGGACGGTGTGGAGAACACTCCTCTCACTGAACGTCAACAAGTCGAGTGGGCCTAATGGCGTCCCTCCTTGTTCTCTAAAATAATGGAGTCCATTATTAACAGTCAGCCCTTGCGGTACCTTGAGGATCATCAACTGATTGGCGACCTCCAGTACGGTTTCCGTCATGGTCGCTCGGCTGGTAATCTTCTGGGCTTCCCGAGAAACTATGCAATTAGATCACCGGTTTTCTTGTATTTCGGAACACCAAGGTCGTAGTAGACGGTGCATGCTTCGATTACAAGCCAATTAACGCTGGTGTTCCATAAGGCTGCATGCTATCACCAACGCTGTTTTATCTGCATATCAATGACATGTTGCAAACCGATAACATTCGTTGTTATGCAGACGACAGCACTGGTCATGCAATAAACACCGGCCAGCATTAGCTGAGCTTCAACACAAGACCCGCTAAAACGTCTTCTACTTCGAGATATTTCTGCAAAAAGCTACAAACTAATTCATTTCTGCACATTTAATATAAATTAAACTCTGATATTTTCTTATAGGCGTTACACTGAGTATTTAAGAAAAATAAATGATTTTAATTAATAAATAATGTCCTGATGACAAGAGCATTGTATTTCTCAAATGCATGTCTGAAGACTAGCAGGGTATATAGGATGATATTGCTATTGTGACCTATAAAATGGTTCGATTTCGTTAATTATAATATACTGTTAAATTAATTAAGCCATTAAGATATTATAGAAAATCTGTGAAACTTATAAAATCATACCTGTCGACTGGATTGCAAGCCTCAACACTCTTAATTATGCCCGTGGAGCTTCCGTCCTTTCTACGTTTTAAAACTTATTAGAAACAGTATTATTTACTGGTTATATTTCTTTGGTGTTTAAAGTTGTGAGAGGTAAAAATTATTTGACGACGGAAATGATACTATATTTCAAGCATTACCCTGGTTTTACAACGAATAGCATAACAATAAGACGATACGCTTTAAATTTCCTTTATCAAATGTAAGTTAAGTTACTATATAATCACATTAAGTAATAATTGAATGATCAAATACTACTAAAAATTTGCAGATTTCACAGTTCATTATGGTATCACTTTAGATTCTACTCTTTAACGAAGAGAATATAATTGCAGCCTTGTCAAGGAGACTTAGTTTTAGATTCGATGTTAACGCAGTTAAAAATTAGGCTATTAACAAATGTCGACAGTGCAAGATTCTATTATTTCTGAGGTGATTAGCAGCTAATATTGAAAATATATTTATACTACATAAAAGATCTGATAACTTCTTAACAAATTCCCTGTAATATTACCTATTTGTCGTTGCATAAATTCAAGGCACATGTAAAATCATTCTAACGAAGAAAGGATATTATTGCATGATTATTATATAGATAGGAATGCGTGAACATAATGAGCTTAACAATTAACACTTTAGGCTTAAACATAGAAAACGATTGTAACCATATAATATGATAATACACAAATTCTATGATTGTAACCTATATTCATATCTGCAATAATATAATCCTCTAACCCTAAATCGTATACTTAATCGTAATGAAACAACGAAAAAAAAACTCCTTATACTGAATTCGATTATCAAACCAATAGTTTATGTACAATTATCATAGTACTATACTATGACAAATGTTGTTACTTGATATCATTATACTTTGTTGGTCGTCGTGTTCGTCAAATAAATCGTGAACGCGCTTTATATGTAAGCATATAATTTAAATACGTTAGAAGTCAGCAACCGCGAAATGATTTGTATTCGATTCTAAACGAGGCATTGTGGTGAATCTCGATATCACTACAATGTCCCGTAAATTGCACTTTACGATCGACTTGCAAATGCCCGCGCGTATATAGTGTTCGGCTGATGTTGCCACGAGCGTAAAAAGGAAATAAGAAGATTCTTAAAACCTTGCGGTGTCTAGACGTGAATAAAGCTAGTAAGTAGTGGACCAGATGGCATACCAGCTATAATTCTAAAGTCTTGTGCACCTGAGTTGTCTCCTGTCCTGACACCCTTGTTCCGCCTCTCATTTAAGTCTGGAATAGTGCCAAAATTCTGGAAGCTGGCAAACGTGCAGCCTGTTCCAAAAAAGGCAGTCGTGCTGACCCTGCCAATTATCGGCCAATCTCAACTACCTTCATACTCTGCAGGATCATGGAGCGTGTATTGAACGCCCGCTTAACGGTATACCTAGAACAGATTGACCTCCTTAGTGACCGGCAATACGAGTTTCGCTGAAATCGGTCAGGTGGGGACCATCTAGCGCATGCCACACCCGAATGGGTTGAGGCACTCGAGAACAGTGGGGAAGCACTTGCTGTTTCCCTTGTTGTCTCGAAGGCCTTTGACATATATTAGCACGCTAGCCTTTTGAGTAAGCTTCCAGCGTGCGGCTTATCCCTTGTCTGATTGACTGGGTAAAGAACTTTCTGAGTGAACGGTCTCTCCGGTTTGTCAACGATGCGATGGCTGATTATCCGATTATTATATTGATATTCGGGCAGTTCATTGAGTTTAAGGCCAAAGCAGCTGTAGTGAATCTAGGTTGCTAAGGTGAGGCGATAATTCACGACGGGACAGCTGCTTACTTTATATAAAGCGCAAGTTCGGTCGTGCATGGAGTATTGCTGTCATATGTGGGCTGTTGCTGAAAAATGCCACCTAGTAGCTTTGGACTCAATCGAAAGGCGTGTTAAGAGGTTTATTGGTGACCTGAATTTGGTTAAAATCAATCTTACCAGCCTAGCACACAGGCGCAAAGTAGCCAGCTTTTCGGTTTTTAGGTTTTTGGCCTAGCGTACTGTAGATGTCTATTGCTCTACATAGAAAAGGGAAAGACAGTAAATTAGACAAAAACACATGTGTGCAGATCACACTTCTTGTTGAAGTAAATCCTTCAGAAAACTAAACATCCGAGAGAGTGAGACTAATGCGTATCAGGAGCAGGATAATTGTAGGGTTTACTTATTATAATATTTATTAACAAGTTAAAAATAATATTATGCATCATACATTATATTATAGATAGGAAACACTGTATATTGTATTCTATCTCATTCTCCCACAATTTAAATCCTATAGATTTATAAGTTTTTCTCTTTTTAGTGTTGTTTTTTTCGTTTCACCGATTTTCATACCACGATTCTAAAGAAATTTTTGCTTCAAAAATGATTACATTAAGTAGTAATGTATGCTTTTTGGTAAGTTTCGCAAACAACTATCGGCAGTGTAGTATTCCAGGTCATCGCTTATCGTGCGGTTCGCAGGTCACGCGGGAGCAAGTCGCGAGTCCGGTCATGTTTGACAAATTGTCCAATTATACAGCAATTGCCTAGCGACAGATGAATGACGCGGACACCTCCAGTTCGAACTGCACCTCATTTATTGCGGACGACGGGGTTCGTGGCGGTCTAGTACTTCAAAGCGTAGTTGTGTGTGTTAAATTGCTCTTGAGGGTATTTTGTCACATAATGTATATTGTTTACTGCATACATAAGCTTGATGACCGTATTACTGATCTTAGAATATAATATTTTGTATTCTATAAAGATGAAATGATTCTTAGAATACAATATTTTGTATTCTAGTGTGAAGGATAGCATTATTCCCACACTAGATTTTTCTCCTGTATCGTCGAGGCGTTTTACGTACATAAACATGGATTTTGGACAAACAATCGGATCTGAAACAATTATTTTGCAGGCTCTAGGTATTAGGTATAGAACAAATGTCTTCCGTTCGGAATTTGAGCCTGCGACTGTGTGTGTTCAACTTCTTTTCATAAGCACGTAAGAGCTCACTGTTGGAAGTGGGTTTTACTCCATTTCCTTTCGTGTGTGTATAATTATATAGAATTATATTTTTTAATTATTACTGGTTAGGAAACGATCTTTGTCCAGGTTGCAAAAGCAGCAAGAGTAATTTGAGAATTAATCAAATAATTCGATATATTATAGGAAAAGCGTAATGATGATATCCACATTCCTAGTAATTATAACCATTCAAGTATGTATGTGATACACATGAAAGTTATTAATATAAATATCTCTCATTAATACTATTTTTATGAAATTTTAATTTTTTTTTAATTGTTACTAGTTCTCATAAATTGGTCATGAGTAGACTAGACTAAGCGCTTACGAGTTTGTCACTGTCTCGTCTCATACACGTTTGTGTATCTGTACAATTCATCCACTTGTTGGCGTTGAATCGAAAGTTGGATATGAGATATAATAATAATAATAATAATTTATTTGACTCTCAATTGACAGGTTACACTTATGTATTATATCTATTTTAAATTACAAAATTACATTTCAAAGTAGTTGGCGTTAACGGCCATACTAGTATAAACTGTGTTACAGCCGTCAGCGTCTTCCACCCTGAGTAGTACAATACAAATACAGTAAAAAATCACAGATTATTTCGCTATATAATACACAACCACGTTTAGTAATAAAAAATAAAAATTAAAAAAGAAGATAGTGCTGTTAATGTGTTGGTTTATTGTGCGTGACCATTCCCCGATTTTTTTTAATAGAATAAGGGCGCCAAACGAGCACACAGTCCACCTGATGGTAAGTGGATGTGTGACCTACAGACATCTATACTTATACTCAGTTAAGAAATACTCGTAAAATGCAGATGTGTCGTCACCCCTGAGAACTGAGATGGACACTCACAATACGCAACACAATAGCATTAAGCTGCTATTTTACGTTGGTATTCTGTAGAGCGTGGTCCTATCCCGGTCGAACCGACCAATTCGTGCTACAATCATAATATAGCTGCAGCATAACTCTACCACGTATATAAATAAAATAGTTCCTTCAAAAGTCCTTTAATAATAAGTTAATTAAAATTAACTCACCACTTGTGCCGCGTAATGCACGCTGCTGAATCGCAGCCACACACGTTGTCCATTTTGCAGCCACCAGGGCGGCACGTGAAAGCGCCGGTCGTACCACACCAAGCCCACATGGTCCCTCAAAGAGGCGTCCTCACCTACGTCATTGTAGGACGAAGGTACTGGCATCTTGATTATTGGACCTGTCTGAATTACGATCGATTATTATAGATAATCTATTGGGTAACTGCGTACCGGTGGGCGAATTGTGGGGCATCCCCTAGCTAGATGCCAGACGGAGTAACGATCAGGTAAGACATGCAGGAAGTCGATGGATGCGATCGACTCAGAATCGTCCTTCGTGGCATTCCTTGAGGGAGGCCTATGTTCAGCAGTAGACCTGTGAAATTCTGTAATGATGATGATCATGGTGTTATGGATAATAATTAAAAATATATTGTAAGATAGGGTGGTGTCGGCGTAAAAGAAATCATCATTTTATTTCACGTCGTAAGTGGGTTTTTAAATAACATTGTAGTGCCTAGCTAACAGTCTATCTGAAAGTAAATTTATACGAAGATGTCTACAGATGTGTCACTTTTGAACACCAGGACGGAATGCCTCACAGACTATTATATTGGTATATTGACTCTCTATACTCTTTAGACCTGAACACAGCAGTGCCGACACTTGGCCGCAAATGTAAATATAGTATGTGAGGGTAATATGGTCATCCGGTTAATATGGTCACTTTCTTGTAACACAAAAACTACACCATTGTTGGCATAGATGACTCTGTGGTACGGCAGCTTTTCATCAGTCAATGAAATATTAAAGAATCAAAAGGGCGCTGCTTCATTGACACCATTTTGACAGTTGACATAATAGTAAATATTTTAGTCGATTTTAGTATGGTGTAGTGTAGTTAGTCTTATTTAGGTTGATTTTTCGAAGAGTTGCTAATTATTGCCAAAGCTTGTTTACATTTTTTTTATTATATTCGTTATAATATACGACTTTGTGTTTTTGACTCCGTCCTCTTCCTAGTTTTGGTTTTATAGGGCGGCAAAACTTAAGGTGACTATTACCCTCACCTACCTCAATAAATGAGTGGTACGTACCCAGACGGGCTTTTAGGCACAAACGGAGTCTTACTACGTAAAAGTAGATTATGGGAAACGCAAGAAAACCCCATGACATGCCCTAATGTTCTTAGACCGATGATTAGACTTCCTTGCACCATTATTCTTTACCTGCGTTCCCGATTTAAGTAATGGACTGCCTACATATTGTGATCATTGTGATATAAAAAGCTAGAGATATAAATATACTTTATAGTATATATATCACGTTAACCATGTGTAATTCTTTAATTATATTACTTCTATTTACATTTCAGGCCGAGAGAAATGAGTTACTGACAAAAAGACATAGGAACACAACGCTTCAAATTCATAGCATTCAATTCGGTGTAGCTCGATATATAGCAGCTCTAAGCTAGATACATAAAGGAATTGTCTTTACGAAAACTTCTCTCTACATAATTTTTTTTAAATAATACCATAGTAAAATAAAGTTGTAAAGAGTTGTATACTGTAATGAGTATCCATTGGCCATTGTTATTTTTTTTTGCTTAAAAGATTACAGCTTTAGAAATTTCTCCTATAACGTGGAGGCGTTCAACATACTTAAATTGCAGATCGACAATCGTCAGAATAATTTTAATTTGTAGAATAATTTTAATTGTAGACCGTAATTTTTTTTATTCCGTGAGGTAAGTAAGTATTTGATCCGCGGTTCGCCAAGCCCATCTGGTGGGGTTGTACTTGATTTTCAGATTTACGTACATACATATAAAGTATGCAAAAAGTATACATGTCATATAACAATAGCTAAGATATTTATATATTTCAATAAAACAACCATTTTTTATGCCGTATGATTGCTATTTTATGATAAGTGTTGACAGCTACACAATGATGAGCCCCACCGAGGAGCCATAAATGTAGAGCCATGAATCGGTTTGATTCAGCAAATTCATCCCATTACCATCTTGATATGTCAAATGGTAATTGCTTTGCAAGCGATACAAGGATAAGAATCACAATCGAAATTCGCTGTTTTTTTAGCATTTTTTTTATAACAGGCTTCAAGTTTTGACACCGAGAATGACAGGAACGGTCGATAGATATATTAATATCATTTTAGATTGCAGTTGTTACGTTTTTTTTTTAAATAATTTGAACTGAGATCATTATTGACAAAATGCCAAGAAGAAATTTTGTATTAGTACATAATTATTTTAAATTAAAACACTGTGTGCATGTTCAAACCAAATAGTAGTGCGTTGTGTGAGCAGCTATTTGTAATTGAAAAGTAACGAAAGTAATAAGGAAAGTGTAAAACTGAATATAGATAAATAAATACCTTCTCCAGATCTTGCTCGTACCATCCATTTCGATATCCATACTCAGGATCTGAGGGGGACTTTCTAAAGTTCCAAATGCCATCTAATGTTCTTAAGTCCCGTGTCTCTGTGGCCTGTGGATATAAGGCTCCCCCAGTATACGGGGAACGTTTTCTTTGCGTTTGGTTTATCTCATTCGCACTCGATGATCCCGGTACCGTGGCATTGACAAGGGATATAAATAATGTCGAAGCTAAAACTAGTCTCGATGTCTTCTTCGCCATGTCCTGTAAGGAAAATAAACATTTAAGTTTTTTCTATTACAAATTCTTTATTTATATTACATAATATGTATTAAATGGTGTGCGCTAGAAAATGGTCAATTATCATATTTATGTCTTTATGATATTAGCGCTAATGATTACGGCTGATGTGAAAGATCACCCGCTTCCGATGCCTATTCGCCTACCTCTAAAGAAGGGAGAAACAAGGACTATAAAAGACCGCTAAAGTGTTTTGTTAGTTTTATTTTGATTTACTCGCAACTGTTTTTATGAAATAGGTCAATTTTAATATATAACAAATAAAAATGTTAAAATTTTTATGTTTATATAAAAATTGTCAATTTTACCCAACATACATCATTGGTTCAAATATCATTAACAAGTAAATAAAATTTATCATTTCTCTTTAACTTATCTTTTATTCAGTTTAAGGGCCTATTTTCATGTCATTAAAACATGAATAACCGGAACCGATAAAGGGCAATGTTATAAGTGGTATAGGGTTTATTTTATACAAAAAAATTGTTTTTTTTTTGTGAAATGGAAAAATTATAAAAGTAGCGTTGACTTAGTCGGGTGGGCCCGTAGATTCAAAATAAAATTTAAATTAGTACTTGCTAAATAACAAATTATGTTTTTTATTTTAAGTCATTGTTTATCCATGTTGGATAAACAATGACTTAAAAGGGCTTAGGCTGTGCGTTGGCCGTATGATGGCGGCATAAGTAAATCCATCACACGATTGCGTGGTTGTCACGCCGGAAATCCTTATAAATATCTATTAAGCCTTATTAATGGCTTATACATATTATGGTGAATGTAGAGAACCAAAGACATTTTCATCTTAGTCCTCACAGGTAGACATGTTTCATTCATTCATTTCTTTGGGCCCGATCATTCAAGTATTGATTCGTCTTACAAACAGAGTCATTCGGGTCGATACGAGGGTGGATTGAAAAGTACTCGGCCTAACACAGATCCATTCAATTCTAAAAATCAAATCTACCCACATTATTTAGTTCAGTTCAGACTAGTTCATTGTGTGAGGTTTGAAATGTGTGCGATAATTAGTTGTGATTTTATAAATTTATTAACAAAGTATTCGGACATAATTTCCGCGAATGGAGCAAATCGAACAGCGTGCCGTCATTAAGTACCTCCATAAGAAGGGGCTATCATCAAAAGCCATCCATGATGACATGGTCAGTACATTAGGCGATTGTGTTCTGTCATATTCATCCGTCAAAAAATGGATAGCAGAATTTAAGCGTGGTAGAAAGAGTGTGAAAGATGAACCCCGCTCTGGAAGGCCTTCGACGTCAACTACTGACGAAAATATTAAAAAAGTACTTGATTTAATAATGGGAGACCGCAGATTAAAAATTAGAGAGATAGCCGAGATTATAGGCATCTCTTATGAACGAACTCAAAACATCATTGTCAACGAGTTGGGTTTCCACAAGGTGTCTGCGAGGTGGGTTCCGCGACTGCTTTCAGTTGAACAAAAAAGGACGCGATTGACTATTTCACGCGACTGTTTGGAGTTATTTGAAGCCGATGCAGATGATTTTTTGAATCGTTTTGTTACTATGGACGAAACATGGGTTCATTACTGTACACCGGAAACAAAACAACAATCAAAACAGTGGAGAAGACCTGGTTCACCACCCCCTAAAAAAGGCTAAGCCGATTTTGTCGGCAAATAAGGTGATGGCTTCAGTATTCTGGGACTCGAAAGGTGTGATTATGATTTATTATCTTGAAAGGGATCAGACTATAAACTCTGATTACTACTGCACCTTAATACGTCGTTTACGAGAGGAAATAAAAGAAAAACGTCGAGGAATGCTCAGAAGAAAAGTCCTGTTTCATCAAGATAACGCCCATGTTCACACGTCAGTACAGTCAATGGCTGAAATTCACAACTGTGGCTTTGAACTGTTACCGCATCCGCCGTATTCACCTGATCTGGCACCATCAGACTTCTTTCTGTTCCCTAACCTAAAAAAGCACTTGGGAGGTCAAAGATTTTCGACAAACGACGAGGTCAAAGCAGCTGTAGACGCATATTTTGACTCTAAGGAAGAATCATTTTTTTTCAACGGTCTAAATGCTTGGAAGGGGGAGGTGGCAAAAGTGTATTGAACTTGATGGTGATTATGTAGAAAAATAAAAATATAACTGATTTAGTATGTGTTTATTTTCTTGGTTAGGCCGAGTACTTTTCAATCCACCCTCGTAGTTCAAATGGATAATTTCGAATTTCAGGACTTAGTGATCTGTGAGACTTGCTCGATTTTGTCGATCGTCGGACGGAGTGTAGGTTAATCAGTTTCAACAAACACAATATATTTTTTTATTTTCGTGTTTATTTATTTATTTATTGTGTTCTAAATTTTATTGTATGTATATATATTGAATTTTATGTTTAATATTTTAAATAAAATTTACTATTTAATAAATGAAATGTTTTTGTATCTCATATGGGTTGAAAAGATAAAATTAGTCTTTTACAGTTGCAAGTTGTTTCCATGACCTTTTCAAAACCAAACTTACACAAAAGCGTTAATGCCTCACAATATTAGTGAAAATTGGTCAAATCAATTATCACTATTATAAGTAGAAAAAATCCCATTTGCTAAATACTTTTACATTTTAAAAATGTAATTGAAATCATCAATACTTTGATGCGAATCAAATGAAAGAATCATTCACGATTGATATATGTCTACTCAGAGTTGACAACGCATCTGCATTTTAATTCTTAAATAATGATATATTATGTAAATGTCTGTGGGCCATAACATCCAGTTACTATAAGACTGTGTGCTGTTTTGTCGCCCTTATTTTATTTTAAAAAAAACTATTCGTCTGGAGTTCAATTAATATTTCTGATATAATGAATCTGTTTTTAGTATTTAGCTGATAAACTAACTTGCTTACATCAATTTGCCTCAGAACCTGGACGTCGCAACGGTGTGAAATTATTGGAGATATTTGTAACAGGCAGAGAAAGCTATCGCTATGTAAATGCTTGGATAATTGCCATAGATAGTTGTCCCCAATCGATGTGCATATTTCAAACGCTCAGTGTCAGATCTAGATCAGGCGCCCCTTAAGCGTTTATGACAAACGCGAGGAAGTCTGTATACCCAGTGGGACGTATGTAGGCTGTTGATTTATTATATTTACGCATATAAATAATTGTAATTAAAATTGCAGGTGGCTCAGGACCATGATTTGTAGCATTCCTTAGAAGAAACTTAAGTTCAGCAGTGGATTCTTGATGGGCTGTAATTATAATGATGATGATGATGAAATAATTACTATAACCTGATATCACATTTCATGTATGGTTCCTCTAACAACTCAATAACTGAGAATGCGAGGAGACTTGCGTAAAATATAAATATAATATTTATATACAGTGTAGTGGTGGTGTGAGAATATCAACGACCCATATCATCCCGTCGATGCCGTAGGATGGGTCAAATGGAAAATAAACCAGGACAGCAGCATATTTCTGATAACAGCTAAATAAAAATAAAAACAACGGTGCTCAACCCGCTTGCTTATCAAGTGTTCACCAATGGATTTTTATAGGCCGTTATGGTAATTAATAGGCTGCTACTTCAATTTTTCATATTCTACAACATGACTGCGGCGCAGACCATAGGTAGGGTAATATTTTAGGGCGGTATCTATGTTCACGCGTAACTCACAAAATTATTCGTTGGATTTCGACAAATAATATCTCAATTCATTCGTCACGCCGTCGCCGACGCCGCAACGAAGCGAATCTATTTTTTTTTAAGTGACAGCGGTGCAAGAAAGCATTTAATATTCCCAGATTGCCAGCTTTTTTCATTCGAAAATTAAAATTTTTAGATTTAATGGAAAACTACAAATACTATTATTTTTCTGATGAAAAAAAGCTAGTAATCGGGAATTATAAATGTTTTCCTGCTCTCCTGTAATTTAAAAAAAATAATAAGTTCGCACGTTTGCAGCGACAGTGACAAATTTTGTGTCAGCCTTAATAAATATTGAGGACATAAACTGTAAGAAACGTTAACAAAAAATTATAACAAATATAAATATATATCGTGTATATTAAGTATAGATAATCTATGGGGACATTTGAGTTTAAAAAAAATTGTTAGATGAACGCAGTCGAGTCTTGTGTTATTTTTTGTATTTTGGTCATAAAAAACAGCTTTTAACTTCGTGGACGTACCCAAAATTGTAGATTTTGAGGAAATTTTATGTCATAAATAATGTTTAATTCATTGGAAAGTGAAATACTCTTTGCGATGCAAGCCGCATTTGTGGCGTGTATTGCATGCGATCTACAGTCATTTTTAATTCGATAGTAGTGTTATTATGGTATTTTTAACATAGACTCAACTAAAAAAATTTAAAAATTCAACTGAACTATTGACATATTAACTTTTCAGACTGATAATTGTTTATTTACGGATTTGAAAGCGTTTCATAGTTTCGATTTTTGTGTATTTTCTTTTACAGTCTTCTTTATTTTTTTCAAGCTGAATTGAAATAAGACTAGTGGTGTGTTTTTTCTTTTTTTTATTATAAAATAAAGGCGACAAACGAGCATACAGTCTACCTGAAAGTAAGTGGATGCTGTGGGCCATAGACATTTACATCTGTCTTCGATTAAGAATCTAAATGCAGATGAGTTGTTACCCCTGAGAACTAAGATGGAATTCCTCGTTTTCAGCAAAAAGGATCTCCAGTTACCTACACTTACCATACGAAACGCATTGAACCACTATTTGACGCTGGTATTCTGTGAGAGCGCGGTCCTTTCCCAGTCGAGCCAACCCATTCCTGCTACAACCATAGTTGCAGTATGGCTCTACCACGTGTATATAGCTGAAGCATGACTCTACCACGTACAACGTGTTCAATAAAAACTTAAAATAAAATAAGATGAAATAGTTTTATTTTCGCCGTAAGAAGTTGAATTTTTGTATGTCTGCATCATTTTTATTTTTCGTACACTACCGTTCCAAAGCAAAGTTCCTTTAACTATAGAAGAAACTTGTTTAATATGAATGTGACGATATGCTAGTAGCATTTTTATATGTATTGTGTTTTTATTTTGGATGTATGGTATTTAATACAATCAAAAATGTCGTTAGCGGATGAACAAAAACAAAAAGGACTTGTAAGCGGTTCGTTTTTACGGCAGTACTAAATATGTTGTATTCGAAAATTGTTGTATTTTAATAGAAAAATTTCAAATTGGTGTTATTAACTATTGCTGTACCAAAAATCATTAATAATATTTAAATAATTTTTATTTTATACTACCGAGAGAAAACTTTACTAGTATGTACATTTTTATATACAAAACGCAATATACTTTTCAAAATCATGTAAAATACTATTTATTTTACACGTTGGTAAAATACTGTATCCTCTTTCAAAACTGGAGCGATTTGAATATTTTTCAAAAACAATATGAAAAGGATTGTAAAGAATTTTTTAAAGATCAATCTGAAAAGGATTATAGAGCGTCTGTATTTTTAATATTTTATGTTGGTTAAATTTGTTTATTTAATATCTAGTACCCGGATGACCGAGCTTTGCTCGTTTTTTTTGAAATTACATTTATAAATTACATATGTACTGATGAAACATAAATAATATTTTTTTGATCTTATTCACGGAATAGAAAAAACTGAACTGGTTATTTGAATAAAAAAACATGAGTGCAATTAGTTTTATTAAAATTTTCGTATTTATAAAAAATACTAAAAAAAGGGCTTGAAATAATAGATTTTCTCATAAAAGAAGGGAACTCGAAAAAAAGGAAAAAAAGCCGGACCAGAGTCAGGAAGCGAACCACGGAATATATATTACGATCGTTGGTGATCTGTCAAAATTTACCTTCTTATAGCGTAGCAGTTTTTGTAATTATTATATTGCCTGAAAACACGGACAAAAGGATATTTTCTAAAAATAAATCCTAGCTAGATCGATTTATTGCCCCCGAAACTCCCTGGACACTAAATTTTATGAAAATCGTTGGAGCCGTTTCCGAGATTTCGATTATATATAATCTGTATAAATATATATATATATATATATATATATATATATACATATATATATATATATATATACATATATATATATACACAAGAATTGCTCGTTTAAAAGTATAGGATTGACGGCGGTATAACTGGGCAATTTTGGTCAGTCTATAAGGTTCCTAGATTTTAAAATAATTAATTTATTGCAAAACAAAACATATAAACATGGTAGTGGTAGATATTGATTGCATTGTAAAATAATAATTGCGGCAACGTTATTATCTAAGGAGAAAACAGAGTAATACGTTTGTTTGAACTGAACACTTTCCGGATGTTCTCTTCAGCACGGCGCACTAAAATGATGTTATAATAAATTAGCTAAAAAATTTAGCACGATTTAGAGGATACGGCCTGTGATTATGTGGAACATGTTGGTTATTAAAAAAACATATGCATAGCGCAGTGTATGTAATCATTTTCACTGACGTTTTGTTACGAAGTCAGGTTTGCAATACATTAACAATTTAAACTTATGATAAAAACTTTATCGCACCTGACACATTATAAAGCTATTATTATTATTTATTTAGTTTGTTTTCAATGTATACCAAAGAAGCTCGGTTTATGGTGATGGAAAAATGTCAAGATAATTTTCTAGTCCTTATAAAAATATCTCTATTGCTTTAACATACGTCGTAGCTTTTACTGTAACTGGATTCTTTTTAAGCAGCGTAATTTACTACACATTTTACAATGTCAAATGATTAGACAGAATTAATTTGATTGTTAAATGTGTTATGATAATATTTCCAACGAATTACAGCAATAATTACATAGGTGTAAAGAGTTTATTATCTCAAAAAAGAACAAATATTCTAATATTATAATATGATACATAAAAATAACATAATTGGTAAAAATAATACATTTAAATACTGTGACTTATATGAATAAAGTTACATAAATATATCGAAATTAGGATTAAAAAATCACTGTCTTTAAATTAATGTTTGACAGTGCTTTTTTAATTTATCTTTAAATTTGGAAAACGATTTTTCATGAAATACCTCATTCGGTAGGCTGTTATACAATAGCGCTCCCTCAAACTGAATAGTTTTCGAACCATAAGTTTTAGTCCTAGCTTTTGGTAAATGCAGTTTATGTTTGTTTCGTGTACAGTGTTTATGTGATTTCGTTTTGAAACTAATTTGGGTGTGTATGGAATCTAAGAGAATTTTCCTGACTAGTATGCACGTTTTATATATGTATAATTGGCTTATGGAGAATGTATTAGTTTTTTATAGAGCTCTTTAGTAGGAAAGCGGTAGTCAAGTTGAAATAAATCTTTTAACAATTTGTTCTGGAATATTTGAAGATCCCTTATATTAGTTTTAGATGCACTTCCCCATATCTCTATTAAATATTCTAGTAATGACTTTGCTAGTGAGTTATAAATTAATAATATTTCGAACTTTACAAGGTATCTACACGTTCTAGATCTGCGCAAAGCTCCTGTCAATGATGTTATTTTTGACTGCAGGTAATCTAAATGAGCTCGCCATGTTAATTTAGAATCTAAAACGGGACCAAGATATTTTTCTGATACTGACCTTTTAAGTTCTTGGTTATTTATTGTTAAGGGATTGAATTTAGAAACGTTTTTGTTTTTCGCAGTAAAAACCATGTAAGAAGTTTTTCTTACATTTATAGTGAGCAGATTGTACCGAAACCATTCACTCAGTGTATTTAGATCAGCTTGTGCATCTGATATAATTTCTTGAATTGAATCTCCAAAATAAAATAAACATGTATCATCAGCGTACAAATATATTTCTCCCGTCAATCCAAGGTTTCCGATGTCGTTTATGTAGGTTAAAAATAACAGAGGACCAAGGATGGATCCCTGTGGAATACCACAGGTGATATCACGTGGATTACTTTTAAAATTTTCGATTTTTACTATTTGTTGTCGATTTTTCAGGTAAGATTCAAGAACCTTTAAAGCTGATCCAGATACACCAATGTTTTGCAATTTATTGACCAAGATAGAGTGTGAGATGGTTTCGAATGCCTTCTTCAAATCAATGAATATACCTACAACTATCTTTTTTTATCAATATTAGTTTTTATTTTGGTAATTAAATCAATTGTAGCCGAAAGAGTATTTGATCTAGCGCAAACTGGTGTTAAAATGTATCCTTAGTGTCTCTAATAGTACATGTAACTTTGTTTCTCACATTATTAAAATAATTCTTTAATTCAACATTATTAGTATCTTGTTTTACATTTTTTCACAGCATATTGCGGTTTCTAATTCCGTTCAGTATCTGTTTGAGATTTTGTATTTTGTAAGTACTTAATAGTTTTATGGTTCTCAATACTGTCTTTAATGAAACTTTCCAATTAATTGTAGTCGTAATCTGTCATCTAAAGATTATTTTTAGCCATATCCTTGTAGAGTATATCGTAATTTATTGCAGCATACTTAATTTTTTTCTTGCGTTCCTTTTTATATTTTTTAAATTCACAGTAAATTTGTTTATAATCCGATAGAAGTGTTATTTATAGTCATATGAAAATCGTTGTTAGTATTTGTACAGACATAGTCAAGGATCGATTTAGAAGTTTCTGTTTCTCTGGTACAATACTGTACATCAATTTTATTAAGTATTTTATATCCTGATTCTTGAAGTATATAGTTATATTTTTGCTGCAACGTACACATGTTTATTTAAATAATTAATGAAAATGTGAAGTGATAAATTACAATTTATTATTAACGTCGATTTTATATTTATCGATAGGCAGATCTTAAGGAATAAACGATTATAATCATAAAATCCTAAGTGTGAAATCGGTACAAGCGTCGATCTCGTAATAAATAATGATGAATTTCACTAAGCAACAACACTTGCAAGTATAAAAAATCATGAATATTATCTCAAAATCTGGACAGCATAATTAAATTGTTCATTAATCTATAAATCTTAATTTTCATAAATTTTTAGTTTTAGTTTTTCTTTATTATAGTTTTTTTTTATTATTGTGGCAACAGTTTTAAGTTGAAAATTCCTAAATTACGACATTTACGATATATAAAAGTATACACATCATATAAATTTTCAAAAAAAAAATGCTATAGCGGCCTACATCCCTACTACTTTTTCATTTTAAAACACTAATGTGTTGTTTTTTATAGAAGAGGGAGAAACGAGCATGCGGTTCACTTGATGGTAGGTGACTACCGCCGCCCATGAATAACCGCAACACCAGGGGAATTGCAGGTGCGTTGCCGGCCTTTTAGAAAGGAGTAAGCTCTTTTCTTGAAGATCCTTAGGTATGTTATGAGATAGGTATTATTTGCTAGCCAAGGGTTCCTTTGGTCTCAGGAGCTAAGGGCTCATTGAGTCTCAGGAGCCAAGGGCTCTTTTGGTTTCAGGAACTAAGGGCTGCTTGAGTCTCAGGAGCCAAGGGTCCCTTTGGTCTCAGGAGCTAAGGGCTCATTGAGTCTCAGGAGCCAAGGGCTCTTTTGGTTTCAGGAGCTAAGGGCTGCTTGAGTCTCAGGAGCCAAGGGTTCCTTTGGTCTCAGGATCTAAGGGCTCATTGAGTCTCAGGAGCCAAGGGCTCTTTTACTTTCAGGAGCTAAGGGCTCTTTGAGTCTCAGTAACTACAATAAACTACGTTCAGGTTAATTTTGTTTCGCATGAAACCTTTTAAAATGCGGCATACAACAATTTTAAAGCATAATGTGAGCAAATTTTATTGAAAGTTGGTGTACTTACTGTTCGTGTTGTACTACTGTATAATGTGTAATGTACGGAATATATACAAGGTTAATTGTAGCCAAAAAGCTCAAAGATTCGTACTTTCACACACAACAAATTTTGTTTTAAAACTTTTTTAACGTTTTTTAATAACCAATGTTAATTTTAGAAATTTTGCATTTTCGCTACTCCATGCCTTGATCTATTCACGCGGTAATATAGTATTTTATTAATTATATAATTACGGTTGTATCTGACAACGCTGTTAAAATTCTTTTTCACAGAGTAATTTAAAACAGAGAGAAATAAATGTTTATTTCCTTTGGAAAATTTTATGGGTGGTAGTGATGTATGGGAAAATCTTCAATAAACAACACAGGTGAATTTTTATAAGAGTTTTTAAGAATTACGTTTTTTTTACGAATTAAGTTATTTGATATTTTGCAAATAACTCCGTATAAATAAATTTAGAAAAGGTACTTCTTGAAAGATTCGCCCATTCCATCGAAGGTAGGCGAATATTAATTAAACGTGGTGTCAATGCCCTCGAACTAGTGATGTTATTCATCTACTCAGTATGTGGTATTTGAGTTAGACACATGGATAAGGATATACTACTATTTGTCAATCCACTCGATATCTTTTTTTTATATTATAATCATTTAAATTAAAAGAGTTGTTAGCATTGTGGACAATATTGAGAACAGGTTATAAACAATACAAAAGGCTTAAGTTAAAAACGTTTATTGATATTGTAGGTTACGTAATATTTAAGTTGTCTATTTCAATAGCTTAAATAATCTGAAGGTCATTCGAGTTTTTTTATATCGTTCATATGTTTAACAATCACTTATTGTATGTAGATAAGTCACTTTATGTAGCAAAAAAACATCTCGTGTATTTCTAATTGATGTAGCACTTTTTTGTTATTTTGGGTTAATATTTTTTAATACGTTTGCTTTTGATTAGGCTAGAAAGACCTGAAGGCCATCTCGCAAATGATATACATGCGTTTATATAAATGTGTTAAAATATATAAAGTTAAAGCGATGGGGAGCTGCGTGGTAGGTACGAGATATTAGGTACTGACATCTCAAATACAGATATGGCAATTAAGGAAAATTTTTCTACAATCGAGCAGTGGACTGCTACAGGCTAATAAAAAAAGCTGCAAAAATAAATGTTTTTCTTTTTTTTATTTGTTTTATATAAAAATTTAACCAAATTTCTCAACGCATACCTTGGAACTTGGTAGGTAGCTCTATTTGCTTTTTCAGCCTAGGATTGCTGTTTGGTGAGTTTAAAGCGTAAGTGATAATAGAAGAAGTACAATAAGATACCGCTGTTGTCAACCCGCTTACCAAGCGTGGCAACTATGGCAAACATTACTCTGTGGAAGCGCAAAGTCGCTCGCGAGCTATGGAGAGAGCTATAGCCGGGGTCTCTCTGTGTAATAGACTTAAAAATGAGGATATCGGCAATAGAAACAGAGCAACTGACATAGCCTAACAGATTAGTAAGCTAAAGTTGTAATGGGCCGGTCATATAGCTCAAAAAACCGAAAACCAATATGTAACAAAGGTTCTCAAAACCCCTAGATCGTGTGGTGACCTAATAAGATATGCAGGAAATCGAAGAATGCAGGTGACTCGAACCGTGTTTGAGATATTTCTTTGTGGATGAATATGTTCAGCAGTAGAATTGTGAAGGGCTATAATGATAAATGATGAAAGTGTAAGATATTCCTATCACCATTATGTGGTTTTGAGACCTAAACACAATACAACGAAACCGAACGTCAAACTTCGAACACCACGACGGATTTAAACAACAGCATTGCTATTATCCCACATATGTTTACGTGTGTAGTTAAATTTTCTTTACAACCACACTGAATTGTATATTTAATCATCCAAGTCCGCTTTCATATTAAATAACAATCTTATACGATGTATGAATATACGACTTTTTGATTCCTTACTGTATTTGGATTTGATTATATCACTATACCAAAAGAAAACCGTTATATTTTCAAATATTATCTTTTATACATCATATTTTATAGCCTACGCATAATAGTAAATCCGGCGAAAGGTCATTGTCTGCGGTTTGATTTTTTTTATTAATAATAGCAAGAATAAGTAAACGATGTTATGTAAATTCGATTGATTCGTCGCGAGGTTATCAACCGGTTAATTTATATTATGACCGGCTTATTTATTAACGCTGTCTGATGGAATTATCGCAAGGGTATCAGATGATTTGATGTATTGCAAACTATTGCGGTAATAACTAAGGTAGATGATCATATTTAATTATATTATATTACACTTTGGCACCATCAGGTGGACTGTGTGCTCGTTTGTCACCCTGAAAAAAATAGATGAAGCTTTCTTTGTGTTGGTGATATATGAAAATATTTTGCTCCATTTGGTAGAACGACGGCAACGACCTGAGGGCGACTTTGGGTATTGCCAGAAAGATTATAATTATATATCATCTTTTCTTCTCATGCTTTATTAAAGCGCTATAATCATCTTATGTTGGAAATAGACATGTATATAATAAACTAATATTTAATAATAATAAATTGCAGTACCAGATGGCACATTCCTACTACATAATATAATATGCGACCTAATTGGTAAGTAGCTTTATTCCCTTCCGCCTTCTAAATTTATCTTTTAACTGCTCCTTTGGCAGCAAATAAGACCAAAGTGGCGCTTACAAATTGTTACAGAGAAGAAATAATTGATTGAGAGAATGCCGTATTTTAAGACTGTGAGGTTGATATTGTTACGAGTAGAGATTTCAAAATCCGGATTTTTTTGAAATCCGAATTTTTGAATTTTCCTGTGATTAAAATCCGGATAATCCGGATTTTTCGAAGTTTTAGGGTGATTTGATAAAACTGAAATAAAACAGCATAAATCATTTAAAATCTGCATTTATTCTGACACGACGGAATAAAATCATCCAAAATAAACAAAAACCGTGTAGTGGCGGTTAAGAATATCCACTACCCCATATCTTCCTGTGGGTGTCGTAAAAGCCACAGAGAGAAGCAGGCAGAAGATAAGCAGCAGCATCTTCGTGATAAAAGTAACAAAAAACTGCAGTTATCAACGCGCCCGCCAGGCGT
The DNA here is from genome assembly GCA_907164705.1 of Parnassius apollo. Lineage (NCBI taxonomy): Eukaryota > Metazoa > Arthropoda > Insecta > Lepidoptera > Papilionidae > Parnassius > Parnassius apollo. The sequence goes on from CAJQZP010000828.1 coordinate 987,791, forward strand.
GGCAACTATGGCAATATACCCTCTTGAGCAACGACGTGAATAGACGGCCCCCAGACCATGATCACGGCAGGGCAGGGGGTGCTTCAGTCGAGTCGAGTCGTTTTAGGTGGCAACTCAATTTCCAGTGGAGGTTCAGTTGCCACCAAAAGTGACTCGACCTGACAAATTACATCGCACGCAGCCTGAGGACTGACGAGAAGATCCTGGAGCTGGAAAAAGAGATGGACAAGTTGTGTTGGTATATTATAGGATTATCCGAGGTCCCAAGAGAGGGGGACGACACGGTGAATCCGGCAACTCGTTCTATCACCGAGAGGATGACCATCTGTCCCAAAGAGGTGTTGGATTTATCGTCCACAAGTCTCTCGTTTACAACTTTATAAAAATTGGGAGTGTGTCGACGAGGGTTCCGCACCTTATACTCAGAATCACCAGACGGTACTCGCTGAAGGTCATACAGGTTTACACACCAACGTCGGCATATCCCGATGAGGAAGTGAAGGAAATGCATGAGGATATTTCTAAAACAATGCATTCCTTTAAAACCCACTATACGGTGTTAATGGGAGACTTCAGCGTAAAGCTAGGCACAAGAAAAATCGGTGAGCTAAAGAAAGGAAAAAGCTAGGGAAATTTGGGATAAGGCAACGGAACCTCTTTCTCTATGAAGAAAGAGGGATTCTTTATGATGAACTCTTATCTTCCAGAAGTGGCCCCACAGAAAGTGGACCTGGTTGAACCCGACGGTTCGAGAAAAAATGAGATTGATTTCATTATGACGACTAGACGGCAACTGTTCAGTAATATCTCAGTGATCGCAAGGGTGAAAACTGGCAGCAATCACAGAATGGTTAGAGGCACACTGAACCTAAACGTTAAGTTGGGGAGATCTCGTCTAATGAAGTCAACAATCAGTCCCCTCGTGCTCTAATCCAAAATCCCAAAAACTTTCAGCTGGAGTTACAAAACCGTTTTCAGTGCCTAGAAGATTGCAATGAAGTGGACAATATGAATGACAAGCTCATGGAAACTGTCCATGTAGTCGGAGCTAATTTCTACAAGACTCGCCGCAGAAGAACACAAAAACTCTCCTATCACACTTTTAATCTCATGGATGTTAGACAGGAGATGAAGCTGCAGTCGTTAGCAGATTTGACAGCATACAGGAAACTGAACAGACAGATCTCCAAATGCACGCGGTGAGACTTACGCAACTTCAATACAGCTCGTATTGAAGAAGCGATCGAGCTGAACAAGGTGCCAGTCTTCTGTCAGAAAGAGCCAACTGTTAAGGCTGAAGACTGAGTGTGACCATCTTTCCGAACACCTGATTTTGAGTGAGATTGAGAGGTTCTATGGACAACTGTACACATTATCGTTGGACCCACACCCAAGTGTGAGTAACGATCCAAAAGCAGGTCTTATCTGACACTATTCCAATGATATCCTGGATGTCAGTCTGAGCGAGATTAGAATGACTTTGCAGCACCTTAAAACGGCAAGGCGAGATTGGAATTACAGCGGAGCATCTGAAAGCGGATGAAAAACCGGTACTCGAAGTCCTACAGAAGCTCTTTAATTCCGTCCTCCATGGTGGCACTATGGAGGTTTGGAGCAGAAGTACGGTGGTCTTGTTCTTCAAGAGAGGTGACAACGCTCTCTTAAAGAACTATGGACCAATTTATCTTCTGAGCCGCGTCTACGTGCCGTTTTCGAGAGTCATTACGAATCCTCTCGTGCGCAGACTCGACGAATTCCAGCCTCTCAAGCAAGCCGGTTTCCGAAAAGACTTCAGTACCATAGACCACATACATATCCTACGGCAGATTGTACAGAAGACCTAAGAGTACAATCTACCACTTTTCCTGGCGTATGTGAACTATGAGAAATTCCTTTGATTCCATCGAAATTTGGGCGGTGCTACAGTTCCTGCAGCGGTGCCAAGTTGACTGTCGGTATATCGAAGTTCTGAAGTGTTTGTACAGTAGGGCTACGATGGCTATCCGACCTCGAAACCTATCTAACTGCAGAGAGGTGTAAGACAGGGTGACGTTATATCCCCGAAACGCTTCAGCGCTACTGGACTGTAAAGGATACGGCATCAACATCAATGGCAAGTACATAACTCGCCTTCGATTTGCCGATGATATAGTCCTTATGGCAGAATCGCTGGAGGACCTAAGCACTATGCTCAATGAACTCAATAGTGTCTCCCAACAGATAGCTCTTAAGATGAGCAGGGACAAAATATATTCCTGTTTAATATCCATGTCACACCTATGCCGGTAGTAGTTGGGATCACGAAGCTCGAAGTTGTTGACGAGTGAGTTTACCTGGGACAAATAGTTCGACTATGTAAGTCCAACTTTGACCGAGAGGTTAATCGAAGGATTCAACTCGGCTAGGCAGCGTTCGGGAAATTACAACACATCTTCTCATCTGGTATACCTCAAAATCTAAAAACCAGACTGTACAACCAGTGCGTGTTGCCAGTGGTTACTTATGGATCTGAAATATGGTCCTTCACTGCTGGCCGTATAACGACACTCAAGGTGCTATGGAAAGGGCTATGCTCGGGGTTTCTCTGAGTAATAAACTTAGAAATGAATAAACCGATGGGGAAAAATGAACCATTTTTAAGTGGCAGCTTCGAAGTGTAGGGCGACCCCACACTAGATGGAGTGACGACCTGGTTAGACATGCAGGAAGTCGATGGATGCAGGTGGCTCAGGACCGTGCTTTGTGACATTCCTTGGGGGAGGGCTATGTTTAGAGTGAAATTGAAACAGGTGATGGGCAGCAGAATCTTCCTGATAACGACTCAAAATAACAAAAAACGACGGTTGTCAACCAAGCGTGTCAACTATAACAAAATACCCTTTATGAGGCAATCTATGGGGGAAGCCTACATACAGCGGTGTGCTTTTAAAAGCTTTTATGGCGTAGAGCGCATTATTAGACTAATATGCTTAGCTTATTAGAAGACCTTAACACTACTTAACACTAGGTGGTATCTTGGTCAAACCCCCTAAAATCATTAATGAACTCCAAATAGTTCAAAACCTTTTCTGTCGTCGAGCTGCGAACGCACCTTGGTACGTCCGTAATGCTGACCTTCATCGGGACCTAGAGCTCCCCACAATCCAACAATTTCTCCAAAAACTCTCTGAGAACTTCTTCAAAGCCTCAGAGTCGCACTCAAATCATTTAGTTCGTGAGGCAGCCACTTATACAGCCCCAACCCCTCTCGCTATCGAGTCCGCAGGCGGAGAAACTCTCTCTCGGACCCGCCTAATAAATTAACTAACGATCTGAACTGCCTCCTGGCGGCTCAGGCCAACTCTAATTAAATTAAATTATCATATTAACTAATATTAATTTGCCTTCGTAGGCACTCCCTCAGCGGCTCGTAGCCGCCTGCGCCCTCTTTTCCCAAAAGAGGGTCGCTCACGATTGTCATAATTGCTATGTTTTTAAATCGAGTTTGGCAACCGCAGTTTTTTTATAATTTTGAGTTGATATCAGGAAAATGCTGCTGCTCATATGCAGTTTTGTTTTCCTTCTGTCGCCGTAAGAGGCGACACTCTTTCCGACTTGCGACTTGAAAACTGGCCGGTTACAAAGATTTTCTTCTGGGCCGAGCATATGCTAAAGTCATTGTTATTATAAATATTTCACTATTCGTAGACGGAATCAGAAAATTCAATTTTAATGATGATTGTGATCTTAAATTAATTTGATTTTCTTCTTGCAACACATTGGCATAGTAAAACGTAGTTGTTCTTCAATAGCAAACTGATTATCTTAGAGATATTTTGCTTAGTGGAGGACCATTAAAATACGCCATTAGAACATCCTACCGTTTGAATGCACGCATTGTGCCTTCAGGAGCGCTATATCGTAGATCTCGTTTGAAGAGCAGGTTTGCAATGCAAGATTCAAAGAGTGTAATAAATTTGAGATTAAGATGTGAGAGTTTGATTTCGCCTTTGTTCTGTTTTACTGCTTTCATATCAAGAATGTTAATAAATAGAAGTCTTCAAATAAAGTTAAATAAAGATAATTTAGTTGAAAGGAAATTGCGTAGTAAATTAGCATTTATAGCAAAGTTAAATTTACAGACAATATACATCCGAATGCTAGGCACAGGCTTTCTCTCATTACTGAGAGGGTTTCAGGGCAACAAAATTTCCGCCGCGTTGTCCCAATGAATGTCGGCGAACTTGATTTGTCTTCGAAGTATATTTATTTTTCTTATTTATCAGACATGCAGGTTTCCTCACGATGTCCAAAGTCAGGCAAAATTTACCTCCAACCTGATAACTAATAACGCAGAGGCTTAAAATTGTTATTCACTGACGCCACTAAAGAGTTATACCGACTGCGATCTCGATCGCAAATCATTTTGGGTGAGTTCGTGAAAGGCCGAAACTGTGGCAAGGGAAGAAAGTATAAACGAGTGTTCAAATTCTGTGTACGCTTTCTGAAATAAATCTATACGTAATTGACATTATCAAACAAAAGTGTCAGTACAGCCTGTCATTGCTACAATTTTTATTAAGTAAGAGATTTATTTAAAAAAAAACCGTAATCGATTTCGAACGAAAAAGAAAAAGTAGCCAAGCTGGCTATGATAAAATAATGAGAGGGACCTTGGAATTTGGCACATTAGCTATCGAGTTAAATTCATACTTATATATCAGCCAATTATTAATTCTTGTAATCTATATTAAATAAATAATATTTTATTGTGCGAACAAGAAAACACATTAAAACCCCCACCCCACCCGGGACGGGGAGGGACGAGACAGAAGAAAAATATTCTATTCTATTCTAAACTATTTTATTATAGCCTAACCCATTCTATCATATCCTATTATATTCTAGTGATTTTAACCAAAGCGGAACATGCGGCGTTTTCACAAAAAGAAATGGACAGTACCGGACGGTATAAAAGATAATCTTCTTGCTTCTGGTTCTTTTTTATGTACGAGCAGCTATGCAGGTCTAGGGAAAGACACCAGTATTACTGCGACCTAAAATATCTATTGTGATCGCTGCTATGCCTGTAGTTCACTGCTCCACTCTTGCTTTTGGTTTACAAAAAGTAGAAGTAGAATAACGATATCAATGTTTTACGTTTTGTTATTTTATATAACAATTAAGATAAAAAAGCTATAAAAATTAAACTAATTATGGTTTACCCTTATATTATTTTACTTGGCTAGTAATTGAGTAAACTATTAGACACAGATAATTATAACTTTGTGGTGATCACATAATAATTTATAAATTTTTGTGTTGCAATAAGCACGTTATTGAACTGATTATAGCGCCTCATTAACTAAATTAAGAGATTACTACGCTGTACTAGACTATGGCGCTGCTTACCATTGAATAGCTAGTCGAGGATGGTGGGTTATGGGAAAATCTTTCATGTAATAAATGCAGGTTAGCTGGCATTTTCTTCGAAACTCAAAGTCTGTTGAAGTAATGATGTGATGGATGGGAAACACTGACTTTTTGATACTGTGAAATCCCATTGTTGGACATGTGCAATCCCCGTTGCCAGGAGGATTAGCGTTTTAGACATCTCGCAGCTATGACAGACGGACGGACTATGACGGACTTCTTCCCCTGCGATCATTTTATTTAACTCAGAATTAAAAAATACAATTTTTTTATATTCAACATAGATAGTAAATATTTTTTTGTTCGGAAAAAAGCCTCTGTCTTGGGAAAAACCAGCAAGAAACCTCGCGTTATTTTTTCCACGGTTTAGTTACGCAATGTATGTATAATAACAAATGAAGAAAATAAATTTTTTTGCTTTGAAAAAAAAACGAAAAATTCCCAGTATTCTACATTCAACAAATAACACGTTCTGTTTACTAAAGAACAACCTTAGTACTCTCTTTACAAAACATAAGTAGTCATTTTAGTGTAGTCGTACATGAACAGGTATTAACACAGTAACCTAGTTGCGTAGTGCAAACATAGGGCAAGTACGAGTATAATGTACTTCGACGTTCACGCACTATAGCTATTGCCTGTAACGGTTTTATCAAGAAATTATGGGGTTAACGCACAAAACGCCTCGTGAAAATTATGGTCTCACTAACTCTATAGTTATTTTCACACTGTTATTTTCACATATGAGAGGCTTCCATATGATAATTAATTAGTAATTTAGCAAGTAGTCGGCGATGCTTATGTTAGACTTGCAAAAAGAAAACAGGGAAGAATTATGTTAAACCTAATCGTACTCCAATAACACTAATTTTTAATAAACACTCTAATATTGTACTCAAGTATGATGTGTTCTAAGTGTTTCGAAACTGCCCGTAAAAAAGTCTATCCCACCCAAGAGAATACGGGCAGGAGATACATTCCTAAAATTGATAAGGAAAATATTATATTGAACTACAAATTATTTCCGAGGTTTATGAAGAAAATATAACGCGATCACAAATTTAAAACACTAATCGTCCTTACTTCGCCGTAAAGTCAATTGCTGGACATATCCTTTTTTCATAGTAGAGTAAATTCCCTTTGCGAGATAAATTGACGTTCGTAGCAACAGACCTTTCGCACCTTTAATGCAGCTTCTCGTTGTTGATAGTTTTATATCAGTTATAAGTACAAGATGGTGATAGGGATGTGCTATGGCAAACACTGAACTCATTTGGGTTGAGCGCTGGCTTGATACAGGCATTGGAGTCTCTTTATAGGGACTCTAGTGCTTGTGTTAGAATCAACGGGGTCTACTCGGACTGGCTTGACATCCATAAATGTGTCAGACAGGGCTGTGTGGCTTCCCCGTGGCTTTTCAACCTATTTATGGACAGTTGTTTGCAAAATTTGAAAGTTGAAGAATGCGGATTAAGAATGGGTGAGTTAACCGTCAAATGCCTTTTGTACGCCGATGATCAAGTTATCCTTGCGTCGTCGGCGGCCGAGTTGCAAATGATGGTTACATTAATCGAAAGTCGTTAAAAGAAAGGGGTATGAAAGTGAACGCAAGTAAGACGAAGGTTATGGTTTTTGAAAGAGAAGAAAGTAAAACGATTTGCGAAATAAGAATAGAAGGGGAGTTGATCGAGCAAGTAGATGAGTTTGTATATTTGGGCTGCGTATTTAGCAGGGATGGGAGATATGATAAGGATATAGAACGACGAGTGAATGCGGGAAATAGAGTAAATGGGGCCCTGCACTCTATTGTGAAGAGTCAAAATGTGTCAAAAAAGGCACGTATGGCAATTCACAATGCTGTGTTGGTCCCTACTTTAACGTATGGTAGTGAAAGTTGGGTGTGGCAGAAGAAGCACGAGAGTAGAATCAACGCAGTAGAAATGCGGTCCTTAAGGAGTATGTTAGGGCTGAATCTGAACGACAGAGTAAGAAATTGTGTAATAAGAGAAGAGTGTGGTTTGCAAGATGATGTTGTGACCAGGATTAAGAAAGGAATGCTTCGGTGGTTTGGTCATGTGGAAAGAATGAATGAGGAAAGAGTGACAAAGAAAATTTATGTTGCAGAAGTGAATGACAGAGTCGGAAAGGGACGTCCTAGGCGAAAATGTATCGACCAAATTGGCGATTTATTGAAAACGGGCCAAATTAGGAGTACCCTTAACCGACGATCATGTATGCGTAGGTGTATGGATGTGAAGGAGGCGAGAGAGGTGTGTCAGGATCGTGCCAAATGGAAGTCTGTAGTCTCTGCCTACCCCTCTGGGTGACAGGCGTGAGTGTTTATGTTTATGTTTTATGTATGGTGATATAGCGGACTTGGCATGCCTACGAAATATTTTTATTAAAAATTTCATTTGTTTTTTAATCTGTTATAATTAATATATAATTTAAATATTAAAAAATTTCATTTTTTAATCCAATCATTTATCAAGTATTTGACTGTAAAAAGGAAGTCAAGTCAAGTCAAGAACACTCATTTCACGGACAGTTATATATTTAAGGTTGAACGGCACTCATCTTGATTAATTTGTTAAACAAAACCTTTAGTTAGATAAGTATTAAATATTCATTCCTGTATTATATTATCTATTATACGGCTAAGATTATTTCTAGATAGCAGCATAATATTTCCAACAAAACAACTCAGAAGGAACCACGCCTCATTGAATCATCTGCCAAGAGGCGTGGTGTGCCAAAATTATTCGTTTTCAACACGTTATGAAGATCGTCGTAAAGATAGTTAACTCTATTAGGGCTGCGGCAATGCAACACCGTTCGTTTCGGCAGCTTTTGCAAGACGAAGATGCTGAGTACGCGGACTTGGTCACTCGCGGACGCTGAGTAGAGGCGAAGTGTTTATACGCTTTCTCAGTTTATTAAACTATATCAAACAGCACGCCAGATGATGAAGCCGTATTACGCTCGTTTTTCTTTTTTCAATAAAAAAATAAAACTGGATGAGTTTGTTTTCCAAAAATAATCACACGTGCAAAGCTGCAAAGTACAAAGGTAAGACTGTGATGCGGACACTAGTGTATAGTATATATTGCGGTAGTGGTATCGTATATAATGCTGAAACTGTAGAGGTGGTGGAGTCAAGCTGCAGTCGATCACAGCCTTATGTTTATCAGTTCAACAGGACAAGCCAAACGCCCGCACAAATATCCCCTCGAAATAGCAGCATAATGCTGCTGTGTTTCATGTGGTAAGTGACTAGAACTGGAGATTACTTTTTCTGGTAACGAGGTATCCTATTTCTCAAGAGTGACTATGCTCATTTATCTCAATACGCATTTGCAATTTGATTGACAATCGAAGATAGATTTAGTTGTGAATGGGTCATGCCATCCACTTACTATCGGGTGTACTTATGCTCTTTTATTACCTTTTTAATTATATAAAACATGGTATAAATAGATCATCATGTTCTTGTTGTACTAAATTAACACTAAGCTTATCTACCATAATCCAAATAGCATTACGTGCACTGCTGTGCTCCGGTCTGATGGTTATAGAGAGCCGATACAATTACAGGTTGTAAATCATTCTATTTTACTCCTCAGAGATGGCACCGTATTTATTCTATCTATCTGCTTAAAAAAAAACGTTACCTCCACACTAGCATTTCCTCCTGTATCGTGGGGGCAGTTTACAAACAAAATGCACGAGGACAAACATCCAGACGCGGAACTATTATTTGTATAAAAATACTTGTTCCGTGCGGGATACGAAGCCGCGGCCACCAGTGCAGTAAATGATTGCTAAGTCACTGCACCACGGAGCCGTCAATTTAGCCTTCTTAGATTGAAGTTCACTGCGGGTGCGTATAGGCTGCAGTAGTAGAGTGTCACGGGAAATACAGGTTCGTTTGTTGTGTTTATACGTGGTAGAGTCACGCTAGAGATATATTATGGTTGTAGCACGAATGGGTCGGCTCGACCGGGAAAGACGACGCTCTCACAGAATACCAGCGTAAAATAGCAGCATAATACTGCTATGTTTTGTATGGTGAGTGTAAAAATCTGATGATCCCTTTTTATTGGAAACGAAACATTCAGTCCTCAGGAGTGACAACGCATCTGTGTTTTGATTCTTAATCGTGTATAAATGTAGATGTCTATGGGTCACAGCACCCACTTACCATCAGGTGGACTGTGTGATCGTTTATCACCCTAATTCTATAAAAAATATTAGTATTATAAAAAAAAACTAAAACCTTTCTCATCTAAGGAATTTGTTTACTTAGTAATCGCGTCATGTCCTCACGTAGAAACCGCGTTCCCATAAACACAGTAGCGAGGGGCATTATTTCATTTTTAATTCTGTATTCCCATAAGCTACTATTATGATATACTGAGCTACTGCTATGACCTCATCGCGACGGAGTTTATGGTGTTTTATTTTGTACGCTTTATTTTATTCTGCTTATCGTGTCATCTGACATTTTGAATTTTGTATTATTTTTAATGGGTTGGGTTGGCATAATTAAAAGCTTGACACGCACTCTTGAATTAATTATGTTGTGGTAGTACTAAAGTGTCAAATACTCGTAAGTCTTAACTAAAAATGAGGACGACAAATATTAAAAGATAACATTTAATTGGTTCTTGTTTAATTAATTATGATTTATTGTGAATCTCGATAAATAAACTTTAAAAAATATATGCTTCTCTATACCAAATTGGTCCTTTTACGAATAAGTCCTTATAAGGATCAGTCCTTCGAATCAGGCATTTTCAACCGACTTCAAAAAAAGAAGGGTATTCTCAATTCGACTCTATTTTTATGTGTGTTACCTCAGAACTTTTTTCTAGGTAATCCGATTTTGATAATTCTTTTTTAATTTTAAAACTTGTGCTTCATGAGACGCACCTCGCAATTTTAAAAAATTTGTAAGTTGGTGCTATATGAAAAGCACCAACTTACAAATCAAAAAAGAATATCTCATATAAATTAATGAAGATCTGACCAATAGTTTATAAGCTATCCTTAATAATGCGTATTTAAGTGACTTAGACTACATTGATGTTCTAATTTTATATATATTGAAGCCGGTTGTACAATTTTTTTAATTTTAACGCTTGTTTCAATTAGTCTCTTATGAACATAGGCATTTCAAGAATAAGTCTTTTGTTGAAAAGTTCTTGAGCGAATCTGTCATTTCCAGACAGTGTGTAATCTTTTCACAATTAGGCACAAGAAGACTAAATGTTTAAACATCAGACGATAGTGCCATAATAAGGATATTCGAAGAACAAGAGTAAATTACATATCCCAAGATCAGTCGGTCGAAGATGTAATACCCGGCTATATAGCACGGAGAGTTGACATGCAATGAGTATGAAAGGTACTTGGGTGACAGTTTCGTACTAGCATTTTGTGTAATCCCTTGATAAAAGAAGTAACGAGCTGATGAAACAAGTAGGAAGTCGCTGGATATAAGTGGTTACGACCGTGGGTTGTAGCATGAGGGGTGAGGTGGTTGATATGTTGATTATCCCATGTCAGAATATGTTTGCGGAGTTAATTGTAATGAATATTTTATTAACGAAGTGCTTAAAGAGTTCGAAATTTGAAATTGTTATTTTTATCGTTGATATTAAAAATGTAATAAAACTATAACGCGTTGCATATAATTGATGTAAATTGACGTGAAACGATAATTTGTATTTGTATCGTGCACTTGAAAACTTTCGATAGTAAACAAATTGTTGCATTTATTAGCAATAGTTACTACTATTGCTAATAAATGCAACAATTTGTTAAAAACGAGTTTAACGAGTTTGATAATAAAAACGAGTGCGACCCTAGAGGATTACATTATAAGCTTGTCAGTAGGAAATGGCAATAAATGGTAAACCTGGAAATATATATATATATATATATATATATATATATTCCAGGTTTACCATTTATTATAATAGGAGATTAAGAATAGATACCATTAAATTTTTAAATCTCTATTAAAAATATTTTGGCCATATTCAGAAACTGCTTGAGTAAGTTAATAAAAAAAATATTATTAATAGAAAAATTCACTTATTTGGTAATTTATTTAGTTAATTAATTCTTAACAATAACTGAATAATTGAATGCTGGGCCAATTTCGATAAAAAACTTAATCAGGTTTTGTAATTACATAATTTTGCATGAAATGAAACCAGTCCGAGGTCGATATCACTATTTGTTCTCTAAGCATGTTAGACAAAATTTAACTACGGACTTACAAACGTACCTTATAGTGGCGGTTAAGAATATCCACTACTCATATCATCCCGGGGGTGTCGTAAGAGGCGACGGAGGGAAACAATCAGGGAAAGGGTAAAGGTTCCTTACTAATAACGACTAAAATTAAAAATCTGCGTTTGCCAACGTGCTTGCCAAGCGGGTCAACTATGCTAAATATTGCACTGGATCTTCATCATCATCATCATCATCATTACAGCCCTTCACAAGTCCACTGCTGAACATAGGCCTCCCCCAAGTAATGCCACAAAGCACGGTTCTGAGCCACCTGCATCCATCGACTTCCTGCATGTCTTACCAGGTCGTCACTCCATCTAGTGGGGGGTCGCCCTACACTACGCCTACCGGTACGAGGCTGCCACTCGAGAACCTTTCTTCCCCATCGGTTATCGGTTCTTCGAGCTATATGGCCGGCCCATTGCCACTTCAGCTTACTAATCCGTTGGGCTATGTCGGTCACTCTGGTTTTACTGCGGATATCCTCATTTCTGAGTCTATCACGCAGTGAAACAAACTCCAAGCATAGCCCTCTCCATAGCTCGCTGAGCGACCTTGAGCGTCCTCATACGGCCAGCGGTGAAGGACCATGTCTCAGATCCGTAAGTCATCGCTGGCAACACGCACTGGTTATACACTTTAGTTTTCAGAGATTGAGGTATACCTGACGAGAAGATGTGTCGTAATTTCCCGAACGCTGCCCAGCCGAGTTGAATCCGTCGATTGACCTCTCGGTCGAAGTTGGACTTACCTAGTCGGACTATTTGTCCCAGGTAAACGTACTCGTCAACAACTTCGAGCATAGTTCTCCCAACAACTACCGGCATAGGTGTGACATGGACATTAAACATGATCTTTGTTTTGTCCATGTTCATCTTAAGACCTATCCGTTGGGAGACACCATTGAGGTCATTGAGCATAGTGCTAAGGTCCTCCAGCGACCTTAATAAGCTGTAATTTATATTTATATTATTGACTCTTGAGACTTTGAAATTGAGATATATAAAAATTTCCAGATTCAGATTCTTTATCGTAATGATAACTAATTTTAGAAAGTTCACAAATATTGTTATAATTTTCTATTTATATTAATATTCATTCTATTCATCAGACAAATATGAAAATGATAATTAAAAAATATTCAATTTTTTTGGATGGTATTTCTTACGCAAACAACAGTGTAAAAACTTTGTTCCGCTTCGGAGGTTAAAGGAGCCAGTATAATAACAGACAATCTGTCAGGCATTTCATTTTAGGCATTAGGATTACAAAGCAACTATGCATAGTCCTCTTTTTGAGGTTGTATGAGCCACTTATAATCAGACGGATTGTTAAGTCGTTTGTTAGTTTTTTTCTTCTATAGAATGGGATTTTTTTATAGGTTATGGTAAAAAACGAGCCCACAGTCCACCAGATGGTAAGTGTGTTCTGTGGCCCACAGACATCCACAATTATCCTCAATTAAGAATCAAAATACATGCGCTGTCACCTATGATGGACTTCAATGGAATGATTCTCGATTCCAGTAAAAAGGGTTTCCGGTTTTCTACACTCACCATACGAAACACAGCAGCATTGAGCTGTTACTTTACACTGATATTATTAGGCGGTAAAACTCCTTTTCTGTCTATAAGTCCATCTGGGTAGGTATCACACTTTTACTTATTTCTGTCGTCAAAAAGCAGTGCTTGCTCTATAGTTGTCCGGTCTGCGGGGTTAAGAGAGTTAATAAAATTAAAGGTAACTGGCATTCCATCTTAGTTCTCAGAAGCGATAACTCATCTGTAGTTGTTTGATGTTTGAAGTTGGCTCCAGGTGTCCATGAACTGAAGTAGCCACTTATCATCAGGTGGACTAATTAATCCTACCTTTCCTAGGTACGGGGGTGAGACATCTTTAACTTCCTAACTCCGGGGTCCTACTGGGAATTTCTTCACAGAAAACCAAATAACTGATATTGGCCTGATCCCGGAATCCAGCCCAGCAAGTCGCAATAAAGCAGCCGATTATTCCTAATACAGACATTTCAAAATTAAAACGGTTAAATGCGTTATAATTCTTAATATTTTACTCCAAAGGTAATCTTCATGAGAAAACCGTCACAATACGTGTTTAGAATCACATTGTACAACCGCTAAAGTTGTTGGCGAATGTACCTATCAGTTAGGAGGTCAAGTAAAATAAGTAACAGAGAATGAGAAGAATTACGATGTTCTCTTCTTCACCTTGGACTTGTCTAGTATATCTTAATGAGAAGCTTACTTTTCATTTTCAGTTTATATTTACTTAAGCTATGAGATAATATGTTTTAATTGAGAAATTAAAATCGATATTCGCGCATCTAAATTTCAAAGTGGTTATTAAGTTGCAGATGGCATTAATTATCTCTCAAATGTAATTTGAGATATGACACACGCGTACATTTCGTCTATCAAACTGTAAAACTATATCAAATAACAATAATGAGGTAAGAATAAAAGTTTTTGAAGTGACCATACTAATGACGCCTATGAGCAAAATCATTTAAATTTGGATATAGAATTTTTTTAGGCCGACCTTTTGCTTAGGCTACCTAGCCTTTGCATATACAGATTTCTGATAATTCTGAAAATGTCAAAAGGTTAGAACGCTATCACAGGAATAATAATAACAACAACCAGACCGAATTTTGGTCACGGTGGCCAGTCTCAACGGAGATAACCGATTTGCGCAGGACAGGGTTATAATGTACGAGTGCGCAAGCACAGATGTATTCTCTATTCCCTCCCTCACAACCCGATGGACCATCAACTCGTCACGACCCGATGGAGGTCAGGCGAAGGACTTTACAGCGAACGGCTTTACGTGCTCTCCGAAGCACGAGGGTGAAACACCGCCTACTTGATGATTCCGGTTTGCTGATGAGAATTTCTCGATAAAAAACCCAACTACTGACTTTGGGCCGACTCGGGTTTCCAACCCGGGCCACATCAGCTGTCTCGTTTAGTACTACTAGATCAACTAGGCAGTCGTCAGAATTCGCACTATGAGTACTGGAAAAGTACAATGGAGAAATCTTGAATGCTACGTTTCGCATCGTCACTGGCGAAGAGAAAATATTGTTATAAACTCGAAACCAAAAGGCAATTAGACAATGGGTACCTTTTAACGATCAGTCAAATAATATTAAGTGGCAGATATTCAGGTAAAAAAATAATTGCCTTATTCTTAGAAAGGCGAATGATTACGCGACAGTTTATGCTGGAAGATAAAATTATAAGACAATTTTTGTCATTGTGCCTTGAAAAATATTTGACGCCAGCGCCAACATTGTAACAACGCTTTATTCAGCCCGTTTTCCCTTACAAACATTTGAGTAATTGACATTGGAAGATGTAGAGCCAATTTTTTTTTATCCTAATAAAAATAAACATCGAGCTATTGACTAATAACCAATGACAATAAAATCATAGAGGAGGTTTCATCAACATTAAAAATATCAGTAACTGCATTCAGAAATTCCGTTGGATGGAGGTAACGCGGGGTTACTCCGACCGACGATTTCATCGGAGACGATATTTGGTCAGTGAATCGAAACCAAACACTGTTAGAACTATGAAAAATTTTATTACTTATTAAATACGGATAGGTGATTTACGTACGAACATTTATCTTACAATGGCGGACAAATTGGAAATTTAACAGTTGTACCTACATACATACATATAATTACGATCTCTTATAGGTACTACTTATATTGGCTTAAGATCTTCGCGATTATTTCATCACCACAACAGACGATGTACACCGAAATGGAACAATAAAACTGATAAACAAGATATTATAATTTGGTCTGCTTTTGATTGATTAAAAAATTCTGTGTTTCCCATGAAAATATAAATCTGGCCTCCTATAGAATATTGCTAATTTAGTAAATATATCCATAAATGTAATTACGAAACGGGTTTAGTCTTCACATATATGCTTGTTATGAATTATTAAGAAATGATTATGGTTATGCAAGTCGTAATGTTAACAAGGTAGGTGTTACGAATTCGTAATGACTCGTTGTGCACATTGCACGCGATTGTAATAAACTGTTTATGTACAGACCTTCAAAGATCTTACGTGTGAAGATCCACATTACATTTCCGTAATTAATAAAAACTTAATAAATTATTTACGACTGTCCTTATGAATATTCTTATTTATAACTCTGTTTACCTATTAATTAAGACGTAATTCTGTTGTCAGGTTTTAGCATTTTTTTATTGGGCGTTCCGTAAGTTGGCTGCCTAAAGGACAAGGCCGTGTAAGTCTAAGAGGAGAGGGTTACTAAGGGACGAATTTAAAAAATGTCAGAAAAAACTCCATAATCTCTAATAGATGATATAGGACCATTCTGATCTCGTATATAGCAGATAGAAAACACCCTGACCTGCGACAGGAAGTACGAGTAGCGTCGAAGCTGCGGGGCATCAGGTTCAGCGATCGCCAATCTACCTTTTAACAATAAAGGCAAATACTTTCAAAAATGTGAGAGGCCCTGTCCAACTATATATGTAACGGACTGATGAGAAAAAGATGACAACTTTAATAGAGGAAATAAAAAGTATATGAGTAGCATTTTATATCCTTTACAATACTCGCAATGTTTTTTCAAAAATTGGACGGCACTAAAGAAGTATAGGTTAACTATTCTTTCGTGTTTAATTAAGTCCGATGCAAGAAATTAAAATTTCATCTAACTAAGTAATAAACGCCATCTTTTTATTTGTGAGGATAGAGAAAACAATACACATGGTAGACTCATGCTACAGCTACAGTTGTAGCAGAAACGGGCTGGCTCAACCGGGAAAGGAACACGCTCTCATAAAATACCAGCGTAGGATGGCAGCTTAAACACAAAAAAAAGTATCTTTGACGTATTTGATGGCGATTAAAGATTACATAATACATACGATTTTAGACATATTTTACGTAGTAGAGCCACGTTGCAGCTATATTAGTTGTAGCACGAATGGGTCGGCCCGACCGGGGTAGGACTACCCTCTCACAGAATACCGGCGTAAAATAGCAGCAATAAAGACTGTTGTGTATCGTATGGTGAGTGTAGAGAACCGGAGACCCTTTTTAATGAAAAAGTCCCTCAGGGGCGACAACGCATCTGCATTTTGATTCTTAATCGAGGATAAATGTAGATGTTTATGGGTCACAGCTGCCACTTACCATCAGGTGCACTGTGTGCTCGTATGTCACCCTTATTCTATTAATAATAATAAGATTGATATCGTTTCGTGTCTTAACTTCGTCGTATTCTCTCAATTACGAAATGTAATAAAATCAATAATACAATTTAGTCCCACCGCTCTTGTTCCGTTATTATTATTTCTTTCTTTCGTTAATTTCTGTCCGTTTCATGCATCACTTTATGTTTCACACATATAGTTTGTTACTGTTACTCGTATATTTCAATCTATTTGGGAGGCCTATGTTCAGACGTGCTTGTTAAGTTAATAGTAGTAAAAGTTTGTCGGGTTACCCTAAAGTTAAAAATGTTAATAGATAAAAAAATCCAAACTTTTCTACTTCTAGATATTTTTATACTCTGGTAAAAGAGTATGCAGTCTTTAGTTGATTCTATAGTCCATAAAACAAACCCATGATTATCATCGGTTGGGAATGAAAATGCAGATTCGTTGTCATACGTAAGGACTAAGGTGGAATATGCTTCGTTACTAGTTAATATAGTCTCTGCTTCCCTAGACACACGTCATACTAAACACAGCATTATTTTGCTATCCTAAATGTAAATAATCGAGTTACTCGTATAACTACATAATATTATGTTACTTATATAATATTATTTACCAGCTAAAAGACTTTTAATAGAAGAATTTAGTGATAATTTACAATGCTTTTTAAGGTAAAATACCAAATTTATAGTAAAAAAATATTTACATTTTAGTATTAAGTGTAAAAAACAATGTGTGATTACTTGATCAATCTGCTTACGATCACGGTATGTTGTCACTAATATACGACTACAATCACACGCGTGATAGTTGACAGATGCGCTGAGCTTTGAAGGTTCAAGTTATTGTAGGCCGACTCATTTAAGTTTCATTCATGTGCATTTTATTGTTATATCGTGACTTGATATCTAATATTTACAGATTTTATGCGTATTATTGCTAGTAATTGCATACCTTTCGAGAATGCATAATAATATATGAAAATAATAAAATTTATTGTTTCTCACATAACTTATACAGTCTTGTTGGTCTGGTCTTCGTAAACGCGGTTGCTAATTATGAGGTTCTGGGTTCGAATTCCGACTCTCGTCAAAGTCTATCATTGGATTTTCCTGTCAAGAAATTCTCAGTAGCGGTCGGGAGTCAGGAAGCCGGCGGTGTTTCACTCCCGTGCCTCGAAAAGCACGTAAAGCTGTAAGTTCTGTGCCTGATCTCTCACAGATCGTGATGGATTACTGTCCCATCGGACTATGAGAGTGAAGTGAAGTGAGTGCACTTGAGCTTTCGCATACGCTTGGCACTACATGTAATCCTGTCCAGCGCAGATGTCTAGTGCTCTCCGTAAAGACTGGCCGCCGTGACCGAAATTCGGTCAGGAGGATAATAATACTACACAGATATAGCTCTTATCGAAGCTCTGTCGTCCGGGTTAGTTGACAATTGTGGTCCAGGCTATTAAAGCATCTTTCCCGTTTTTTATTAAACAAAATCGTGATGTGTGTTTACATATTTTTTATATCTCAAGTTTTTTTTTTATTTTATTGTGTAAACTGATTATCATAACTTCATCCTCTATTTTGCAAACTTTATTGGTGGGATTTTTTCCTCAAATTTCTATGGTAACACCCTTGAAGTAAAATTTATTTAATTAAAACAACAAAATCGGTTCCTAGTTCACGAAGCGATATAGCGTAATATACATACAAAAAAACAGAGAGTCGAATTGTATATCTTTTTCTTTTTTTGAAGTCAACTTAAAGTAAATGGGTGCGTTTGGCAGAAAAAAACGCTAGCAAGCGCTTGTAAGCAAAATGGCGATCGTAAGCGGTAAGCGCTGTCAAATCGTAAGTAGCTATTTTCCTCCAGGACACGATGTTAGTTTTAACCGGGGAACCTAACCTAATTTAAATATATATATATAAAGTATTCATATTAAAAACTTACCAATCATGAATTTTTAATAACATGTGTAAGTCTATTCATGTCATTATATTACTTAAGACTAATATTGCACAAAACAACTTATAATTTCTACTTCAAAACAAACAAATTAAATAAGCAAAATGGCGGATTGTGTCAGCGCTACTGAAGTAGTAATCGTGTCCTGGCCGAAAACTATTTTAGCGCTTGTAAGCGCTTGCTAGCGCTTTTTTCTGCCGAACGCACCCAATATGTAATTCGAATGGGCGTATAACATGAGGTATATATGACAGAAAAAATACTAGAGTTCAGTTTACGTCATTAATGACATAACTAAAAACTAAAACAATGCTCCGCTGGATACTGTTGCTTAATTATTTCCTTTTATGTCACTCACTTTTAATTATCACGCAATAATACATAATTATTCTAATTCAATAAGAAGCGTTTAACTTACTAGGAAGGAGTTAATGTATTAAATATACGTTAATTTATCTTGTGTAATAACTTGCTTTAATAATTAATGAGAAACAAATATATACATAATTTGTTTTTTGGTGAAAACAGGTTATTTAAGGTAACTCGATTATTTACATTTTTTTGAAGCGACAGTAGCCTAATGGCAGGGTGCGGACTGCGAACTCTAAAAGGTCGTGGGTTCGAATCCGCCATTCGACTACTGGCGTGAACCACTCGTAACACAAACAATTTAAGCTTACCACGAGTGGTTAAGGAGAATGAATATTAGTAATGTTTATAGCATTGTTCATATTCTTTTAAAAAAATTTGCAATTTATGTAATCGCCACGCCAACGGAATGGGGGGGGGTGGGTGCGTGCCGTTTCTGATATCCGCTGGTGCCTTTGCCGCTGGCACACATCTGGGCCAGATGTTTCACATTTGGTAAATACAAGCTGTTATGCCGCTGTTTATTGGGGTCCATACATTTTTTCTGGTCCATCTTATAGTCGCATATTGCAACCGCGGTATGCCGCGTTTCCGGTAAAAAGCGTCTTCTGTTTCTACACTTCCCATACGAAACACAAAAACTATTTCGATTATAAATTAGTTTACATTAGTAACATGTTTGAGTAGTTTTAATGATTTCCAACAAAAAAAAATTAAGAGCCAAACAAAAGTTTACCTTAACGTTAAAAAATAAAGTTTAACCTAATTACAGGCTGCGAGGCATTCCATCTTAGTTCTCAGAGGTGACAATGCAACTGTAGCTTTTTTATAGTAGTAGAGCTATGCTGCAGTTACATTATGGTTGCGGCACGAATGGGTTGGCTCGACCGGGAAAGGACCACGCTCTCACAGAATACC
The DNA here is from genome assembly GCA_907164705.1 of Parnassius apollo. Classification (NCBI taxonomy): domain Eukaryota; kingdom Metazoa; phylum Arthropoda; class Insecta; order Lepidoptera; family Papilionidae; genus Parnassius; species Parnassius apollo. The sequence goes on from CAJQZP010000828.1 coordinate 1,007,986, forward strand.
AGAGTAGAATAGCAGCTTAATACCGCTGTGTTTCTTATGGTGATTGTAGAGATTCGGAGACCATTTTTAATGGAAACGAGGCATTCCATCTTAATGCTCAAGGACGACAACGCATCTGCGGGTCATCTCGACCCATTCCAAAGACCACGCTCTCACAGAATATCAGCGTCAAATAGCAGCTTAACGCTGCTGTGTTTCGTTTGGTGAGTGTAGAGAACCGGAGACCCTTTTTACTGGAATCGAGAAAACGAGACATTAGTTCTCAGGGGTGACAACGCATCTAAAGTATAGTATTATAGTGTATAGTATTTTGATTCATTATCGAGAATGGATGTAGATGTATATGGGTCACAGTAACCATTTAAAAAAAGGTTGTCGGTCACGGATTTCTGAACAATAATATCTCAAGGGCTCTTGTCTAGTCTCTATGATTGTTCCCTTGGCTTTAATGTATTTGAATTGAATATTTAGAGATAAGAGAAAGAGACCTGACAATACGACTTTACTCCTTTAGGATAGGGGTAAACTCCATCTTAGCAGCCTCTCATCTTAGGGGTATCTCGTTTAAAGCCGAAGCGGCTTTAGAGGCTGAATTGAGTAAGTTGCGCAAATATAAGTCTTTGAGTGATACTACATATTTGTGCCATTAGCTGACTATCGGTACGTGGGGTCCACGTGCGGTGAAGTTCCTTAAGAAACTGTGTCCGCGACTGGTCGTCACTGCGGGTGATAAAAGGACTGGTTTTTATCTCGCTCAAAGGCTAAGGTGGCGATTTAGTGAGGAAAATCAGCCATAACATAACGTGGGAGAAGACTTTATAATAATTTAGGTTTTTAATTTAGTTTTTTTAATTATGATAAAGAACTTTATGTTTTATAAATTTAATGCAATTTAAATAAAAAACTTTAATATTCAAAATTGTTAATTTATCAAAATTTGTGTCGTACATAATTCAATACACTGTTTTTGCAAAAGTATTCGGAAAAAAGAGAACGATTAAACCCAAAGTAAATAAATTAAGTTGAGTTTTTGGACACTTATGTCATTCGTTCATAATTTTTCTCTTCGAATTTTTTATGTAATTTTTGAATTTGGAATATATCGGAATAAGATACGTCGAACATTATTATATTTTATGTTATTTTATATTCCACGCACGATCTAAAAGTCAAATCTTAAGTCTATTTCAAAAGTAAAAACAATACAGTTTCTTATTAAAATAGCCAAACCGGTAGGTAAATACTGAATTTTCCATGTCCTTTCAAGTTTCGTTGAAAATACCGCGGAAATAGGGGCCCCTACTGTGACGCAACATTTCAGAAATTTCGTTTCTATATCTCAAAATACAGATCTCTGCCAGCGATGGACGTGTCGCATCAATTCTATCAGAGTTTTGAAGTAGGGTGGATTCAGTAACAGATCACTTATACTGATATAATCTGTCCAAAATTTAATAAAGTTTCCTCACGATGTTTCCCTCTTCACCTAGCACGTGTTAAATTATTATTTTAAATTGCACCGTATTAGTTGTGCTAAATCACAAACCAGTAATAATAATTATTACGATTTCTGTGTCACAAACGATATATCGTATAACATTGGCACCAACCCCGGGGTTCTAACTTAAGGGTTCTAATGGCATAAAAGATTTTTAACGATAAAGATATTATAAAAATATTAAGTTATCTAATTTAAAAACAACCGCAGTCAGACAATTTAACGATTCTCTTTATCTGTTTCTTCTCTATTATTCCTAAAGCTTTGTCTTACTTATTTTCTTCTAAATCAAATTTCATTTTTAAATATTAAAATTGCACCATTATTCAACGCATCCATAATTTTTTTTTCTAAAACTGTCGCTAATTATGACCTATGCGGGAAAACAACGTATGGACATGCAACTCTTTTATTTTTTATCTTTTTTAATGTGTTACATAATTTTCCTTATTTTAAAATTATTATTATGTAATGATTCTTAATTGTTTTTTTTTTTATAAATCTTATGTATAAGTAGTATAAAAAACGTATAGATGCAAACGCATAATATCTTTATTATCATATTTTAATTGTTGTTAACTTTATATTATGTAAAGTTGCTACCAACTACTTTTCGGCAAAATCTCAAATTAAAATGTATTAAATGTATTTAAATTGAAAATTTTAATAGTCTTCAAATTCACAATACACTCTCTGTTTAATTAAGTAATTCCTATTCGATATAAAATTTTAATTAATTCTTATTCGATATAAAATATCGCCGCTACTGTCTGTTATTTGTTTTCAATGAAGACGATAAACCGTCACTATTTATGATAGCTTTTACGATAATTATTTTTATTCTGTACTTGTGACGAATAACTTTTAGTCGTTGTTTGGCGATAAAACGCACTATTTAATTTGGAGACACTTATGTCACCAAAAGTTATCACTATATTAAAAAATGCTCCAATACACGCAACCGCTGTGTGAATGAATAATTACAGTTTAAGAAAACTTTGATCGTGAGCTGTAATGATCGTAGGGAGAATACTTTACCACAGTCATGAAATTACCCTATTATCGTTAGTTCATAGTTGGTACCTATGCCTTTAAAAATTCAAACGTCTGGAAATGGTAGAAAAGTGAATTACAAAATTCCATTATGTTCTTACATAAATAGATACATACAGGCTAAACTAATATAAAATGTGTAAAATAAAAATGATAGACTATATAAATAGATTGATAGTTAAATATGAATAGCTGTAACATAAGTTACGAAGTGTTGCTACATTGGCGAAATGTAATACCCCAATGATTTTTGCTCAATACTAAATGATATAGATCAGTTTTACATATTGCTCAAGATTTATTTCATGTCTATAATCTGTATTGAAAAGTGAAGCAACATTTAATACTAAAAAAAATTCGCTATCACTAAATACTTACTCTTACGTACAAAACTTTCTTCAGTTGAAAAATTTCAACGGCAAATAATTTAATCACTTAATTTTAAACTAACTACAAGTAAATGTGTTCACAACTAAACTTATTTTATGGTATCAGTCAAGCATTTAATGTTACTAGTTAAATAGTCTTAAAATAAAATCGTACGCTAAACGTAGTGTTCAAATATTAACACTTCGCACATGTTACTACACCGACTCGTATCGGCGTACTGGCTTTAAATAAAATTTTGTTGTCAATGTTCAGATCGCGCCGGCATGAACCAACTGAGTTATAAAACGCATTATCTCATTTAATGATCTTTTTATATGGTTGCAACTGAATTCAGTCGGTTAAAATTATATTCTACTTTCTAGCTAAGGCACGTCAGTATCGCCCCTATGCGGGAAAAATGAAACAATGATTACATTAACGAAGTGCATACATTGATAAAATGCCGGTCAATCTATTTACACACGTCTTCATTAATATTATTGTATTGATAATTTTTATGCTTGTTAATTTTTAAAGTATTATTTTTCATCAGTACGCCAATGTCGACTGAAGGACATGGTCCTCTCCCAGTGGAAGATATGCCTTAATCACCACTCCTAGCAGTTAGATTGGCGATAGTAGTACCAGACGTCTAGAATTTGACATTTGATTTGCTTCCCGTCGCAGTTTCCTATGGTCGCCTCTTACGACACCGTAAATAATTGGTATCATACTATCTAGTATTTTACGCAGGTATTTTGAGCACATAGACCCAACCATACCAGCTCAAAATAGTTGAGCTGATACATTAGTGCAGATGTAATGGTTGACTTTATTACGTATATTTTTTATATACCATTAAAGTACGAGTATAAAACGGGTAAATAGCTGGTACTTTCAGTGACTACAGCAGCACACTTCTGTAACTAATTCTTAACAAAGTGTATTATAGTTGCGTTGTCACCGGGTCGACTGAGATAAAATGCTGCATAATCTGAAATTATACTGACTCTACATACCCTTTAAGCCGATCACAATATTATGACGTTGTCCTTGTCGATCCTTTGTATGCTCTGAGTTTTTTTTATAGGATAGGATGACAAACGAGCAGACAGTCCACTTGATGGTAAGTGGTTCTGTGGTCCATAGACATCTACATCTATCCTCGATTACGAATCAAAATGCAGATGCGTTGTCATTCGTGAGGACTTAGGTGGAATGCCTCGTTTCCAGTAAAAGGGTCTCCGGTTCTTTACACTCACCATACGGAACACAGCAGAATTAAGCTACTATTTCACACTGTTATTCTGTGAGAGCGTGGTCCTTCCCCGGTAGAGCCGACCCATTCGTGCTACAACTATACTACTAATATAACTGCAGCATGGCTCTGCCATGTAAAAAGTTGTTACAAGTACGTTGTGTACCCGTTACCCGTGTCTCTGACACTGTGTCCTAACTTGCCTTCGATTTTGTCGCATGAGTTACATTGTACACGTGTAGCTAAGCTAGGATGAGTAACTTTATGTTTCTGCGTGCACATGACTTTGTTGTTATCTCCCGAGCAGTTAATATTGGTACGTGCGTCATACGCGCCAAAAAGACGTCACACGACTTTTAAAAACTAATCAGTATTGTAAAATAGTGGAAAAGCAACGTACTAGGCTGGGACTATACAGTGCCAGCTGCTTCCACTTGACTACATCCAGCGCATAGCGACTCGAATCATCGATTCACTGGCGCTGCGAAGAGATGTTACTCCATCCTTTTGAATTTTCTATTGCATCTACCACGGGGAGTGCTCTGTGGAATTGTTCGGATTAATTCCGTCCAACAAACTTCATGAAAGAACATTGCGGCAAAACTCCCGAAACCATCCACACCATCTGGATGCTTGGTGGTCTACCACTGTACGTGGTACGGAGTTTTTTTCTGCGTACGACCTCTCTGTGGAATAATTTACCACCAGCGATTTTTCCGGACGGTATAGGACTTAAGGATCTTCAAGAAAAGAACTTACTCCTTTCTAAAAGGCCGGCAATGCACCTGCAATTACCATGGTCTTACAGTTGTTCATGGGCGGCGATAGTCACTTAACATCGGGTGAGCTATATGCTCGTTTGTCCCCCATCCTATATAAAAAAAGAAAAACGCCATGTAGTTTCTTGGTGGTCCACCACTGCACGTTTTACCTAGGAGTTTTCTTTCTCGTACGATCTCTCTGTGGAATCATTTGCCACCGGCGATTTTTCCGGACCGATATGACTTAGGGACCTTAAGGAAAAAATTTTACTCCATTCTAAAAGGCGGGCAACGCACATGCAATTCTCCTGGTGTTTCAGTTGATCATGGGCGGCGGTAGTCATTTACCATCAGGTGAGCCGCATGTTCGTTTGCCCCGCTTCAACAAAAAAACTGATTACTAATTAATAGAATCAGGCGTTACTTTGCGGAAATCCATTATATTAACTTTAGTATAGCGGATGTGTGCGAGGTAATTCTTAAAAACTTTAATAAACGGATTACTGGATAAAAAAGTAAAAGTGTACGTGTTAAATATTTTAATTAAAATAATATATTTTTGTAATATATATTTCCTTCGGCGGTTAACAACGTGCCTGCGTGGTGTGCCATACTTTAATTGTAGGACATTCATTGGTGTACTCTGATCACCATGGATGAAAATCAAATTTCAGAAGAGGAGGCGATGAATTCTATTCTAATTGAAAAAATGAACAGGAAACGGAGATTTGTTTACCAGAGAAATCCTCTCAATGTTAAGCAATGATTTACGATGAGGTTACCTATTAGTAGTAAGAGACGCAGAGAAGAGGATGAGGAAGAAAGGTGGATTACGGTTTCAAGAAATGGGAAGAGAGTGGGACAGAAAGTTGATGTATATATTAATTGCTTCGAAAAATTACCTAAACAGTTTGCACTTGCAAAACTTTTAAAAACCAATAATATTAAGCATATCAGCCGTGTGAAATATGCGAACGCGTATAAAGTATTTGAGCAGTTTGAATGCGCAGAAAGTGCTGATGAGCTGATGAACTGTACACCTTTGAAGGAGTTAGGATGGAGATTTCAAAAGCCGTTAGAGGTTGCTTTTTAATACGGTGTCATTAAGGATATTGAGTTGGAGATGACCGAAAAAGTACCTAATGCTGGAGGTAATTTCAAGTGATTGCGAGCTAATAGGTGTAAAACGCTTAAAGCGCAGAAAAACGGATGGATGGGGATGGGAAGATAGTGAATCAATACGGTTGCAATTTAAGGGCTCATCGTTGCCAGCATCAGTATACATTTACGGCATGAAGATTAACGTCGACCCCTTTGTCTTCCCAGTCACTCAATGTTCAAGGTGTTGGAGGTTCGGTCATAGTCTACGTGTTTACCCCTTTAAAAGATTGTATGCCCTAAGTGTGGAAAGGGGCATGCTAATTGTGAGATCACAACATTTAGATGTATTAACTGTATCGGGAGTCACATGTCGTTGGGTAGATCTTGTCCTATGTTTATAAAATAAAAGCGTCTAAGGAGTTTTTATCTCATATAAAAAGGGCTTACAAATATATATATATATATATATATATATATATATATATATATATATATATATATATATATATATATGTATATATATATATATATATATATATATATAAATGATTCAAGGAATAGCTATTATTATTGAATGGTTAAGTACCGATGGTGGGGCAGTGCATTTGGGATTTGCCTTTTAAAAGCTTTTTTAGTCAATAATGAATTGTAATTACAACATAAACATTTTTCAGTGGAACTCACACAGTATTAGGCCCAAACGCACGGAATTCCACCAGCTGTTAAACAGCGAGAAAAAATCATATTGCTGCCATTTGTGAGACATGGTTGAATGCAGAAGTTATGCTTAAAATAAGAGGTTACAATATTTACCGCAAGGACCGAGATGATTCGTATGGTGGAGTTGCTATTTGTTCACAAAAGTCTTTAAAGACTCGACTGATATCTATCCAAATTTCTAATCCCGGAATTGAAATAATTTGTATTAAGATTTTTAACTGTACCTACACATATAGATTACATACTCTCTATATATTGTCCACCTACCATACGAACTTCTCAGAATGACTGGGATGAAATATTTTCTTTTAAAACTAACAAAACATTGATTCTTGGGGACTTCAATGGGCATCATCCAAGCTGGTCTTGTAAGACTGATTTAAGAGGCACGAATATTTTTGACTTTTTAATTCAAAATAATTTTGTTTCCTTGAATGATGGCACAGCTACTCGCGTTAAATTAGTAAACGGAATAGTACAGGAGTCATCCCCTGACATTTCTATTGCTTCTTCAGATTTAGCGTTGCAGTTAGATTGGAAGGTTACTAATGAGTCATTTGGTAGTGATTATTTGATTGTTAAGATTAATTTATCATATAACAATAGTCACCATCAATTTCTAAAGTAAAGGAACTATAAGAAAGCAAACTGGGATGGATATAGCTCATATTTAGAATATAAAATTTCAAGTTTTGCTTTTATCAATAATGATCCGCAGAAAAATTACGATTTATTTCTTAATATGGTTAATGAAGCCGCTGATGCTCATATTCCTTACAGAACCAGCCAAGATACCTCACAACATTTTCTCCTAAAGTATAATGGAATACCAACTTATCTAAATCTGTTGCAGAAAGGCGCCTAGCTCTTGCTTTATTTAGGAAAACCCTACTCCTGATAACTTAGATAAATTAAAAGATAAAATTAGAATTTCACAACTGCTAATTAGAAGGGCAACTAGAAAATCTTTCTCTAATTTTTGCTCTTCGATTGATGAGTCTATTGCTGTACGCGGCATGTGGCAAAAAATGAAGTGGTTAAAAGGTTATGGGTGTTCTAATACAAATAGGAGTTATGTTGATCTAACAATTGCAAATGAGCTTTTACACAGTATGACTCCAGACTTTGTTTGCCCAAAAGACCCTGCTTTTTCATCTCGTAAAACTGAAATTGACCCTCCTTTTTCAATGAGCGAACTAACGTGCTGTTTTAAAACAAAAGATACTTCTCCAGGTGTGGATAATATATCCTATTCCATGATCAAACATCTTCCCAAAAACGCATGTATTATTTTACTCAAAGTATTTAATTTGTTTTACTCCCTACGTTTTGTACCATTCCAATGGCGAGAAATACGTATTATAACAATCCCAAAAACAGGGCGTGACACTTCAACTTTATCATCACTTCGACCTCTTTCACTTATGTCTTGCCTGAGTAAAATCTTCCATGCTATGTTGAGAAATAGATTGGAATGGTTGATGGAAAATTAAAATCTATTTTACGAAGATACTATTGGATTTAGAAAAACAAAATCATGCCTGGATAATGTTAGTAATTTAGTCAGTAGAATACAATTGGGATTTTTAAAAGATCAAATCACAATAGGTTGCTTTATTGATGTAGTGAATGTGTACAATAACGTAGATATTGCGGCTATGTTAGTAAATTTGGATCGATTAGGTGCTGGTTCAAAAGTTTGTAAATATTTATGGACCTTCTTAAAGGAACTTGTCCAGGTGGATAATGTTATTTTATCTAGATATACAGATCGAGCAATTGCTCAGGGTGACCCTATCGTTCCACTACTATTTAATATTGCAACTATTCATATTTGTAAACAAATTAATCCTAATGTATGTATTTCTCAGTATGCTGATGATTATGTGTTATATACTTCCGGTAAAAATCTAAATGATACTTCCACTGAATTACAATTGTCCTTAAATAAAATGTATGGTTTGCACATAGATTTAGGTTTGGAGATTTCAATGACTGAAACAAAGATCTGTATTTTTAAAAATGGTATATGTGGGCAAGCTATTTTAGTAAGTGTTAATGATAATAAAATAGAAGTAGTGAACACAGTCAAGTATTTAGGGATGTGGCTAGGAGTTAACGAACAAAATTTCTGGATTTTTAAACATATTCAAAGTTTTAGTAGGACCTGGTTGGGGAATACATCCCAAGCATTTAAGACGAGTAGTACCCGGTTGACCGAGCTTTGCTCGGTATTTTTCGCTCAGTTTTTTTTTAATTCGTGTGTTTTGGAAATTATATTTAGATACACATTACATGAAATACGAATAATATTTTTTGATCTTAGAGACATAATAGAAAAAACTGAACTGGTTATTTGAATAAAAATCATTAGTGCAATTAGTTTAATTTAAATTTTCGTGTTTTTAAAAAATACTAAAAAAGGGCTCGAAAAAATAGATTTTCTCAAAAAAGAAAGGTACTTGAAAAAAAATTAAAATAAAGTCGGTAGGTCGGTCTGGGCTCGAACCATGGTATTAGGATTTTGTGACCGCCCAATATACTAATTAAGCTATTTGTAATCATTAATAAACTGTCAAAATTTACCTTCTTATTCTAACGATATTGTAGCAGTTTTTCATTGCCTAAAAACACGGACAAAAAGACATTTTCTAAAAATAAATCCTAGCTAGATCGATTTATTGCCCCCGAAACTCCATGCACACAAAATTTTATGAAAATCGTTGGGGCCGTTTCCGAGATTCCGATTATATATATATACAAGAATTGCTTGTTTAAAGGTATAGGATATATTGCCGTTATAAGAAGTAGGCTAGATTATGAGAGTTATTTATTCGATAACAGCTGTCAGAAGTATTTAAGTAAGTTAGACAAAATACAAAATTAGGCATTACGAGTAATCGGAGGATTCATTAAAACTACTCCTATACATACAATGGAGAGTGAGCTATGTCACCTGCACTAAATGTACGAAGAACCTTTTTGGCAGGGAAATTCATCTTAAAAGCTAAATCAACAAGAAATAACATCACACTACAAATACTGAATGAATTAGCACATTTTAGAAATAATAAATATTGGCGTAATAAAAAGAAACCTTTATTATCTGTTTATGATCACTTCGTTGATACCCCTATTCACAGTTGTCAAAAATTAGAAATGTTTAATATAAGTACATGGGTCAGTAACATAGGTTTAAATAACAAAGTTGATTTAAATATTCCGTGTATTGCACAAGCTAAACTAAAGTTTTTAATCTAAAAGTAATATGTTTGGACTACATTAATAGGCAGTACGAAAATTATTATAAAATATTTACAGACGGCTCTAAAGATTATGGCGGTTATGCGCCCCTCCCTGCACTCGATGTTCTTAACCCCAGTGGATGAACGAGAGGTAATGTCATTGGTTCGACAACTAAAATTAAAATCTAGCTTCGGTTTTGATAACCTGCTGTCCACTCTTATTAAAAAAATGTGCCGAAGAAATAGTTCCGGCGTTAACTTTAATTATAAATCAATCCGTTTCTGAAGGAGTATTCCCTGACCTACTAAAAATTGCTATTATAAAGCCAATACTAAAAAAAGACAAAAAACGGACCCCAATAACTACCGACCCATTGCACTCTTACCCGTAATTTCAAAAATTTGAAAGAGCTATGTTCAAACGATTATACTCATTTTGTGAAACGTACAATATTTTCAACGACGCCCAAAATGGTTTTAGAAATTACCGCTCGACAAACCTAGCCGCATTTAAATATATTAATGAAGTCTTGAACATATTAAACGAACAGAAATACGCAATAGGAATTTTATTTGACATGACAAAAGCATATGAAAAAATTAAATATGACATTCTCTTAAATAAACTTTATGACAATGGTATCCGTGGTGTAGGTCATAAGTGGTTTGCTTCCTTTATCAGAAATCGTTCACAGTAGGTCGAAATAGAAAATGTAGATCAAGATTCAAAAACCATAACATGTGTCAGGTCGAGGGCCCAGCCGGTGCGGGACTCTATCCCTCAGGGGTGCGTACTCGGATGTGTCCTCTTCCTTATTTACATCAATGACCTCCCCAAGATTATTGATGAGCTTTGTGTGATGTTTGCCGACGATTTTTCCGATGTGTTCCTTTATATCAATGGTACCAAACTTAATGAAAGAATCGACATAATTATAAATAAAGTAAAACAATGGCTAAGCGATCATAATTTAGAAGTCCATTTCAAAAAAACTAAACTAATACAATTCAGACCACGACAAAAACATGAACTAGAGATAAATTATACATATAATCAAACAAAATTAGAATGTGTTCAAAATTTTTCTTTGCTGGGTATAAATATAGATCCGAATGTTAATTTTAAATCACATATTCAAAAAAATAAGTTAAAATTATATATGGTTTAAGAGAATTAAAAAAAAAATCTACAAATTTAAAAACGGCAGTGACAGCCTATCACGCCTACGCTCAAGCGTGGCTAAACTACGGCGTCATACTATGGGACAACGGTGTACAATCACACGAACTTTTTATTTTACAAAAAAAAAAAATATATATATACGCGTACTTGCAAATATCAAACAAAGAGAAAGCTGCAAACCTCACTTTCAAAGTCTCAAAATTCTAACATTACCGTGCCTATATATATTAGAAATATGTAAATTATAAAAAGACACCCAAGTTTTTACACCAAAATCATAGACGCGCCTCGACACAACGTACCTCGCTATAAGAATAACCTTTTGCAACCAAAATCTAAATTAAAATTACACAGTACAGGTCGTTACTCGATGTCAATAAAAATTTATAATAAATTATAGCTTCACGATCAACAGACAACTTAGCATTTTAAATTAATTGATATTTACATATTTTTATCGAATGCTTTAATTGTGACTTTATCACGTCGCATTAAAATAAGCTTAGCTTATTTAAAAGCAGTGTGATTTTTATGTGTGTCCTTTAAATTTGCATGTAAAAATAAATTTTATTTAACTTTAATCATATTTATTCGTGTGATTGAACAAATGAGATATGCGAATCCATTACAACTTTAATTTAAGCAAAAATATAATTTGAATTATCAGCAATAGATTATATTCATCGGTACCCGACACAGTTCTCTGAATGAAGTTATCCAAAATGCTCTGGTCTCTATGAAGGTTTCCCAGTGTTTAAAGCTTTGCGGCATATTTAGCAGATGGCAAGAAACCTGATGGTAAAACTTACGTACCTTGCTAGAGAGACAAGACACAGGTGTGAAATGCTATGTGCGTAAACGCTTTATCGGTCTATCATCTAAAGTGGGCCTTTTTTATAGGAGAGGGGGCAAACGAGCACATGGCTCTCCTGATGGTAAGTGATTACCGCCGCCCACGAACAGCTGCAACACCAGGGGGATTGCAGATGCGTTGCCGGCTTTTAAAAAAGGAATAGGCTCTTTTCTTGAAGGTCCCTAAGTCGTATTGGTCCGGAAAAATATCTCCTGGTAGTTGATTCCAAAAGAAAGTTGTGCGAGGAAGAAAACTTATTTTAAATCGCTTAGTGGTAGACCGCCAGTCATCCAGATGGTATGGATAGTATCGCGAGTTTTGTCGCGATGTGCGATGGTGAAACTGTGCAGCTGGAATTAGTCTGAATAATTCCTCAGAGCACTCCTCGTGGTAGACGCGATAAAATACACGAAGAGCACTGCGAAGAGATGCAACATCTCTTCGCAGTGCCAGTGAGTCAAGCCGATCGGAAAGACCTCGGTCGCCGACGATTCGAACTGACCTGCGCTGGATGCGATCAAATGGAAAGAGCTGGCACTGGGGAGCCCAGAGATGGGAACAGTATTCCATGTGCGGCCGAACCTGCACCGTGTAAAGTTGCAGGCGGTAAGCCGGCATGAAATACTGTCCGGCTCTGCTGAGCACGCTAAGCTTTTTAGAGGTCAATTTGGCTTTCTCTTCCAAGTGAACATGAAACTACACGTTACTCGATATGTCAACACCGAGGATTCCGATACTGGCTGAGGCAACAAGGGAATTGCCTTGAAACTGAGAAGATACGATGAAGTTGTTCTGTTTAGCGGTAAACGCACAAACTTGTGTCTTTTGGGCATTAAACTGAACTTGATTTAGTCGCCCCCAGTCCGAGATTTTGTTCAACAGAGTCTCGACTTCAGACACAAGTTTGTCCCGGTACTCGGCGACGTTTTACCGAGAAATATTGACACGGCTGTTGTATAAAGCATTACCAGTTCTGTCGTCTGCATAGCAATGAATGCTACCGATTGTTGCCTTGTTTCGATTTGCTGCGGCATCACAGATGGAACTGACTCAAAGGCGTAAACTTAGTCTCTTAAAGATAACTCGATTATACTACTATCCCATCTGATAATTGAATGGTGGCGCAGACGAAGAAGAAGCAGAAGAAGATAAAGTGCACTTACTTAGCTCCACGCTTTCAGACGAAGTGAAGACGTGAGGACTGCGTGCGCTGAAGTTTCTAAAAGGACTGTATCCGTGATATGAGAAAAGAGAGCTGGTTCATAGACACAAAGGTTAGGTATAGTTATAATCCCCCAACTCTGATGGAGACGCGGGGTGAAAAAAGTCACTTGGAATGGAGGAGAATGACTTTTTTAATCTCCGCGGTCGAAACTTGGCTGTCGTCGGAGGCATAGTCTAAATCTGCCACTGGGGTCGGGAAGGATGGTGCTTTCGAGTGCTCGTATTTCCTGGCACATGGCCTGCAATTATCGGACTGGGGGGGGGGGTCCGTAGCGCATGTGGAGTTAAAAGCCACAAAGGTGTTGCGCCTTAGCTGAGAAGAAAAAAATTAGCTGAGAAGAAAAAAATTTGCTGAGAAGAAAAAAATTTGCTGAGATGGATAAGTTGTCCTCTACTGATGAGAGGCCGCCATGAGGCGGCCGGCGGTGGTGACGTTGTTGGTGATTGTGCGAAAGAGTTCCCGTATTCCTGCCAATAAACGTCGAAGGAAGGAAGAACACCATGAGGTTTTAGTCGGGGCGAGTCCAACATAACCCTTCTTTGCCTCCGCGGGGTGGGTATGAGAAGGCATTTCCCATGAAAAGAAAGGGGCCTTTCAGCTAGATAATGTTACGGCGTTTTTGTGCACTATACTGCGAGGAGTAAGAGTTTTTGATAGTTTATTTCATTTAAACAAATATTATATGTACAATAATGTCATTGTTTTGTTTTGCATATGCTATATATACATGTTCATATATTATATTTAGTATCAAAAATTCTATTTCACAGCAAATAAATTACCTGATTTGCACTTGCTTACCTTACATAAACTGTATTTTTATTTGCATATTGTAATATAAGGACGATGCTTATAACTTTGCTGTAGTCATTTTGCATAGTAGTGTTTAAGCTGCAACTAAGTTCAGAAGTCCTGCACCAATCATTTCGAGGCAATGATGATTTTATTACTTGCTGCTGATAGCACCCCACAGAATGCCTCAGAGGACGGCTATTTGCCATTGTACCTTCGTTTGCTGGCGGGTTGGGAACCGTAGTTTTTTATTAAATAGTAGTTTTTTGTAAAGATGATGCCGCCACTCGGAACGATAAGGAGAAGTTAATTATTTTACATCGCCATTTATTGAATACTATTATATTGAATATTTTATTAAAATGGAATAAATTAAATTAAAATTTCTTTTTAATTTAAATTTAAATTTCTTTATAGATTAGTAAGCGGAAACTAGGAAAGCCTAAGGAACAAAATTCTTAAGGAAATATCAAGTCCGCAAACGCACACTCGGTAGTGTGACATAAAGACGGAAGAAGGCTTGTGCTTTACGGTAGGATGTATAAAGGCTGTATGTAGCTTTACAGTTCACTTTTGTATTAAAACTAAAAATCTTCTCTGGTCTTATCAATAGCCAACCCATTTGGTAAAAATTGTTAAAAGAAAATAAAAATTACCCATATTTTAAAGAATCTGAATTAAAAGAATCTCTCACCTATGTCATCTTGTGGATGTCGTATCGGGCGACATGGGAAATGCCATCTGTAATTTTAAATGGCAGAGCCACGCTGCAGCTATGTTAATATTATTATATATTTGTATTGACGTACACCTCTTTAATGCACTCTAGTCACTTAATTTCTGAATATCTCGTTAGTCAATTAGCTGAAAATGCTGCTCATGTGGTTTTTTTATAGGATAAGAGTGACAAACGAGCACACAGTCCACCTGATGGTAAGTGTTTGCTGTGGCCCATAGACATCTAAATCTATCCTTGATTACGAATCGAAATGCAGATGCGTTGTCACCCGTGATGTTAGTCACATGGAATGTCTCGATTTCATTGAAAGGGTCTCCGGTCCTCTACAGTCAAGAACACTGCAAAATTAAGCTGTTATTTCACGCTGGTATTCTACGAGAGTGTAGTCCTTCCCTAATCGAGTCGATTCATTCTTACTACAACTATACTACTAATATGGCTTCAGCATGGCTCTACCACGTATAAAATTAAGATATGGTCCAAGTTTTATATCCCAGGTTCCAGGAATCCATCGACGGTAATCCGACACGACCGAAGAGAATTCAGGCGCAGGATCAATTGATTTACGCGCCTGAATAATCATGTTGAACACCACCAACTTCCAGACTCTGGGATGCTATTGAGATTTTCTAATTTTGGCCCGACCCCGTATTCGAGCTCAGGACCACATGATCAGCAGTTGCGCCTACGGCTGCTAGAACAACAAGGTATGGAAGCTTTTCTCAAACAACTACCTACGAAAAGAGCCATTCTCAAAGGTTCTCTGTGAGTTAGGATATCAGAGGTAGAACCAGAGTAATTATCATAGGCCAAGTTATCAAACGAAACGTTCTAAAGTATTAGGTCCGTTCTGGTTAGCGTAATATAGGGCCCATGAGATGAAGTGATGACCCGATGAGACATGCAGATTCGATGGATGGAAGTGGTTGAGGTGTCTTGTAGATTACTTAATATACAGTAATAAATTATATTGTAATGATAATATTTGTGTGTTCAATTTTTATTCCTCTCATGACATAAACAAATAAAAAAATGATTAATATTGTATAATAAAGTGCGAGGAAGTCGTTAATAAGCATTAACAAGTAAAACATGTTAATATAATCGTTCAAGATCGTAATATATTAAGATGATACTTATAAATGTTAATTCTATGATTTTGTTTTCTATTAGTTTTCTAAAATAACGTAAAAAGTAATTTACTTTTACTATTTGTTCTTTATTCAATACTAGCTGTGCCTGCGTTCATAGACTCAAAAACTTCGTTCGCATAGTATATTTTTTGGTAAATTGTTATTATAATCGTAAATTTGAATCAGATTTTGTTTACATTTCATGGATTTTAATATTTTTGCGCGAAGTACTAATTATTTTTCTAAAATAAAAGTAACTTAAGCTTAACATCAGCTATCTGCCAGTGAAAGTCTCTTCAAAATCTGTCCAGCTGTTTTGGAGATTAGCCGGAACAAACAGAGAGACGAAAATTTTCGTATGTTTTTTAGGGGCGCCCTGTCATTGCCTATACTTGCAGCACTAAATTAGCACTTAATACATTGCTATTAATATTTATCGTATATCTATTATCGTCACTGCGTTACTAGCCATACGTTTTACCAGCAACGAAAACAGTTCGTTGCGGTAAAAATTTTAGAGCTCCTAATTTTTAAACTTGGCACCTAATTAGCGCCTAAAAAGCCCTAAATTTTGGATTTTTCTGAATGGAATTCCTGATTTTGTGTTGCTGGCGAGACAGAGCTGACGTAAACGAGATGGTGTATCATCATTTTGGGGAAACATTATGGAGATCTTCCTACGAAGTCAAAATTATCAAAAGCTGCTGCTAGCACGCCTGCTAGGTAAGCGTGGCAACTATGGCGAACATTTCTCCTATGGGGTAAGCGATGGGGGATGCCCATGTGCGGCTGTGGAATTTTGATGACCTGTAATGAATGAATAATAATGTTTCATGATGTCGTCACGACATCGAGCGGGGTTCGTCCAACGCTTGCCAGTATAGGGATGCCACTCAAGAAACTTATTTTCCTATCCGTGGTCGGTTACTCGAGTTATGTGGCCGGTTTTTTTTTTGCCTTCTGGTAATATTCTCGTTAAGAATTTCATTACAATTCATTGATTTATTTATTCATCTAATGATTGATTTCACAAAATATTACCGAATCGATTTTGCATATATTCAAGTTAAATTATTGAGAAGACAAGAATGTTCGGAGAAAATTAATTTTTTATATGAGATATACATAGCCCAACGGATTAGTAAGCTGAAGTGGCAATGGGCCGGCCATATAGCTCTAAGAACCGATAACCGATGGAGAAGAAAGGTTCTCGAGTGGCAGCCTCGTACCGGTAGGCGTAGTGTAGGGCGACCCCCCACTAGATGGAGTGACGACCTGGTAAGACATGCAGGATGTCGATGGATGCAGGTGGCTCAGGACCGTGCTTTGTGGCATTACTTGGGGGAGGCCTATGTTCAGCAGTGGACTTATGAAGGGCTGTAATGATGATGATGAGATATATGTTAGACAAGATAAAAGCTATTTTATTAAAAGAAATTTAGTTTTTTTTTATAGGATAGGGTGACAAACGAGCGCACAGTCCACCTGATGGTAAGTAGTTGCTGCGACCCATAGACATCTACATCTATCCTCGATTACGAATCAAAATGCAGATGCGTTGTCACCCGAGAGGACTAAGATGGAATGCCTCGTTTCCAGTAAAAAGGGTCTCCGGTCTCTACAGTCACCATACGAAACACAGCAGCGTTAAGCTACTATTTGACTCGGGTATTCTGTGAGAGCGTGGTACTTCCCCAATCGAGCCGACCCATTCATGCTACAACTATACTACTAATATAACTGCAGTGCTCTACCACGTGTAAAAAGTTTATTTTATGCATTAGGACAGCACGCGTAAACACTCAAACCCAACCTGAAATGAAAAGAGGCCTAGCCCTGGCAGAACGTATGTACGTATGACACGGTCATAATATCGTAAACTACTAGTACTATATACGGATATAGTTTGCAACATTACTTTTTAAATAGTAAATAATATTATTTACTATTTACGAGACGGAAGTGTAACTCAGTAGCATTTAAATACCTTGAAATGTACAACAATGTGTGATTTTATGTAAACTCTACGGGTCATAGAATATTTATTACATACTGACATTCTCACATTATCTGTACATTACGCGAACATAAAGAGTTGATGTCAACATCGTTAAAACATGTGACTGATAGTTGTGAACTTTAGGTTCGAGTATAGCCAAAGTCTAGTAGTCTTATGCCATGCCCTAATAATTTCATATTTCACTATAAAGTAACTATATAACACTATAAAAATACTACCTATTAGGTGGTACGAGACTGTCACTTATTTAAAACAAAATAAACGTTTTTGCTGGACATTTTGCACTCCTCTGAATCCAACAAAAGGATTCATTCATCATTCATTACACCCTATCAAAAATTTACATCTTAACATAAACCTACACCATGGATTGCATGATTGAGAATATTTGCACTAGTTGCCACACTTAGCTGGACGGTTGGCAACTGCATTTTTTTATTATTTTTTGCTGTTATCAGGCAAATGCTGATGCCCAATCTATTTATAATCTTTTGTAGATTTAAGGTTTATAAACGTCATCATCATTACATCCCAATACAAGTAACCTGGTGACATAGACCTCTCTCAAAGAATACCAGAAAACACGGTCCTGTGCTACCTTCATGCATTGAATTCTTTCTATCTTGAGGGGGAGCTCTGTATACTTAACCGGTATGAAGTAGCAATCCGAAAACCTTCCTCCCTCATCGGTTGTCACTTCTACATGGTACATGGCCTATTGCCACTTCAGTTTACTGATCCATTAGGTTTCATCGGCATTTTATGTGGTAGAGCCATGTTGCAACTATATTATAGTTGTAGCGTGAATGGGTCGGCTCAACCGGGGAAGGATCACGCATCACGGAATACCAGCATAAAATAGCATCACAATAATAATCAAAAATAATTTACTACATTAAAAACTCTTTGGTTTCAAAAGGGGTCACCCGTCCACTGATGCTGGTGTTGAGAAGGAATTCAGAGAGTTAAGAGTTGAGAGAGAAATTCAGAGAATACTTTGGGTATGTTATGTGACCTAGCCAAGGCCCTCGATTGTGTTCGCCATGAAACATTAATCAGGGAACTTCAACACTACGGTGTAAGAAATGATGCTTTTAAATTAATTATTTCACATTTAAGTAACAGAATGCAAAACGTTGTCATAATTATTGTGAGTTTTTGGAGGTCGATAGTACAAATGGGCGTGCCTCAGGGCTCATTTCTCGGCCCCCTTCTGTTTCTTATATATATATTAATGACTAAACTTACATAGTAGGAGATAACCATGATATAGTATTATTTGCTGATGATACTTCATTAATTTTCAAATTAAAACGACAATTATTAAAATATGACGAAGTAAACAATGCTATATTTAAATTAGTAAATTGGTGTAATGTTTTTTTTTTTGCTTTTAAATCGCACTAAAACTAAATGTAAGATATTCATAACTCCAAATGTCAAACATCCAAATACCAATATAATTTTGAATTTGGAGGAGCTGAGTCTCGTAGATATTGCCATTTTTCTTGGAATCACACTAGACGCGAAGCTTCAATAGGGCATGTATCGAAACTAGCAAGCAGACTTAGTTCTGCACCAAGTGCTGTAAAAAAGATTAGAACTCTGACCAGTACTGAAACAGCTAGACCAGTTTACTTTAGCTATTTCCATAGCATAATGACGTATGCCATTTTGCTATGGGGACACGCAACTGACACTCAAATTATATTTGTTTTACAGAAGAGGGCCATAACAGCAATTGATGGTTTAAAACCTAAAGAGTCATTCAGACAAAAAATTAATATATTAACTTTGGCCTCTCAATACATTTATGAAAATGTAACGTACGTACACAAAAATAAAAGTAGTTTTACAAAAATAGTAGTAAATTAGTGGTATAATTTACTTGACACCACCGAGTCAGTAATTCATTCTTGGGGCGATGTATACGCTTTTAGAACAAAATCTCAGAAAACAAATTTGACTCCACAAAGTTCAAAAACTTTATTAAACTAAGTATATATAGAAAGGTTTATATTAAGGAATTTATGGACGATAATAACTCCTGGGAAAGGTGATCGCTACCAAGCTATTTCTAATTTGTTTTGTGTCGATTAATTGTGTAGCATACATGATTGTAAGCTATTATTGAGTCCCGCTGGGTTTCTTGCTGGTTCTTCCCAGGACAGAGGTTTTTTTCGAATCAGTGGTTTACAAACAAGTGACTTTCAATAAGTAATATTTATAATCTACGAGTATATTGCATAAAAAGTTTCTGTTCCTGTTTCAATGCTGCTGTATTTCATATGGTATGTGTAGAGAACCGGAGGTCCTATTTCTTTAAACGAGGCATTCCGTCTTCGTCTGGAGTGACAACGCAACTGTATTGAGTCTTAATCGCAGATAAGTGTAGGCATGTATGGGTCATATCATCCACTTACTATCAGATGGACTGCGTGCTCGATTGTCACTTTTATTCCATAAAAAAATCTGGTTCTATTGCGGATAACCTCATTACGAATTCTATCGCTAGGAAAATCAATTTACTTTCATAGTTTATTTCTATTTACTTACAAACGGCACACGATTACAAAATCAGTCTTCATTATATAATATTATAGTCTCACTCTTGCTCTTGTAACAAATC
This sequence comes from Parnassius apollo, assembly GCA_907164705.1. Taxonomy (NCBI): domain Eukaryota; kingdom Metazoa; phylum Arthropoda; class Insecta; order Lepidoptera; family Papilionidae; genus Parnassius; species Parnassius apollo. The sequence continues at coordinate 1,028,565 of CAJQZP010000828.1, forward strand.
TATCGACTTGTTCACGTTCCTATTTACACTGCAGGCGCAAGATTCTTCAAGAATTCTGTTTTGGTTAAGCATCATTCCGTAACATATCAAGATAAGGATATATCCATATAGGAATGAATATAGGTTTGTATGTTGCAACTTCAATTACGGCACTTACTAATTATTTTGTACTTACCCATAGTCATTAACATAATTTTCATCGATTATACAAATTACTTGTAATGTTTAGATCTAATTTCTTATCGATCTTGTTCTTATTTTTAATAAATTTATGTATTACCTGTACCTATATCAGGACCCAAGTGTCATAATAAACCAAATGCAACATTCTACGTATTTATTTCACTAAGATTTCATCGCTACTATAAAAAGCTAATTGCAATAATTTTAAGTGATGATTTAGCTTGTCAGAGAACAAATAAAAAATAGGATAGAATTGGATAGGCAATTTTTATTTTGTGGTAAATAATACATAATACTTGCTAAAAGTCAATTTTGTATTTACCTTATATAAACTATTTAGGTTTATAAAATTCCTCTGGCTTAGAAAAACCCACCAATAAACCTAGCGGCATAAAAATCAACAATTATTTTGTACAATCATTTACTAATTCTAAAAAATTAAATCATCACCTAATTCCTAGCAGTCACTTTCATTTAACTTGGCCGAAGTTCAGTCAGTTCAGTTTAGTAGCAGTCACATCCCCATGACAGGGCCGAAATTAACAGGCAGGGAGTAGCATCGCCAGGAGCAGTAGTCCACCTCACCAGCAGTCATCATCTACAGCATCGGCAGCCGGTAGTAACGAAACGGCCAATCCACATATTTTGTCTATAGTTTAGTTTTTATGAAGTTAGGGCTTGTAGAGTTAGAGCGTGTAGAGATAGAAGCTTGGCTATGCGTGAGATCTTATAGCTTTTTGATAGTGCGAGCCATAGGGTGTAGTTGTGGCAAGATTTTACATAAAAAAGGGTTTTGGTAGCATTAACGTATTCCTTAATATTAGAATAACCCTTTTAACCTATAAAGTTTTTGTTAATTAAACATGTTTATCTTGTTTGTTGACAAATATTGAATTTTTTCTGGGAATGCCTTCATCTACATACGTAACTCTTGTCGACACACTCCCAATGTTCACAACTTTGTTAACGAGAGGCTTTCAAACGATGAATTCGACACTTCCTTTTGAAAGTTAGCCGCCGGCCCGGTGATGAAACAAGTTGCCAGATTCAAAGATTTAGATAATTCTTTAATATATCAGCGCAAGTTGTCCAACTCTTCTCTTCAATAACTTCTTGTCAGTTCTAAGGAAGTATTCTTTAAATATTGTAAGTTCAAGTCATAAGGTGCTTACCGATCCTCCACTGAAAATTATTAGATCCACTGGTACCCTGGTCGCCACCATAGCCAGAAATAGTGGGCCTACCGGGAGCTACTTCTTTATATTGTTTTTCATTGGCACCGCTGCATTTCAGGACGTTTTCGAACTACTGCAATGGAAAGGATAAGATATTAACACCAAGGACGAGTAAATCCCTTATCTTTGATTTGCCGACGATATAGTAGTTATGAAGAATTGCAAGTGAACCTCAGCAATACATCAATGACCTTTACTAATTTCTTCTTACTAATGTCTTCTACATAATATAGAAAAGACAAAAATTATGTGTAATGTCCGTATCTCACCTATACCAGTAGTTTTTGGGAAAACTACGTTCGAAGTTGTTGACGAGTATATTTACCTAGGACAAATTGTCAGACTAGGTAAGTCCAACTTCAACCGAGAGGTCAATCTACGTATGTTTTTATAGCATGAGGGTGACAAACGAGCACACAGACATAGTGGTAAGTGGATGCTGTGGTCCATAGATATCTGCATTTATTCTCGAGTAAAAATTAAAATGCAGATGTGTTGTCACGCCTAAGAACAAAGATGAACGCCTCGTTTCCGAAAAAAGGTTTCGGATTTCTACACTAACCAAACGAAACACAACAGTATAAAGCTTCTATCTCTTTAATATGAATAGTGTGTTTCACAAAACTGTGAAATGTGAACTTTCCGATTAAGAAGAACACTGAGTCCTTACTGTGATGTGCTGTCAGTTATTTTTTTTTATAAAACTTACCTGACAAACGAACTCACAATCCACGTGATTGTAATTGGCTACTGTAGCCCATAGACAACTGTTTCAAACTACAAAAAGGAAAGTAAAGTTGTTTTGAAACCTTTGAGAACTAAGATGGAATGCTATACATCTTCACAGCCTGTTTACATTATTCTGGCTCCCTATACCGAAATAGGTTCTAACCTACTCGGACCAAAACGGACTCCTCAACAAAAAGGAAATCCCATTACCTTGGAATATGTTGAAATTGCTTTTGCATATTTATTTATTTATTTAATATGTATAAACTGCTTCTAAAAAATCACATGGAGTGTACAACTACAGCACCTATCCTACAACTGTTTTAATATATATGATTTCTAGCTGTGCCTCGCCGTTACATTTCGTATAACTTTAGAAATTACTGGTTGATTAATTTATTTAAAACACATCAGTATAGACAGTACTTTTAGTAACATTTTCATGTGGTGTTGATATGATGTAATAATATCTCACTACCGTGCCCCCGCCAAGTCGAACAAAACAGCGGCATGGCCGTACCATCCCTTTCTCGAAGCAGTTCAGGCCATTTTCGACCCCCTATAACTTCGTTGTGGATAAAATTAGAAGCTTGTATTTTTAGAAACCAAGTAGGAATTGTATAAACACGGTATATTTCAAATTTAATGAATTTGAACCAGTAGTTTAAGAATTACAACTAGTCAAAGTTTCTTAATTTTGTCACTCACTCACTGACTGACTGACCGATCATCAAAACTCTAAGGCACTTCTACTCACTCACTTTTAGCAGACAGAGAAGCTTCAAATTTAGAATACAAATAGTGTTTAGTGTATAAATCAAGCGAAAACTAAAATATTTTACAATTTCGGTCTAGTTTTCTAGTTAAACCGACTTGCATAAATAACTTTGTAATCCTATGTAAACATGTAGGTTTACAAAGTTACATTTGCAGTGAATGAATCAGTGTACCTGTATAATATGTATAATATAATGGAACAATACGTGTAGATAGATACGCTGTTGGTATTTAAGAAGCAGAAGGTACCGGAAAAGAAAAAAGTAAGACTATCTACAAAAAGAAATGAGATGCCATGCAAAACATAAGTTGTAATAAAAACCAAGTCTCACAACGTTCTTCTACCGTAAAAAGTTCTGAGATCCATGTAATACCAAGTCGGTTAATTTATTCAGTCCCTACTTAAGGGTTCTTCTGTCCTAAGTTATTACGTAATTAGATAACCTAACTACATCTTATTTTGACCATATTATTTAAAACATAATACTTGTTTAATAAAATACTGTAAGCCTAAATAATATGTTTTACTTCGATGTTATGTTTTTAATGGCTAGATCTTTCAACTCTCTTCGGGGGGCTAGCGTTCGCGCGCCAAGCTAACTCTTGAATTATTTAAAATTTTCACTACCTATCTCTTAAACTATGCGTCGAAATAACATGCTTCGAAGAGCAAAGTTTATCTTCATAAAATTGTCTCGGTTATGAAGTAACTTTCGTTCGTAAGGATTAATAAACCTAATAATAAATTACTTTTAATTTTCAAGATTTTTTTGTTACAAAATGCCTTAATGTCGCCCACTTATAAAAAATAAGCATATGTTATTGCGAATTTTTTCAGATGAAGTAAAGATCACTTAGTATTTACGTATCATTAACAATTACGCCAGCGCACGCGGATAAAGCAGTCTGACTTGCTTAACAAAAATCAATATTTTAGGCTAGCTGAGAGGTGTAGCCTAACGCTAGATGGCTTAAATACTATTCCTCATGAATCTGGCTATAATATACATATATAATTTTTCATATAGGACTGGTAGTTCCAGAGATTAGCGTACTTAAACAAAAAAGAAAACAAAAAGTAAATAGATTTATAACAATAATAATCATATATATCATTAGAAATAATACTAGTTTTTACGGAATTTATCGCGTATATTTTAACTTTTTAAATATCCGACGTTTCGAACGCTTTACAGCACTCATGGTCACGGGCAGGACTGAGATGTTCAACGTCCATATGTCATAGTTAACCGCGGTTACCATAGATTAAAATTTAACTTTTGATCAATTAAATATACGCGATAAATTCTGTAAAAACTAGTATTATTTCAATGTGTAGTGTTCGCGTAAATATAAGAAATCATTATATATCATTAGCTTGCCAAGAGCCGTGGTAGCTCAGTGGTTAACGCTCGCTGTAAATATAACAGAACGCGAGTAACCCGGGTTCGATCCCCGCCGGCACCAATGAAATTGTTAATTGCAATTTTAAGTGCTGATTTACCACGTGCTCGGCAGTAAAGGAAAACATCGTGAGGGAACCTGCATGTCTGAGGAATAAAAAAAAATATTTCGAAGACATGTGAAGTTCGTCAACACGCATTTGGGCAGCGCGGCGGACACTTCCTTGCCCTAATCCCTCTCAGAAATGAGGGGAGGCCTGAGCCCAGCAGTGGGACGTATATAGGCTGTAACTTTACTTTACTTTTTTAGCTTGCCAAGCAGATGTTGTTCTTTTGTTATGTCCTATTAAAAATCCTTAAATTACCAAAAAAATGTGGGTCACTCATGGGCAACAAAACTATCATATCTCTCAAGTTGGACCAAACTGCACACGGTGTGCAAATTTGATTAAAATCGGTTAAGCAGTTTAGAAGTTCATCGCGGACAAACAACGTGATGTAATCTTAATATGTATAAATTACGTTTCCACGTAATCGTGCCACACAATTTTTTTTCGAATTTAAGAATTTTAATAGGACATGGCAAAGGTCGTCGAAAATTTATATATATTAAGATTATAAAATTTTATACAGTTCTAGTAGTTTGTTGCCATAAATTATAAATTTTGCAAACATTTTTCACGTCGAAATCAGTAAAGTATGCACGAAACATGTGGGCTACATAGCGCGTTTCGAAAATGCATTTTATGAATATTGTGTTTTTAATTTAAGGTAGCTGTTAGTCAATCTTTGAGATAATCCTGCGGGTTATAGAATATGGATAACAAACCAATACAAGTATGAAAATATTATTCATAAATATATGTAGCCTGTCCTGTATAAGAATATTCTTACACCGCCATATCATCCCGTGGGTGTTGTAGGGGGCGACGGAGGGAAACTGAACCAGGAGATGCACAGCAGCATCTTCCTGATAACAGATGTATAAAAGATAGAAAAACAGCGGCTCTCAACCGGCTTGTCAATCCCGACTACTTTGACAAATATCCCTCCTACGAGGCAATCTATGGGGGAGACCCATTGATATAATATATTTCTATGGGGAGACCTATATTCAGTTGTGGACTATTGATAGGCTGTAACGGCTGTCCAAGCTAATTAATTAATGAGATTACAATTTTTTTTTTTATAGAATAGGGTGACAAACGAGCACACAGTCCACCTGATGGTAAGTGGTTGCTGCGGCCCATAGACATCTACATCTATCTTCCATTACAAATCAAAATGCAGATGCGTTGTCACCCGTGAGGACTGAGATGGAATGCCTCATTTCCAGTAAAAAGGTTCTCCGGTTCTCTACACTCACCATACGAAATACAGCAGCATTAAGCTACTATTTCACGCTGGTATTCTGTGAGAGCGTGGTCCTTCCCCGGTCGAGCCGACCCATTCGTGCTACAACTATACTACTAATATAATTGCAGCATGGCTCTACCACGTAAAAAAACCACCACAAATGGTGGGTTACTATCACAAGAGCAGAAATCTAAGTTTTTGGAAATTATACAAAATCATTATATATTCTTTCCGACAATATGAAAGTTTTGCAAGAGTGGCCGTTTTTGTTTATTTCAAGTAGATCATAATATCATAAAAGTTTTCAAGGTCAAACGTAAAAACTTTTTAATCAAAAATTTTTACGTTACGTTTTTATTTTCAATGGCAATATTACAACATTGACAAATGACGAGACGAAAATGATTTTCATCAACGTAAGGAAGGGGCTTAACTTGAAGCAGGATTTTCAGAACAATCGTATCAGACTTTTTGTGGGAATATTTTAACCATTTTATTGATTTTTTTCTTTATTATCAGCTCGCAAAGGTTCAGTGCTGGGCATGGGCCTCGCCTATTTTAAAGCGCCTGGTAAAAGGATTAACCGCAACACCAGACGTCTCGTAGTTTTGAACCAGCCTTCCATCAAGGGTCCGGATAATTAACATCCGTACTAATTAATACCCGTCTGGCATATTCCTAAAGGATGGTACCGTCATGTCGAGTTTGACGCCATCTAGATGAGTCACTTAGGTTTTCGGGTTGTTTGGCGTTTCTTACTTTGAGTACTTGCAGCGTACAGTGCGCTGGCTCTGAAATATGGTCTCGTGACTCGGAAACGGAATTATTATAAGTACTTGCCGGAAGCCGTGCTCGTACACGACCTCTCTCTGGACTCTACTGGGATCGAGCTATCATCACAAACAGGACTATTCTTGCGAACAAGCCTGACATTGTGTTGATGTACCGGGCACAGTTAAGGATATTTTTGGTCTATATGACCATTCCGTATGACGAGAGCCTCGTGAAAGCTGAAGCAGATAAGAAAACAAAACATCTGGCCCTGGCTCACGAGGTGACCAACATGTAGGTTACACCCACACTACGAAATGGGTTGATGGATACTTTTTCCCTAACACCTCACTACCACTTTACTACCACTGCATACAACGCATGAATACATTTGTTATGGGGGGACAGTCCTGTAGAATTTGGGGCAATAGCTTCTCATAGCTGATATTTGACATTTTAAATAACTTTTTTTGAATAAACTTGTTAATATCATATATTTGAAAGAACATATAGCTGACGTGAAGCACCGACGCTCCGGGAAGTCTGCAGTCTGTGAACATGTTCAAAATCAGTCGACATTACCAATTCAAAATTCTTAAAAGTGGCAATGAAACTATATATTTTCATTTATTATGCTTTTGACAAGCGGTTTAACTTGATCTCGACAAAAAATGAATTGTAATTCAATGAACAAACGACATTGTTATTTTTCCAAACCTCTTTCAACTGTCTATTATTTTATCAAAGCACAATAAAATGTTCTCCGAAATGCGAAATAAAAAATAACGATAGGCCATAAAGCGTCTATTGACAGTATATGGATGCGTGAGCTGAGTTAAGATTTTACCATTTTGCAATTGGGCGCGAATTCGTAGAATTTTTCGCGACACCTATATTTTATTTTTAAATGAAGCAAATATGAACCATAGTTTGTATATAAGGAGTTTAATATTTTGCCAGCACTTTTTTTATTTGGCACCTAAGAAATGGTATGACTGTAAGTCCTACCGTTTGCATCTTCTGCCTAGGACCCAGTTTGGATAGGTTTATTTTTATAAAAAAGCGTGACAAACGAGCACACAACTGATGGTAAGTGGATTATGTGGCCCATAGACATCTACATATATCCTCAATTAGGGATCAAAACGCAAATGCATTGTCACCCCTGAGGACTAAGTTGGAGTGCCTCATTTTCAGTAAAAAGGGTCTCTGGATCTCTACACTCACCATACGAAACACATCGGTATTAAGCTGCTATTTCACGCTGGTATTATGTGAGAGCGTGGTTCTTCCCGGTCGAGCCAACTCATTCGTGCTACAACTATAATATAGCTGCAACGTGGCTCTTCCACGTAAAAAACGCAGGTAACACACCCTTAACCTACTTCCGTCATCATATAGCAGCGCTTGCACTTTTGTGCTCCGATCTGAAGAGTATAGAGGGCCAGTTACAGTATATGCTGTGAAGCATGCCATCATATAATCATCAGATGCACTGTAAGTTACATTATAGCTTCACTTTTATTACAAATAATTTCAGTTGTCCATGAAGCAGCGTCTGTATCAAATTTGCAATGACCTCCTCTCTACACATCATATCCATTTGACTGCTTGGTTACATATCTCTAGCGCGACTGCTGATTATTTGGTCCTGGACTCGAATCCTGGAAAACATTAGTTATTAGGTTTTACTGTGAATAAATTCGCAGTAGCAATACGGAGTCATTAATTGGCGCCGTTTCGCCCCCGTGTCTCAGAAAGAACTAAGCAAATGGACTGCCGTCTCATCGGACTGTGACGATGAAGGAATACTTCTACTTTATTTTTTATGTGGTAGAGCAGTGCTGCATTTATATTTGTAGTATAGTTGTAGCACGAATGTGTCGGCTCGACCGAGGAAGTACCAAACTCTCACAGAATACCAGCGTAAAATAATAGCTTAATGGTGCTGTGTTTCGTCGTGAGTGTAGAGAACCCGAGACCCTTTTTACTGGAAACGAGGCAATCCGCCTTAGTCCTCACGGGTGACAATCCATCTGCATATTGATTCGCACTCGAGGATAGATGTAGATGTCTACGGGCCACTGCAACTACTTACCAATGGGTGCGTTTGGCAGAAAAAAGCGCTAGCAAGCGCTTACAAGCGCTAAAATAGTTTTCGGCCAGGACACGATTGCTACTTCAGTAGCGCTGACACAATCCGCCATTTTGCTTATTTAATTTGTTTGTTTTGAAGTAGAGTTTATAAGTTGTTTTGTGCAATATTAGTTTTAAGTAATATAATGACGTGAATAAACATATACATGTTATTAAAAATTCATGATTGGTAAGTTTTTAATATGAATACTTTACAAACATATATTTAAATTAGGTTAGGTTCCCCGGTTAAAACTAACATCGTGTCCTGGAGGAAAATAGCTACTTACGATTTGACAGCGCTTACCGCTTATGATCGCCATTTTGCTTACAAGCGCTTGCTAGCGCTTTTTTCTGCCAAACGCACCCATTATGTCGACTGTGTGCTCGTTTGCTACGCTATAATATAAAAAAACCTTGGTACACCTGTACTTACGCACACACATGTGCATTAAAATCCAATACTGCGTAGACAGTCAGTCTCTGCTAAGACTGGCCGCCATGACCGAAATTCGATCTAGAGGACATAATATGATCAGTGCGGTCTATGTCCAGCTAGAAGGATAATTTACTTTTTACATTTATATTGAGTATGTGTTCAATTGTGAAATTCTATACGTGGTAGAGCCATGCTGCAATTATATTAGTAGTATAGTTGTAGCACGAATGGGTCGGCTCGACCGGGGAAGGACCACGCTCTCACAGAATACCAGCGTGAAATAGTAGCTTAATGCTGCTGTATTTCGTATGGTGAGTGTAGAGAACCGGAGACCCTTTTTACTGGAAATGAGGCATTCCATCTCAGTCCTCACGGGTGACAACGCATCTGCATTTTGATTTGTAATGGAAGATAGATGTAGATGTCTATGGGCCGCAGCAACCACTTACCATCAGGTGGACTGTGTGCTCGTTTGCCACCCTATCCTAAAAAAAAAAACCACCAGGTGTAAACAGGTAAAATTAAATTTTGTGTCCCATAATTTGGATTCGAAGGACAAAATATAAACTAACATACTCGTCTAATACGAAATTTTATTAAAAATTAATAAAATTAAACGCGACTTTCTTTTTATAAAATATATCTTTTATAAAAGGAAGGATCACTCCTTGTTCATTCGAATGATGTTAAAAATTAACAACACATAAAAAAAACTCTCACGCTTGTTACCCTAAAATGTAAGCAGATTCTACAGACTTCCACTTGGCACGATCCTGACACACCTCTCTCATTTCCATCACATCTACGTACGTACTTTTAATTTCGCCCAACTTCAATATATATCGTCAATTTGATCGATGATCTTCAGTTTAGGACGTCCATGCCACTCATTACTGCAGCACAAATACCTATGCTTTGTCACTTTTTTAACTCACTAAAATACGTCTTTAACTCTAATAAGAAGTGAAATCTTAAAATATTGAACTGTCTCACACAGTTATATTTTCCGATTGTTATCACAATAAACGAAAGTTAAACTTTCAACGCAAAGGTATTTTTATACTGTGAGGGTGACAAACGAGCACCTGTTGGCAAGTGACATCTATCATCAATTAATGAAATCAAATTTTAAATGCGTTGCCACGCTGAGGACTAAGATAGAATGCCTAGTTGCAAGTAAAAAAAATAACTTTAACTTTAACTAAAACGTAAAACCCGACTTAAAACAACTAATAAAAAAACTAACGACAACTAACGAAAAATTTTAGCCTCGACTTCAGATTTACATTTTATCAGAAGTTTTTTTTAGTTCGGCTAAAAGAGGGTCTTCGGTTCTCTACAGCCAACATAACAATACAGGAACATTAAGCTGGCATTTTACGCTGGTATAGATATTTTATAGAAAAAACCGTGACAAACGAGCACACAGTCCACCTAATGGTAAGTGGAAGCTGTAACCCATGGACATCAACATTTATCCTCGTTTAATAATCCAAATGCAGATGTGTCGTCACTCCTGATGACTAAGATGGAATGCCTCGTAAAAAATGTCTCCGATTTTCTCTACACACTCACCATGCGAAACACAACAGCCTTTAGCTGCTATTTTACGCTGCTATTCTGTGAGAACGTGGTCCTACCCCTGTTGAGCCGACCCATTTTACAACTAATATAGCTGCAGCGTGGCTCTACCACATAAACAAATCGTTATCGTAATCGTATCGTGGTCCGTCCCAGAATGAGTCGACTTATTCTTGCAGCTACCATAGTATAACCTGTGGCTCTACCACGTAAAGGTAATGTACTGATGCGGACCTTTGCTTGAAGAAAAAATCAAATCACTAACAAGTTACATGCCAGCGTTAAATAGCAGCGTAATACTGTTTCATGCTGTGTTTTATGAGTTTTGTGTAAATAGTAAACTGTGTTTCTAGTGTATTGTGACGATAACCGGAGACTATGTTTATAGTTACGAGATATTTTCGTTTTAAATCTCAGAGATACGTTGTCAACGTATCGTCTTTCAATTCATAATTGAGATTGGGTATTGGGGATAGTCCGCAGCATCACTAACCATCAGGTGGACTTTGCAGCTATTTGCTAGCCCCATTCGTTTCAAAATACTTTATTAAAGTGCTATTTCACGTTTTAACGCAAATTTCTAAGGCTAAATCTTAGTTAATACTCTAAATGGCTAATATAATACACTGAATACCTACTACATGTAAAAATAGACCAATTTTTGAACCTTGCATCACATTTTTTAAAAACCAACTCGGTGATCAATCTCCCACAACTAATTTACTGAAATTCATCGCAGTCAATTTGAGATTCCAATATCTATAATAATTAATATTCACAAATTTGACTGAAATCTATTAAACTTTGATAGTTTTTATCAAAAAATTCCTGTTTTATATTATTAAATTCGAATTTTGTTGCACTTTATTTATATATAAAACTAGTGACGCACCCTGGCTTCGTACGGGTGATTGATGGTGATCGCTGCCAAGCTATTTCTAATTTGTTTTGTGTTGTTAATTGTAACATACATGATTGTATAGAGTTTTTTTTAAAGTCCTGCTGAGTTTCTGGTTGGTGCTTCCTAGGACAGAGTTTTTTTGCGAACCAGTGGTAATTTAAAAAAATGACTTTCAAGTAGTATTAAGGTACGTGAGGGTAATATGGTCACTTCAGGATTTGCTGCCCTTTAAAACCAAAACTATGAGAATGACAGAGACAAAAACACAAAGTCGTATACTATAACTAATATATCAAGAAAAAATAACAAATAAGCTTTGGCAATAATTAGGAACACTTCGAAAAATCTACTTAAAAAAAACTAACTACCCAAATACTTATTATGATGTCAACTGTTGAAATGGCGGCTATAAAGCATTGCCCTTTTGACCCTTTATTATTTGATTAACCGATAAAGAGCTTTTGTATCACAGAGTCATTCATCTATGCAAACAAAGCTGTATTTTTTGAGTTACATGAAAGTGACCATATTAACCGGATGACCATATTACCCTCACGTACTACAGTTATAATCGATATTGAATAAAAAAGTTTCTGTTTCTTTTTCTGTTCAATGCTCAAACCACATACAAACATTTCATCAAAATCGGTCCCATTGTCTTCAAGACGAGAGTAAATAATAAGTAAGGTTGGTCTAAGTCAGTGCGATTTGTCATCTTCGGCTACATCATCATTTACTATCAAATGGGTTAGTAGTAGTAGTTAGCTTTATATATAAAGATATGCAACATTTTATTATTAATGTGAAAGATTTTTCAACTTTCCTATAAAGCAAAATGTACCCAAGCGAATACCCATTTGCGCCCTCCTTTCTGCCAAGGAGGGTCGCGTCCGTTTACGGCTTAAAGATCTCTTGTCAGATCAGTAAGCCAATCCCTAAAGGTGGAGTTTAGTGGGTAAAAGTCTCCACATAATCACGCAACCGGCTGCGTGGTATGCTATGAGCATTCACCGCCTCCCTCCCCCGTTACCGGAGGGTTGCCCTTAACTTAATTGCTTCGGGCACAAAAAAAGCGAAGACCCGTGGGTCAACTAGTATTTTAAAATATAACATACCAACTATAATAACATAATCACACAACATCATCAGCCCGTACGGAAAGTAAACTTTTAAATATGGTCTTGCATCTTTACTAACTTTCTTTTCCAAGCTAAATTGTGACAATATGTTCACTATTTCAGTGTAACTAGTGTATAAAGTATACAATATTTATTACCATACGTTGCAAAGCTGCAGCTATATTATGGTTGCAGCACGAATGGGTTGGCTCGACCAGGGTGAGACCACGCTCTCAAAAATACCAACGTAAAATAGCAGTTTAATGCTGCTGTGTTTCGTATGGTGAGAGTAGGGAACCGGAGACCCTTTTTGCTGGACATAAGGCATTCCATCTTAGCCCTCAAGGGTGAAAACGCATCTGCATAATGATTCCTAATTGAAGATAAATGTAGATTTATTTGGGCCACAGCATCCACTTACCATCAGGTGAAATGTGTATACGTTGGTCACCCTATTCTTATGGGGATATAGTAAGTCAGCTCAAATTCTAATTTCGTCCCCACTTGCCGACCGACATGTTTGTAATCACTAATAATGTAAGTAGAAAGGTCGTTAGACACTTATTTCATTAGGTTTATCATATTTATGCCTGTTTCTTAACGCCAAGCCAGTCGCTTCTCATTTTTATTACGGTTATTTCCCATTTTAATTTTACGTCGTTCTGTTGCGTAATATGTATTCTGATCGTAAGCGACACAACCTTCCCCTTCAAAGGCAGAAGCGAAGTGACCGGGCGGCAGGGATCACGTTTCAAGAGGCCTATAGTTTAGGTAATTTCTTTTTACAGTGAAAATAATGGTATTTTAAAAAAGTAAATAACATAAGCACTGCTTTATAGTTAGTTCAGTTAGTATGCAAAGTTTCATGACCTTATTTAAAGTATTTTATGAATAACAGCGGTTTATTGTTTATTTTGGAGGTAACTTTGGATTTTTTTTCTATCGAGAAAATTTTACGAAATCGTGTTTTCGTCTAACATAATCCTTAACATTAATCCTCAACTTTACCATATATTTATTTCAAAATTAATGCTGCAATATTTTCGGCATAACGAAGGATCTTGCTAAGCCATTTGAGATTATATTTCCCCTACTCCTACTCCCCGCGGCATCGTGGCGAGAACGCTGTTTGTCGCTGAATGGCTCTACTTAGCTTTTGAAAGAAAAAATACCCAGCCCTCTTATCACCAGCGGCGGTGTCAAGTTGTCGACACAGTTCCTTTATAATTTTCACCGCATATGGACCCCATGAAACGATAGTCTCTATAGCAAATGGAAGAAATATGTAATCATCTCTCAAAGACAAAACGAGATAGCCCTCAGACGAGAGATTGCCAAAGTGTCTACACACAGAGCACCCCAAGCTAGGGTTTTACTTCTGTTCCAAGGCACCAAAGGAATACCGTCGGATCTCCTGCCATCGTCTTTAAATATTCGACAAAGATCGAAAAGCGAATGAACATGTAAAGAGACAAAGCTCTTCATATAATATTGTTTAGAGAATTGTGTTTGTAAAACCTACATAAGATTGATTATTTATTAAAAAAATAATCTTATTATAAAAAGTATATTATATTAGATATAGTTTTATACATATATTTTATCAACTTCTAACAAGCATCGGTGGTTCAGTGGTAGAATGCTCGCCTGCCACGCGGGCGGCCCGGGTTCGATTCCCGGCCGATGCAAATAAACTTTTTGTCAATTCTTGAAAATATTTTACTTCAGTTTTTTTTTAATTTTACTTCAATCTCATTCTAAAACGATTTATCCTTTTCTAAAATATTGTTTTTAATTTTATTGTTTTGTCAATTCTTGGAAATATTTCCTTAAAAATATTTTTTTAATTTTACTTCAATCTCATTCTAAAACGATTTATCCTTTTCTACAATATTGTTTATAAATTTATAATGTAACATTATTTTATCATACAAATAGATCGTAAAAATAATATGATGGCACCCGAATATTAATTTTTAATAGAGGTGTGTCAAACCCTTTGATAAAGTTTCATATATGTAGTCAAAAAATGTTAACAATTACTAGTAGGTAGCCAAAACTGTCTTTCACAACAGCTTTAATATACAAATAATAAAAAGCGCCATCTCACATGAAATAACAATACTATTTTTTCTATGTTACTTTTAAATTTTTGAATCATAACTTTGAACCTGTTATCGCTACTCACCCATAGATGGCGCTAAATTGTCAAGTGCAATATTTTAAGAATTTGAAAAACATCTTATTAATTTGCAATTTTTTTTACGTAAACTATCTACCTATGGAGAGTAGAAGTATGTACCTATGCAATAAGAAGGCTCACATATTTTTATATAAATTGTTACAAAATATGTGCGTTATATCTTATTTGCACGGCTCTTAAAATGTTGGTACACCATGTTTACCTTTTTTCCCTTGAGTGATCTTTATACCAATCAACAGCCGGTTATGTTTTTGCTAAATATTTGATGTCAGCTACCTCTCATTTTCTTTTCATGCGGGCGGGCCTCTTCATGCGAGTTCGCCTGCTCGCAAAGGCAACACAAGCGTGCCACGACCTCTCGGCTACAACCATAGACTTGATTAAGGCTGGGAAAGTAAGCTTGTCCTTACTACTGTGATAAGGTTACACGCAGCTTAGGTCTTTGGGGTATACTGCGCTGTTGGCATTCGGTTAGCGGCTCTCTTCCGGTTATATTAGGTTTTTATATTCATTTTAGGTTAGGTTAGGTACTTGCACCGCGACTGGTGTTTAACCGTACATAGAGGTTGTCCTCTCCCAAATCCCTTCTTGTTGTTTAATAATTGGCATTGTTAACTTCATACAATAATGCAATTAAAATTTAATGTTTAATTTTTATATATCTTTTGTGTTTAAGTGAATAGCTATTTTTTCAGTAGGCTTAGTAGATAAATATTGAAGATTTTTGTCAGCTTAATAATAATTTAGATGAATAAATAACTGTATTGTGCAGAAGTATTCAGCAGATAGCTTCCATTTATTAACAAATATAGTTGGTATTGAAATGGCACACCCCCTGCTCTTTTAGTTCCAGACACGCTCCGGAACCGTGTTTTGTTATAAGCGACACGCTTATGTCCGCATTTAAATCCGCTTAAAGGGATAATCCGTTTCAATGCGCGTAGGTCACGTCGCTTTCATTTGTTAAAGTAAGTAGCTGCTAGTTAGCTTTATATCGCTTTATAAAATTTAATGGGACATATGTTCGCTTAGGTTATTATATAAACGACCAACCCGCCTGCAAAGCGTGGCAACGATGGCAAATATTGCTTCCTCCCCCTATTGAGACAATATATGGGGGAGGCGTATGCTCAGCAATGGAATTTTGATGGGCTATAATTTACGAACGAATGAAATATTTTAGGAATACCATATTTTTTATTATAAACTTGAAATGGAGTATTTATAACTTCTTCTTCATCAGGCCGCAAAAGTCTATCAGATTTGTTCAGTTGGGAACATATGGTGAGATGGACAAAGACCTCTCCAATTGTTCACCCCAGATTTGACATAGGTAAAATTAGGAAACATAGGTTAACTATGTTTGGCAGGGAAATGGTTAAATCAGAAGTTTCCCATCTGTGAAATAACTCCCCAGCTTCGGCTGGGTTTAATATTTAGTAATATATATTAAACCCAGCTTCTATCATATATATACACACCTCAACACAGTTATATAAAATATGTTCATACCAATTATTTTTATATAAATATGTTGAGATGTGTATCTAAATTAAATATGCATAGTAATACATATTACGAACCTGAAAGCATGTTTTTTTGCATGTTTATTTACCATACACGCTTGAAAAGCTGGACTGATTCTAATGAAATTTAGCATAGAAATGGATTAAGTTCAGCGAAAAAGGCGAGTAACAGCCAGTGCATATGTTACGGCTAAAAGCCGAAGTGCGGACTCATTGAACCTAACCATTACACCAATAGGAATCGATTGAACCTAGTTGTATTCGTCTAGTACAAAGCTGAAGAGCGAGCTTAGGCAGTGCACTTTACCATCTTCGGCTGCATCACTACTTGGTACCTTCCAACAGGTGGGATAGTTATCAAACACTGGCTGATAATAAAAAAGTACGGTAATGACACATCGGCTTTTAGCCATGACATAACCCTGGTAACCTATATTAATTAAAGATAGTGAAAATGGAAAAAAAATAAACAAGCTTATGAATTTACACCGACAGTAAAACCCTTAAAAAAATAAAAAATATCTTAGTATTTAACTCTTAAAACTCACTTCAAAATAAACAACTATGACTAAAATGAATAATAAATTTCCTATAGTTACAATATCTAACTACTCTACATATTTATTTATCTATGATCCCAATAGATGAAGCTATCAGAGCAAAACTCATAGCGCCACCTACCGACAACGGTAGAATAACATCTTCCACTCTAGAACAGATTAAATAATAGATGCTAACTAGTAGTGTATAATTATTGTATATAAGTTAATACAACCTATAGTTTGTTTTAGCCACCGCCACGAGTTTAAATGCAATCGGCAATAATATAAATCGCATTAAACAATTATAAAAAAATCTAACAAATGCAAAAGAGAATTTTGTATCATAAAAAAATATAGAATATCAGTGCCATAGGCTTCGAGTCCGTTTACCTGTTATCATCATAATATTTTTTCCGAGATATTAAAAAAATCATCATACATATATAAATTTATTTTGCGACTTTTTAATGCGATTATTTCGAATTCAAAAATGTACAATAAAGTCATCGTGGGTGTGGATTACCGGATAATTGGACGGAAACGTGGCGCAACAAAAGAGATCGGTCGTGTTTTATTTTTAAAATCAAAAACAAAAACCGAAAAAGGAAAAACTTCGGGCTTATAATGCGCTCGTTTGTTTCAATGGAGACCCACGGCGGTTTTTGGAGTTTAAATCGGTGTGCCAAAATCGCGGAATTTAATTTAAAACACTATCCAGTATTGACCGCTTTAAATATAGTTATGTTTTTATTGTTACGAACACGCAAAGCCGTTTTTGTCGTTCGTGGAAATTATAGTTTTTATAATAATCTTCATTAAGCTTTTTTCCCCGCATTTGTAACCTGTTAAGATTTCTTGGTCGTTTTTTGAGAAACCAACGCGAAATTGTGAATGTAATACAATATTTTTCTTTGGAATTTTGATTAGTAAACTGCGTTTTTAATATTTGATACCTTTATAAATTTTATATTATTAGTAAATATAAATACACCTAGAGGCACGAAACATTGGAGTAATTTAAACAATTATATTCTAAGCTATCAGTACTCAATTACGTATGTCGTTTGTTCGATAATTGATTTTTTATGTTCCATTGTTACATTCCTTTTTGTAACTTATTAGCCAGCGCATGATTACAATATCACCTGGTGGTAAGTGGTGATGAAGCCCTAGTAGTCTTAAGGCCTTTAATTTTATATCTAATGGTTTATATCTAAAAAGTTATTTGATATTTTTATAGTATAGGGTTAACAAACGAGCACCTGTTGGTAAGTGGATGGTGAATGCTTTGGCTCATAGACAATTTGGTATATCTTCAATTAAGAATCAGAATGCAGATGCGAAGTCATTCCTGAGGACTAGGATGGAATGACTCCTTTCTAGTAAAAAATGTATTCGGTTCTCTACACTCACCATACGAAATACAGCAGCCTCACGCAGATTAAATTTAATAAAATTAAACAAAAGCTGTGAAGTTTATGAGTTAACATCGAGGCGTAGGGTCTGATTTTGTCCTAGATAGGTCCAGCATTATTAATATTATATAATTTCAGTTATCATTTCCTCAGATAAAAAGAGACAACCAGACAATGTTGGCAATGAGTCAGTGCATCGACACATGTTGCAAAAATTTTTGCTTCTGATATGAATGAAATCGATATAATCGTTTCATCGTGCGTGGGCACAGATCATAAAATATATAATGTATAGTGTATCTCTATTCATAATAGCGCATAAAACTTTTCAGTTTTAAAATGTGCCAATTTTCATTGCTAGACATGGGACTCCCTCAAGGAATTCCAATCAGCATCCATCGACCTCCTGCATGTCTGACCAGGTCGTCACTGCATCAGTAGGTACCGATTATTAATGTTACATTGTATTTTAACCTCTCAAACGCCAAGCGTCCAAATTTTGCCGCTTCGATATTCCGTAACAAAATTCAAGAGGTCAAATTTGACCGCACCCACCCACATTACGTACGCCATTTTCAAATGGATGTTGTGTTGATTTTTGGATTTTTCTAGTGTTTTATTATAAAATTGTTATAAAAGTTTTTGTGTGAATATAATATTTATTTTTACGTAAATAATGTCGAGTAATATATAGAAATCATTGTGATTTTCACGTTGCCGACATCTGTTTGTTATTTTTTTTTTGTTATCAAAATACAATAAAATCTTTTTGTATTGACGTAAAACCCGACAATTGTTTAAACCACAGGATAGAGAATTTTGTATAGATTTTATAATGCCAAACTTTCATATAGAAAAGTAGTCTCTAAATATAAGTTTTAATGGTTTTAAGTGCTGTGGTTGGGTGCGGTCGTATGCGACCGCTTAGGATTTGCCAGGCGCATGCCACTGCATGGGAATTTTATGGGGATTAAAGGATTAAGTGATTTTTTGGTATCTAAAAAAATTAATACACAAATGTGATGAGAGGATATCTTCACTTATTTATTACTATGTTTATTAATAGACTGAGGAGAAAGAAACTGACTGTTATAATCAAGTTTATATATCATAATGATAGATACAGAGTATGTTACAATATAGCGAGATAAAAAAAATAGTTTTGGAACTCTTGACTTCTGTTGAACCAGGTTTAAACAGTTTGTAATAATGTGTCGGTGGTAGTGTTGCGATAACGATGCTAGCTTCCTGAAACTGGATCCTGAAAACTGGATGGATGGTATCAACTGCGCAGGTGATATAGTGCTGCAAGTGGGCGCGCGAACACAGAGAGTTCATCCTGGCCTATCGTATATGATATAACACACATTGTGCCCAATAATGTCATGGCAATGCAGTATAAGCTACACTTGGACAATCTTAAGCTAATCTGGAAGTCAACTATTTGTGCAACAACCAGCAGGGGTTCGATCCTTGAGCCCGCCACGCCGCAGCGTAGTAGCCAAGTAGGTACTCCAACGTCTGGGTCACGTACTCATTTTGGATTAACTTGGACATTTATAATATACAAGTTATAAAAGATCGTACAGTCCACCAGATAAATAATTTAAATCCAGCGTTGTCACATCTAAGGCCTAATGGAATTCCTCATTACCAATAAAAACTCTCTCCACTTCCCTAAATCACAACGACGACGCATACGAAGGTGCATTACGCTGCTATTTTACGCTGTTATTTTGGTGAAAGTTGACCTTCCCCGGTTGTGACAAATAGTGTGTAGGTAGGCCTTTTCCACAATAAAATGAAGTGCACTAGTATTATTAAAGTTTTTAAGTTAACGAGCAAGTTATCTGATAGAGAACATATCTAAAGTTATTTAAAAGTCCTGCAGTCACAAAGTACCCTCACGTTTACGGGCGGGAGGAGATAACCCGAACTAATGTGCTACCTATAAATCACTGTTGTGAGCATACCATTCCCTTATCGGTCCGACTTAACTGCTCTCTGAGCTTTTTATATCTACTAGTATTTCTTGCTCACAATTCCTATACAATTACAAATTCAAGATGACGATAGAATTGTCCTGCAGAAAAACGTAATGTTAAAGCGTAATGCGTCAGATAATTATTATAATTACTCTTGTGATATAAAAGTGCGGTGAATAATGTAGAACTCCATAGAACTCAGACCAATAAAAAACAAGAAAGCTGTGTACATATCAAAAGTCAAAAGCAAAGTAATGTTACAGCCTATATACATCTCACTGATGGGCACAGCCCTCCTATCATTTCTGAGAGAGTTTTACATATGGAGCGTAGAAGTAAGGAGTACCAACTCCCATAGTATAACAAATGAAAAAGTGGCCATCTCTAAGCAGTCAATAACAGTTCAAAAACTCTACACAACAGCGCTGAAGTAGCTACTGGGATGAAATGAACTTAGCAGCTGTCGACGGTTTAAGTGTGGTGCTAAACTGCTCAGTAGCTTTAAAATCTCAAATAACTTTATTTAATAAATATAACCTCGAAAAAAGTCGTCTATCCCACTAATATTTTTCGGTGCATTCTTTAAAATTTACCCCGTAGTTATAGTGGCGCCACCCTTATTTAATGGTTTTATGGACACTTTTTAATACACAGTCTGTACTCCTTATTTCTACACTCCATAGTTTTAGAGCAAAAAAATGCCGCGCTGTCTTATTTCTCAGATATGCAGGCTTCCTCAAAATGTTTTCCTTCGAAGCTCTTCAGCAATTTTGTTAACTGCAATTTTAAGTGCTGATTTATCAACACTTAAAATTTCAATTAGCAATTACATTAATGCTGGCGGGGATCGAACCTGGCTTACTCGCGTACTGTTAAATTCACCACGGCTCTAGCCTACATCAAGTAACGCAAAACTCAAGCCAAAATCATCCTCAATTTAATATAAGAACACGCACTCACGTAATATGCATCTAAAAGTTTCTATATAGAATAAGGATGACAAACGAGAGTACAGTCCACCTGATGGTAAGTGGATACTGTGGCCCAAAAACACCTACATTTAACTTCGTTTAAGAATCAAAATGCAGATGCGTTGTCACCTCTGAGGACTAAGAAGGAATGCCCCGATTCCAGTAAAACAGATCTCCGGTTCTCTACACTCACCATAGGAAACAGCAGCATTATGAGAGCTGCTATTTTACGCTGGTATTCTGTGAGAGCGTGGTACTTCCCCGGTCGAGCCGACCGATTCATGCTACAACCATAATATAGCTGCAGCATGTTACATCCAACAACATGGTTTTAAGTGCATGTATGTGCGCCCAGCACTAAGAATTTAAGATCTGATAAAGAGGGAAAGAACAATGATGTATGCGTGAGTGCGTACCAATAATTTAAAATGGTTTCAGCATCGCTTGAAACATATCTATGTCTATGTCTATTTTTCTTTGCTGGTTTAAAATACAGAAAAAAAGAGCTTCATCCTTTGTTATACTTATCTTGGCGACGTAAATTTATTAAAATATGTACGCTTAGCACGAGTTTGTGATACAAAAAATATGTATCCATTTTTAATAAAAATTATATGAAAATATGAACACCGCCCCTGGTGGTCATAAATGGAACTGTTTAGTATACAAAGTCACTCAATAGCGATAGAACTCCTATGAATCCGATGGGAAACTCATGGTCACGAGTCTGTTCTTATTAAAACAAGCACAATATCAATAAAATATGTCAATCTATCAATCCATCCATTACCTTAGATGGGATTTTTGCCATATTTACCAGATTTGACAACCGCAGTTTTTATAATTTTGCGTTGATGGGGAGATGATCAGGAGGATGCTACCGCTCATCGCCCGTTTCAGTTTTCCTCCTTCTCCTCTAATACCACTAACGGGACGTTATGGGTGGTGGATATTTTTATACCGCTACTACGGTATTTAATACAGGGTTATAGGTTAAGGGGATATAGTAAGTCAGCTCAAATTCTAATTTCGTCCCCACTTCCCCGCGCGTCGTATGCTATGTACCGACATGTTTGTAATCACTAATACTGTAAGTAGATAGGTCGTTAGATACTTATTTCATTAGGTTTATCATATTTATGCCTGTTTCTTAACGCCAACCCAGTCGCTTCTTATTTTTATAACGTTTATTTTCCATTTTAATTTTACGTCGTCCTGTTGCGTAATGTGTATTCTGATCGTAAGCGACACAACTTCTCCCTTCAAAAGCCGGAGCGATACTAACGGGGCGACAGGAATCAAGCTTACGCGCCGATAGTTTAGGTAATTTCTTTTTACAGTGAAAATAATGGTATTTAAAAAAAAGTTAAATAACATAAGTACTGCTTTATAGTTAGTCCAGTTAGTATGCAAAGTTTCATGATCTTATTTAAAGTATTTTATGAATAACAGCGGTTTATTGTTTATTTTGGAGGTAACTTTGGATTTTTTTTCTATCGAGAAAATTTTACGAAATCGTGTTTTCGTCTAACATAATCCTTAACATTAATCCTCAACTTTACCATATATTAATTTCAAAATTAATGCTGCAATATTTTCGTCATAACGAAGGATCTTGCTAAGCCATTTGACATTATATTTCCCCTTAAGTCGACCTAGATCCTTCAGATGGTTGTAGTTTGCATCATTTCCGACTGTTTCGACTTTGATACACATGGATATTTAAGATTTTTATTAAAATTGCCAATTGCCAAATTGCCAATAGATAAATTATTGTACTATTTAACTTTTACTTATAATTTTTGTGTAGTAGATAAGTGGCTTTATTATTTTAAAAATCAAGATCTTAGGTAAATAAACAATCTGAGTCCTAGTAGACGATTGATAGTTGAAAAAAGAAATAAATTTGTACTAAGTATATTTTTCTTTTTTAAAGTATAAGAAAAATAAAACAAGATGCACAAATTACAAAAAAAATTAGTACAATAGGCAAAAAAGGCAATTGTTATAAAAATCTTAAATATCCAATATCATGAAAACGGTTAAGTTTTGGGTATGGTGTTTCACAGTCGAAACAGTCGGAAATGATGCAAACTACAACCGCCTAAAGGATCTAGGTCGACTTAACCTATAACCCTGTATAATAATATTTAAATTGTATTTTATGCAGTAGATGGAAAAAAGAAGACATTTTTATGCGGCCATCTTTGGTATCTAATTTATTCGAGGTGGTCCTGCCCCGGTCGAGCCGACCCTTTCGTGCTACAACTATACTACTAATATAACTGCAGCATGGCTCTACCACGTAAAAAAACTTACTTGGTTATGCAGTTGATTCAATGTGTCAATACAAAACAGAAATGAAGATGAAGTTTCATCAAGTGACAATAATCAGGTATAAATTATTTATTATGTGTTATTGCTTTCTTAAATACCTGAACACAGCAGGGGATACCCTGTTCCATGGAGTCAGAAATAACTCATAGTTACAAAAAATCTATCCAGACCATAGATTTAAGAAAGAAGTTTCTGTATTTGTGTTTTTTATATTTCTATGATCCAGACGCATTCCTAAGTAAAAGTGGAGTCATAGTCAGATAGTAATTAATAATTTAAAGGAACAAACGAAAAAGGTTTTACTTCACGCATACATTTCTTTAAAAAAGGATATAGTAATATTTTAAACTTATTTATAAATACGCTCTTTTATTAAATAAGTATTTTATTATTTTTTATTAAAAGAACCGTGGTAGCCCAGGGGCTAAGCGCTCAATGCGAATTTCACAGTACGAGAGTAACCAGGGTTTGATCCCCATCGGCACCAATAAAACTGTTAATTGCAATTTTAAGTACTGATTTACTATGTGCCCGGCGGTAAAGAAAAGCATCGCGAGATAACCTGCATGTCTGAGAAATAAAAAAAAAATATATATTTCCTTGACACGCGGAGTCTGCCAACCGGCATTGGAGCAGCGCGGGTTCTTTTCCTTGTCCTAAAACCCCCTCAAAAGTGAGAGGAGGCTCTGAGCCCAGCCGTGGGACGTATATAAGCTATGACTTTATTAATTTATACATTTCAAAAGATTTCTGATTCTTATTAAATAATAATAAGAGTTTTAAACAAATATAACGGTTCAATTTAAAATTCGTTTATCGAATAAAACTTGCGTGCTCATCGTCTATATTATCATTTGAACTCATGCATAAATTTACAAAGAGCATTTAAAATGTCTGTCTTTTAATATCTGATAATAAGAATGTATTCATACATTGAACGTAAGTAAATAAATAAAAAATTAAAGTGGTAAATTTCTAATACATTTATTCAAAAGAAATGGTAGTGAATAATATTTATTGTTTAATATTTGCAGAAAAGTATATTTTTAGTTGATTTTTATAACAATTTCAGCTTTTTCTGAAAGTTGCTTTTTAATATTTAATAATAAAAATAACTGGTTAGTCTTTGCAGGTTATCACAAAATATGACAATAATATTGATTCTAGTCAATATGTCTTATTAATTAATTTAAATTTTTATGTAATATACAAAACGTGAGTTGTCATAAATAGCTGTTTAAGTGTAGGACGAATAGTAAAAAAACTATATTGCGCCCAACGTGGGGCTCGAACCCACGACCCTGAGATTAAGAGTCTCATGCTCTACCGACTGAGCTAGCCGGGCTTGTTAAAATAATGTTAAATTGTTCATAGTAATATATACAGATTTACTTTTCCTGGAAACGAGTCAATCCATCTTAGTCCTCAGGGATGACAACGCATCTGCTTTTTGATTCTTAATCGAGTACTTATAAATGTAGATGTCTATGGGCCACAGCATCCACTTACCATCAGGTGGACTGTGTGCTCGTTTGTCAGCCTTAATTTATAAAAAAAAAAAACATTGAATACACAACATTTTTTGGTATTACAATGTTTAATTAACCAATTAAATATTATTTATTTTTAGCCTTTTTAGTTACATGTTTTGGCTTATATTGTATAATAGTGTTGTCTATTGATTTCACTTTCATGCTCGCTGTTTCCTAAGATGTAACAAGCAACAACTGAAGAGTTTTTTTTTAGTTTAGTTTAGTTTATTAATTCATTTAATTGCAAAAGAATCTAAGTCGACATTACCTAATTTATATTTTTGTAGAACAAGAATTTTTGTGTGTAATATATCTAATTAAAACATATAATACTCGTATCGTTTTTAGGAGATCAGACAAAATAATTTTATAAAAACGGCTACAACCGGTTAATTGGACTAACCGTGTTTTCTCTTCAATTATGTTACCGTCATAAAATTCTAAATGTAAATATCTGTTGCTACAACTATTTTGTATCAGATATTTATTTAAAAATGGAAGGGCCAAAGCAACGCATTAAATACAAAATAAGTGCAGATACTCTACTAAATAAAAAGCTTAGATAACTAGGGAGCAATTGCGATATTCACCAGAAGATGTCGCTGTCATACAAACATCTCAAACTGGTTTATGTATCTTAGATAAGTATGTTTAATATATTTCTTTTACTGTTATTTTAAAATAAATATCTTTAAACACTATATTAAACTTGTATTTTAATAGAAACTAAAATAAAGAAAGATTAGCTACAGAGTAAAAAATGTAAAATATGAATGTCGGTTCTAAGTCTAACATTTGACGATTCAATAATGCACCAAACGTGTAAAACGTAAGAGAGTCATTTTCTTTCGTCTGGTATAACTAGTAGTAAAGTTATAAATTTTGTGACTTCAATACGACCGAATCAATGCATACGAAGTCAATTAAATACGCATTATTAAAGATAACTCAAAAACTACTAGTAAGATATTGATTAAATTTATATAGGACCACACGAGATGCACTAGCATTCAGATAAAAAATATTCATCAAAATCGGTTCACCCAGAGAAAAGATATGAGGTAAAAAACTCTTAAAAAAAGAAAAACATGCAGTCGAATTGAATACCTCCTCCTTTTTAAAGTCGGTAAATATGTGAACACATAGGGTTCCATTGTATCACTGAACCAGGAGGACATGATTAGAAAATGATCACATTGGCTTGTAAGCCAAAGTAACACTCGAACCTAAACCTCAGAGCTAATTTTGCAATTGTCAGATAAAATTAAAACATTAAATATAATATTATAACCTAGTTATATAAATATAATAAAATATCTTAGTCCTCACGGGTGACAACACATCTGCATTTTGATTCGTAATCGAGGATAGATGTAGATGTTTATGGGCCACAGCAACACCTATCCTATATATAAAAGGGAAACAATTTACCTATTTTATTCAAACAATTGCTTTTTTATTTGTTTATGTTATATTTTATTCTAGTATGAATAACTTTAATCTGATAATTGAAAAATCGGCTCTTAGATTCGTTTCTGAAAATATATGAAAGCATACACCAGGCTTAACCGTTGTTTCAATCGATCGGTTTCCCATAAACTTAACAGTGCAAACAGATTTTCGGCTTTACGTCCAAAAGTGCGCATCAATTTTTTGTTCTATGTAGTTTCTTCAACAAAATAATGGGAAAGGTATCTATCCAAGAGTCCCATTCTTTTTCTTTAGTTCTTGTTGAGATCTAACTAGTTGAGTTAGCTGCAACAACTTTGATTAAAGCAACTTTGCCTTGTATTGAATACACTTGCTATATGTGATTTTCAATCAATTAACTTCAGTTAATATTCACAATAAGGTAGAGAACTTAGGTACAGTCACGGAATATTAAATTTTAATATACCGTGGGCAAAGTAGTAGATACTAGTATAATTACTACTGCTTGTATATTTAGTACTTTAAAATGCGAATTAAAATAAAGAAATAATTATAAGGATCATTATTACCAATGTAACTTAGGCTTTAGTGAGTTCAAATTTTTTGCGTATCAGAATATTATGTGGATGACTTGTTAGCTTATTATATAAAGTAACAATTCATTTTACTTTTAACAACTTACTTTGTAAGGGGAAATATAACCTCAAATGGCTTAGCAAGATATTCAGCAAATTTTGAAATAAATATATGTAAGTTGAGGATTAATGTTAGACGAAAACACGATCCGTAAAATTTTCTCGATAGAAAAAAAAATCCAAATTTATCTCCAAACTGAACAATAAACCGCTGTTATTCATAAAATACTTTAAATAAGATCATGAAACTTTGCATACTAACTGAACTAACCATAAAGCAGTGCTTATGTTATTTACTTTTTTTAAAATATCATTATTTTCACTGTAAAAAGAAATTACCTAAACTATCGGCGCGTAAGCTTGGTTCCTGCGGAGCGACATGATCTTATTTAAAGTATTTTATGAATAACAGCGGTTTATTGTTCAGTTTGGAGGTAACTTTGGATTTTTTTTCTATCGAGAAAATTTTACGGAATCGTGTTTTCGTCTAACATAAACCTTAACATTAATCCTCAACTTTACCATATATTTATTTCAAAATTAATGCTGCAATACTTTCGGCATAACGGAGGATCTTGCTAAGCCATTTGAGGTTATATTTCCCCTTAAGGATAATAATCAATGAGTATTGTAGTACTCGTAGATGGTACAACTAATTTTCTGTTCGGATTTCGTTTGGGTTAGTATAGTCCTCTTACACTAAGTAGCATGCCATTACTATTATAATCACATGATTTGTTACTATTGAAGATATAAAGGTTAGTCTTCGACGGTAACAACCTATCTGTGGCTATCCAAGTTTGAAGTCGGTTGTAGTGGTGTTTAGGCTTTATCAGCTAGTGCTGGTGGAATGTTAGCTCGTTAATCACTTTAATATCGTAAAAAAAAGTAAATTATTACAAAGCGAAACTTGTAATGCACATACTGAATAAGACTTATTAAAACAGGGATATTCTATGTAGATTTTAAATTTTTTTTAAAAGCTGTGTCACAGATAAAGGTTATGACATCGGTGGCGCCAATTGCATTAGTATTCTGATAGTGTTTCCCGCAGGAAGTAGCGCGCAACGACAGTTAGGATTGAGTTAGCAACTCCAATGACCTAGCTTAGCATAGTGCACGGACTACGCTTTTATTGGATTTTTTTCCTCTTTTATTTTTTTTTTGTATTAATAATATAGAATATACCTATATCATATAAAATTTCCATTTAAGGTTCAGTTAATACTTTATTTATAACTCACGATTATAAACAAACAAATACGCAATTAGATTAATGATAGTAATATATATGTCAAGGAATTAGATTAAAATACATTTAAAGTAAAAAAAAGGTTAGTAAATACACGTGGTAGAGCCATGCTGCAGTTATATTAGTCGTATAGTTGTAACACGAATGGGTCGGCTCGACCGAGGAAGGACCACGCTCTCACAGAATACCAGCGTGAAATAGTAGCTTCATGCTGCTGTGTTTCATATGGTGAGTGTAGAGAACCGGAGACCCTTTTTACTGGAAACGAGGCATTTCATCTTAGTCCTCACGGGTGACAACGCATCTGCATTTTGATTCGTATTTGAGGATAGATGTAGATGTCTATGAGCCACAGCAACCACTTACCATCAGATGGACTGTGTGCTATCCTATTAAAAAAATCTTCTGTATTTTGGTAACAATACGCTGATTCCTTTTGTAAGGTGGTAAGCCAGCCAGTTGCCTAAAGTGCGAACAAAATCTTGTCCCCATGTAAATTATCTCCTTGAAAAAGCAAAAATCTCACGATAGGTATGTTCTGCTTTTTACTTTCGGTATGTAGCCCCAATTCAGCCAATAAATATTGTTTTACATTAGAGAATGTATAAGTTGCTCATGGAATCCGGCCTAGCCCTATATTATAATCTATCACATGAAAGTTACATTTATTTCTTCTTATACGGAACGGAAATTTCACAGCTGGAAATAGTAGTGGTGGGTCGTTGTCGATTTTTTGACGGACGAAACGCAGCCATTTTCCCGACGACGATAACGGTTGCAAAAAAAGGACGAAACTTATCCAACATGGAATAGAGTTGCGTTTTCGTCGAGTGAAATGGTTGCAGTTTCTTACAACTTTCAACGATTTGAAATGTATGGAATGGTTTACTAAATATTTCGCTTTATCGATCGACTTTACTTAACGAAGAAATGAATTTCCTTTCATACTTTTCCAGGCTTAGGACTGGCTAGGACAGACTTAGCATTACCATTAACATTTGCGACTACCTTTCTATGACAAAAAGTTAAATTTTCTTGTAAGGACCGTTTAGTCTCAGTCTACGTTTGTAAACAAACACGGTACCAAAGACTACAATATAACGCGGAACTTTAAAGACGACGACGCGACGAATGAGATAGCTGAATCATTGCATTCTAGACTGTATTTTCGTAGGTATAAAATAAAATATTGCACCAACTAATTCGAAGACTGCTTTGTGCAACGAAGACTGTTTGAACCCAGGACGTAAAACGGTTTCTACATCGCAGAACACAAAACGGTCTTTGTAAACGGTTCGTCGTTGCAACGCTACCCTTAGGAAATAGCTTTCTCTCGTTTTAGGGAAGACGTTATAGAGAGAGCTGACTTCTCGCATCTTTGAGTATGTCCTATATTTTGCCATACTTGCCACACTTGGCGGGCGGGTTGGCAATCGCAGACTCTTATAATTCTGACTCCTGTTTCGGTTTCCATAGGGACGATATGGGGTAGTGGATACTCTTACACGGCCACTACACGGTTCGGTCCAGATATTTTACGACTGGCGTAAACATCAGCGGTCGTGAGATGTTTCTAGCAATTCTCACAGCCATCTATTAATGCACATACGGGATGGGTTTACTAGCTGCTAGGACTTCATTTCTGCCTTGAAGTACATCTGGTTGGGTTAGGTTTCAGCCGTCAAATAGCAGCATTGATGTGTTACGGTCTGTAGAAAGCAAGCCAGTATAATTAAGAAGGTATTCCATCTTAGACCTCAGAGGTAACAACGTAAATGTCACCTCCTTTGTTTCAAGTTGGCTTGAAGTGTCACTGTAGTGCTGCAGTAGTCACTTACCATCACCTTGACTACAAGTTCATTTAAGTTTTATTAAAAAATGGAGATTCTCTTCAACAAATAATGGAGCTTCTTAAAAATGCATATTAAACAATAATTACGCTTTACACTCTTACATATATTATGTAGACTTATTGTAAAAAATCTAAACAGAAAAAAAAACAAAAAAAAAATACAATAAATAAGTATCCCTAACTTTTTTATAAAAGCACGTACGAGTAAAGCTACTTTCAAAATACGTAATAATTTGATAACTTTTTAATACAATGGCGGGAAAAATATGACAATATAGGCCGAAAATGTAATCTAACTTCTGAAATTGCTTATCATTTGTTCTAGTTACGTTACCTTGGAGCAAATTATTCTATATAATACGGATCCTGACGTTAATATAATTTGAATATGTTCGGGTTTCCGAATTGAATCATATTAGATATGTATCCCATTTAATTGAAGTTCTGTGTAATGATCCGAGTAGCATTCGATTGGTTTTGCGGTCATGTAATAATATGACCTGTGTACGTTGAAGGAAGATTTACGTTCGGGTTTCCCCATGAATCATATGTATGATCGTCAAAGAAATTAAATTGAAAGGCTTTTGGATACCGCATTGAGGTTAACGCATAGGAATTACTCGTGAATATCTTCGCAGAATGCTCACTCAGATGTAGCATTGGTTTATTGGTTAATAATGATTAAGTTACCCTGTATTATGGCACATAACGAGTAAAAAAATAAGTTTTAGCATTAAGAAAAAGTTTTTATTTTTTATTTTCAAATAAAGATAAGGAGTAATATTGTCAGTATAAATCAAATATAAATTTTTAAAGTAAGTTAATGTCAAATATTGCAGTGTGGGAGAATTCACAGCTCAATATAGTGGGGTTTGTGATGATTGTGTGATCCAAAGTCCGGTTTCCGAATTGGGTCATTATCAGTTATTGGCTTTGTCTGTCAAGAAGTTTTCCTTTTGTCGAGAAATTCCCTGTGGCTTTCTGCAGTCAGGAAGTTGGCGGTGTTTCACCCCCGTGCCTCAGAAAGCATTTATAGCCTTTTTTATCTTTGTCGGATCGTGTCAGATTGCCATCCTATTAGGCTATGAGACTGAATGAATATATATAATAGACATTTGCCAATCGTTTATTTCTAGTGACCCGATCGAATAAATTATTTCAGGTTTCGGTACTCTGTAAGACCCGCTCCGTTCTGTCAGTCCTCGGTCGCGAGCGCAAGAATAGAATAGAATAGAATAGCAAGTCATTAAATTTCGACCAAACTTATCATACTTTTAACTAACGATTATCTTAGATTAGAATACAAACGTTTCTGTCTCTTAGGAAATATGTATTCGCATAATACTACAATAGTTACATTCACAATTCGAGCAAAACATTCACACAGGTCACAGAATAAAGATTCTATTAATCGTTTTTACCGAATCATTCAAAAAATGAAATGAAAATTATTATATCAGATGAATGTTATGTTTATATGTGATGTTTATACGTGGTAGAGCCACGCTGCAGCTACATTATGGTTGTAGCACGAATGGGTCGGCTCTACCGGGGTAGGACCTCGTTCTCACAGAATACCAGCGTAAAATAGCAACTTAATGCTGCTGTGTTTTGTATGGTGAGTATAGAGAACTGGAAACCCGTTTTACTGGAATCGAGGCATTCCATCATAGCCCTCAGGGGTGATAACGCATCTGCATTTTGATTCTTAATCGGGGTTAGACTTAGAGCATACATTACATGGAGGGAGCACTGTGTGAGCAGAAAGCGTGATCGGCGTAGAGAGAGAGAGAGAGAGAGACTGAGTTTAGGTAGAGTCTGTCTCTCTCGCACAGTCACTGTCATTGGCTGTTTCATTGGGCATGCGCTATGAACGCAATTCAGCTGAATACAATCAGAAGCATGTGCGAGAGAGACAGACTCTACCTAAACCTTAGAGCACCGATCACGCTTTCTGCTCACACAGTGCTCCCTCCATGTAATGTATGCTCTAAGGGGTTAGATGTGGATGTCTATGGGCCACAGCATCCTCTATCAGGTGGACGGTGTGCTCGTGTGTCACCCTTATTCCATAAAAAAGTGAAATACCCAGAATTATGCTACAATGATGGGTTATCCGCTTCGTTATGCAGTAAAATTTCTATTATTGGAGAGTTACGGTAAAAGAAAAAAAATTGACTTTGAAAAATTGAATTGTGTGTAGGTAAGTCCTCTGAAGACTTAAATAAAATGTATTTTCAACATAAACTTTTTACCATCATCATATGTAGGATGTATGATTTATGGAATGCCTTGTTACCAGTAAAAGGAGTATTCCGTTCCCATCACGCACAGAACAAAACAGTTCATCTTTGTAGGGTAAATGGGTAAGTAATAAGTAGGTATAGTTAGCACTTAATCATTTTTTTTATAAAAAAAGTTATAAGTATTATAATTAAATAACAGATTTCGTGATATAGTATACTGTTAGAATGACCTAAGAATGAAAAACTAAAGAAATATAACTCGTATCAGACTAGTCAGCCGAACTTAATACCTGATAAGTAATTATTGTCTGCCGGTTCTTATAACATTGAGGAAGATTATAGTTGGAGAAATAACAAAAAAGTTAAATAAGAATAAACACTTAATTTTTCTCCTACGTTTCAAAGATGGCTTTTGAACGGTTTCGACAAAAGTTTTATTTGAATACGGACAGGTTAAAGAACAATTACATGAAAAAAATCAAGCTGAATTTTCATTGAATATTGGGTGTGTTTGTATTAAGTGCAATGCAATGCTTAATAGTGCAAAAGAATGCATTGCGTGAGTAAATTAACCTTCATAGTAATTGTAGTAAAACATCATATACTTAATTTCTTTTGAGTGACAGAGTAGGAGAAAAGTTACTCGTAAAATAACCAGTTTATAGGCATTGACTTATATATTACTAGCGTAAGGACCGGGCCGACCGAACAAATAAAATGGACCAGTGCGCTGGCCCTAAAATTACAGTTTAGGGCCAACGCGAGTCGGTCGACAGTGGTGCGCGCGCAGGACCGATTTGTCATAAATATGTCTAGTTGCGTGGTAAAAGAATGCAAAAATTACTATAAAAAGATTTAAAAAAAACATGGGATATTCTATCATCGGTAAACAACGTTATATAAATTTTGTTACAATTAAATTATTATATAAACTCATTTTTAAAGTATTATTTTACTATTAGTTTAGTTACTTTACCAAGATTAGGCCAGGGTTGGTTTCAGACCTTCAAAAATATTGTACATGGAAAATAAAATATACTATTTTCAAATATAAAAATATTTCTTAAATCCGACCCTGGTTACGTCGTATTTTGATATGGTGTTTATATTATGACAGTTGCGCTACTTTTTTTTTTGAGTAAAATATTAAGATGGGCCTATCCTTTCTTTTGAAATCATTGTGTGTATGTAGTTATCAAAGTGCTTGCACTATTATATGTACATATTTTATATAAACTTAAATTATCTTTGTTAATTTAAGGAATTCTTATGGTATGGAAAACAGGAAAAACTTGTCGAGACTCGTGATGGATGGATCGACCACATACATACATAAGTTTGTTTGGAACCCTCATGGTGCTTGTCCTAATCGTTCTTGTTTAATTTTTTTATGGATGTATAGGTGTCAAGTGATTACACAATACACCTACATATAGCCATCTACATGCAGGCACTTATATCTATCCTTATTTCTCAATTCTAGTAAGTCGCCATACAAAACACAGCAGCATTACGTTACCATTATAAAGCTGGTATTCTGTGGTTCTCATTCGTACATCAACAATAAATAAGTAGCAGCTTGGATAAGCTGCTTTAAGGCT
This sequence comes from Parnassius apollo, assembly GCA_907164705.1. Taxonomy (NCBI): domain Eukaryota; kingdom Metazoa; phylum Arthropoda; class Insecta; order Lepidoptera; family Papilionidae; genus Parnassius; species Parnassius apollo. The sequence continues at coordinate 1,062,722 of CAJQZP010000828.1, forward strand.
GCTTTAAGCCTTCCGAGATGTGTGAGCATGATCACAGAATTGAGACGCTTTATGAGAGTTCCCAAATGTATAATGATTTGCTGGCAACCTACCACAGTTTGTTATTTTATCATGTAAACACCCTTTTCTTCTTTTTATTGTTGTGCATTTTATTCTCATTTTTTTCTGTAATATTAGTATAACATTAAATAAGGCATTAGTTATTAGAATTTTATTTTAAAGAATTGTTAGTATTAAGTAGTGGTTTTAAGAAATTTTATGCCAACTTCGCACAATTATAAAAAATCTATTATCAATAGTTGATCAAAATCCGATGACTGCGTGCAGTTTTTGAAAATACGAATAAATAAGGCTTTTACTTTTATTTTAAATTATTCCAAATTGAATATGATTTATGGGCAACAACGTTTTTGCCTACCGATCGACCCTTATGAATGTTTGCGTGCGCAATAAAATTAGATTACTAACTTAATTTCCACGCATTTTGAATTTTGATAAAAAGGACAGAATGTTTGAGATTTATTTTAATTAATTTTTATTCACCATTTGCCTATATTACTTATTCTGAACCTTCTCTGCAAATTTTGCCGGTTATTGCAAAATAACCCTGTATGTAATTGAGTTATCAGTAAGATACTGCAGCCTATCTCCTGTTTCAGGTTTTTTGTGTCGATTCTTAGGATACACATGGGATAGATTCTGTTACGCCTTCATTTATTATTTGTTTATGCCAGCACAAAATATTATCCTTCTTTTAGGCTCCATAGCAGTTAGGGATCGGTTGTCGGTGCCTATATTATCAGAATAATTTCAGCGAATGCACCAATAAGTACCCGCAAAATTCAATACTTAAACAGTCGATTTATAAATCAGAGATAACAATAAAGGTTAATTTGGTTCGCATTATGATCGTTTCTCGGTATGAAGACAATATGCGCACATATCGAATCATTCACCCTTACATTTACGAGCAAAAGCGACGGTTTTATGGCACGGGTAATGAGCGAGATGAGATCCACGTTTGATGTAATTAATTTACTAGGTATCGCAAATTATGATGCAGCCAGTACTGATATCAATCGGGGCAAATTATATTTGTTGCCTTGAGTTTACCGTTGCCTAATGATACGGCCGATAATTTTAGCGACGATGTTTTGTAGTTTTGATGCTTGATAAGACTTTTTTTTAAAGTGAAAGGCGATAAAAACGACAATGCAGCTCAATGCTCGGGTATACAAGACATTACGGGAATATCAAATTATAGTTTTAACTTCACGCTGTTTATATTGGCACGTTGATAAGATTTTATTTAAATTAGGTCAGTTCAACTGACGATAATTGAATTGAGAGGTACTGTTGCAAGCAAATTATTTCAATCTTTTGCAGTATGCATTATGAATGGCGAAGCAAAAGCCTACCTCCGAATGCTATATATATTCATATTGTAATGATGGAAACTCAATGTGCATCTTATTGTCCGACTACGTCTTTTGTAAATAATTAATTTTAGAAGACCGTGTAATAACAATGTCCACTATTCATATTATCGTCCTGTAGGTATTTTAATAGGCAAAATAGAGAAACAAACCAAGATATAACAGTGGTTTATATATATATATATATATATATATATATATATATATATATATATATATACCACTGACTGACTGACTGACTCATCACGATATCTCTAAAACCATACATGCCGATTTACTTGAAATTTAAAAAAGTATAGTTACTCATTTCGCATAGACGCTCACTAAGAACGAATTTTACGATAATCCCATAAAAAAATCTTGTCTACGGTTTTATCGTCTATTATCGTGCGCCCAGCGAAGCGAGCGGGTTTCTGCTAGTCTCTTTACATTTTTATACATTTAAAAATAAATTGTTTTCCCGTTAGTCTGGCTAAAACTCAAAAACGGCTCGACCGATATTTATGAAAATGTCTGTATGTGTTTGAATGGGTACCTAGATGGTTTACATTCACATTTTGACCCGATAGCCGGCGCTGCTGTTGAGATCAAGAAATCCATAATATATTGAAATATCATTGCACAAATTGTATACACAAATTTCATTAATTTATATACATGGTAATAACATGATTCATTCTGAAGAACCATTCCACAAAATTTACAAATATTTTATAACATCCTGCAAATTGATTCATCACATTTAGTGGCGATCGAATTAATTTATTGTCTTGCTCGTAAAATCTCTTTTTAACGATAAAACACATAAGGAAGAGAGCTTTTACTTTGATAATAACTCATAATGATGGAGCGTTCGTTGATTCGGAGACCCGGTGATGTGTGAAGTGTATTTGTGCAGAGGTTATAGCAGTTAGGGTTGTCACATTCATCCAATCTTAAGTCAATAAAATTTGGTTTGGATTATGGTTTGAATAATTTGGTAACAAAATTATTTCTTATATATACTTAAACACGTACAAGTATAATTTACTTGTTTTTAATTCCCAACATTTCGGGTGCTTTGCAGCATCCACGGCCATGGAGGACTAATGTTATTGACGTCCCTATGTCAAAGTTAAACCAGAGTGCCTTCATATATATATTCAGCTTTTTAATTATTACTATTGGTCTGAATTACGCTGAATGATCTTACTATGTCTGAGGTTTGCAGTGGCATACTTGGTTTAGTTTTAATTTTGTTAATTACAGGATCCCTAGCAGATGTTAGTACCAAGCCTCCTTCTCTATTGATGTTAGGATGTTTTTTTAGTTTCAATAGCCAAAATGGCATCGTCTCTATTTATCTCTCGCTCGCACACCGTCGCTATCTACAAAAAAATGTTGCGATATGTGTTTTTCGTACTTGCTAAAACTTCAATCCGACTTTTCATTGGCATAAATTGTAACCAAATACCATAAACTAAAAAAAAAATATGCCGGTTTCGCAAATTTGTGAGCTAGACGTTCTGAGAGTTTTTACAAAACTATTGTTGATTTTGTTCATACTTGTGTTAAGTCGCTGTTATTGTTTTTGATTATTATATATTGTAAAGCGTTGTTAGTCGTTTCGTTTTTGTTGACTATTTCGTTATTTGATATTTTCTTTTATTATTTTATCTACATTCTGTTAACAATGGAGCATAAACGCGGGAAAGTACTATATAGTGCTACACGTAAAATTGTATATCACGTAATAAAGAATTTTGTAGAAGAAAAAAATCTGAAACATATGGCAACAGGATTGTCACTCGAATTAAAAAAGATGGTGATTACTAAGTTTATCTAGTAGCTATCCGTTTGTTTATAATTAATGATTCAAACTGACTATGTACCACTGAATAATAAATAAAAAAATATTGTATTCGCTATACGATATTCGTTTTTTCAAGCGTTGTCCGTTCTTGGGGATCCGTACCCAAAGTGTGCCCCGTATCGCACCGTTACATCCTATTAAAGTTCACTACTGAATAAGCTTCTCCCATAGATTGCCCCATATGGGAGACTTTGCCATAGTTGCCACGCCTCGCAAGCGGGTTGGCAACCGAAGTTTTTTATTTTAGTCGTTATAAGGAAGATGCTATTGCCCATCTCCAGATTTGTTTTTGTCTCCTCTTGCGACACCTACATGGTGATATGAAGTAGTACATATTCTTACACCGCTACTACTCGATGGAGTTTTTTTTTATATAGAAGAGGGGGCAAACGAGCATGCGGCTCATTCAATGTTAAGCGACTACCGCCGCCCATGATCAACTGCAACACCAGGGGATTTGCAGGTGTGTTGCCGGCCCTTTAGAAAGAAGTAAGCTCTTTTCATGAAGGTCCCTAGGTCGTATCGGTCCGGAACTGTACCCCTACACTAAGATTTTCTCTTGTATCGTAGGGGCAGTTTACAAACATAAATTGCACAAGGACAAACATCCAGACCCGGAACAACTATTTGTAGGCTATACAAATATTTGATCCGTGCGGGACTCGAACCCGCGACCCCGAGCGCAGCCACTCATTGCTAAGCCACTGCGCCACGGAGTCTATCTGTTTCTTTACCGCAGGGCTGTAACTTTTTAATTATTAGTTACTATAATGGTCACTTTAATCGCAAATTATGAAACGAATAAAAAGTTAAAGCCCAAGGGCGTCTTTATATAAGATATCTCGAAAAAAAGTTAATTTTTCAACGAGATTTTGTACTTCTTTTTCTTGTATCTTAAAAATGGTAATACCATCGTTGAATCTGTCTATTTTTCTCTAATGATTACTGTAATAATACTACATACTCTATACTTAAATATCAAATAATGAAAACAAGAAAAAAAGTGATAGATTTGGTGGCGCGGAACTTAAAGGAGATGGATTATTGTGCATGCGGTTCAGAAAATTTAGTTTTGAAGAGAGTTGAGTTGATTTTTAAGGCCAAAATCAAAAAAGGCGATTACTATGATAAAATGAATAGGCAAAATTGAACTTAATATATAGAGGTAAAATTAACGGACGATGGAGGTAACGAATGAAATAACGATGGGATGCCCGGATTCAAAGTGTTCTCAAAGGATTCTGGTGAAGATTCATGTAGCAGAATATAATTTTCAAAGAACGTAACGTTCTTTGGACCTATTTTAAATAGTTAACTTATGATGGACTGTAATGATGATGCTGATGGTATAGTAACGTGAGACGAAATGAGATGATTAGATTCTTTTACGACTCTACCACACAGCACCTGTACCTATTGCTTATGTTATTAGAAAAAGTTATCTCAGTAATTATTTGAATATGTCAACTTTTTCAAATATTACTCAACCGTTTTATAGCGCACGATTGCATTGAAAAACCATAAATTAAACAGAATTTTGCTCTAATAAGTAAAAAAGTTTTAAAGCTTCATTCAGCTGTTTCATTTAATGTATTGTTAGTGAGTTAAAATTACTTACTTTTTAAATAGAAATTCTTTTAAGCACTTTCGTATTATATAAAACGTTATTAAAGAAAATGGAACGTTTCTTGAATCCAAGGCAGATAAAAATACTTTTGTATACTTCGACTAAAACGTAGTAATTACATTCTCTCGTACTACGACATTTGTCTTAAAGTAAGAAAAACATTTTTCAGATTATTTCTAATTATTGCCCTCTATCGTTCTACGATCGTGTAGATTTTGACTTGCACTAATTGACTTGCGCTTGTAACTGTCGAATAAATGTATATAACATAATATATACCTTGAGAAAAGATATACCGCAGTTCGCTATTTTTTTTTAACAAATAAGGCATTCGCAGATCATGATGAAAGGGCGACGTGCGTGCATCACTGCAGTCGGCGTCGCTCCGGACATGAGTCACGGATTCATGAAGTGTAAACAATCCAACTAAGTTAAGGCGATTGGTCACCAAAGCAACGCCACTTCGGTTAAATTAGATGTATTTTTAGTGAAAGGAGTACTAATCCTGCAGTTACAAGGGAAAATTTAAAAACATATGGAGTAAAATTAGTATTGCTTTATAAGTAAAGTAATATATATAAAATTAGTAGGTATTGCTTTATAGGTATAAGCAAAGACTTGACTGTATGAGCTACAATACCTTCGCCTATTAAAAACCTCAAATTAAACCAAAAAATAATAACACCGGGAATTAAGACGAAAGTGAATTACTTTTTAAAATGTTTTCGAAATTCTAAAGTACGTGTAACGATCTATTGAAATACGAGTACATAATTGTAATGTAAATTAAAAAAAAACGAGTAATTATTGTAAAGATTTCATGCGTGTTGATTCATAGGCCATTTTTACAGTGTATAAATATTGACCGCTATCGACCCAATTATAACCTCAAAATCTGAAAGTATTTTGACTTTTTTAGAATTTTCGGAAGTGTCCGTAATTTGAATATAGTTTCAATCGAATATATACATTGTTTTTTTTATAGGATAGGGTGACAAACGAGCACACAGCCCACCTGATGGTAAGTGGTTGCTGCGGCCCATAGACATCTTCATCTATCTTAGATTACAAATCAAAATGCAGATGCATTGTCACCCGTGAGCACTAAGATGGAATGCCTTGTTTCCACTAAAAAGGATCTCCGGTTCTCTACATTCACCATACGAAACACAGCAGCATTATTTAACGCTGGTATTCTGTGAGAGCGTGGTTCTTCCCCGGTTTAGCCGACCCATTCGTGCTACAACTATACTACTAATATAACTGCAGCATTGTTCTACTGCGTATAACGTTTAAAACACAAAAAGTGAATTCAGCTCCCTGTTGGTTCTTAGGCCAACAATGTATGGACGCCGAACAATGCCCATTAATCCTATCAAATATTAATTTCATTCACAAGTCCAACACCGAAAAGATTCCACGCTTATCAGGCGAGTTAGAAACTGGAGATTTTTATTATCTGATTGTTATTAGGAAGCTGCTGCTGCGCATCTCCTGGTCTGTTTTACTCTGTCTTCTTGAGATGTAAGGAATAGATGTTCATATTACATATAAACATATACACAATGTAACCTAATTGTAACTATTTAAGGATTGATGATTGCAAATATATTCAGTATTTATTCAGCAGTCTTGGTTTTCATTTCTCTCTCGTGTCACCACATTACATTCTCCTGCGACACTCACCGGACGATATTACCATATCACACTTACACTATCATGGGTATTGCGTATTCTTACACCGCCACTACACAGTAAATTAGTTAGTAAATTATTTATTAGTGAATTAGGTTTCTAGAAAAATAAGGCTTTGTCACAACCACGTAATAAATTTTACGTGGTAGAGCCATGCTGCAGCTATAGTAGTAGTATAATTGTATCACGAACGGGTCGGCTCGACTGAGGAAGGGTCACGCTCTCACAGAATACCAACGTAAAATAGCAGCTCAACGCTCCTGGGTTTCTGATGATGAGTGCAGAGTACTGGAGACCCTTTTTACTGGAAAAGAAACATACCATCATAGTCCTCGCGGGTAATAACGCATCTGCATTTCAATTCATAATCGAGGATATATGTAAATATCTATGGGCCACAGTAACCACTATCAGGTAAAGTATGTACTCGTTTGTTACCTTTATCCTATTAAAAAAATCCTTACAATCCTACAGTAAAAGCGGGCCTATTAAGTAATAACAGTATATATTCACGTTTTCCATATTACAGTCATTGAACTTTACTTGGACTCAATACTAGATGAATACCACTGACCTCCAATTTTCGTGTCAACTGGTGGCAAAAATGTTCTACCTCTCGGTCGCACGCTGACGGTACATTGTCATTGACGGGAGACGTTAGTTAGCCCGGAATAATATGTTCACTACGATAAATAGGCGTATTACGCCTAGTCAACTCGTGGCCGCTGATTGAACGGAAAAATGGTCCCTGTGATAATTAGGTGTTAAGTTACTTTGTACTTTTATGTAATGCATTTACGCAAAGTAATGCCTTACTCTGTTATATATGTAGTTATTATAGTAGTGCTACAAATTCCTAAGAAACTTCTTGTAACCTGTTTTTTGACATAGGCTTTATAATAAAATCGGATGAGATTGGGTACCATGTCTGAAAACAAGGAAATAATCACGTTTATTATAAATCAAATGTTTTTTCCGGTTAGGATTGAAACACATTCTACTTTGTATTGCCGATTTTTTTGGTAACATTTAAAAAAACATAATTTTTATATGTCAGTAGTGCAATTTATATGTCAGTTTAACTTATATTTTGAGTCAGTTAAATGTCGATATTAATTCGAAATGTAGGAGACAGGATTCCGATCCTTGATGAGATCAGAGACGTGATGTGATTTAACGGCAATTAAAAATCGCTTAGTGCAGATACCTTCTCAAAAATGAGAGGAGGTATGTGTCTATGTGTGGGATGTTCAGACTTTACTTTGTTTTATTAATACGATCTATATAATAGTAATTATGAAGTATAAGAAGAAATAAGTATAATCAAATTTCATAGACTGGCGTTATAAGCACGATGTTATCGAATCTGCGCCCATTAACTCATTTTGTCCAGCGTGGTGATTATAGAAAAATTATTACACTTATTGAAAATACTGTTTATACCAGTTAAGTTTCTCTGTGAATGTGAAGAAGATGTAAAAATAACTGTTTAAATAGTATTGTCCCCCAGAACGAATTTAGTTCGCGGTGCCCAGTCTAAATGAACACTACCTAGTCATTTGCACCGGACAGAATGAAAGTGCGCAAGTGTGTGCGCGAACAAAGGTGCAGAAATATCTATTCCCTCAATCTCACAGTCCGATGGGATGGCAATCGCAAACGACCAGTAAAAGATCAGGCGCAGGACCAACAGTTTTACATGCTTTCCCAGAAACAGGTGTGAAACACCGCTAACTTCCTGACTCCGAGTAGCTAAAATAGGGAAAATGATCCTGCCAAAATGTTTTAAACTCAGATGCATTTTCAAGTAAAATATAATTTTTATTTAATGAAAATAAAAATTTTATGCCTTTGCTATAGAAATCTGGAGTTTTGGACTATTCAATTTCTAGGAACGCATTCTGTACCACTTCATGAGACCATTTTTTAGGATTTTTTCGGAATAGGGGCAAACGGACACCTTTGAATAACTGCAACACCAGGGAAATTGAAGGTGCTTTATCAGCCTTTGAAAAGTAGTAAGTTCATTTCTTGAAGGTCTGTAAGTCATATCGGTCCGAAAAAATCACTGGTTGTAAACGATTCCACAAAGTGGTTGTTCAAGGAAGAAAACTTTTAGTTAAACGCACGGTAGTCGACCTCCAAACACCTAGATGATGTGGAATGTAACGTAAGTTTTGTCGCGATGTGCGTCGGTGGAATTCGGTGGCCGGAATCAATCCGAACAATTCCTCAGAGCACTCCCAGTGGTAAATTGCAAAGGTATGCAACACATCTTCGCAGCACCAGTGCAATTGAGCTAACCTGAGAGTACTTGGTCTTCGACGATTCGAGACGCTCTGCGCTAGATGCTTTCAAGTGGAAGGAGCTGGCATTGGAGAGCACCGGCCCAGACATGAGAACAGTATGTGAGGCCAAAACTGCCCCCTGTAAAGTTGCAAGCGGGGTAAAAAAAAAGTAAAGTGACAGCCTAAATACGTCCCACTGCTGAGCACAGGCCTCCCCTCATTTCTGAGAGGGTTTTAGGGCAAGGAAGTGTCCATCGCGCTGCCCCAATGCGTGTTGGCGGACTTCACATGTCTTCGAAATATTTTTTCCTTATTTCTCAGACATGCAGGTTTCCTCACGATGTTTTCCTTCACCGCCGAGCACGTGGTAAATCAGCACTTAAAAATTACAATTAACAATTTCATTGGTGCCGGCGGGGATCGAACCCGGGTTACTCGCGTTCTTTTATATTTACAGCGAGTGTTAACCATCTGAGCTACCACGGCTCAAGCGGGGTGCTAGCATGAAATGCTATCCCGCTCTGCTGAGCACGCTAAACTTTTCAGAGCCAATTTAGACTTCTCGTCGAAGTGACCACGAAATTGTACGTCATTCAATATGTCGACGCTGAGGATTCCTATACTGGCTGAGGCACCAAGGGGAGTGCCCTGAAACCGAAATTATTTTTAACGGTAAATGGGGATTGAACTGGACTAGATTTGGTCTCAGTTCGGAACTTTCTTTAACCAAGACTCAACTTCAGTCAATTTACATAGATTGACTGCAAACAATTAGTCAATAACAAGAAAATCTGCAAAAAAAAAATTTAAACAACAAAATACTGCAAACAATTAGTCAATAACAAGAAAATCTGCAAAAAAAAATTTAAAAAAAATATTGTCAATGCACTGTAGACTGAGTAAACTTTTGAATTTTTTTTAAATTGAAATAGTGATTAAAATATGTAATCGATTATACTCAATTGAATACCAACAATTAGGTAATCACGCTCTAAATATAGTCTACAATAAATGGAAAAAAACGTTTCTTCACGGTTGTCAAGGCGGATTTCCGTAGCTTGTTGACTCATTACATAGTATAGATAATAATTGGTCATACGCTTCTAATGACACTTTTTATTTACTCGGTATTTCTCAGGTTTGTCAGCTCATTCAATGTGAAGGTGATTTGCTATGACTGATCGGAAATGACGCTGACTTTGTTTTCACACTAAATAGATATATGTTATCGGATTTATATTGAATCGTTGATATTGTTTGATAAATATTCTCAGTATTTATGACGATATGGTTGTTATTTTAGTTAGCAAAGGGCTCACCTAGACCTAGTTAATGTTGATAATTGGTAGAAAATCTTGGCTGGTAGGAGTCGTTATTATAAGTAAAGTATCCAAGATGAGTTAACACTTATTTTAAACTCATTTTCTTGTACTGTTATTAACTGTAGGCGTTCATATTTATTTAAATGTTTTGTAAATAGCATAGTAAAAAAAAAAACTTTGAAATTGAAAAATCTAACCAAGTTTGAGAAGTATTCTATACTTATAAATAAAACCAAAGAGTTTTTCAGTAATATCGAAATAACTGCAGTGCGTGTATGAATATGCGCAGTTGGTTCAAGAACGGCATTGATGTATAAAAGTATTTTCTGTCTGGCGCCAATAATATATAATAAAACATCAAACAATTGCTTACCAGACTTTTAAAAAATATCTGATAGCCAAATATTATTAGCTTGCCCGGTTTCCAAAGTATTTGATTTTTTTAAGCTAAATAATGAATTACGACATTTCTCTAATGCAATTTTACGAGATGCCATTGAAATTGTTGCACATCTAAATGTATATATAACGTGGGTAGAGCCATGCTGCAGTTATATTAGATGTATAGTTGTAGCACGAATGGGTCGGCTCGACCGGGGAAGGACCACGCTCTCACAGAATACCAGCGTGAAATAGTAGCTTAATGCTGCTGTATTTCGTATGGTGAGTGTAGAGAACCGGCGACCCATTTTACTGGAAACGAGGCATTCCATCTTAGTCCTCACGGGTGACAACACATCTGCATTTTGATTCGTAATCGAGGATAGATGTAGATGTCTATGGGCCACAGCAACCACTTACCATCAGGTGGACTGTGTGCTCGATTGTCAACCTATCCTATAAAAAAAAACATCTAAAATTATGAACGTAGGGTTAGTTAATTTGTCGTGTAGAACAATAATTAATATATGTAGTATATTTTTTCTACGCCATAAATGGCAAAACATGTAGCTCTTTTAAGTTTTTAACACCTGTATTTTTTTTACTCATGTTTTACAAAATAAATATCTTTATCTTTATCTTAACTGTCTTATATTGAGTTGAGGGGACTATTTGCATTCCATTAAGACATGAACAACCATTTTCATATTTTTTGTCTGTCTGTCTATCTCTCTGTCTGTCTGCCTGCGTTAATTATGACAATGGCTGAACCGATTATAATGAAACTGGACAAACATAGATAGCAGTGCCAGAAGAAATCTAAGCCTACTTTAGCCGAAAAACTTGTTTTCTTTTTGTAAAAAAAAATCGATGTAATAAAAATACATATTTTTTACACATATTGTATTTTACGTAACGGCACCAATTAAAATATGGTGAGACGAAAGTATTGCAGACACTCGCCATGACAACGCATTAACAAATCTTCGTACATCACGTGTAGATAGTGTTGCATGGACAACATGGTTAACATGGTCCGCTGCAACTGCCACCACAGCATCCATTTTTGGATAAGTACAAAATCCAAATTAAGCAGAAAATCTAAAAGGATGTAGGAGGTTAAGTATTTTGGTTTTATTTTAGGACAGATAATTTTTTTTGGTCTTTTTAAGTATGTACTTGTTCCGAAAGAGATTTAGTTGTAGTAAAAATAGCCTTTGACTATCCAATCTAATCCAAATTAAACAGAAAATCTGAAAGGATGTAGGAGGTTAAGTATTTTGGTTTTATTTTAAGATTTTTAATTTACTTTTTAAGTACCTATGTACGTATTCCGCAAGAGATTTAATTGTAATACAAATAGCCTTTGACTATCTTATAAATAGAATACTATAATACACAATAGAATGGCTGTCAACTTTATTTTGTACGAGGCTTGGCGTCGCCAAACCCGATTCACTGTGTTGACAGACTGAGTAAATTTACACATTTTAGACTTTTGATTAATGTTCAAGATCACCATTAAAAATCGTTTAAATTTTAATACATATTTATTTGTAAATAGGGTGCAATTTGGCATTTTCTAAATAATTTGCATGCGAATTTTCCTCTTATCCATGATTCTGTAGCGATTTTACTGCTTTATACTCTGAAGTTAATTGTTCGATTTCAATGAATCTCGCATAAATAATCTAGTTGTGAATAGTGTATAAATTTTCATGTGTTTAGCTGTTTTTATTGATATAAAAATCGAAATTTTCATAAATAAATACACAAGCGCCACCTAATGTAGATGGTATAACACTTGGTATATTTTTGATCGTTGAGACTAGTGCATACATAGTAAGATAAGTGTCGAGCTAAATTATTAATATTTATTATTATTTTATTTCATTATTCAGGTAAATACACCCATTTTGTTAGTAAACATAAAACTTAAAAACTAGGGGTTAGTAAATTCACAGAATAAATAACTTATTACTACACAAAAATTATTATTTATTATTAAACATATTGGGCCTAGAACCCATATGCACTGTGTTCCAATACCTCATCACAGGGCAATCTTGCCTTCCATATATGGAAGCTAGGAGGCCGTTGGTGCTGTCTCGCACGCGACGCATCAAGGAGGCTATTCTTTTGCGTAATATAACTGCCAAACTGTACACGCGTGTCTCAGAAAACATACGCGATGCGCTGCAAAAGCGTGGCAGCCCCAACAACATCCTGAATCCATTGTTGTACTGAACAAGTAGCGCATTGAGAATTCGGCGAGTACACTTCGTCCACAGGCTGCAGATGTAGAATGTCTGACAGTAAGCTTTGAATAACGTTATCTTAACTTCATTCGTATACCTAGCAAACCTGCGGGCAAGCCTATTACACCTACCCAACGCTCTACGTTCCCGTTCAACATCTAAATTGTCAGAAAGATCCTCGGCGATCCAGTGTCCCAGATATCTGAATTTGGTGACTCTACTCAGTGTAACTCCTCCAAGTTTAACATGAGGAACAGACTTAGGTTTTCTATTTCCAGCCTGAAACACGAGTAGTTCACTCTTATTAGAATTATATTTGAGACCACGAGCCGCCGCGTACCTTTCACAGATGCCCACTAGCGTTTCGAGGGCTCTGATCGAAGGACTCAGCAAAACCATGTCATCGGCATAGCTTATATTATTAACAAAATGACCGTCAATTGAGCAGCCGACTCCGGCATCACTGAGCTCCACGATCAGACCGTTCATGTACCGTTTGAAAAATTGAGGGGGGAAAGAGAGGGGGAGGGGGGGAGTAAATTAAAATATGAATTATGTATTCTCACCGTTTACTATGTTTCATCTCTCTCTATTCGTATTGTAAGTTGCTTTATCTGTAACTTTTAAAATTTTAAAAGTTCCCCTATGTTGAATATGTAAATGTAGAGTTATTTAGATTTGTGATAACTTTACGATTTAAAAAAAAAAAACAATCATTTTGCCGTCTATCTGTCCGTCAGTCAGTCAGTCCGACTGTCAGAAATCAAACCACTAGTATCAAGTGTTGTAAAATAAAATAAAAACGCTTAAAAGCATATGACCAAATAAGCAATTTATAAAAAAAAGGATTAACTATGGCCACACAATATAAAGTATCGAAATGCGCTAGCTACATGCGCTAAAAGCATTAATTTCGAAATTTAAATTCGTAGGCTATTTTTTCAGTGGCAATACTTAACTATTAGCAATCAAACATAAGTTATAAAGTTGCTCGATGTGTGCGGTACAATTTGTAACAATTAGCTTCGTTCTGACAGACCGTCGACCCGATGCGACCGACATCCTGCGATACGGCGATTGCCGACCTCCTATCTAGTACACGAAACGAACACACTATACGCTACGCATTTAACTGACTATATTATTAGTTTTGTTAATTGTGGCATATCATACAACATTCAAGTTCTTCGCTTATTTCGATAATATTTTAATTAACTGCGATAATAAAAAAGAAAAAAGGCAACCTACAGAAACCTACAAGCATCACGATAGGAGAGTGATATGGATCATGATGTCTCTCTATAATAGCTGTGATCTATAACAGCATGTAAATTATTCCTATGATTATGCCGATAGGCACATAAATTGCCTCATGTACTCATATAACTTCACTTGTACTTTAAGAAATGTTTGCTTTCTCTCTCTCTCTGTCTCTCTCTATCTGTCTATATCGCTCTCTCTCTCTCTGTCTGTCTGTCTCTCTTTCTCGCTCTGTCTGTCCCTCTATCAGTTTCGGTCTTTCTTTCTCTCTCTGTCTGTCTCTCTCTCTCTCTCTCTCCACTAAATGCCACTGCTGTGATCCACTGTCTTGATCCAGCCGAAAAGTAAAGAAAACCACTATAATTACATACTGTGAGGTTTTTCATCGTATTCCTCAGAGGTGACAACGCATCTGTAGCTTTCTTTCATTGAAATTGATTAACTGAAATTGATTGCAGATGTATATGGATATGGATCGACGACTTCCAGCCTCTCGAACAAGCCGGTTTCCGAAAAGGCTTCAGTACCGTAGACCACATACATACCCTGCGGCAGATTGTACAAAAGTCTGAAGAGTACAATCTGCCACTTTGCCTGGCGTATGTGGACTATGAGAAAGCTTTTGATTCCGTCGAAATTTGGGCGGTGCTACAGTCCCTTCAGCGGTGCCAAGTTGACTATCGGTATATCGAAGTGCTGAAGTATTTGTACAGTAGGGCTACGATGTACTATCCGAGTACAGAACCAGAGTTTGAAAACTATCCAACTGCAGAGAAGTGTAAGACAGCGTGACATATATCCACAAAAGTCTTCACCGCTGTATTGGAAGACGTTTTCAAGGTACTGTACTGTAAAGGATACGGTATTAACATCAATGGCGAGTACATCACTCGCCTTCAATTTGCCGACGATATAGTCCTTATGGCAGAATCGCTGGGGGACCTAAGCACTATGCTCAATGACCTCAATGGTGTCTCCCAACGGATAGGTCTTAAGATGAACATGGACAAAACAAAGATCATGTCTAATGTCCATGTCACACCTACGCCGGTAGTTGTTGGGAGCACTATGCTCGAAGTTGTTGACGAATACGTTTACCTGGGACAAATAGTCAGACAGGTAAGCGACAGGTCACGACTTCAACTCGGCTGGGCACTTCGGGAAATTACGACACATCTCCAGATACCCCTGAACGAACCCCTGGCTAGACAAATAGTCAGGTAAGACAGGTAAGCTCATGGCCGCCAGCTCAAAACCAATAACCATGGGGAAGAAAGGTTCTCGAGTGGCAGCCTCGTACCGGTAGGCGTAGTTTAGGGTGACCCCCCACTAGATGGAGTGACGACTTGGTAAGATATGCAGGAAGTCGATGGATGCAGGTGGCTCAGGACCGTCCTTTGTGGCATTACTTGGGGGAGGCCTATGTTCAGCAGTGGACTTGTGAAGGGCTGTAATGATGATGATGATGATGATGGATATGGACTATAGTGGCCATTACAATCAGGTGGACTGTAATTTAGTTTGCCGCTTCAGTTTTGTAATCCATTTCTTATAATAAATCTGTAGAAAAATTGTGTTCATGATTCACTCAAAAATTACCGGACGAATTTCCATGAAATTTTGTATGTAGATAGTAAATGAACGTGTGTAAAAAAAGGTAATTTTGGCCATTGTTTTATGTTTAATATCATTATGTCTGCTGATCGTTTTATTAGTTTTAATTAAGATGATTTAGCTTTACGGAATATAATCTATAGAAAAGTGTACGTTTTGAAAATGAAACTCATCGCGGCACCAACCAGAAAGGACAGAATAAAGTCTGCCGGGTCCGCTAGTAAGACTAATAAGTTAATATTTCATTTCATTATCATCATCAATATCACTACACTCCTTCAAGAGTCCACTGCTGAACATAGGCCTCTCTCAAGGAATACCACAAAGCGCAATCCCGAGCCACCTGTATCCACCAAAAATAATGTGATTCGATTACGATTTCTATCCCCTCGGCTGTCCAAACGCCATATTCTGGCGTCTCAAATAATATGCGCATCGGTCAAGCGCCATAATATAGCGTCGAGTGATAGCAAACTATTTGTAACATATATATGATATATATAAAATATATGCATATATATAACATACATACTGTTATGCATAATCTGATAGCTTATTTAATAACGTTTCCATTGATATATGAATTTAATTAAATTTTAATATACTTACTTAGTGTATAATATATATACTTAGTATACTTGTTATATGCTTACTTAGTACTTCGGAAAGTGCTCGACAGATGCGCCATATTGGCCAAAATGACCCCGCATTGTGAGAGGCTATCCAAAGCTTTCAATTTTGAACAAGGTACACAACAAGTTGTAAAATAATTTTTTTTTACAACCGACTTCAATACAATGTAGGCGAAGTTAAATAAAAACACGCATTATTAAGGATAACTCAAAAATTAGTAAGATCTTGATAAATGAGACCACATGAGAAGCAGCAACTTTCTAATAAGAATCATCAAAATCGGTTCTCCTAGACAATAGTTCTAAAGTAACACACATAAAAAAATACACTCGAGTTGAGAACCTCCTCCTTTTTTTGAAGTCGGTTAAAATAAATCTAAGTTATAAGAAGTCTGTGTGATGATATAGATTAGGTCGACGGATAGGTAAAATAATATATTAGGTTTTGAGTGTGTCACGTATTAGATTTATTAAATTAGAATTACAAAGTTAGATTGTGGTGTAAGTCGCGGTTACAGTGACTCTCTCGCAGGAGGTGCAGCGCGGGACAGCTAAGCAAGTAGTAAGCAAGTAGCACTAGGCAAGTGTAGTGGCCGTCGACTGATGCCTCGCTATACCTTTGGTAGCGAGTGTAGGAGCCATTGAGTTCTGGCAGTCACCGCTCTCAGAGGGAGGACTCTGGTTTTTTATTATATAGAATAAGGGTGACAAACGAGCACACAGTCCACCTGAAGGTGAGTGGAAGAAGTGGCCCATAGACGTCTACATTTATCCTCTATTAAGAATCAAAACGCAGGTGCGTTGTCACCCCTGAGGGCTAAGACGGAATGCCTCGTTACCAGTAAAAAGGGTCTCCGATCTCTACCCTCACCATACGAAACACAGCAGTATTAGGCTGCTGTTTTACGCTGGTATTCTGTGAGAGCGTGGTCTTTCCGATGTCGAGCCGACCCATTCGTGCTAGAACTATAATATATCTGCAGCGTGGTTCTATCGTGTATAAATAATAATAATAAAATAATTAATTAATTAATTAGTTAGGTAATGGTGTAAAAGGGTAGCGTCGCATTGTACTAAGGAGCCAGCCAGTCCCTCAATTGACTTGGAGAGTTGAGAACACGCAAGGAAGGAAGGGAGGCTCCAACATCGCAGTAAGTAGAGTGCGGCATAGATGAGATACTATATATAAATACATATATTATAAATATTCAATTAATTAGATTGAAAAAGCAAAAGTTTAGCTATAGCACGTTAGCAAAAAGTGGGTTTCTTTACTCATGTGCCTATGGCTAAAAGACATGCTATCATTTTGCTGGCTAATAAAAAAAAACATTTAACATAGCCGCAGAACACGCAAAACAAATGACGAACTATTTAAATTAAATTATAATATTTACCTTCAAAATATAGAATTTGTAATTACCTAGGCTAGGTGTGCTTGCTACAGAGCGTGGAGCACACGCGACAAAGAATAATTATTCAAATTAAAACACCAAGATCTATTCGCAGCTGAAGGCGTTGAGCACTATATTTTAAACACAGGAAAAAATATTTTAACTAATTTAGTGATTACAGGTTAACTTATCATTTTACAAAGCGATCCGAGAGAAATCCGTTTATAGGAAATTATCTTTAATTTCGTTTTATATTAAATGCACAAACTAAGACTCAGAAGGTCGGAATTACTCAGATCGTTTAACATTAACAATACGTGTTTTAATTTTATATTATTTTATAGATATTACAGTAAAAGCATTGTATTATATTTTTAATTACTAGCAGGTATTGTTTAACGTGCATTAGTTACTAATAAACCTAAAGCGTGGTCCCTTGATGATTCATAAAATACATGTAATAATGATCCAGACAGCGGTCTAGCCGCGGTTAATACCATATGGTTTTTCTATTTAAAATACATCGTATGTGTTTATATTACAAAGATCGTTAATTCATCTTCTTAAAGCTGTTTCGATCGTTCTTATTTCCGTCTGTTTCTTTGTTTGCAAAAATTATGTTTAAAATGGCGGACTTAATGCCGTAAGGCATTCTTTGCCAAATCCCCATCTACCCTCAACATTATCAAGATAAGATGTATGGGTAAAAAATATTTTAAATAGATACCACTAGCACGTAGTGAATAAGTAATTAAAAAATAAAAGAAAATCCTTGCATAATCTGTGCCCAAAACCTACAAACCAAATCACTTTTACCACTACTAAACCTTTTTAAGCCCACTGCCACTGCCGAGTATAGGTTTTCAAAAATACGCCATTTGCTATATTACATTATTTAAAAGATACCGAGAGATGATATGTAAAAAAAACCCTTAGTCTTTTTCATTACGTGAGTGTCATAAAAAGCGATTTTTTATATAATAAGGATAACAAACGAGCACACAGACCATCCTATGGTAAGTGGATAGTGTGGCTCATAGACATCTCCATTTATCCTCAATTGAAAATGAAAATGCACATGCGTTGTCACCCCTGAGGACTAAGATGGAATGTCTTGTTTCCAGCAAAAAGTGTCCAAAGTCTCCGGCACTCTACACTCACCATACGAAACACAGCAACTTAAGGTGCTCTTTTACGCTGGTAGTCTGTGAGAGCGAGGTCCTACCCCGGTTGAGTCTATCCATTTGTGCTACAACTATAATATAGCCGCAACGTGACTATAACCGTATTAGAAATAAAATAGGTGACTATGGGAAGTTCTATTTTGTTTTGCTGGATATAAATCACACAACCCAACGATGGACAGGACCGTCAAAGGTGCAAGGCCTCTGCTATTGCGCTCGTCAATCCGCTTGACAAGCGTGACAATAAAGACAAATCCTCTTCAAAAATATCGAAGGTGCCCATGATGATCAAGAGGACTTAATAGATGTGTTTTCTTTAGACGTAAATTCAATTCAATGTGGTAGGTGTCCATGGACATCAGAAGTTACCTACTATTTATACGTGGGCTGTAAGTTTGTTATTGCAGTCTATGAAAGCAAGTATCTTGCTTAACAACTTTCAATTAATGAATGCTGTAACTATATTAAAAAAGGGAAACAAATAAGGAGATGGGCATCAGCGGCTTCCTAACCCGTCAGTCCCCTTAAAATACTCATACAGTCGTATGCGCCCGGCAAATCCCGAGCGGTCGCATTATAACTTATATTTGGAGACTACTTTTCTATGAAGAAGTTTGGCATTATAAAATCTATACAAAATTCGACGGAATAGTGCCGCGGTCGAATTCGACCGCTTAGGGGTTGAAGGGAATGACTAAAATTAAATAACTGCTGTTACCAACCCACGTGCTGAGCGTGGCAATTGTGGACTTTACTGGTATGTAACGGCAACGGTAACAAAATTGCTTTAATTACTTTAATTACTACTATATATAAATTTTTAAATTTTACGCCAAATTTTGTAGTTCCATGACTAAACATGAATTTCTTCTAAAAGATAAGTAATTTGCAGAAAGACATTTTTAGGTCCCCCGTGACCATGGGTGCTGGAAAGCGCCCGAAACGTCAGGAATTAAAAATAAAAGTAAATAAAAAGTAAAAATAAACGCGATAAAATCCGTAAAAGTAGTTTTAATCATGTATAGTGTTCGCGTAAATATAAGAAATCATTACATTTTTAGACTATTCGTTATTGGGTTGGCAAGATTTGAATTCAAGGGCACAAGACTGTCGCTTGTATTATTGTGATGATGGTATGTTACATTCCAAGCATGTAAAGAAACGGCAGTCCCTTCGGCTGAACATTGTGCAATTTTGATTTAACTTGTAATGTGACCCAAAATTTTCAGAACAATACTTCTAATTTAAGCTTCATGAGCCGTGGAACAAAATGAGACGATTAATTTTTGTATTCTGTCAAACATAAGTCAGAATTAGAATTCTGTCGACTGATTAATGAGAATTTTACATACTATAGCCCTTGCGTGCAAGGAATGGCATCCTCTGATATTCTATTTGTCTTAGGTCTCAAATTACAAAGGTCCCTCACAAAAATAAAATAAAATATTTGTGAATCATTTTACAATGCCACGGCCCATGATCATTTATCAAACACGCCTTAAGCTGTGATATTAGTTTTTTTCTACGTGTTTTTTCTTAGAAATAGAGGTCAATTTGAAAAGACGTAGCGATCACGCTGTTAATACTAGGAACTTATTTTTAATATTATTAACTTAAAATCTTGGGACTAAGCTCTTGAGTATTTATGATAATAGTTGTCATCTTTTTGTTGCAATATCGTGGCAGTCTCACTAGATATGTGCAAAATATAATACTCTCACGCTCTCTGAAGTAATATATAGTAAGGAAACGTTATTTTCAGTTCTAAATTGTGTCAGAAGTTTTTGACAAATTGTTACAATACGATCAAACTAATGTATTTATCTATTACAAGTTGTTAAAATTAGACCGTTATTCATTTATCACATCATAAAAAACAGATATCTTAATACAAAATATAAAATAAACACTTTTTTGTATGAAAGTTAACAAATGACATAATTTGTACAAGTGACAATTATGTGTTTGACATTGGCAGTGTAAACGCAAACAATGTACGTTTAATTTAATTTTAATGCATTTATTTCACATCTTCTAAAATATAAAATTGATGTTTGTATATATTCGTATTTTATACGCTGCCATACAGTTCGTCAGATTACGGTGAAACTTTGTCAACTTACTGCTTCCTCGTGAAGGTTATAGGCATAGTACAGTTAACTTACAGTAGATAGCGCGCATATCGTACCGACAAATTTATTAATTTTAAGTTGTATATCATTGAACTTCAATCAATGTATTATCTAACTAAATAATATATAACTCTTCCAATTTAAAACGACATTTCTTTGGCGACAGCAACGCGCCGGGTACCAGCTAGTAATATATATGTATATAAATTAATGTTTGTTCGTATTTTATACGCTGCCATACCGTTCATCAGATTCAGCTAAAACTTTGTCAATTTATGCTTGCGCACAGGTTATACACATAGTATAATTAACTTACAGTATGTGGCGCGTGTATCGTACCCACAAAGGGGAATGCCCACTCTTCATAGACACTTCGGCCATGAGTGCCCACATATAAAAGCATATAGATATGATAATATGCAATTAAAACAATGAAATGGTAAAGGAATTGCTTTAAAAAACATCGGGGTTTTGAAAATATAGAAGTTTTTATTTTCACAAATGCAGTTTTTTTAACAACTATTTTTATCGATTTTATCGCGTTTTATTTCTTTGATTTTTAATTCCAGACGTTTCGGGTGCTTTCCAGCACCCATGGTTACGGCAGACTGAGGTGACTGACGTCCCAATGTCAGTGTTAACCCGGAGTACCTTCAGATTTTAAATTTTTATTTATGTTCCGATCTACAGAATGAACTTACTGTGTCTTGAAGTCTTGCAGTGGTATGATTGGGTTTAATTTTAATTTCATTAATTACAGGGTCCTAAGCAGGTGGTAGTACCAAGCCTCCTTCTCTATTGAATAAAGAATTTTTTTTATTTCAATAGTCTCATGTATCGTCCTTTTAGAGGATTTGTGGTCTATCAAATCTTTTTTTGATGTACAACTAGCTAGTTGGGCCCGTCCAGGATATGATCACAAACTGCAAACTTCCCTGAACTTTGATGCTTCACGTCAGCGACGTCACGCTTCAAGATGTAGCCAATCTTGTCTGTGACACCCCTGACAAATGCTAGTACTGCACATGCTTGACTGTGGCCGGCTTCACTCGGTCACTTGACGTAAGCGCGGGCCCGAAGCTTGTTGATGTGCAGAACCTGCTTGACGTGCTGAAGCTCGACAGCCAGATGTTTGCTGCCACAGATCCCTTGTGCTCTCTGTAACAAAGATTTGCTCACGGTAACTAACTGTGAAGGATGATGGTGAGATTCATTGTTTTCTATACACAGTGTGACCTATGGTGTTGTTAGAATTTTGGATGACTAACGCATCTAGGAAAGCTAAGGAATTATTTGCCTCTAATTTACACATCAATACATCATTCAGGAACTGAGCAGGAAGCAAAATATTAGTCTGATGCCGTGCCAACCCAAATACCATATTACTGTCATAACATGGGCACAGCATCCAACAGTTCGACGGCCGACAGTACTTTTTAATTGCACTTCTACCAGAACCATTGCCACTAATTAAAATATATATAAAATACACTTTACGACTAATGGTGATGACTTGCAATTCTAGCCCTAAGTAAAGATCAGCTAGGGCTTAAGTTTATTCCTTCCATAATGCTGCTCCTCTGGTTATTACAGAGTTCTATCCGGTAGCAACCATTAAATCTTATATGCTCACCATAATAGTAGCGAGCTTGCTTTAATTGGTATGTGACACAAGCAATTAATATTAAGTCGCTGTAAGTTAAAACAGGAAATTCCCTAACATTTTAAAGTCTACATTTATATTTCTAAAGTCTGCTTGCCCTAGCTCTATTTAGATTGTTTTCCCTAGCATACTCAGACAAATCATTATTTGTCTCCATATTTTGGTGAACGATTTCAAGTATTTGAGCCGCATCATCCCTGTCCCTTATTTTTGTGTGGAATTTACTAATTATAGCAGCAGCCACAGCAGTCTGTCATCAAATGTGTAGAAGTCCTGTTAAAGTAATTTTGATGAAATATTTTAAATTCAGTTTTTAAAATGTCATTTACCACCTCTACTACCCATATCGACACATAGTCACAGCTCTGGATTTATTAGCATATCTTGTCATTAACTGAGATTCACCATCTGCTGGAGACATTCCTGCGACCCTTAGACATCCACATCTATCCTCGATTACAAATCAAAATGCAGATGCGTTGTCACCCGTGAGGACTAAGATCATTTTCTCGTTTCCAGTAAAAAGGGTCTCCGGTTCTCTACACTCACCATACAAAACACAGCAGCATTAAGCTACTATTTCACGCTGGTATTCTGTGAGAGTGTGGTCCTTCCCCGGTCGTGCCGACCCATTCATGCTACAACTATACTTCTAATATAAGTGCAGCATGGCTCTACCACGTATAACACACATACATAGTAATTGTCACTATGTATGTTTGTTATCGCAAAATGTAGTTAATCACAAAAGAGACATACTCGCAATGCTGATGGAACTGTTACAACCAGGTAAAAAACATTGTGCTTTTAAATAATTAGTTAGCAGTACACTGTGTGATGTATGATCTAAGCTTTGTTGTTCTGGGTGCAATACATTACTCACTTCAGATTGCAACAAGGACGGACTAGATGATTCAGATGGTTCCCATTCTGCAGTTGAACGTGATGCTGTTCTATCAGTTCATTGCCAGCAATTATGATATACACGGCATGACAACGGCAACTGAAATAATGTAAAATACAAAAAATGAAGTCAAAGTGAAAAAATAAAATAGATTTGTTTATTTCAAACTCAAATATAAATAAAATATTTATCAAGTTAAATGTTACTGGACAAGGACGGATTTAATGCCCTATATTATTTAACAATTAAGGCCTGACAGACTACCAGCAGTCCAAAAACAATGAAAAATCAACTGTCTCCTTTCTTGGTAGTTGATAAAAATGGTCAATCTCATAAATAAGCTAGTATGTTTGTCAGATATAGCTAGTGCAGATGTGAAAAAATAAAACAAGTTCTTGAGTTGATATACAATCAGTGTAAAAACATGTATAATTATAAGATATGAGGATCACATTTAATAAATTGAAAAATGCTAAACATCTTACCTTATCTTAACTCACGTGGCACAAATTGTTCCTCACGTGGAGAATCGAACCCAAACAATGTGTGTGATCTTATTCTTATAAGTGTCAGTGCCACAGCTGATGTATACATGTTCAAGACGAACTATTGGTGCATTTTGCGAGTGGCACACTACACGTTCACTGTACTCGAAACTTGTACCTAATAAAGAAGCTACAATTATTATATTGATATTATTCAAGTAAACTCAGTTATAAAGCATTTCTTAGAGGAAAACATGCCACTTCGTGATATGTACCAACTATTTACCTGCTGTGTTCGAACCAATTGTTGAGAGATCAACAATTGCATTTTCCAACAAAACAAAATAACACGATAACACGCAATTAAATTCTTGTGACATAACAGTGACAGGGGCCTACATGTCAGATTCGATGTTGCCACTTAACTGTCATAAAATCTATGAAACGATATCGATTTTTATTCGATTAATAATATCATGAAAAGAATAATCTTTGACGCGTTTTAAGTTCTGCACGCTTTTTAAAATATAATTTCCTTTATTTATTGAAATTCTATTTCAAATGTATTTTTAGGAACAGTTAGCTTGTGCTGTATTGTTTTGTTATGATTTAGAGAACTCGTGGTAAATCAGCTAGAAATTAACTTCTTGAATTATCATAACATGATTCCATTTTAAATGTTATGTTAAGAACAGATAAGAATAACAGTTAACTTGTGCAGTAGCGTTTTGTTATACTCTAAAGAATTCTTGGTAAATCAGCTAGTAATTCGCTTGTTTAATTATCATAACTATAACTGTGAAGGTTGTCAATGAATTCAACCGAGCCTACAACAACGGTTGTTTTAGTTTTTAACGGTTGACTACCGCTTTTGATGACTTGAAATGGATAAAAACCCATTTTGTGCAATAAGTTATTTCTCTTTGGTAATGAATAAACCACAGAAACCCCTATAATGTATAATAGTCCTTTTTTTTTAAACACAAGTTGCACATTTTAAAGAACCGCAAAAACAACTTTGTTATTTATACAAACACTATGAAAAACAAAATAATTTGTTGCTGGCGATAATGATAGTGGTATTTTGACTCGATTTAAAATATATGCTTGTTACTACAGAACTCTTCATGGGCCTGCGAGTCCGACTCGCACTGAACCACTTTTTTTCAACTTTTAGTTTTATTTTAATAAATAGTTTTTTCGTTTAAGCGGAGCTCTTTTACTTTAGATTTATTACCTCTTTATCTATAATAATCAATCTGAGTAAGTAAAGTGTGTAAATACGATTCTTAAATTGTAAAAATAATAATTGGATTTGAACATCTTAGGTAGGTATTTAGTTTTATTAATTTAGAAAATATTAATCTCACAATTAATTATTGTAATAACATAAATGTATCACACAGCTAACGCCCTCATTAGCAATGTAAAAGTAAAATAAAGTTACAGCCTATATACGTCCCACTGCTGGGCTCAGGCCTCCCCCTCATTACTGAGAGGGTTTAGGGCAAGGAAGTGTCCGCCGCGCTGCCCAAATGCGTGTTGACGAACTTCACATGTCTTCGAATTATTATTTTTTTCTCTTATTCCTCAGACATGCAGGTTTCCTCACGATGTTTTCCTTCACCGCCGCGCACGTGGTAAATCAGCACTTAAAATTGCAATTAACAATTTCATTGGTGCCGGCGGGGATCGAACCCGGGTCACTCGCGTTCTGTTATATTTACAGCGAGCGTTAACCACTGAGCTACCACGGCTCAGTCTCATAACAATCTAGTGGTGAAAGAATTCTCAAAGTTGGTCAAGTACTTTACGAGTTTAGCGAAAAAAATATTCTTTGATAGTAGCGCCCTCAATAATAAAATGCATCCTACGCTTTTAAGCACCATAGTAAAAAACGATTCAACATAGCCTAACCCGCACACACAGTAAAAACATAACAATCCTTTTTCGTCTGTAGTCGGATAAACAACTGGTTAATAACGGTTGCGTATCGGCTGCTTTGGATAAATATGCATTGTCAACGGTTATTTTAAACCTATATCATAACATCGTAATAATTATCGAAAAATTATATAAGCATTGTAATAATGACACCATAAGTAATCGATGGAAAAGGGGAATCGATTTTTTTAATGAGGTTTGTGATTGGCAACACTTTTTATTTTATTCACAAACTAATGAATTAATGATTTACCTAATTTTAATCTTATCTTTTCGGTACTTTCAATTTGTGCGAAAATATTCCCATTGTTTTAGGATAAATGAATACCGCGATTAATAATCATAAATAAAGATATATTTTTTTAACAAATGCACATTGTTGGGCGTTCCATGGCCGAAAATGGGCGATCCCCTTTATTTGAAATTCATTAATCATTCAATTTGAATGGATATATCTGATCAAATAATATAACCCTTCCAAGTTTAAAACGATATTTCCACAATCGTTTTTTCTGTGGCAGCTACGCGCCGGGTACCAGCTAGATATATATGAATTATAGCTTTCTGCACTCCTTCTCCATAAAGTCTTTAAACATTGAATAAAGTAGTGTTCGCGTAAATTTAAGAAATCATTAACTTTAAAGATGCCAAATACCACACTTCACCGTGCGCGCAATATGTTCAAAAAGGGGTACAACTTTTTCATTTCACGTATTTATTACATTATTATTTCGGCACTGAGAACCTAATTAAAAAAAGATTTCGTTTTTTATTCATTTGTAAAAAACCGTTTCATGTCAAGATAAATTAAAAAAGAAAATAAATCATATTGCGAGTTAATAGGGAGCAATAATGTTCAAAAAATAAATTTCAGTTCAGTATTCATATATAATGTAATATATATATAACATATACGAATACTATATATATAATATATATATATATAGTATTCATATATGTATATAGTATTAATATATAATAAATTTCAGTTTCAGATCAAAAATAAAGTTCAGAAGTTGAGAAGTACCAGTATTTTGGATCTTGGGTAACTTGGGTAACACGGAAATACGAGTTCGAATTGAAACTGCAAGGGCCTCTTTCATGAGGATGAGCTAAGTCCTTACTACAA
The DNA here is from genome assembly GCA_907164705.1 of Parnassius apollo. Taxonomy (NCBI): domain Eukaryota; kingdom Metazoa; phylum Arthropoda; class Insecta; order Lepidoptera; family Papilionidae; genus Parnassius; species Parnassius apollo. Next base: position 1,089,922 of record CAJQZP010000828.1, read on the forward strand.
GGAGACTATCAATCGAACTACGTACAAGACTCATGCAATGCTATATTTGGCCTGTCATATTATACGTATGCGAATCTTGGACTATGAAAGAAGATCTCCGTAAGAAACTAGAAGCATTTGAAATCTGTATGTATCACCGTATGCTCCGAATAAGCTGGACAGAAAAGTTACCAACATTGAGGTCCTCAAACAGATGAAAAGGAATAAATCCCTACTTGTCAAAACCATCAAACAGAGAAAAGTTGCGTACCTAGGACGCGTGCTAAGGCATGAACGTTACCAACTGCTGCAGACTATTGTGATGGGCAAAGTAGCGGGTAAAAGAGGTGTTGGTAGAAGGAATATGTCGTGGCTATGTAACATCCGGAAATGGACTGGGATAAAAAAGTTGAAGATCTGTTCAGGCTAGCCCTTGGAATTTAGAAGAATGACTGCCGACCTTCAGTAATGGAGAGGCACTTAAAGAAGAAGAATAATATAAGTTGGTTAAATAATATAAATAAAGTACAGGCAATACGAAACACTCGTACTTGTAAATGTAATGATTTACCCATTACCTTCGTTTTTCGATGGATTTTATTTGCTCAGTCGGTCAACGATGCACTACGTTTTAATATAATAGACCCACGTTGCAACTGCATAATGATAGGCTCGACTAGGGAAGGACCACGCTCTCACAGAAAACTGGCGTAAAATAGCAGTATAATACTGCTGTATTTCGTACGGTGCGTGTAGAGAACCGGAGGCCTTTTTACTGGAAACGAAGAATTTTTTCTTGCTCTCAGAAATGACAATGCATCTGCATTTTGATCCTTAGTAGATAAGAGATGTAGATATCTATGGGCCATAGAATCCACCTACCATCAAGTGAACTGTCACTCTTATTTTATAAAAAGATCTAAGTTAGCTTCAGGGCAAGAGTTTAACATTATATTTTATTTAGAAATTAGTGCAGTTCGGCTGGTAGTTAAGAAAATTACGACAGATCTTCTCGTCTCGTATTCCGAAAAATCTTAAAACAAAAATAGGTAACTAGTGCGTGTTTCTTTCTATGACTAATGGAGCCCAGATGTTGTCCTTAACTGCTGGTCGTATGAGAAATCTTAAAGTCATTTAGCGAGCTATCGAGAGGACTGTATTCGGTGTTTTCCTCGTGATAGAATCCGCAATGAAGATGTTTTTTATAGAATGAGGATAACAAACGAGCTCTTAGCCCGCCTGATAGTAAGTAGATGCTGTGGCCCATAGAGATCTACATTTAAATAATACTAGTTTTTACGGATTTTATTGCGTATAATAACTTTTTTATAAACCCGACGTTTCGACTACTTAACAGCACCCATGGTCACAGAGGGGGGGGGGGCTGAGATGTTCAACTTTCAGATGTCATAGTTAACCGCGGTTACCACAGATTTAAATTATAAATTAAGCTCTTTCTCCGCAAGATTGTGCCGTTCGCCTTCAAAATGCCTTTGAGAGGAAAGCATCTCATCTGAGCACCGTGAGGCGATGGTATGCCGAATTTGAGCGGGGACGGATTTCTCTACATGATGAAATTCGTCAAGGACGGCCCGCAACTGCGACCACTGAGGAAAATGTGGCTACTGTGAAGAAGCTCGTTGAAGAAAACAGAAGCATCACCTATGAGATGGATCGGTGACATTGGTATGAGTCAAATTCAAAAAATTCTACATGAAGAATTAAGATATAGAAAACTTTGTTGTCGTTGGATTCCCTTTTTTTTTGCGGATGGAAAATCATCTAATGACGCCTTTCGCTCTGGGTGGAGCGTAAGGGAGTGTCAGACTTTTACTGACTAAAAACCATCCGTGTTCTTTCAGTGCCCTTACGTTCCGGAGCCGCGGTATCTCTTTCGAACAGCCCGCAGCCCCGGCAGGCGTCGGCCCTTGCGGGCCCCTTCACGCTGCTGACAGCTCTTTGAGACGCACGTCAATTTGTTGGATTCCCTATGAACTGACTTCAGAACAAAAACAGGCTCGTGTGGATTGGTGCAAAAAGATGTTACTTAGGTACGACCATGGACATTCTAATGCCGTTTACGACATTATCACAGGGGACGAAACTTGGATTTATTGTTTTGAACCACAGAAAAAACAACAATCTTGTGAATGGGTGTTTGAAAGCGAGAACAGAACGACAAAATTGAAGCAGGCATTTCCTAAAATTAAAGATTTGATGAGAGGCTTCACTTTTACAAGCTCCGAAGAGGCAGTGACGGCGTTTAATCAGCACGTTGAAAACACGCCACCAGACCAATAGTCATATTGTTTTGAAAAATGGTTCAAACGTATGAAAAAATGTTTAAAATGTAAAGGAGAATACTTCTAAAAACAAAGAATCATTGGTCTAGTGGTTGTAGTAGTACGACTGCTGATTATGAGGTCCTGGGTCGAATTCCGGGTCGGGCCAAAAGCTAATTATTGAGTTTTCCCGTCAGGAAACTCTCAGTAGTTGCCCGTAGTCAGGAAGTTGGCGGTGTCTCACCCCCGTGCCTTGGAAAGCACGTAAAGCCGTTGATCCTGCGCCTGATCTCTCTCCGGTCGTGTCGGTTTACCGTCCCATCGGATTATGAGAGTAAGGGAATAGAGAATGCACCTGTGTTTGCGCATACACTTGGGCACTATAATCCTGTCCTTCACCGATGGCTAGCCTCTCCTGAGGCAGGCCGCCGTGGCCGAAATTCGGTCTGGAGGACTTACTTACTTATATTTATATACTTATAACTTGTTTGATTAATAAGTAATAACTTTCAGTGCAGCCTACGTATACGCGATGAAATTGACATTGACGACTTCGTGGCGTAGTGGCTTACCAATGAGTGGCTGCTTTGTGGGTTGCGGGTTCGCATCCCGCACGGAACAAATATTTGTATGGCCTACAAATAATTGTTCCGGGTCTGGATGTTTGTCCTTATGCAATTTATGTTTGTAAACTATGACTTTATGTTTGGAGAAAATCCTAGTATAGGGGTAACGTTTTTTAAAAAATAAAAATAAATAAATCCGTAAAAACTAGGACTAAAAAATGGAATGCCTCGTTTTCAGTAAAAAGAATCTCCGATTCTCTACACACACCATACGAAACTCAGCAGCATTAAACTTCTATTTTTCGCCGTTATTGTGTGAAAACGTAGTCCATAGGTACAGCGTGGCTTTACCCGTATATATTATCAGTAAAACTAGAGTGAAACATAGGTATTGAGCTATCTAGCTAGGTAATGTACATTATCCATAATCCATCGGGACTAGTAAGCTAAAGTGGCATGGATCCAGGCACATAGTTCGACTAACTGACAATATAGAATAAAGCTTAACGAAGTGCACGTCAATACCCCCACCGGATGGAGTGATGCCTTGTGTAAGACATGCAGGAAATAAATGAACGTGGGTGACTCAGGACCTGTTTTTGTGGCATTCCTTGAGGAACTTATGAGGCGTTTTATATATGATAATGATGATATTCTGGTTTGTCGTTTTTGCTTCCAGGAAGTTTACTTTTAGAAATACGGATTTAGTATAATAATGTGTCTCGAATCTCTATTGCAGATTTGCACAGACAATTAAAAAAGTAAACATCGAAAAGACTCATAGGTCGAGGAAAAAGTGTCTTCGTATTTTATATACAAATTCGAGACATTTCTTTATCCGTATGAAGGCGACCAAGTGAGCTGCATCTTTGACATCAAACTTCTAGGACTGAAATCGCTTGAACGTACTTTACTGATACTTTACTGATATTGCATTAGGTCCATAAACGTCACACAGTTTCGCAGCTTAGATTACATCTTTCCCCTTTTTTGTAATAAAAATTCAAAATGTATCTTTCTTCATTAGATTCACTCATTTTGGCGGACAGAAAAACAATTGAAAATGTTTTTATTTTTTCTTTTTCTTAATATCTTATACGTGTATGTATTGATATTGAAATCAGCCAGATACAAACAGTACATCCAAAGAGATTTTTCCTAAATTTTTTATAAATCAAATACGAACTTTTCCCCGTTCTTTTAATTTTTGCTAGTTTAAATTATACCTTTTACAATATTATAACATTTTACATACATTTGTACACGAATAAATATGCAATTGCATATATTTTCTAAGCCGTTTAAGAGAACTTCACTACCGCATATCAACCCTTTGGGGGTTATACGAGTAAATACATTATATAATACGAGAATTGCTACTTCATAAGATTATAAGGCGAAGCGATAATCATAACTTTTTTCTTAAACGGAACTTAATAAAAACCGTTGCGTATTAGTATAAAATTCTTAATTTTTTAATAAAAATTGGTTGCTGGAACTTAAGAAATAACAAACAAAATACTTTCAAAATAGTAAGTATTACGACAAAACTTAGAGATTACAAAAATAGCAGTAGAAGATTTCAATCACCGAAAACATAACGACTATACGAACAAATTCGGTTAGTCACCACACGAGATAACGGTACGTTACATGTGGGTCAAGTACTCGGAAATTAGTGAACGCCGGGTTACCGCCTTACTCATCAGCAGCCATTGTGGTAAGTAAACATTGAAGCAAAGCTGAGGATTAACTAAAGCGAGAATAGTGATGTCAGCTTCAGCTTACAGTCTTTTCTGATGAGTTTTGGGAACAACGGGGAATTTATTTGATTGTATGCATTTGTAAATTAGTTTAATACAAATATGTCGTGTAAGAGTTGTGCATTAAATTCAAAGACGAAACGAGAACACTAATATAATTCCATAGTAAAATATCACTTATCACATTCTTGTTAAGATTAGATGTAAAGTGCGTGGTGTCCTATTTTGCACTTTAAAATCGATTCTGCCATTTTGGCTACATAAGGTCACAACTCATAAAGACGGACACAAAATACAATATACACGAATGCATACTTGTATATATTTTTTTAATTAAATCTTTATTGAACCGTTAAAAACAGTAAAGGATCAAAAGGTGGACTTAACGCTTGTTTTATGCCAATCTTAGGCCAGTTTTAGTACTAAGAAAACAGTTACAATGAACAGGAAATATTTTAAATAGTATACTCATGCACATGTTTAAACTATACATTACACAATGAAAATCAATAATATAGAATATACATAAATATATACACACTTATTATACAGGTTATTAAAAGGGCTAGAAAAGGCTAATTTTATAGGTACTTAATCTCAAATATAAAATAATGATATACCATCATTGCAGTTTTTGTAAAATACGGATAAAAAATTCTACTTTTTTAAATTATCCATGTGATTTATGGGAAACAACCACGCGTAGTACGCGTGCTCCTTTGTGTGCGATTCAATTTAAAACGTTTTTTGCCGACTGATTGACCCTTATGAATGTGTAGTAAAATAGTAGGCATTAGATATTTATGAATAGCAATCTAACAACTAAAATTTTTTTTCTTTATATATGTCTTTGTCTAACAATTACCACGCATTCTGAATTCAAAAGATAAGCAGGACACAATATTCGACTTTTATTTTAATTAACTTTTCTTACGTTCGTATATATTACTTATTCTGAACCTAACGCAACTAGTACTATTATTTATTCTGTGACGCAACGAACGCTAGACGTAAAATACCTAGACCGGCAACGGAGAGCAATGCCAAAGACGGGACTTGCAATTGTCAGTCCACATGCAAAGTCCGCCCTTTATTATAAGAGGCCCATGTCCAGATGTTTACAATACATATTTAAATAATAAAAAGTATAAATCTAAGTATGAGTACAAATCTATGACACAGATACTTGCGTCAATCAATAGTGAGAAGTTCCGACTCGACCACCACCCGCGCGACGTGGAATAACGAACCTGTGGAATAGGAGTCAGATGTGGCAAGAGGAAAAACGTTATGTGCCCGACTATTCAATAACTTTAATGGTGTGCTTAGGTTTAAATAAATTGTATTTAAATTAGACATTTACAGATTTCATAGGCAGAAAATTTAAAGTTTTAGTAAGGGGACTAACACTTTTATATATTTTAAACATTACACTTCCTACATAGTTCGTATATTATTACGCGAAGACCTAATAAGATATGATATTAAATCCTAATATGATATTTTTAAATAACAGTTTTGTCTAATCTTTGCAGAAATTAGTCACATCTAGCGCATTTAATTTAACTAAAATAGCAAACGAACTTGTGATACTTCATTCAGTTAGTAAATCAATGTGATATATTCAATCATTTTAAACTATAATTATACATGTACTGTTACCTTCATACTGGAAAATTGACATTTGCTATAAAATTCTATATAAATTTATATTTTATTCCGCATATTTCCGACGGACATTTTTTGTGAAACAAATTGTAGTTTAAATCTAACGCTAATTATATACTACTTTTTGTAATAAGCCGGATTATGCCGTAGTCCTAAGCCTCAGTAAAGTATATGCACCGGGGCGAATGACATAACGACGTGTTAGGGTAACGCCATAAGGCACGTCCCTATGCCAATTGCATCCATCTACTTCCTGCATCTCTTACCTGGCCATCACTCTATCTTGTTTCCTCTTAGGACACTAAAATAAAAGAGCGCGTTTTTGTGCTCGATAAACGCAGTAATAGTCTCTCGTTTCCTCCAGAAGCTATTACCTGCGCGGGAAATGAAGTGTCATAAGTATTAACGCAAACAGAGTAACTTAATTTCAATGTCGCATTAAACTAAATGATTTAAAAAAAAATCAAAATCATTTAGCCACGAGTTTCATTCACATTTATTGTTGTGGTGTAAGTGAATTTATCACCCCAACATATCTCAAGATATGTGATAGTCGTAATTGAGTACAAGAAAAGAGCTATTATCCTAACAACCTGCATAATCATTTGGTGTACAGGCTGAATTTTTCAAGTGAGCTAAGGAAAAGTGATAAATGTAGAAGAGTCTTGGACCGAGTTTAGTGTAAACTTAAACTGTTCATACAATATAGAGCCGGATTCGACACATAACGGTCGCAAAATCATATTCCGGTTGGATCCGTGGTTCTAATTTCAAATTTTTATCTCTTTGCGGCAATACATAACAAATAAAAATGTGAAAATGAATTGACTCCAAAAGATTTTAAATTTTGAGGCAGCATGCACAGAAACAGAAAAAATAATAAAGCATTCAAAATACATTACGTCACAATCAATGCGATAAGCAATCAAATCTCAATTGAACGAGAACGGAACTTAGACCGTATTTTCGGCTTATATCAGCGCATTACGTTCTCTATAAGGTTCCATTAATCATGCATTCGAAACGCCCATTCAAACTTTTGTTTCAGTTTACGCACGCGCATTAGTGCGTAAGTATAAGTACTTAGACATGATTTATTGATTTATCATCGATGACCATATTTTAAACAAGCGCAACATACTTATTTTTCCTGTTTATTTCAATGTTGATACTTCCTTATTATAGTAGTTACCGTTACAGCCAATTAAAGTCCACTGCTGAACATAGGCCTCTCTCATAAATTGCCTCATCATGAGGATATTTGCATTGGCAAGCAGGTTGGCAGCCGTAATTTTCTATTTTCCTTCGTAATTAAGAGGACGCTGCTACCCATCTTCTGATTTGTTTCCTTCTGTTTCCTATTACGAGACCCACGGGATGATATGGATGACATCATATGTTTAAGCTGAGAACAAATTATCGGACGCGTCCGTCAGCCGCGGCTGACAGACGCGGCTTATTGAAATCTAGCCAGTACATTTAATACTACACTGTGCAAACTATCGGTCTTAAGACGCGGACATGATCTTGCGTTGCTCTTGAGCGTTCGGACGTCCGAACAGAATCTAGCCGGCTGGATGTTTGTGCGTCCGCGGACAGTGTGAACGGGGCACGGGACGTGTCCGCGGACGTTTCGAGTGTCACAAGCGAACCAACTGCGCTCGCGACATGATGTGTGATGAAGAAAAATTAATTGAATGTGTTCGTGGCCACGAATCCCTATATAACCACAAACTGCAGCACTATAAATGTATTTATTCTTAAGTACATTTTGTAAAGTTTATCATCTTTTTGTGAATCTGGATAGAATGTATGAAATTCACCATACTCGAGTCGTTTTACATTAATATAATGGACAAGGAGTGTTTGGATCCCCTTGTTTTCGGAGGACGAAATAAAGCAGCTGCCGCTAACTTTTAAATTCGTCCTCGCTGTCACTGTTTGTCATGTTTCTCGGTTGACAAACCCTTATGGAATGACCGAAGCGAGGCGTCTGAGGACGCCGTCTCAGCTACCGTGCACACCGCTAAGCCGCGTCTGTCAGCCGCGGCTGACGGACGCGTCCGATAATTTGTTCTCAGCTTTACACAGCCACTGCACGGGATTATAATAGTTTACCACTTTAATATAATTAAAATAATAAATAGTAATTTCCATTTTTAATAACGGTGATTTTCTTTTCATTTCCTTTTTTAGTTTATACATGCAATCTGGCGTTAAATTGGGCCCATTCTATTCAAATCAATGAACCGAACGTCCGATGTTACCGGTTGCCAGTCCCGACTTCACGTTTTCTATGTGACTGCATATGATGTGCATTTAGTTGTGCGAGTATCTAAAATGAATGTGTTTGTCTTGATCATTTTTAAGATATACCACAGAAGTAACGCTATTATTTGGGCAATACATTAATATTTTTTGCTTTGCTTATTTTTTTCTTTTTTCCATTCCCTATTACTACAGATACAACTAAATGCCATGAGGCATTCTCTACCAGTCAACCGATGGAGTGGTGAATATTGGATGTAGGTTTAAAAATATAGAGAAATAACGTATATACTTTACTTGCTGTAATTGCAAATCGTTGGCGGTTTAAGAATATCCACTACCCTATATCATCCCGTCGGTGTCATAAGAGGGTACAGAGGAAAACTAAGGATTAAATCTTTAAAATAACTGTAGATCTAGGAAATATTTAGAAACATATTTTATTTACAATGACACAGTAACAGTACATGAGGTATAAAAATTTATAAGGAAGAGAACAGAGGAAAAAAATGCTGCCAACATAATGCCCTTAAATCAATAGAAGAAATTTAATTGTTCGGACTAATTCCAGCCGCACAATTTCACCATCGCACATCGCGTCAAAACTCGCGATACCATCCATTCCATCTGGATGCCTGAAAGTCCATCACTGTGCCATTTAAAAGAAGTTTTCTTCCTCGCACAACTTCCTTGTGGAATCGACTACCACCAGAGATTTTTCCGGACCGATACGACTTACCTTCAAGAAAAGAGCCTATTCCCTTTTAAAATGCCGGCAACGCATCTGCAATTCCCCTGATGTTGCAGTTGTTCATGGGCAGCGGTAACCGCTTACCATCTGGTGAGCCGTATGTTCGTTTGCCCCCTCTCCTATAAAAAAAGTAATGCCAACAAAAATATAAATGATTGCATTTTCATTTACCAACAGGTCATCAGTTCCGTTTGCGCACCGCCCACGAGCGGTAATGCATTCAGTCCGCACTCGGTAGCGGTAGTGCAACCTTTCGCTCGCGCGCCCCGCTCTCCCCGGCTAACACCGGCCAAGCAGTTGCCGTAGGTGAGTCACTTGTTTTTCGCACCATTCTTGCCCCCTCGCTTCGGCGGGGAGGTCTGAGCGCGCTGTGCCTCTATTGTTCTTTTGTTACTATTCTATTACTGTTTTTTTTTGTTATTTTCCTATTGTTATTGTTTATTGTTATAATTTGTTACCTGCGCATAGTTAGTGTTCTGGAAAAACGTTTTTTGTCCTTTTGAGGACAAGGCGTCGTTCTTCCCGGAGCAAGTGCTTCCCTGAATAAACGTCAGCCCCCCCCCCCTGTTCAAACCAACATGTCTACCATAGACATGAAACATGGTATTGCACGCGCCATTTCGGCCGCGATCGCTCAATATTATAAATCCCAAGGCATAGCTTACGATGTCGACGAGAACACCATCAGCCAAGTCTCTAATTTCTTCGCTCTCCCTGCCCCTAAGGGATGCGTCCCCCCGCCCGCTGTCGCGGATTTCCTCGCGACCCAAGCGGCTGCCCCGCATACCGACTAGCCCGCGTACCCCGACTCCGATATGGAGCACTCGGACACCACGTCAGTTACCTCCTTCTCCCGGAAGAGGACCGCCCACAGCTCCACCGGCTCCTCGGAGTCATCCGACTTCGAAGGTCACCGATACAGCCCAATTCACGCTAGTGAAATCCAAGCGCGGCCCGAAGCGCGCCGCGACTTCCCGCACTCCCCCTGCCCCGGCGGCCGCCGCCGCCGCCCGCGCACCCTTCGCCGCTGCCTCAACCTTCGCAGCCCCCATCGTTGCCTCTACTTCCGCAGCCCCTAACGCTGCCGCCTCTCAGTCGAAAGACACTACCGCCAAGCCAGCAACACGCTGCGCTCACAAACTGGCTAAAATCCAAGCCCCGCCCCCTGTCTTTCTCAGAGACAAGGCGAAGTTTACACAGCTGTCCAAAACCCTCTACGATAAGGGTTTCAAATATGACCAAGCCACCAATGTCGGCGAGGCCATCAAAATAATGGCAGCGTCTATAGAAGACTTCCGGAATATAACCTATCTCTTCACGGCCGAGCGTGTGTCCTATCACACATACGCTCTCGCCGAAGAAAGAAAAATCAAGGCGATCCTCCGCGGAGTTCCTTATGAACTTGCAAACGAGGACATTATGGAAGACCTTAAGTCTCAAGGCTTCCCCATAGAGGCTGTGCACAAGATGCATAGCAGCAGGGGCGAGAGATTTAACCTCGCCCTCCTCGTCCTTACCAATGTGCCGGAGGCGAAGGCCATCTTCCGCGAGGTACGCACTGTGTGCGGCCTGTCGCGTGTAAAGGTCGAAGCCCCACACCGGTGCGGTTACTCAGCGCAGTGCCACCGCTGCCAACTCTATGGGCACGTGGCAGCCAACTACTCAGCCCCACCCAGGTGCGTTAAGTGCCTAGAACCCCATCACTCGAAAGAGTGCCCTCGGCCCAAAAACGCCGAATCTCCACCCGCATGTGTCCTATGCGGACAAACTGGCCACCCGACCAACTTTAGAGGCTGCCCTCGCGCTCCTCGCCCACTTCTGAGCCACAATGCTCCACCCCAGGTCAATGACCGAAATTTCCTGGCTCTTGGAAGCCGCATGCCCCGCCAGGGCCAGCCCCTACCACAGCCCCCTCAGGGCTCATCTCAGCCCACAGAGGACATCTATCGGCCCCCTCAGGGTCCTCCACGGCCCCTTATGAGCCTTCCACTCTCCCAGCCTGCCCCGCTCCCAATAAACCCTTGGTTCCCAAAGCCAAATAATATACCGCAGCCCTCCGCCGACCCACAAAAACAGGCAGACCCTATAGTAGAAGATCTAAGCCTAGTGTCTAACACTATGAATAAGATCAATATAGGGGAAATCTCTATCCTTGCGCGTAAACTGCGCGCTGCTCAGTCCCCTCAAGACCCTCTCCTTGCTCTTGCTGAGCACATCGACCTACTAAGGTTATTGTAATAACACTATGCCGGAGCCCTCTGCTCCCGCAACATCGCACGGTCGTATCAAACCAAAGGGTTTGTAGCTTGTTTCGTTCAATATCCGCGGTTTGCGAAATAACCTCTCAGAGCTTAGGCTATTTCTTCGAGATCGCGAAGCCGACCTCCTCCTCCTTCAGGAGACCCACCTCAGCCCTAAGGTCTCTAAAGGCCTCTCTATTAAAAATTATTCACTTCTTCGTAATGACAGACCCGACCGCAAAGGCCCTTCAAAGTCCCTTCATTGCATCCCACATCCCCACTCCGACGCTTACCAGTATGGAAGCCACTATCACTAGATTAGCCATGAATGGACACCATTCTATCATTATAGCCTCTTGCTATATCCCTAGCGGAACCCTCCCCGTTAAGAGTGATTTCGAAGCCATCCTTGCATTAGGCGACTCAGTCATTATGTTTGGAGATTTTAACTCCAAGCGTACTAAATGGACCTGCCGCACTACTACTAGTAGTGGCAGGGTGCTGCTCAATATCACTCAGATTCACGACCTGACTGTCTACAGCCCCCCTCGCTGTCACCCACTATCCCGACAACATTAACTACGCTCCTGACGTGCTAGACTTTGCTCTAGTTAAAGGAGTCTCCCTTAACCTTAGAGCAATCGAGTCTCTCGATGATCTAGGTCCGACCACCGTCCTGTATCCCTCCTTCTTGGCCATCAGCCAACTTCAACTCCCACTTCCAAAACCTACACCAACTGGAAGGGCTTCAGGAAGTCTCTAGCCTCGGCTATAGACTCTCCGGACCCTCCCATAACCCTTTCTTCCGACGTCCTCGACAGTACGGGGAAAATAGACACCGCGGTCGAAAATCTCACCTCTCTTATAACATCCTCTCTTAAAGAGAATGACAAGGTTGTCCCGGTTGCTAAAACTAGTCTTCCCCTAGATATTAGCAACCTACTCAAAGTCAAAAAAGCTGCCCTCCGTAGAGCTGCACGCTATCCCACTCCGGAGTATAGACTCGCAGCCCACCGCCTTCAACGCAAACTCCGTTACCGCCTCAAAGATTTTAGAGACCTCGAAAGGGGTAATCTCATGGAGAAAATCTCCCCCTCTCACACAGCGTACTACCAGATGCCGAGAGCCCTCCGGATAGACGCTATCACGCACACTCCCCCTCTGTCTCGTCGCAACGGCTTTATTGCCTTCGAGGACGAAGAAAAGGCTGAGTGCTTCGCCGAAAGCGTCGCTGCTCAATGCTCTCCCAGCTCACAACCCACTGACCCCCTACATATCCAACTAGTGGAGGACGAGGTCCGTCGCCGGAACTCGCCCCCCACCGCCTCATCACTGTGTTCAAAGATGAGATTTCATCTATCATCAAAGGACTTAAGCTTAAAAAAACACTGGGTGTAGATGGTATCTCCAACCAAGCCCTCAAACACTTTCCGGAGCAGGTGATCGCCTTATTGGCCATTATATTCAACGCCTGCTTCGAATTCAGCTACTTTCCCACCTCTTGGAAAGAGGCAACTGTCATTAGAATTCCCAAGCCAGGCAAACCTCACCACCTCCCCTCCAATCACCGTCCCATCAGCCTCCTCAAGGTCATGGGCAAACTTTTCGAACGAGTTATTCTCGTGCGCATGAGGCGCCATTTGTTTCCCACAGACGGCGACCTTCTTGTCATCCCTCAACAATTCGGGTTTCGTGCCAAACACTCGTGCCCCCAGCAAGTTCACCGCATAGTGGAATATATCCTCAGCGGTTTTTATCCTCGTCGTCAAAGGACCATCGCAGTCTTTTTCGACATTGCCAAGGCATTCGACAGAGTCTGACATGAGGGCCTTATCTACAAATTGTACGACTTAGGCCTCCCTGACCGCCTCGTCCGCCTTGTAGCCTCCTATTTGAAGGATCGTACCTTTCGTTTTAGACACGAAGGCACGCTATCATATACTCGTCAAATCAAAGCCGGTGTCCCTCAAGGCTCTGTGCTTGCCCCCCCTCCTATATATACTATTCACCAACGACATCCCTATCCCGTGGAATGGTGTTAAACTAGCCCTCTTCGCAGGTTGACACAGCCCTTTACTCTAAAGGCAACTCACTGCCACAGATTCGGAACAAGATCCAAAAGTTAGTTAACGACTTAGGAGCTTGGTTCCAAAAATGGCGTATCGACGTAAACCCGGAGAAGAGCGCCGTTTGCTTCGAATATAAACGACGCCGTCTCACCACCACTCTGCCAATCAGGATGTTAGGAACCCCTGTCCCATGGCAAACAAAAGCCAAATATTTAGGCGTCACCCTTGATGCAAGGCTCACTTTCGAGCCCCATATCAAGAAGGTAACTCGCACCGCACGATTTTACATGGGTAGGCTCAACAGTATGTTGGGCAGACACAGGAAAATGTCCCTCCGCAACAAGTGAACCCTATATAAGGTCTGCATACGACCTGTCATGACCTACGCGGCCCCCATTGTCGCACATGCTAAGCCCAAAGTTATAAATGAACTTCAAATTGTTCAAAATCTATTCTGTCGTAGGGCCACTAAATCGCCCTATTATGTCCGTAATGCCGACCTACACCGAGACTTAGAGGTCCCAACAATCTAGCAGTTCCTTAAATCACACTCTAAGAGATTTTTCAAAGCCTCAGAGTCCCACCTAAATCATCTCATTCGTGAGACAGATGCCTATGCAGCCCCTATCCACAGTGCGCAGACCGAGAAACTCTGTCTCGGACCCCCCCCCAACAAGCTTTCGGTTGACCTGAACTACCTCCTGGTGGCTCAGGCCGAGCCTACATAACACATAATCTGCCCTTAATCTGCCTTATTTAGGCACACTTCTAAGCGGTTTTTCGCCGCTTGCGCCCTCCTTTCTGCCAAGGAGGGTCACGTTCGTATACGGCTTACATATCTCTCGTCAGATCGGTAAGCCAATCCATAAAGGCGGTGTTTAGTGGGTAAAAGTCTCCACATAACCACGCAGCCGGCTGCGTGGTATGCTATGAGCATTCACCGCCTTCCTCCCCCGCTTTCCGGAGGGTTGCCCATATTTTCTTCGGGCGCAAAAAAATTACCAACAAGAACTAAACCAGTAAATGGGTAACAGCATCTTGATAACAAATCAAAGTAATGGAAAGTTTTAATTGTTTATTGACATTTTAATAGCTTACATACCTTTTACAAATACATAAATATATACAATACATTGTGGGAACCAATCAGAAATGGGTAGAATCAATATTAGTTAGCTTTAGAAGACACAGTCTTATCGCCCCTTTTGATTAGGAATACATAGTTGTATTATTTAAATTAATTTTAATTTTTGCAGGAAAAGAATGAATAATCTTAAAAGACATAATAAACTGGTTGGTCTCTCTCTCTCTCTCTTTTCCACTCTGTGCCTATGGGCGGGCGTGCGTGTGTGTGTGCGTGTTCGTATGCGTGTACGTGCGTGTGCAAGTGTATGCGTGTAACCGTGCGAGCGTGCGCGCGTCCGTGCACGCAAGTGCCTGTGTGTATATCTGTGTGTGGTTGTGTGTTTGTTCGTGTGCGGGTGTGTAAAAGTAGAAAATTTTATAAATGATATATGCAGCAATGCGACGTGACATGTTTTTTTTATAACAACGAGCTCCGTATCATCTTATGACTTATTTAGCAGGAAAGAACGGACAGCAGTTTTACAATTAAAGGATTTTATTACTTTATTAAGATTAGACTTTTTAAAGAAAGATTTAATTAGTATAATACCGAAATACTTTATATTATCTACAGAATTTATCTGTGGACATAGAAAAGGAGAATACTGAAGAGAACAAGAATAAGCTTTTAACGTGATGTGAATATTTGGTTGCGAGGTGGGACTAATAGAGAAAGTTATAAATTTAGTTTTAAAGGTATTAAGAGTAAGAGTGTGAGATAAAAGCTAATTATATATTTGATTAAAACTGCGTTGTAATTTACTTTCAAGATCGGTGCAAGATGTTGCATAGGAAGTAATAGCCAAGTCATTTGCAAAAGATACGATTTTTGCGTTATTAATGTGAAGATTACTCAAGTCATCAATAAAGACAAGAAATAGATTCGGACCGAGAATACTACCCTGGAGGACACCATAGGAAACAGGGAGTTTGTCACAGATGTAATCGGATATTTTAACCATTTGTGTGCGATTTGTAAAATAATTTCTGAGAAAGTCGTATACGTAACCGTCACATACGTAAACCTACGATACCCATTTTTTTAACTTGGCTAAAAAAGAGGAAACAGGAATTGTGTCAAAGGCTTTTGCTAGATATTGAAATATTGGGATTATGAATTTATTAATACGTGAACTATATCAGAAGTTGTATTGAGGTGAAATTAATTTAAATGTTCAAGATAATGGACTAGTATATTATACAATAAACATAATAGAACTTAAGATAGGGCAGGTAGTAGACCAATAGGGTGATAATTAGTAACTAAATTCCCGTCATTATCCTTTAAAACATGGATTTATTACATTTTTTTTTTAAAAATTGGAAAAATAGCATTTTCGAAACAGAGGTTGAATATATGGTGCCTTAGCATGGGTGCTAGCGCAGCAAAATAACTTATTAATATAGCGGGAGATATGCCATCACAACTGGTAGCAATATTTGACCTCAAGCTTTTTATTTCAGAAATTATTTCATTTCAGGTATTAGGTTTTTCAAGAACAAAAGAAGAAATACATGTAGAAGATTGTGAAGAAGTAAACTGAGGTAAATTATTAGCTTTGATTATATTATCCGCAAGCTTTTTTTCAACATTAACAAAAATTTGTTAACATTATTATAAGATTGCTTCAGAGACATTGTTTGTGTAACTGACATGATGCTTGTTTATTGTAGAATGTATTTGGTTTTTTAAATAACAAATACATTCAACAGTCCAGGATAGAGAATAAAGGATATACCAAAATCCTTTAGGGATTTTACCTGCTTTCCTTATTTCTTGAGCATCACAATCTATTTTTGCTTTCTTTAAAATTTTCGTGTAGAAGTTTCTATATCGCTTATAAGTGATAGCATTAAGTTATCAGGAGAAATTTTTAATTTTCTATGCAATGAATCTCTATTTCTTATATACACTAATAAACCTAGTGTCATCCACGGTTTAAGAATATAGTAGTTTAGAATATAGAATAAATAGGTGGTTAAATTAAGTTTTCGACTGCTTTATCAAGGTTGTCAAAGTCACCTTTTGAAATAGTGAAAATTACATTATTTGGTCTTTCATTTTTGATACCCAAAGATACTTAAGTTCAGGTACTAAACCCTGATGGGCTCTAAATTTTATAGTTAGTTTTATCATAAATAATAAGACGTTAGAGAGAAGTAACTGTACTACCGCACCTTTGTAAAAATACTAAACACACGCTGCGAGATATTTTTGTAGAATAAGGATGACAAAGGAGCACACAGTAAACCTGATGGTGAGTGGTGGCCCATTGATATCTACATCAATCTTCTATTAATAGTCAAAATACAGAGACGTTGTCATCCCTGAAGACTAAGATGGAATGCCATGTTTCCATTAACCCCTCAGTCCCCTTAAAATTCCCATGCAGTCGCATGCACCCGGCAAATCCCGAGCGGCCGCATGCGACGGCACCCACCCGCAGCACTTAAAACCATTAAAACTTATATTTGGAGACTACTTTTCTATGAAAAAGTTTGATATTATAAAATCTATACAAAATTTTCTATATAAAAGTCAGGTTTTACTTCATTACAAAAGACTATTGTATTTTGATAACAAAAACAAAACATACCAAGCGAATGTCGGCAGCGTGAAAATCACAATTATTTCAATATATATTACTCCAAATTATTTACGTGAAAAGAAAAATTATATTTACAAAAAAACTTTCATTACAATTTTATAATAAAACACTGTACTAAAACACTAATAAAACACTAGAAAAATCCAAAAATCAACACAATAACATTCACGCGAAAATGGCGTACGAAATGAACGTGGATTATAAATAAATATCTTTAGGATAACTCACTTTTTATTGCACTAGAAGATATAAATTTTTATATTGATTCTATAATCCTAAACTTCTTCATAGAAAAGTAGTCTCCATATATAAGTTTTTATGGGTTAAAGTGCTGTGGGTGGGTGCGGTCATATTTGACCGCTTGAGTTTTGACGGAATATCGAAGCGATCAAATTTGGCCGCTTGGTGCTTGAGAGATTAAAACGGTTTCTGGTTCTCTACACTGACTATACGAAACATAGCAGCAGTAGGATGCTATTTGAAGCTTGTGGCGGTGGCTCACAGAATACCCTCTTAAGCCAACCCATTTGCAATAAAACGTACGTAAGTTGGATATGGGATATAAAAGTTAATTTCTATTTATTGTATTCTATTAATTTCTTTGCATTCAAATAAATATACACAATAGAATGTATTTTTCGAATCAAACAATTTTCAATTTTTTATCAGTAATTGTCTATAATCATTGAAATATTAAACGGTGGTTTCACATGGTGCGTCACTTTATCGGTAATAGTAAAACGGACTGCATTACGTAAGACCATTCAATATGGTTAGGAACGTGCTACTACGTGCAACTCGGACTTACTCGTACTTTCGCATTGTTTAATGGTATAATGAAAAATCAAGCAGAATTTTAGTTATTATGTGAATAACGAATATGACATCACCATTTTCAACAAACTTCGACTGTATTTTTTAATGTGTGTATGTGTTACCTGAGAGCTGTATATATTAATGATTTTTTTTTATTTGAGAATTGGTGCTTCTCTTATAGTCCCGTATAAATTTCATGAAGATCTGACCAGTAGTTTTTGAGTTATCCTTAATAATGTGTATTTAATTGACTTCGACTACATTGATGATGTTCTCATTTTATTTATATTCAAGTCGGCTGTACAAAATTATTAATTTTACCACTAGTAGTTTCACCGTTTTTACCCTTAAGCATTTGGCTACTGTCGTTATCGTATATAGTCTTTCCTTTGGTAAAACTAACTTCTAAGAAGTCTTTTGCCAATTGGCTCTACCAAAATACAACACGTTAATTATTTCTTAAATTTACGCGAACACTACACATTGAATAAAACTATTATTTACGGATTTTTTTTTTCGCGTTTAATTACTTTAATTTATTTTTTATTATTATCCCGACGTTTCGGGTGCTTTACAGCGCCCATGGTCACGGGGGGGACTGAGATGTTTGACGTCCCAATGTCATAGTTAGTCCGGCTACCTTCAGTTTTTTAATATTAATTTTTGGTCCGATTTACGCAAAACGAGCTTATAGTATCATGAAGTCTTGCAGTGGTATGCTTGGGTTTGGGTTTAATTTTGTTAATTATAGGATCCCAAGCAGATGGTAGCACCCAACCATCTTCTCTATTGAAATTTGGATGTTTTTTAATTTCAATAGCCTCGCGTATCATCCTTGGTAGGAATCGGTGTTCTTTTGCGAGAATTTGTGGTTTATCAAATCTAATGTAATGGTGGGGACGATCTTGAACATGTTCGCAGACTGCAGACTTCCCGGAGCGTCGGTGCTTCACATCAGCTATATGTTCCTTCACGCGGGTTTTTATAGATCTCTTTGTTTGACCTATGTAAGAGAGACCACATTCACAATCTAGCTTGTGCACACATTTTTAGACCACCTTAACTCCATAAACTCTAAAATACAATTCACAATGGAGTTAGAGGCAAATAATTCTTTAGCTTTCCTAGATGTTTTGGTCATCCGAAATCCTGATAACACTATTGGTCACACTGTGTATAGGAAAAAGACCCATACCAACCGATATTTAAATGGTGAATCTCACCATCATCCTTCACAGTTAGCTACCGTGGGTAAATCTTTGTTTCAGAGAGCACGAGGGATCTGTGACAGAAAACATCTGGCCGCGGAGCTTCAGCACGTCAAGCAAGTATTGCAAGACAACAAGCTTCGGGTCCCGCGCCTACGTCACAGTGAACGAGTGAAGCCGGCCACAGTTGAGCGCGCGCCTGCTCTACTACCATATGTTAGAGGAGTCACGGACAAGATTGGCTACATCTTGAAGCGAGCGTCCATTAAGACATACTACAAGCCGCTGAAGAAGATTAGTCAATTTTTACTATCCATCAAATGTAATATTCCTCTACAAGATGCAGGTGTGTACAAGCTAGATTGTGAATGTGGTCTCTCTTACATAGGTCAAACAAAGAGATCTATAAAAACCCGCGTGAAGGAACATATAGCTGATGTGAAGCACCGACGCTCCGGGAAGTCTGCAGTCTGCGAACATGTTCAAGATCGTCCCCACCATTACATTAGATTTGATAAACCACAAATTCTCGCAAAAGAACACCGATTCCTACCAAGGATGATACGCGAGGCTATTGAAATTAAAAAACATCCAAATTTCAATAGAGAAGATGGTTGGGTGCTACCATCTGCTTGGGATCCTATAATTAACAAAATTAAACCCAAACCCAAGCATACCACTGCAAGACTTCATGATACTATAAGCTCGTTTTGCGTAAATCGGACCAAAAATTAATATTAAAAAACTGAAGGTAGCCGGACTAACTATGACATTGGGACGTCAAACATCTCAGTCCCCCCCGTGACCATGGGCGCTGTAAAGCACCCGAAACGTCGGGATAATAATAAAAATAAATTAAAGTAATTAAACGCGAAAAAAAAAATCCGTAAATAATAGTTTTATTCAATACAACACGTTGTTATTAAATTGAATTGCTTTCTTTTTTTAAATATTTTCTTTGAAAATTAGTGGATGATTTATACATGTAAGCTTAAAAAATATTATCTCCATATTATAAGCTTATTTCTTATAAGCTTAATTTTGATTAATTTTAAACGGGAAATAAATAAAGATATATTGTGTTGTTGAAATTGATTTCAATATATCACGATTATATTATTATACTCAAGAACTGATTTATGACGAAAAAATGCAAAACAAACTGTGATATGTAATGTTATTTATTTTTACGCCGCTAGCTAAAGAAGTATCGTTTAATTTGCCTATACATATTGTTGAAGCAATAATTTATGGTAAAATATAAAAGTTTTACTGATTGCAACCTTTTTGTACTACTTTTCATAAACTATTCTGAAGTTTCTGCTGTGAAATAAAATGATAAATCAAGATATTTAAAAGAAATCGTCTTGTAATTTATGTCAAAACCTGGCTTTAAAAATCAGTAACAACCACGTACCTTAGCGACCAGGATGATGTAGAGTCCTCGATCTCAACTGAAGATAATATATTTTTTTTAAACTTAAATGTAATTACCTTAAAACTAAGTGTACATAGGGCGGAGTTAATGCCATGTGGTAGTCTCTGTAGCCCATCCAAAGTGTTAAAGAAATATGTTGGCAAGTGCAAAACATTCAAATACATATTAACAGTTGTGTCTTGTGGTATTGGAAACCACGCTAGCAACGCCTCATCCAAATCCTAAGTCACTAGGTTACCGAGCTGTCAAATAAAAATTAACGAAAACTGTTTATTTTACAATTTTTTTACTTCCCGCTAAGAAAATTGAAAATTTTCAAAAATCGGGAAGTTATTGTTTATACCCCGTTTGAATATTGAGTTTTCGTCAAATCTTGACGTTTTGAGGAAGTCACCATGACAATTTTTCGATGGTGTCTGTACAACAGTATGTATGTGTGTGTGTGTGTGTGCGCGCGCGTGTGTATGTGTGTGTGTGTGTGTGTGTGTGTGTGTGTGTGTGTGTGTGTGTGTGTGCGTGCGTGCGTGTGTGTGTGTGTGTGTGTGTGTGTGTGTGTGTGTGTGTGTGTGTGTGTGTGTGTGTGTGTGTGTGTTTGTGTGTGTGTGTGTGTGTGTGTGTGTGTGTGTGTGTGTGTGTGTGTGTGTGTGTATATGTGTATGTGTATGTAAACCTCTTATTCCTTTTGAATGGCTTGACCGATTGAAATGAACTAAGCGGATTTGACAAGCGTTCCATCAAACTTATCTTTCCTATGAATTTTACTAATTTGGACCAGTAGATTTTGAGAAATTGCAAAAATGGAAATTTTGAAAAACTGTTTTTGGAATAAATTTTAAACGCCTTTACCGATCGATTCCAAATACTATAATCAGCGTTTAACCTTGAAAAATCACGTCGATTGCCTCCGGTCCGGTCAAAATCGTTTGATTCGTTCGTGAGATATCGTTATCGAAAAATTTTGAAAAAAATTTTTTTTAATTTCTGTTTACAGTGGTTAACCAATTTTATTAATATTTATAAAAACACAAAATCCTTCACGGGTTAGTACCTAATCAAGCTTAAAATATTTATATTGCTTTTACAATATTGTATATTGGCTGGCTTAATTATATTGTATATATAATTAAGCCAGCCTACAGCCAAATTCAAACTAAAAATACTACAGATGCGTTACTACCCCTGAGAACTGAGTCATAATGCCCCACAGCCCGCTTTTATCCCGGCTTTCTGACTCAGATTTTTGCAAATTTGAACATGAATAGGACCAGGTGTTTGTGTCACCAGGCTACAGAGTAAACAATATGCACATTCCTCTCGCCTAGCTTCGATCTTCATAGGTACTACATCGAATAAGGAAAGATTTATGGCAGTAGTGAGTTTGCGCGTACACTTGTTGTGTGTATTAAACAGCCAATAGCTTATAAAATAACACAAGATGTAAATATAGAACTGTGAAAGGAAGCGAGTGCCTATACTTGCACTATTACTGGCGATACAGTCACAGTAAAACGCTTTTAGATGTTAAGTTACGTTTTAAATGTAGATATTTTCCTAAGGTGGTATGTGCTTTTGATTACGGTGGACTCATGGTCTATTGTTGAATATGATGAAGTAATCCGGTCGTGTTATATTCGTATCATGGATACTAAAAGTACTAAAAGTGTCCATGATTTTTGATGTACTTTTTATCAAAAAACGTGGGCGTTGTAGACGTGATCCAAGTACCTACGAGAATGTTTATTTTTAACACCGGTAGAAGCCTCTTGTACGTACAAATCTAACATTATACCAATGTTAGTTAATTCAAAACTATTCTGATTCCCATTTATATCGTCAGTAGAGTGTAAATATATCTTTTCCTTTATAACAATAACATGATAATTACATTAAAGTAAATTTTTAAATTTTTTTAAACATATAATTAAATTTATTACATAATGGTAACTAAAAGCCTTGAATTAAATTTATATTTAAAATTGTATTTAATTACAAAAAAATAAAAATTAAAGCCTTAATTTAAATTTAAAACTAGAAGGTTCGTGTTGCCAGTGATGGCTCGTGGAACTGAGACGTGGTCCTTAACTGTTCGAGAGGGCTATGCCCGGGGTTTCTCTACGTGATAAACATAGAAGTAAGGATATCCGCAGTAGAACCAGAGTGACCGACATAGCCCAACGGATTAGTAAGCTGAAGTGGCAATGGGCTATATAGCTCGAAGAACCGACAACCGATGGGGAAAAAGGTTCTCGAGTGGCAGCCTCTGACTAGATGGAGTGACTACCTGGTAAGATATGCAGGAAATCGATAGATTTTTGTGGCATGTCTTGGGGGAGGCCTATGTTCGGCAGTGGACCTGTGAAGAGCTGTAATGATGATGAATAATATAACTATAAGTGACTTTAGATAAATATTTTTAACCTGTTGACTTTAAATTAGTCTTATTTTGCGTATTGGTTTCGTCGTTTTATATGAGATATAAAATTACATAACATTTTAAAGCTTATCGACACACCGCAAATATGAAAAGATGTGTTATTAGAGCCTCACAGCTTTCGGTTCACTTTTTTAAACGTAAAGCTCGCTACTATGCATCTATGTAATATATAGACCACAATGATTACAATTTATCAGAGTTTCTTATTTTATCTACTTCTATTAAATAATACTCTAATTGCATACAGTATTAACTAACATAATAATTTCAATAGTTTTAAAAAAACTTATATTTGTTTGGCAAATTTAATTTTTTATCGTGCAACTTTAACTCAATATCGAGTAAGAATATATTCTTTATTTACTTAACAGGTAAGAGTAATCACAAATTAACCACTTTATTAAGTATTTCAAACAGAACAAATATAATATTTTTATAGAATAAGGGTGACAAACGAGCACGTAGTACACCTGATGGTAAGTGGATGCTGTGACCCATTGACATCTACGTTTATCCTCGATTAAGAATCAATTCTACGTTTCCAGTAAAAAAGGGTCTCCGAATCTTTACACTCACCATACGAAACACAACAGTATTAAGCTGCTATTTTACGCTGGTATTCTGTGAGAGTGTGTTCCTTCCCCGGTCGAGCTGACCCATTCATGCTACAATCAGAATCAGAATCAGAATCAGAATAATTTATTTGTCAAACATAGGTAGGTTTGAAGGTCTTGCGAGGGTTACAATTATTAGTACGCTATGTTTTGTCTTAAAGACATACAAATATAAGTGTGTGTTCGTATGAGAATTATGCAATAAAAATAAAATAGAATAAAAATTAATGAAATTGTAACACCAATTAAGATTCTACGTTGATAAAATTAAATAGATGACAATAACAAAATAATATACTTAATTAGTCGATATAATTTAAAGTTAATATAATTAGTCAAAATTATTATTCAAGAATTCGTCAATTTTACAATAACATTTGTCTATTAATAATTCATTAAGCTACAACCATAATATAGTTGCAGCGTGGCTCTACCACGTATGAAACCGTTATCATTATTGTTGACGTTTATTATAAGTAAAATGCTGAACATAATCCTCCCCCATAGACTGCCTCATAGCAGGAATATTTACCATAGGTGCCACGCTTGGTAAGTGAGAAGTCAACCGCAGTATTTTAATTTTATTATCCCTCAGTAGCCTCTTACGACACCCACGGTATGGCATGGGCTTTGATTACATACCTGTCTATAATCAAAGGATATGGGGAAGTGGAATTATTACACCGTCTCTACATGCTTATACAACATGAAGTAATGAAGTAATCTAATACCATTGTGTTTATAGTGAAATTACCTTAATTTTGATACAATTTACACTTAAAAATAAACGATAACAAACTAGTATCGCGATCTCAGCGTTTTGAACCTGATAAATTAGTATGTATTAGGGCAAAGAAAGAGATATGTAATCTAATGTATTCTTTGAATGTTTTAAACCAGCGATTAACTCGTCTTTTATTTTAAAAAAAATTAAGGAAAAAATTAAAAACATCTCATTAATTACAGATTCAGTCAGGCATTACAGGCCCGGTCAGGCCAAAACATGATAAGGCAACATATGAACCTATGTGCTTTAATTGCGTAGCGTAATTAATTTACGTGTTGCCATGACAAAAATTTTCTTATAAAAAGCGGAATATTTTTAAATAAAAAGTACTGAATAACGTTCCATTAAAACGTTAGCATATGCATAAATGCTTCACCACCAAAGCAAGGAAAGCGGAAGACATTTGAGCTCTGTTTTGTAAACATTACTCAATTAAATTTATAAATCATAAATACTGAATTTTTTTAACATGTTTAGCTTATTATAATAAAAAATTTCCGCAATATAAAAGTTGAAACTAGCATGTTCCTTTCTATATCTTTTAATTTACATTGTGTATTACATAATGCATGTAGAGACATATAGTAACAATTACTCTACAGTTTCTCTAGTCTGTTATCATGTTCAGTCCTTATCGTATTAAGCTGAATATCGGACCAATGGACTGCTACAAAAGGATGTTATAGAATTAATGAAGAGCTCTCGTTTAATTTAAACACACACTTCTGCACCAATGATATTGTTATTGTGATTTTAAGTGGTGATTTACCGAGTGCTCAGAGGTTAAGGAAAACTGCACAAGGAAGCTTGCACGTCTGAGCTATATAAGCAACATGTGAAGTGCAAGTTTATACTGAACTAGCGCGCCGAAAAATTGTCAGTTCCAAAGCTCTCTCAGAATTAGAATATGTGCTTAATACGTTTGTATGATAACTTACATAAATAGGAATAAAACTCCGATCACTTTCTTTTGTAATAAATAAGGAGTGACAAAGGAGCACACAATCTAACTGATGGTAAGTGGATACTATGGCCCATCATGTGACGTCTACATGTATCCTTCATAAAGAATCATCCGTATCTCCTGAGGACTGGAATGCCTCATTTCCATTAAAAGGGGACTCTGGTTATCTACACTCACAATACAATATACAGAAGCATTAAACTGCTATTTCATGCTGGTATTCTGTGAAAGTATAGGCCTTCCTCGGTTGAGCAGACCCATTCCTGCTACTAATATAGCTGCAACGCGTCTCTACCACGTGTAAGTATTTATTTACCACGTATAATCATGTATTTATATGAAGTGTTTTTAAAACTTTAATTATAAATTAGTAAGTAATCGAATACTTTATTTGAGAATTTATAAACAATTACTGTTCTTAAACTATTATTCTAAATACAAAACAAACAATTACTGCAGACGATGAGTGTTTGCGATGTGACGGCCATGTGCGTTGACCTCCATCGCAATAAACGGCACTGTCGCTAAATACACATAGCTCTTAAGAGTTTGACGAAAACGTTTATGCACAAGATAAAAAATTCAAAACAGGAAGCTATCGGCATTGTAGGCGTCACTAATATCGCTGCCAACACCCAAATTTGTTCATCAAAACCCAGTCTGTGCAATCTTGCTTTATTTTGGTTGCATACAAGTGGACACATTATACGTTTAATATTGTTATCGTTTATTGTTTAATCGAATGATCGTGCTTTTATCTTGTCTGATATTGAATCACAAAGCGTGGATTCGAGGCTTAAAGGGAGTGGTGAAATTTATTTAACACTCAATTTATTAGCTTTTAGCAGTAAATTTAATGTGTACCAGTGGTCGGAATTCGACCGTTATTCAATTTTAAAGTTCATCTATTGAGCAAGTTGTATTTCACTTTCTACTATCACTATATATGTATTATCTATGCTTTCAATCGCACTTTATTATAATATAATATATAAAACACAGATTGAAAATAGTGTAAACATTTTTGTCTCGTTCTTGATTTACACTCTATGGACTACTGAAAAAGGAAGACTAGATATCAGAAAGTACACAATATTCACATTTCATTCAGTCAATCTGTGGTCAGTAATTATTTTGTTGACAATTAAAATTGGCAGTTTTAACGTAAACAATGAAAGTTTTATTTTATTTTACGTATTTTTAAAACGTTCTATATTTAAATTTGAGCTTTTTGTACTCCTTCTGCATATAAATCTTAACTATGCCAAATCTTACAAACCTCTGAGCGCGGAACGTCCTTAAAAAGAGATACAAAGTTTTCCCATCACATATAATGTATATCTCATCTGTGTTATAATTGTGTGTGATTTTTCTACTGCAGACGCTGGAAAATATAATAAATGTTCGGGCGCTTTTGTAATCAGCATACTTCGATTTCGTTTGCCAATTCTTTTACCTCAAATAAAAGGATGTTCTCAAGTTGACTATACGTTTCCTTTTTTGTATGTTACGCGATAATTTTGCCTTTTTAATGATTGTTTTTTTATTAAATTGGTTATAATTTAAGAATGGTCGTATTGAACTTCAAGATAAAGTCCGCCACTAAGGTTGGGAAAACAGGGGATTAAGTTTTTAATGTAACTGTTTAGACAATATTCCAGTTGCTACTTGTGATATATTACTTGGTCCAATCAAGGAGGTCAAAAATTTTGCTACTAAAAAAAGTAAAACTAACTTCAATAACCGAATAATTAAAAATAATATAATAATTTCCACATTATGTAATATATTTTAAAGTCTGGGGCTTAACCTCTTTGATACAATATGTCTTAGCACCAATCGTAGAAAAAACTATAAAAAAAAATCGTGGTACTTTATAGGCAGAAGCTATTTTTTATAAAATTTAAGTTACACACGTACTCACAGGTCACCTGATGGTAAGTGGCTGCTGCAGCTCATGGACGCCCGCAATCATCCTCAAATCAAGAAGGAAGTTTTAGGTCCTTAAGGTGCGTCCACACTTGTAACATGAAATCGGACTGGATTACGTGCCATTGTACAGGACATGTTACGCCTAATGTGGACGGTCTGAGTTGTACTGACACGGTCACAAACCATGTACGATGAAATGTTACAAGTATAGACGCATGGTGTATACCTAGACTACATGGCATCAAGATTCTGTTGGTGCTGTCATTTAAGCACCAACCACCAGGCATATATGTCGCCTGCAGAAGAAATAGCGGAAGTAAATTTTGTAGTGAAATGCCTTTGTAATACTAATTTGTGCTAAAAATAAGAAAGAAAAAAAAGCTGCGAAGCGGTGAGGTGTGGGCGGAGAAGTACCAAGACATGTCACGACATAATCCGATACTGTATCCTGTGTCATCTGGCGTACTTTGACGCGTGTCATAAATGTAAGTGTGGACGTCTCCTGGTCACGTGGACAATAGCAAAATCCTTTGAAAAAACCGACTCTCGATGGATCGCCTCGTAGATATGTAACAGTACACAGACCAGCATCCTACACTTAGATTTCTGTGGTATCGCCTGACATCAAAGAAATTTCATAGCTGTAAGGTCTCTAAACAGTGAGAAAGCTGAAGATGCGTTGGAAATACTGGCTCTCTACCCTTCAGAACGGAACACAATAGTGCACGAACTACCATTTGACAGCAGAAATAGGTAAGAGGATGTAACCTATACAAAGAGAATAGAGACTAGATGTAGAAGATGGACTACACTAAAAAGGAATCGTACCATATAGTAAAACCATCTAGTAGTTTAATAAAGTATGCAGAATATTAATCTACGTTCCACGTATACGTACGTAACTAAACGGATCCATCACTTACGTAATATCCCTCTAGAGTACTACTACGCAGCAAACTCAGAGAAAATTAAAGCTCTCACAGTTAAGCAATTAAATGTAATGAAAAGGTTGGCTGCACCTTTATAAAAATTAACGAAACCAGAACATTTTCACTAGCTTTTGTTATATTAAGCTAGCGCACTGTCTGACCCATCTTCTTACCATCAGTTCTGATAGAGTACTCTGACCTTGGCTTATAATGGGCACATAAAGGAAGATAAACTATTAAAAAGAAATAGACTGAAGTAAGAACAGTCTTTTTGTTATTAAGTATGATGCCTATGCAATAATTTGTTTACTCCGAATAACTTATAGTAAGAGAAATCTCGAGTTAGGTTTAAAAATAGCAGATGTTTTAATAAAATTCAAATTATTTCCATCGTATACCTTCACTTCACCAGCTTTTTAGGGTTCCGTACCCGAAGGCTAATCAACGGAACTCTATTACTGGTCCGTCCATCAGTCAGTCAGTGGGCTGTATCTCATGATCTGTAACAGGTAGACGGTTAAATTTTTTACAGAATGTATTTCTGTTGCCGCCATAACTACTATAAATAATAAAAATAAATTAAAAATAAAAGGGGGCTTCCCTACTGGAAACGTGTTTTTTTTTGCTTTTTTTCCCTCAATCCTAATAATGGCAACTAATAGAAGCTTGAAATGCTCACAGAGTTTGTATTGCTATATTCGCTACAAAACATTATAATAAAATAAAATAATATTAAATAATTAAAAGGGGTCGCCATACAAGAGACGTGTTTTTCTTTTACAAAATTAGAAAAGTACCTATATAGTATTAAGTCTTGTACTATATTACGGAATATATAATCATGTAATATAGTACGGAACCCTTCATGTGCGAGTCCGACTCACACTTGCCCAGATAATTTAAAGGCGACGACTCTCTGGATACGTAAGAGCCGAAAATGCCTTCTCCCTCCCCTACCCGCTCCATCTTTTTCAAAAGTATCTTAAAAATATAAAATCATTGAAATTTCTTTAAGCATATTATGTGAAAATAAATACATTACGTAGTTTTTACATATTTCTCTGCCCTGGGCAAGGTTGTTTATGCAGATTATTTCTATTTTTAGAAGTATAATGCTACATCAATGCTAGACATTTTAATAGAAAGTGCTCAGTTAGAGATCATTTTTATATTGTTAGCAATACTTAAAATTTAAGGTGGGCCACCCAGGGCCATGCCTCCCTGCTACGATACTGCCGCAGCTAAAAATACGAACATGCATTTCTATGAAAGTGTCAACCATTTCTTAATGATTTGATCTTCACCACATTGAGCAGTTGGGTGGGTGAGCGCATTGCTCTTCATTACCTGTCTGTGAAATCGGGTTCAGCGTTGTGTATAGATTTTCTGAAGAAAAAAGTTGAAATATACTTCCTATATATTTAAGGTTAGCGATCCGCCCCGGGTGCGCACGGGTGATTTCTTGATCTCGACAGCAACGCCACCTACCGGGTCTAAATGTGAATATAAACCATCCAGGGATCCATTTAAACAACACAAATCATCAAAAGGTTTATCTAACATATATAGGTAGAAACAATTTTTGTATTTTATATAGATAGATATTCTATATATTAAAGTTTCAGACTCAGGGCTGTCTATATATATATGCTCATGTTAATCTCAGCGATTAGTTTGGTAATTGGCATTCGGTTTTCACAAAAGACAGATTGATTCCCGAGAAAGGCTCAGGTATATTTTTGCAAATTAGCAAATGTTATTATGCAAATTTTCGATTAAATCGGAAAATTCGCGATTCCTTTCATGATGTGGGAGAAATGAAAACATAAAGCTATAGGAAAATAAAATATGGATCAATCTTTCCTAAAACAGTTCTACATAAATGTATTTCTATCTATTATTATCTCTACATTTTAACAAGAATTATAAATCATTTAATAAAACCCCCGTTCATATATGTTGTTTAAGTAACAAAGGACGGATCCTTATTAGATCTTTAAACATTTTAAATATTGTCTTTTTTAGTATTCTCTTTGTCTATACCAGTACTTTAGTTTAATAAGTGTGTTTTTTGTACGCCATAAATTATCTTGAGCGTCCCCAACTAACACAGTATAATCGAAATCTTGTGATAATTCTAAACGTTCAAGTAAACGAGCAGGTCGATAGATAAAGTTAGCACTACGCCTTCCAAATCGCAATAGGACATCCAGACGTAGATAATCACTGCTGACCGTTTGAAGCCGGGTGTGTAAATAGTTAATAATAATTTTGAACTATGCTTTCAGTTAAAGATCATCTAAAATTAAGATATTTTTCGAAATCGCCGCTTTGGTTGACGTATTGAGGATCTTCGTCTTTAGTAATACCATAATATCAAGTATTATCATATATAAGATGCCATTCTTAGATTTGAGTACAGATTTATTTTTCATCTGGATTTTGCGTTATTCTTCCTATGCGGCGTTTATCGGAGATAATTTTTATATTTTCTTATTACATTTTGGTAAAACCCACTCTAAAATACAAGGATTTTTTATGGTATAATTCTATACATATAATATTGTACCTTATAGTGCCTAGTACTTGGGCAGCCGAGCTTTGCAGCGCTACATTTTTTTTTTTTGCTTATGGATGAATGACATCTACGTAGATAAACTTGGGATGTAAAACATTATCTAAATACAAAATTTCATCAGAATCCTTAAGTGGACGAATATAGAATCATTTTTCGATTAAAATATAGACTTTCAGCACATTTGTAAGTTAGATTTATATTCGCTTCCTTTAGTTGCATTATATCGTGCGCAATTATTAGCTGCTCGCAATTACTCACGAACGGTAACTTAATAGTTTACAGGTAACTATCTCGTTTAAATGTTAAAATTGTTATAGAAAGTGGTTCAGCGCAAGTTCGATAGAGTTTAGAAACCTAGATAATTGCGAGGGCGATTACAAAATGTTTTTTTAAACCAAGCAGAATAGGCAGAGACTACGGACTTCCAAGTGGCACGATCCTGATACACCTCATACATTATCTTCTACATATTCACCCAATTATGCTCGTCGGTTAAAGGTACTCTTAATTTTGCTCATCTTCAATATATCTCCAATCACCACGTTCGATCACCACACACAATAAACCAGCGTCTGAGGCGAACCTTGGCTACTCTGCCATTCACTAATGCAGCATAGATAACTTTGTCACTCATTCCTCATTGATGCTTTCTACGTGTACTAACCACTTAAGCATTCTATTCTCAAAACTGGTCACAACATCTTGCAAACCACACTTTTCTCTTTTACATTCATTTCTCAATCCGTTTACTTCTTAACGACTGCATTTCTACTCCTATGTTTCTTCTGCCACGCCCAACTTTAACTTCTTTACATAAAGTCTAAAAATCCTTTATTTTTAATTTTATGTAATGTAGAACATTGTAAAATTCTAATACGGCCACGTTTCTAATTGCATATATCTTAAGAAATGTGGCTATAATTTTTTAATAGAATTTTTTTCCTACGATCTATTAAATAAAGTATGTGTATATTAAAAATACTCCTATGCAACATAGGTAAATAAAAATGACAAAGAATGTTAATCATTGTCTTAATAAGCAAAAAGGTTTTTATAGAAATGATTTTTCAATGGTTAATGATTATGAAATTTAAAAATAAACATATTTTCCGTGAGCTGTTAGTATAATAATCGAACACTAACAAAGTCTTTGGACATCATAAAATGTGCAATGCTAATAGATGCATTGTATTTTTTAGAATAATTCAATAAGTTTCAGCTACAATTAGATATATGATTATATAAGACCATGTGGAGATGTGTAGTAGCAGAATAGCAACTACCCTATATAGTGTCGTGGTTGTGGTGGGAATCGAGAGAGCGAAAAAAAAAGCTGGGCAGATTCGACACTATAGTTAGTAACAACTAAAATACTGCGTTTTTTTACAAAATACGGGTGACAAACGAGCAAACAGTCCACCCGATGGTACGTGGAGGCTGTGACCCATGGACATCTACATTTATCCTCGATTAAAAGTCAAAATGCAGATGTGTTGTCACCCCTGAGGACTAAGATGGAATGCCTCGTTTCCATTAAAAAGGGTCTCCGGTTCTCTATACCCACCATACGAAACACAACATCTATAAGCTGCTATTTTATACTGGCATTTTATGAGAGCGTGGTTCTACCTGGGTTGAGCCGAATTAATCGTGTTACAACTAAATAGCTGCAGCATTGCTCTACCACGTATTGCCAACCCGCCAAGTGTGGCAACTATGGCAAATATCACACTTATGAGGCAATATATATGCAGGCCTATGTTCAGTACAAGTCTTTGATAGGTTCTCATGAATTAACAAATTAATATGTGATGGTGGAGTAACAGCAACCATCACACAATATCTTTCTGTGAATATTGCAAGAGGCCGACTGTAGAACATGCCAGATGGGCATCTGAATTCCATACCATACTGCATACCTTATACATTCACATTATAAATAGGGTCATGGATTTAAGTAGACATAGGTAACTTAGGGAAATTCTTTGCGTGAACTCGGGCGCAGTTTACTGCGACGGCTCATTGCTTTAAATCAAAATTGCGCCATGTTGCAACAAATTTTACACACGGATGTCAAATCAGAGATCTGTTAAACTAGAACCTTATGGCTACTAAGTAAAATAAATTAATGTAGAACAGAAAGATTACCTATCACTATTACTCCTTTTGCATTTCAAGGATTTGTAGCTTGTGAAAACAATATTAAATAAAATTCCTGCAATACCATTCAAGTGTATAGTGACACTCCTCTGCATTCTGCGGGCAACTCAACACTTTAACACTTTATTAATTTTCCAGTTCTGCGTTGTACGGTAGTATATTTTGAAGAGGTGAGATAACACATTCGGCACAGTGAACTGAGTTGGCACAATTGCGCGGCGCAGCGCAGTGATACACATGTCTAGATTTAAGTAAGTGGCACGTTACGAGCAGAGCCACGCTGCGGCTATATTATGGTTGTAGCACGAATGGGTCGGCTCGACCGTGGAAGGACCACGCATTCACAGAATACCAGCGTAAAATAGCAGCCTAATACTGCTGTGTTTCGTATGGTGGGTGTAGAGATCCGGAGACCCTTTTTTTACTGGAAACGAAGCATTCCATCGTAGTCCTCAGGTGTGACAACATATCTGCGTTTTAATTCTTAATCGAGGGTAAATGTAGATGTCTATGGGCAACAGCATCCACTTACCATCAGGTGGACTGTGTGCTCGTTTGTCACCCTTATTCTTAAAAAAAAAAGTAAATCACAAACTCACATCATTGATTTATATATTACAAACATTATTTTGTATAACTCAATGACACACATTATGAAGTTAAATCTTGTTAGCGGAACTTTACATTTTACTATTCTCTCAGTAAAATATATTTTCATTTAAGTTGTATTCGTATCAATATGTTTACGTGGTAGCGCAGGCGCTAAGCGCTCGCCGTAAGTTTGACAGTTCGATCCCCGCCAACACCAGTAAAACTGTTAATTGCAATTTCAACAGCAGATTTTTTAAATAAAACGGGAATTTCATACGAACTTCACTGTAAGTTGATCTGATGGTAAGTGGTTATTGCAGTTCATGGAGTCCAGCCGTCAACTTCAAACAAACAGGACTCTAAGGACTTTTAAGGACTTAGATGATGGGATGGCTCTTAGTCTGTCATTATACTGGCTCTATATCCCAGACTGGAACATACCAGTGCAAGCACTACTTTTTGGCGATAGAAATAGGTAAAGAATGTTACCTACCACCTAGATTTAATACATGCTTAGCATTAAAGAAAAATATCGTGGGTGATGTTTGAGGGATAAAATTTTGAGGACATTTTGTGCCGTGTAGTGTAGGTGTAAGAATATCAACTACCCAACATCGTCCCGTGGGTGTCGTAAGTCGCGACGTAGGGAAATTGAAACAGATGATGCTCCTTCCACTTGACCGCAACTAGCGCAGAGCGGCTCGTCGACGACCGAGTGCTATCCGATCGGCTCGATTCACTGGCACTTCAGAGATGTTGCATTTCTTTGCGTATTTTATCGCATATATCACGGGGAGTGCTCTGAGGAATTGTTCGGATTAATCCCAGCCGCCAAATTTCATGAACGCACTACACAGCAGACCTCCCGATACACAAATAATAAAAAAAAAATTCGATTGACAAACCGTTGGCCAAGCGTGTCTTTCTTCAAACGTAGTACACAGAAATGTTATTTTAATCACTCTACTACTGATAAACTATGCGGTATTTCATTAGCATCACGTTAAGGAGCCTTTACCGTATGAATGTAACATATCAATGAAATATTGTGGTTCGACCGGCAGCTCTACCCGTTTATCCAAACACAGCGAAATATTCTAAGCTGCCGCATTTGATCCATACTTTATAAATACGATGATCCTTGATGTTATTACAAGTTATACATTTTACTCTCAATGTATTTGTTAGTTCGTTTTATTTTAATTTTAACTATCGTTGGAGTTGCTGGTATTTTATCGACTATATCGAAATATAATTACCTTTGTGTGTGCAATGCATCTTTTTTTGAGGAAGTATAAATGAAGGTTTTGGGAAATACTTATTAGAAGTAAGAAATTGAAATCATCGTGTGTTGAGTGATTTATGGATATTTTAAGGTTCTAAAAATTTGTTTTAAAAAGTAGAGAATTTTATTAATGAACTTCAAAAGAGTCATTGCTACTTAGATTACTTAGAGATAGCACAAGAAATCGTGCAATTGGATCACCCGTTTTCTTACTGTTTGGAGCATCGGTGCATGCTCTGATTACGAGCCTATTAACGTTGGTATTCCATAAGGCTTCGTACTATCGCCAGCGCTGTTTCTACTGCATATCAATGATACGAGTATGTTGCAAACTGGTAACATTAATTGCTATGCGGACGACAGCCCTGATGATGCTTTACACACCGTCCCTGTCAATACTTCGCGGGAAAATCTCGCCTAGTACCGGAACAAACTTATGTGTGAAGCAGAGTTTTTGCGGAAGAAAGACTCGGATTGGGGTCAACTAAATTTAGTCCAGTTTGATCCCCAGAAGACACAAGTTTGCGCGTTTACTGCTAAAAAGAACCCATTTGTCGTATCTCCTCAGTTTCAAGGCACTCTTCTTGCTGCCTCAGCTAGCATCGGAATCCTCGGCGTCGACATATGGAATAGTGTGCAGGTTCGTGGTCAATCGGAAGAGAAGGCCAAATTGGCTTCTAAAAAGCTTGGCGTGCTCAATAGAGCGAGACAGTTTCAGCACATCGCTTGCAACTTTGCAAAGCGCAAGTTCGGCATCGCATGGAATACTGTTATCATCTCTGGGTCGGGGCACCCCAGTACCGGCGCTTTCCGCTTAACTGCGTCAAGCTCAGAGCGGTTCGAATCATCGACGACCGATTTCTTTCTGATCGGCTCGATTCACTGACGCTGCTTAGAGCTGTTGCATCCCTTTACATTTTCTATCGCATGTACCACGGGGAGTGCTCTGAGTAATAGCTCGGCTTAATTACACCGCCAAATTTCACAAACGCACATCGAGTCAAAATTCACGATACTACCCTTACCATCTGAATGCTTGGCGGTTCACCACTGTGCGTTTTAGAAGAAGTTTTCTTCCTTGTACAAATTCTCTGTGGAATTGTTTACCATCGGCGATTTTTCCGGACCGGACTTGAAGGTCTTTAAGTCGTATACTTAAAGACCTTCAAGAAAAGAGCTTACTCCTTTCTAAAAGGCCGGCAGCGCACCAGCAATTCCCCTGGTGTTGCGGTTGTTCATGGGAGGCGGTAGTCACTTACCATCAGGTGATCCGTAAGCTCGTTTCACCCTCTTCTATATAAAAAAAGAACTAGCGAACCACCCCTTCGTCTGGGTGCTATCTATTAATGTAACATCATTTAGACTTAGGATAATCAATAAAGATTATTCAGATTTCACAAAAGAATCTTGTAATGTTTTTTTAGGAAAAAAAAAATAAAGCCTATATCACTACTGGCATTATTCTCTATCTGTTTATTAAGCTTCATTGTGCACCGTAGAATACTATAATACAAAAAAGAATGGCTGTCAACCTTATTTTGTACGACGATATGCGTCGCCGGGAGCACACATACAAGCAATAACGTCGTATTATCACTACAACAAACCCGATTCGCTGTGTTGACAGACAGATTTTAATACATATTTATTTGTAAATAGCGTGCAATTTGTCATTTTCTAAATAATTTGCATGGGAAATTCAGAAACGATTGTAATGTCAAAACACATCTCGTGTTGACGTTTATACGTGTGAATTGATGTGTTAGTGACATTTTAGTGACTACACGGGCTCCGCCCACTCCCCCGTTCTATTATGTATGTATTATAGTATTGAGCGCAAGCACAAGTGCACTTTTTATTTCTCCATTGATAATTCGATGGGAAAACAATCCAACTCGTTAGCAAAAGATCAGGCGCAGGACCAACGGCTTTGAGGATAAAATATCGCGAAATGAAATTTCTTAAGAGAAAACCCAATAACTAATTTTGCTCCTGACTCGAGGTTTAAGCCCACGACTTCTTGTTCAGCAGTTGACTTTTAGACCAACTCCTTGTTGACCATTTCAATATATTTATATAAGATTTATTTTTATACCCTAAAAAGAATAAAATTATTGCAATTTAAATGATTTTGCGTTACTGCCTCTCTTATATCAACATTTTTGAAATATTAGATTGAAAAACTCTTTGATGGTAATTAGTTACAGAAACAAAAACTTTTTTACTTAATATGAATTATAAATAATACATGGAAAATCATTTTTTTGTTATTTACCACTGGTTTGGAAAAAACCTCTGTCCTGGGTAGGACCGCTAAGAAACCCAGCTGGACTATTTTTTTTAATTACAGTCATGTATAAATTACAATTAACAACACAAAAAAATTAGAAATTTGAGTTTTGAAGTTAGTTTAAGAAATTAGTTAGTGAAGCCCTTGCGTCGAAACTCTAGAGGATTAGGATGGATGGATATATTATTTTTTTACCGTTTTACGGCTCTGGGTTCTAGCCCTTCTGATCATTACTTTCAGAATCTTCATTTTTATATATTTTTTATTCACAATACGCTGATGCGTCACATTGTGAAGTTTTGGAAGATTTTGACAACAGCTTAACCCAGCGGACAGTTGATGACGACAGCTACTCAAGTTCATAAGGCGCCCAAGCGATCACAATAACTTGAGGTTTATATCGACATCAAAGCACTTGTTTCGTCGTTTTCTCTAATAGTTCACACACGCAGACACTTAATTCACAAAATCGCATCACTTTAACGAATCAAAATCTACTTCAAACGATTATTCAAGCGACAAAACAGGAGCGACAATCCGTCGACTTCAAAGTTCCCGCTAAAACTCCCGAATATATCATAGTCTAAATAAGTATACAGAGTAAACAGCTTCTAGTCAGAAAAGAAGGTCTACGTATATATACTGACATCATTATAAATGCTAGACAAATCTTACGGCTTTCGACACTTGGAATTACAACTATCATATAAAGTCAGCTCAAAATCACCCAGAAAATACGGCAATGTTTAATATTTGAATAAGTCTGCTCATAATATCACCAGTACAAGTAAATCTTATTTAGAAAATAACTTTATCTAGTGAGAAAACTTTAATACAGTCTGGCAAGATTGAAGGTGAATCTTTTATAAAATGTATTCATATGTATGAACGTATGTAACGGAATTTGATACTTTTCTTCAATATTTTTATTTATGACTATTTAAAGATATTTTTAGAATTAAAACACTGAAATGTCTAGAGCTCTAGAGGTCACAACCACAAAGGTTGCCGGTTAAATTTTTTAAGTTAAGTTGAACTTAAGTTTCCGGTATCCTACGCTGAGGAGTGATATTCGCCTTGTGCCCGAACAAAGTAACGGTAAAAGTGGAAATAGTTTTAAAAAAGTTTAAAGATTTGAAGGTTATAAGATGACGGTGTATGGTAAGAAGGCGTGAGTGTACTAACACCACTTTTTATAGATTATAAGTTTCAAGCTTTCAAGCATGTACACAGCTTACCTTTTTTATAGAAACGAGCACATAGTTCACCTGATGGTAAGTGGATGCTGTGGTCCATAGACATCTACATTTATCCTCGATTAAGAATCAAAACGCAGATTCGTTGTCACCCCTGAGGACTAAGTTGGAATGCCTCGTTTCTAGTAAAAAGGGTCTCAGGATCTCTACACTCACCATACGAAACAAAGCAGCATTAAGCTACTGTTGTACGCTGGTATTCTGTGAGAGCGTGGTCCCCAGTCGAGCCAAAATATTCGTGCTACAACCATAATATAGCTGCAGCGTGGCTTTACCACGCATAAGTGTATACTGTAGCTCATAGAAATGTACATTTATGGTCAATTAAAATACGAAATGCGGAATTCAATGTTATCCTTGAAGACTAAAATGAAATGACTAGTTTCCAGTAAAAAGGATCTTCTGGTTTTCTATACATACCCGTATGGTGTGCATATTAGCAGTACATAACAGCGTGAACCTGCTATTTCACGCTGGTAATCTGTGAGAGTGTGGTTTTTCCCTGGTCGAGCCAATCGATTTGTGCTATAACCATAACATAGATTAAACGTGGCTCTACCACGTAAAAATTCTCCTACCTTCGTCGACAAACAAGCGACAGCATAAAAATATAAACACATTGGTTGAGTTGGTTATGTTACTTCAAGTTTAGTAAATCTCTAGAGAAAGTTTTATATAAAATTAAAATAAATTGAGTTTCAGTTGCCTAAAATTCTCTGCAAGTCGAAACTACACTACAAAATATGCGCAGTGTTAAGCCTGAAGCTCAAGTTGATACTGGACGTCTAGACAGTGCTCTAGGGAATACTTGATCGAGTTCTATTCTGTTTTTAAAAATAAACTCGACTCAAGATAGGTTTTATTCACATTAAATGTACTTCCTCCCATCCATAAAAAATTAACCTTTAAAACAAATGCCTTGTACAGAAAGGATGCTCTTCATACGAATGAGATGTGAGAAGCCCTTTACTTAGGACCCTTTGTTTACTTCGTTTTTTTCAATGGCTGTTAATTTTATTTCCGAACTTATATTACAACAACAACTAATAAGTTCCCCTCAACAAAGACTACACAGAAGCTTCAAGCACTGAACAAAGACTACATTAAAGCAAAAGAAATTTTAATGAAACGAAATTGTACGCACTTATACACACAAAGCGCCATACGCACATATTTAGAACCCGGTATACAGTAGGCACACTCACACATAGGCGGCGCATGCACTAAAGTTCACTCCTGTAGTCTGTAGTTGGTTACGTTCACCCGAAGTTTAGTATAGAGTCGCGCGGGTTCGCGGACGACGCGTATTTGGCGTCCCGCTCATGGACGCTATTTATTATCACCTTACGAAACGTGGTCTGAATTCTTAGCGGACTGTGATTTTAATAAAAAAAATATATTAAAAAAATATCCAACGACTTCGATATTAAATTTGCACAGATTATATTTTTTCTTCAATTAATTATCGTGTGAATTCTGAAAAGTTGAATAGAGCAGTGCTTTCAGTGCTAGATGTGATGTCTGCTATCCCCCTCAGTTGTGTTGGATGAAAGGGAAAGTAAGCTCCGCGCGCGTAAGGGAGCTTTGTTTTGTTTTCGTGGGCTTCTTTACTATAAAGTAGAGCGAATTAAGAAAGTAAGTTTGGTTTCATTTCTTATGCATGACTATTAATGTAAACAATATTGTTAAGAGAGCTTGTCCAAGTATATAAATCTAAAATGTTGCTGTTTCATTAATGCGAAGCTACAGGTAAAAAAAGTTCTGTTTTTAAGCGCACATATAAAACTTTATTTTAAGATTTATTTGTACAACTCTGTTGGTCATGTGGCAGCTGTGATTATATTGGTCTACGTTTATAAATAGTCACACTTAGTCCACACTTGTATTTAACTTGCGGCAAGCACTATCCTACTATTAACTGTCAGTTATTCACTTTCTCTACTAAAATATATATTATAGTTGAAACAAAAGAAAACAAATATAACGTAAACT
This sequence comes from Parnassius apollo, assembly GCA_907164705.1. Lineage (NCBI taxonomy): Eukaryota > Metazoa > Arthropoda > Insecta > Lepidoptera > Papilionidae > Parnassius > Parnassius apollo. The sequence continues at coordinate 1,130,516 of CAJQZP010000828.1, forward strand.
TTTTGAGGGAAACCGGAAACCTTTGAATCTGTACTAGATTAGAATATTAAATAAGTTTAGTGTTCTTTTTAAATTATAAAAAAGCAAACCCGTAGATATTTTTTATAGGAGAGGGGGCAAACTTGCATACGGCTCACCTGATGGTAAATGATTATCGCCGCCCACGAACAACTGCAATACCAGGGGAATCGCAGATGCGTTACAGGCCTTTTAAAAAGGAATAAGCTCTTTTCTTGAAGGACCTTAAGTCGTATCAATCTGAAAAAATCTCTGGTGGTAGTTAATTACAAGTTAATCAGTACGCAACGGTCAACATGAAAGTCTCTTATTAAAGGATACTTTCTGTACTTTTATGACATTAATTATAGGTGGTAAAACCATAATAATGATAATATATAATATCCTCCGGACCGAATGTCGATCACACGACCCATTTTCAACGGAGACTAGCCATCGGTGCAAGACAGGATTATAATGCTGAAGTATATATATGCGCAAGCACAGGTGCACTCTCTATTCCTTCACTCTCTTCGTCCGATGGAACGGTAAACCGACACGACCGGGTAGAGATCAGGCACAGGACGAACGGCTTTATGTGTTTTCCGAGGCACAGGGATGAGACACCGCCAACTTCCTGACTCCGGGCAGCTGCTGAGATTTTCTTGATGGAAAAATTCAATTTTTGATCCGACCCAAGATTCGAACCCGGGGCCTCATGATCAGCAGTCACACTACTACAACCACTAGACCAACGAGGCAGTCGGTAGAGCCATACTGCTGCTATATTATAGTTGCATCACGAATCGGTCGTCTCGACCGAGGAAAGACCACGCTTTCACAGAACACCAGTGTAAAATAGCAGTATAATTCTGCTGCGTTTCGTATGGTGAGTGTAGAGAACTTGAGACTCTTTTTACTGGAAATGTGGCATTCAGGTTTAGTCCTCAGGAGTGACAATACATCTCATCTCGAATATATATATATATACACATATATATAAATATATAAATATATTTATATATATATAAATATATATATATATATATATATATATATATATATATATATATATATATATATATATGGACCACAGTATCCACTTACCAACAGGTAGACTGTGTGTGCCTTTGTCACCCTTATTCTATATTAAAAAAATATCTGTCATTGGTCAGAGCCTCGTTCCTTCGCTAGGGTGAACCGTGTATACTTGAGGATAGTATACATCCAGGGCTAAGCCCTCGCAAGCAACCCGGGTTTGATCCTCGACATCACCAATCAACTTATTACATCTCATCATTACAATATATCATCTCATGCTCCATCGATTTTACGTGCTGGAAGGTAAAATTAAACTCCATAAGGATACCTTTATATCTGAGGAATAAAAATATTTCGAAGACATGAGACATGAACTGAGGCAGCGCAAAGGTCTTATTGTTTCATAACCCTCTCGGTAGTGAGAGGAGGCCTATGCCCACCTCTGGAATGTATATATATATATATAGACCGTAACTTTACTTTTCACTTTTGTAGAATATATCAAGAGCCATAAGAACTTTATAGCTTAATTAGTGTGTATGGTTTGATGATTAGAGGTAGTGTCGCGGGTTCCGGGTTCGAATCCTAGCAGGAAACTACAAAATATATATTTTGTGCAGTAAAATGTTGGAATTCTGTACTGAATCTATTGCAATGTCCTCGTGTATGGCATTACACCTTATAGTTCATTTTTTATTAGCCAGTAACAGTCCACTGCCGAATATAGGACCTTCCCAATTAGAAATTTACTACTGATAAGTTAGTACTATTATTTAAGGTGGTAGAGCTACGCGGCAGCTATTTTATAGTTGCAGCAGGAATGGGTCGGCTAAACGAGTGAAAGATGACGCTCCCGCATCAACTTAATGCTGCTGTGGTTTTACTGCTAATGACGCATTATATCTTAATCCTCAGGGGTGACAACGCATTTTAAATATGATTCTTAATCGAGGTTGGATTAAGGTGTCTATGGACCACAACATCCACAAGACTATATTCCGTTAAATTCACTGAAATCTATCACGATTGACACGTATAACACTTATCGCTATATTATTGTATTTATATTGTATACAATAAGTATGAATATTTAAACTTTTTATACTATGTTAATACTATATGGTAATATGCAATATTTCTTATTCAGTTGAAAGCTGGTTATTCCTGAGAAAACGAAGAATAAAATAAATCCGTGCCGGATTCTAACTCAGAGCCCACAGCGCGACAAAAAATCCTACACTCTTTTAAATATTAAGATTTTATTTTTCTTACTACGTAATTATTACTTATCTGCTTATGCGCATTATTAATTTTAGTTTATATTAGTATAAACATATATTAAATGGCACTGCCTCATATAGCAGCGAAGTTAAGACATATTATACCGTTGATAGCTTAACCTTAGACAGTTGTTGGGTTGCAGGTTCGAATCCCGTGCTTAACTATCTTTATTCATGTATTTTTTACACAATCACTAGGATTTTACGATGCGATACACCAACTGTTGTACCTCGAATACACTATGATCGATCGGTAGTATGGACGTATTTTGATACTGTATCACAATAAGATGATGCGATACGATACTTGATAAGCTACGTCGCTTACCTAGTCAGTTTATGTCTTATGATTATCAAGGAGCAGGATATTGCATGCTGCTACGGTCTTGAAAAATTCGGACGTGAAATAGATAAAAAAAACTGTACACATATTATAAATAACGTTATGCTGATACGATATGATTAAGTATGGACGCGTTTTTATTACGATACGTCTAGTGATGCGGTATTTTTAAAATGAGCGTCCATGTTTATGACAGGTGCAAGTACTCCACACGATACATTCGAGATAATCAAATCCTGCCTGATCTGAAGTATGTAATTCCTAACAAAAAAATTTATGGCGTGGTTATTCCGTCTGCATTACCATTAATTTTCTGAGTAATTATAAAAAAAAATATTTAAATGACGGATAAAAATGAAACTTAAAAATATTTATTACGCAATTTTACGTCAAATAACTCCTTACTCCATATCATCACCTATAGTTATTAATTATTATGATCTTTAAATAATAAAATTGACCTTATGTACCTACATCTAAAGCAGATTTTAAGCCCAGTTCGTTCTGTTTAAAAAGATATTCTATCATATATTTTATCATATGTTTGCATTGTATGTGTATTAAATTAGTACTGTTAGAGGTACATACATACAAACATCCAGATGAAGCTAATATGAAAATATAAAGCGTTTGAAAAATAACGTATTTCATTAGAATAATAGGAAAAAAATTACTTGTTTAGCTTTCGTAACAATGTATTGGAAATGTAATATCTACGTGACTTTATTACAAATAAAGATTTATGTGAATGGTTGTTGTTATCTGGGAGACATAATTCAATACTTACACCTACAATCACTGTTCTTGACGTCTGATATCAATTATTTATCCGCGTCCAAAGAATATTGTTAATATATCCTGTTTTCGTAAGAAATATTTGTTTTGTCGTATGAAATAAAACTGCTTTAATAATATATTTAATGTGTTTTATCTTATACACGGAAATCTACAAAAGTAGGTCAACTACCGGTACACCCTTTGTGGTTGTTTCCTATCGGAGATATTTTTGAAACATTATCTTTTTTTTTGTTACAGAAAATCGCTTCGATATCTTGTGCATACAAGAATATTTTAAGTGTAGAACAAACAGGCTTCCCACCCACGTATCTCGATAACGCAGCATCCCGTTCCACAGAGAAGTTAATCTGGCGCACGGTAACAGGAAACATGCCGATAAAGTGCTAGGCGTAGTAGATGCGAAGTCTGCAGGGGAAAAGACTCAGCACTGATGCTCTAATATGTTAAGATGACCATTTCCTTCGGCTAATAAAGGGGGTCATAAACCAGCGAATTGCAGCAGCATCACAGATATGTAGAAGTTGAAAAAACTGATAAACTAATAAGTGGAGTTTAAAATTCCACCAAGGTTGTACCGTTTTAAACATGGAAGACATTAGTAAAACTAAGCCAAATCGGGACTCAAAAGGGAATGCACAATTAGAAGTAAAACATAGAAAAATGCCGAGTGATTTTCATTCTAAGAATAAAAGCCATGTAAATGAAGTTGATAGATTTAGAAGACAAAATAGGGAAAAATATGAATATCAAAACGAGTCCGAAATTCGAAACGACTTTTCGATAGCATGCGGATCGCATAAGAAAGAAGATGAATACGGAAAAGTATCGATTATGAGAAAGAGGATAAGGGCCGGCGTGTATATATATAACTATACAGGACAAGCCGAAAATTTAAAATTTAAATTTGCGCGGGACTCACGGTACTGGGCGGTGAAGTTTGGGAGGACAATGAGTGTATACGTGCGTGTTACCATCCTCATGGGATTATTGTTAATGTTGCTGACGGCAAGCAGTGCGGCGCCGGTACGGTCTCGACCAGCAAGGAGCGTACATCACTCGAAATCTGTGGTAAGCCTTTTAAATCATTTTAACGATTTTACAAAATTTTTTTTTCAATAATGTAATTCAAACTTAATTATTATGATATATCCTTTAAGCTACAGTTGAAAAAGATATTTTCGATTAATAACCACAATTTTTAGAAAAAGATGTCATCAGGGTTAGCACAAAAGGATTTGTATCCAAATTTACACAGACCTATTTTTGCAAAGAGATCGAGTAAAATGGTTCAATAAGTATCGCATTATTCAATCAAATGAAATCACAATAAATATATAATAAAATCTTAAAAATTTATTTCAAATTTTTACAAATTTAATTTCCGACTGGATGATCCGTAAAGTAGTAGCTCCACAAACTATTTCTATGTATATTCTATCTTATTATCAATTTAGGACAAAAGTTATAATGAAGGTACACTTCTTTTGTAGTCGCATTTAAACAGACACCTTATGGTGTGCTTGGCATATTAAATAACAACAATATTCCACGCCGGCATATAAAACTTTTGTCTCGTCTGTCCCTCACCGGAAACTGAAAGCGTATCTTGACGCCATTGTCTAGTTTAACTGGAACTATATTTATGTACGTACTCGTACATATACGAATTAGTGTTCTGCATTTTTTTATAGAGTTTATAATATACAAAAATGAAAATAACAATTAGGTTCACTTTATTGGACACAGAATAAATAAAAGTACATGTGGGGTTATGGACATAAGTCGACTCTACATAATTTATGAATTTATGCGTTTATCGTACGTTAACAATTTACGCGTATATGTGATAAGCGAGACGTTAATAACTGACGATGATGACCGAATGAATAAAATGTGTATGTTTATAACCGACAACGGCCGTAATTCACATATTGAATGAGTTCCTTTTATTAAGGGCTTGTTTGATTACCCCTAAAAAGAGACCCCTCTCCGCTGACAGATTATGGGCATTTTTAAGGCGTATTTCCAGAGTGCGAGTAATACGGGGACACAAAGCTGGCGTGTCGTATTAGATTACTGGCAGTGACGGACGTACAGACGGTTAGCGAGGAGATTAATGGGCCAAGTGACGAGTGGGAGGCGTTCCTTCCAGCCTCTCCAACATTCCATGAGCCGGGAAGACATTTATGTCCATTCATTTCGTGGACAATTCGTAACTGTGAAAAATCAGACAAATTTCGAGAAGTGGATTTTCGGGGTTCTTTGTGACATTGATATCCGGATACTAGCCATTTATTATTACAAATTATCCTTTGCTCTAGTAACATTTGAGAGTGTTTTTTTTTTAAATAATTATTTAATAAGCCATGCCACACCCAGTTCCCATTTATAAATCGCATTGATCAATAAATCGTCTTGATTGATTTAATAAATTTCGCATAAAGTTCGTGCAATATTCCTGTTATTTTAAACTAATTAAATTTCTATTTGATAATATTTACAAAATAAAAACGTTGGTAATTATATTTATAATTGTATTCCAAATAGTGTTTGTCAGCTGGAACATTCTTGGAACAACATATGCTCAACATTGAACTTCAAGGTCGTTGATGTGTAATTTATTTAAAAATGAATTTGTTGTAAAACTGTATTTAATGTTAATGATTGAGAAATAATTTAATTGTAAATTTGCTCCTGCTAAGAGCCATTGTATCTGTCCATTTGGGCTACGACGGACATACTTTAGTGTAAAGTGACTTAATAAATAAATTAATTTAAGTATAGAAAAAAAGTTAAAGTTACCTCCCCTTATTGTTGAGAGGTTTTAGCGCAAAGATTTTTTAGGAATTTATAGTAGAGGAAATATAATAGAAATTAGAAGTTGAAAAGTAAGTATTAAAATAAAATCGGAGTCAACAAATTGAATTACATTGAACACGGCGATCGCGGTGGCGGGCGGCTTCCTGCGTGCAACTGGGTCGTGTTTATGTTGTACTTATGTTATGCCGCTGTGTGAATGATAACTGGACCAACGCTGCGTTACATTTGGCAACATACTCATACGAAATTACTAAATACATACTATAAATGTATTATACCTACATCTTTAAAAATTTTATTACGTTGAGATTCTTGCTAAACTCCCTAACTTCTGTATTTTGATGAAATGTATCAAGTTTATTATTAGACACAGTATCTATAACTGATTTATTTCATTCTTAAAAAAGTATAATAACTATTTTAACTTAATTAGAGCAATAAACAATAGAAACTGTAAAACGATAAGGCTAAACAATTTGTTTTACGAATGCATATCTAAACATCCACTTTGTTCTGCATAGTCCTTATCGTTCTTAAGTGATATATTATCAGAGACGACTTAAAAGGTGACTCCAACTATAAATATTGTACAGTGTAGGAAAGATAATGCTCTAAGATAGGAGGTTCAGTCAGGTGTAACTTTAAAAGCATCTTTTATTTTGTCCTTGCAGTATTTATAAGTCGCGTAGGAGGCGAAAGCGTCGTCTTTCCTTTAGATTTATTCTCATTGAATTATTTTCTATATATTGGGTGGAATAGTTTAAAAAATCAGTAGCCGAACTATTGTTATAGTCAGGTTACGGAATTGTATTCCTAATTTAAAACTTAATAACCCATTTACGGTACTTCATTCGTTTTATAAGTCGGATATGTAATGACTCGTTGTAAACAGGAAATTAATGTTGTAAATAATTATTGTGAGATATATATATTAGTTTCGTTAATAAAAGGAGATACTACTATTACTTATATTATTATGGTATATTTGTGACCAGTCACACTCAAAATGGAATTACAATCACCTCTTGTGTATAGAGTTCTGGTTAAAGTACCGGCGGCGTTTTTCGACTCTTATAAGAGATTAATATAATCTTAACTAGAATTAACTACATTATTATATATAACTACATTATTATATGTTAATTTTAATAATAATAATATCCTCCAATCCAGTTTCGACCACAGTGGCCAGATTCCTTACAGCAGCTTCGACAGAGACTATACCTACACGAATGTGTGTGCAAACACAGGTGCCTTGCACTCTTTATTCCCATTGACACAGTCCAAATCAAGGGGACGGTAATCTGACACGACCGAAGAGAGTTCAGCTACAGGAAAAACGACTTTACGCGGTTTTTGAGGTACGGGGGTGAAACACCGCCAACTTTCTGACTCCGAGCAGCTACTGAGAATTTTTTGACCGAAAAACCCGAGATCGGGTACCACCCGAGACCACAAGATTACCAGTTGCGCATACAACCATTAGAGCAATGATGCAGTAAACACATAATATCATAGTTAAATCAGCATTAAATTTTGTATCAATACTGGCCTAATAGACAAAAATGGCCCGGCCATATAGCTCGAAAAACCGACAATCGATGCGGAAAAAAGGTACTCGAGTAGCAGCCTCGTACCGGTAGGCGTAGTGTAGAGCGACCCTGCACTAGAATGGAATGACGACCTGGTAAGGCATGCAGGAGGAAGTCGATGGATGCAGGTGCTTTGACTCGCCTTCCTTGGTAGAGACCTATGTTCAGCAGTGGAGTTGTGAAGGGCTGTAATGATGATGATGATGAGACAAAAATGTCTTTAATTCAAAGTGACTATGACTATGTATATATCTTAAAAACGAGTAGCGTTTGAGTATTTGGGCATAAGTCTTTTCTATCCCAAATATAACGCTTATACTAAGTAAACATTGATAGTGACTCTTTCATTGTATAGAGTTCAGTGGGCATAACATCTGTTGTAGTGATTGTAGGATAGGAAAATTGAACGGGCGCCAAGAAGCCAAGAATTACCACACACGCTTAAAACTAACAAACTTCACTGTTAAGTAAATGAAATAAGGTTCAAATTGTCATAATTTTGGGAGTACTTGTGATACTTGTTGTAGTAAAATATTTATTAAGAGAATTCCCTTCCGACCCCGTCCACTACCACGGCACGGGAGAAAATAAAAAATAAACATAATATGAACGTTTATAATCTGCATTAACCATATCATATATATATATATATATATATATATATATATATATATATATATATATATATATATATATAAAAACTTAACCACTTTCCTTATATTATGATCGCCAACCGGCTTGCCAAGCGTGAAAACTATGGCAAATATCCCCCTCATGTCAATCTATTGGGTTGGCATATGTTCAGCTAGTAGACTTATGATAGGCTGTCGTAATGATGATATTATGCCAGTTATTTAAATTTAATTGTAAATAAGACAAAATACACTTATGAACTTATTATAGAAGAAATTACCTATAGATCGAAAAAGGGAAACATCCAAAACATTGTTGTTTCGACCATTCGTAATCATAATCTCCTAAAAACATATAATAAAACACTTGTTCGGTTTTTATCACTTTGCTAATCTTTAAAGCACCCTGTACTATTATGTAACAAATAAGCTGTCGGATTTTGCGTATTTAATAATTTAAATCAACAAGTTAAATGAAAAGCTTTTATATAATAAGTATTTAATTTTCATCACTTTGTTTTACAATGCAATTTTTGCACATTTAAATAATTAAACAGATTTTCAAAAATTATGAAAAAAGTTTTAAAGTATATAACATTTATTTCTTTTTAATTACAAATCTGACATACACTTTTTATTTATTGACATTATATAATGTGACATCATAAGACTTCGACATTCTGAACTTCTTAAGGTATGTTCAAGCTTTTTAATTACATATTATGTATTAAAACCTGTAATAAAGTATATTAAAGCAAACTATAATAACTAAAGTAATATATGTTATATGATATAATAATAAAATTAAAAAATTCTAAAACTTTATTTCGCCCAACGTGGGGTTCTGAACTTCTTAAGTATAGTTTAAGCTTTTTTTAATTACACATTATGTATTAAAATCTGTAATAGTTTATTAAAGTAAACTATAATAACTAAAGTAATATATGTTATATTATGATATAATAATGAAATTAAAAAATTCAAAAACTTTATTTCGCCCAACGTGGGGCTCGAACCCACGACCCTGAGATTAAGAGTCTCATGCTCTACCGACTGAGCTAGCCGGGCTTGTCTTAACGAGTTAAAATTATAATATAGTATATAATATTAGCTATTGCGTTACTCTAATTACAAAGTATGTCAAAGCTATTTTTTTATCATTTCTCAGTTCCCATAGTTGTCTTGTACATCAAACATATTACATTTTATATTTAACGAAAAAGCACATTCAACATTATTATCATTACAGGTCATCACAAGTACACTGCTGAATTTAGAGTCCATTGAATGCCATAAAGCACAGTCCTGAACCACTTCATCGACTTCCTGCGGTTTTTACCATATGGTCACTCCATCTAGCGGGAGGTCTCCCTACTTCGCTTACCGGTACCAGGCTGCCACTCGAGAACCTATCTTCTTACAAATAGCTCATTGTTTCTTCTTTATTCATAATATTATCTCCTTTATAATGTATAATCTTCCACGGTGGAACGCTGTAAACGCATACAATAGCCGTAATAGGCTAAATTTTTTCAAACATGTGTTCCAAAGTTTAAATTATTTACGCAACAATAAATCTTTCAATAACTGTGATTATTACTTTATCTAATATTTCAGTGTTTTCAAACGCGCGAACCTTTGTCTTACAAAACTCACGTACTTTAGTTATTAGCATTAGCTATATTTTGAAAACTCAACAGTTTTGCTTTAAATGTCAACAATGTTAACTATTTTCCGCAACAGAAGCTAAAATTGTGCTCTTAATGAAATTAGCGGGTCGGCGTCATTGACCTAAATTATCATCGTCATGCCTATCAGTATCCAACCTACAATGGCGACGCTTTGATCTCGCTGTAGGATGAGGTTTTGTATTACTATTATTTTGTATAAGCCCACTCTCACGTCTGTGAGGTAATATGATGTAATAAAATTCAACAAGTTTCGAAAGTTAGACACCCGTTCAATAGATAGAGAGAGAGTATGCAAAGGTTGATTACTGACATCTATAGGTCGGGTTCAGTAAAGCAGCAAGAACTGCTCATTCCTGAAGATTTCGGGGATATCACTCGGAGTCACAAATACGTGGTAGCGCAGTGAAGTGATTACTAAAAACAAAAGCCTCTTTCCTTCGTTATTCGAATCGAAGAGAGAGGCTTTTGTTGGACGAATATTCCTTAAAATCAAAATACTTCTTTTATCATATTTCTATCATATTTAAAATATAGTACGTGAGGGTAATGTTATGGTCATCCGGGTAACGTTGTCAGTTTCTTATAACTAAAAAACTACAACCTTGTTTGCATAGATGGCTCTGTTATACGACAGCTCTTCATCTGTCAATCAAATAGTAAAGCATGGAGGTTAGAGAACAACCTCCATGTAGTAAAGGGTCAAAAAGGCGCTGCTTTATCGACGCCATTTTGACAGTCGACATTACAGTAAATATTTTAGTCGATTTTAATACTGTGTAGTATGATTAGGTTTTTTAAATTTGATTTCCAAAGTGTTCCTAATTATTACTAAAGCTTGTTTGCTATTATTTTCTAAATATAATAGATATAATACACGACTTTGTGTTTTTGCCTTTGTCCTCCTAGTTTTGGTTTTATAGGGCGACAAAGCAAGGGTGACCATATTACTTTCAAGTCCCTTAGTTGTATAGCAACCCTTGAACTGAAGCAAATATTATGATATAAATGTTCAAAAAAGTTGCGCTCAAAGAAATTTACGTATACAAAAATAAGAAAGATTTATCTCACTCATATCTACCACGATATCATAAAAGTTCCACCTGTAGAAAGCTACAAAATTTCCCTGACATTTCCCTTAGTCGGTCTTTACGACACCCGTGGGACGAATACCTAGTGAGAAGGATTGTTCTACATCAACTCTACACAGCAACATTACGGTACTCGGTTAGAAACATTGAGCTATTATGTACTACGTACTAGAGGCGACACTGCATTCAGCTACTATGTTCCACTCAACTGCGGTGCATACACCGCACTTTAATCAGTAACTCGCTAGGCACTTGTAGAGTTGTCACGTGTTGTGTTGCACAAATAATTCAAGACATGACAGTAAAAACCAAGGAATTACTTTTCATTGGTTAATAAGATACTTAATCAATAAAAAAGTATTATAAATTAGTAATAAAACAAATTATTCCTAAGACGCCATCTCGTGTCACGTAATATAGATTATGAAATTAATTTGTTCAGATGCGACATTTCTGTGGGTACTTAAGTATAGGACGAATATATTATTATACACATTTTTTTGTAGAAACGTATGAGTTATCATAATTAGGCCAAATTTTTTATATTTAAATCTACTAACTATTCCTATATTTTATTTTTAGGTTCCCACATCAAAGTCAAAGTGGAATAAATTCGTCAATTTTTAACTCTCACGTGCCCGGTATTTATACACGACTCTTATTCTAATTTAAATAAATATATTTGTAATTTAAATGTTATTATAACAAGTTTTATTAAACATACATTTAGTATGTTTTTTTGATATTTGAGATAGATAACTTTTAAAATATCATTAAAATGTAGTTGTGATATAATATTAAATAGGTAAATTATATCGAGAACAATTTTTTTAAAATTTAAAAAATTGTTCTCGATATAATTTACCTATTTAACAGTGCAATCTATTATTACCTACTGATCATTCTACCTATGTTTATTCTATGACAAAAAAACAACCGCGAGAACACAGAGTAGCGCTCATTTTTTGTTTGAAATAGCTATTCTAGTACGTAAGCTTGTACATATTACTTCAATGGTTAGAAAAAAAAGTATTGAGAGTTTATACAATAACAAAATTTTTCAAAAACAATCAAACTATAACAACAACCGTCACTGAACAAAAATTGTGTAAAGAAATGCTTTGGAAAACGATTTACTCCTTTTTACTCCGTCCTTCCAATTTAATTTAATAAAAGAGCATTCTATTTTTATGGTTAAAATGAAAATTGAAAGAAAATAAAATATGTAAGAAATAGGATTCCAGTTATAAAACAAAACAAAATAATTCAATAGAGAAAAATTTTGTCATCTGCTATTCCGATTTATTTTTGTTGTGAAATAATGCTGTATTGCACAAACACGTGGGCAACTTTTTAAAAATAGTTGGATCAAACCGTACTAAACATAGAGGCTCACAATCCGACGTGACGCTTGTGTGATAAGATCGGAAGTAGGCTAGGATGCATTTTTGAAAGGAAAACAACAAGCAGATAATCACAAATTAATACGAAAAACAAAACTGTTAACAGTTAGTAACAAAATAAATTGACTCTCGCTAGCATTAGTGTTTGAATGTATTGCTAGTATTCTTTCATAAAAAAAGAGATAATAGACATTATATAGTAACGTAATTAACGCACACCCTTAGATACCCCAATTAGTATATTTTGTTATAATCATAATATATACACTGAATTTTTAGTTAAACATTTTTATGCACTGATTATTTATCAAATTAGTTATACTAATTCCGGAAGAATGTTGTGGTCACAGTACAAATCCACGAACGCAAAGACTTTAACTTGATTGAAATAAAGTTCATTTTTCTTTATTTTTATTGGATGACAGAATTAGTAATAATACAAATAAAACTGCACTCTTAAAAGTCTTATTGCCTTAAGGGGATATAGTAAGTCGGCTCAAATTCTAATTTCGCCCCCACTTCCCCGCGCGTCGTATGCTATGTACCGACATGTTTGTAATCACTAATACTGTAAGTAGATAGGTCGTTAGACACTTATTTCATTAGGTTTATCATATTTATGCCTGTTTCTTAACGCCAACCCAGTCGCTTCTTTTTTTATTACGGTTATATCCCATTTTAATGTTACGTCGTCCTGTTGCGTAATGTGTATTCTGATCGTAAGCGACACAACTTCTCCCTTCAAAAGCCAAAGCGATACTAATGGGGCGACAAGAATCAAGCTTAAGATCGCTGTACAGTAGACAGATGGGACGTGGTTGTTTGTCAACACGGACGGGAGTTTAATGCATACGCACCGTGACAGTGATTAGAAACTAACGTGTTAGTGTTATGAAAGATAGATTTTTCATTTGAAGAATTGGCATTGATTGCTATTTGTATACAATTTTTTTTTCAAGCCTCAATTGGCATTTATAGCATGAATGAATACTAACACCCTTATCCATAAACGCTCTACAGACACATTTTAACCAATATTCTGTTAATAAGTTGATTATATCTTTTTTATAGAGATTTACTTGAATTCTGTTGTATTTACTTCTACTGGTGTAATAAATGTCGACATTGTAAAACATGAATCTACTTTATTTACGTACCTGTCTTTTGATTTGAGCACAAATAAGTTCAACTGTCATTGTTACCTATTAATCTATTCATGTATTATAAATGAAATGAAAACTATAAATGACAAATAAAATTTATACTAACTGCAGTGAGTCATAATTCGACTTCAATTTTCCGCCACAGATTTTTTTTTAATATTTTGTGTCCTAATACTTTGGGTGTGCAATATTATATAAACATTCAATTGGTTTTTCGTCGTCCATGTTGTTTAGTACGGCACGCGCATCACTACGAAGCCAACGGAGCGACTGTGCATACGCAGCGGAACCACGGACGGAACGTGGCACATGCCGGACGGGACGAGCTAAATATCGTCACCGACGATGTTTAGCCCGTCCCGTTCGTGCCACGTCCCCGCCCCGTCCGTGCATCCGTAACGTATGCATTATCACATACATTTTCTATGAAACGATATTTCCAAAATTTTACGTCCCGCTCCGTCCGGAATAAAACACGTTACGTATGCAGCGACCTTTACGCGCCGATAGTTTAGGTAATTTCTTTTTACAGTGAAAATAATATTATTTTAAAATAAGCACTGCTTTATAGTTAGCTCAGTTATTATGTAAAGTTTCATGATCTTATTTACAGTATTTTATGAATAACAGCGGTTTATTGTTAAGTTTGGAGGTAACTTTGGATTTTTTTTCTATCGAGAAAATTTTACGGAATTGCGTTTTCGTCTAACATAGTCCTTAACATTAATACTCAACTTTACCATATATTTATTTCAAAATTAATGCTGCAATACTTTCGGCATAACGGAGGATCTTACTAAGCCATTTGAGGTTATATTTCCCCTTAAGTTAGTTCAGTTTGTTTTGACTGTACAGATTTAGTGTGACTGTAATTTACGTAATTTTAATTATTTTTGGGATAAAAAATTACCGATATTAAAAATGGTAGAAATCGATTCAGTAACCGATTCTGAACAAACTACTTTCTCAAAGTGCGTTAATTATGTTACGTGTAGTATATAACTGCAGCGTGGCTCTATCACTTAGGATAGTGTATATATATAATACGTAATATACCTTAATAAATGGCATAAATATTTAAGACTGACTCGTTGGTCTAGTAGTTGTGGTAGTGCGACTGCTGATCATGAGGCCCCGGGTTCGAAATCAGTTATTGAATTTTTCCACTCAGTAGCTGCCCGGAGTCAGGAAGTTGGTTGGCGGTGTATCACATATATACACACACACACACACATATATATATATATATATATATATATATATATATATATATATATATATATATATATATATATATATATACATATAATCGATTTCTATCATTTTTAATATCGGTAATTTTTTATCCCAAAAATAATTAAAACTACGTAAATTACAGTCACACTAAATCTGTACAGTCAAAACAAACTGAACTAACTTAAGGGGAAATATAACCTCAAATGGCTTAGTAAGATCCTCCGTTATGCCGAAAGTATTGCAGCATTAATTTTGAAATAAATATATATATATATATATATATATATATATATATATATATATACTTAAAAAAATCAATTGCTGTCCGTTAGTCTCGCTGAACCCAAAAACGGCTCGACCGATTTCAATTTTTTTTGTGTTTGGATGAGTCCCTAGACGGCTTAGATTCACATTTGAACCCGGTAGGTGACGCTGTTGTTGATATCCAGAAATCACCCCTTGCGAAGCCGAGGCGGATTGCTAGTATTTAACAAAAAAATTATACCTACGTACGAAAGGTCTACTTTTAACAAAACATTTCGTTTTGTAATAAAACCTTCCAGAGAATTTTCTTCACATTTTTGTTGATTTTATATGATTTTGTGTAAAATATTTACATGGCATTGAGACATGAGTAACTATTTTTTAAATTTTCTTTCGTCTGTCCGATCTAAAATGCCTGAACCCTGAACCGATTGTACAAAAACTTCACGAATAAATGGAGAGTACTAATACTTACGAGGTGTGATCTAGAGTAAATTTTATCCGAAAAGTTTAAAGATTTAATTAAAATAGAAATATTGATAAAATAAAATAAATAATCTTTAATGCTAAATAATCTCAAGTCTAAATAACGCCACATTAATAAATATCACCCAGGCGAGGTCACAGCGGGTCGATAGTTATAAATTTTATTTTTAAATTAATAACTACTTGAGGAGACAATTATTAGAAAATAATTTCCCATTAGTATACAATTTCCAATTAAAGAAATGATATAACACTATAACGATATACCGTTATTAACGGGTTTTCGCTTTTGGTACTGTGCAAGTTGACGGTACGGGCCATTGTTTTGTATAACTCAATGGTACGGGCTCGATGAGGCGCCATTTCTAATCCCTTTCTTTATCCGTAAGAACTTACAATCAAAGTATCCACTAGAAACCACTACCCCATATTATCCCGTGGGCGTCGTAACAGGCGAAAGAGGAAAACGAAAACAGGAGATAGGCAGCAACATATTCCTGTCATCAGCTCAAAATAAAAAAATACCTTTTCGGCATAAAGATCGCCTTTGTACCAATTTATTTTTTATTTTTTGTGCGAGCAGAGGTCTTTTGAGAGTTTGAAACGATGACTGCAGCTACGACTTTATAGCTTATACCTTACCAATTTGACGTACCACTTTGTATATCAATAATCTTCCGAATTGGTCGTTGACCCGCATTGTATACCTACAATCGTTTTCATAACACGAAGTTTTTATATTAATTATGCCCTAAAAATAGCGCCATAATTAATATACATACATTAGTCAACTTTTGCAGATTGCAAACGGCGATAACATTCTTATCCACACGATTCCATGAAAATTTTGTTCGTTCGTTTTGTTTGTTCGTTCATCTTTGTACGTTCATACTTGTTTATGATATTGTGAAGGCATCTATACATATAATTAATCTGTAGAAAATTGTGTGTTCACGATTCACGCCAAACAGATTTCCATGAAATTTTGTATGTAGGCGGTAAATGACCGTCTGTATACAGTCAACTTTTATCCGCTCACGGAAGAGTTAAAGAAAGGTTATGTTTTGCTTTCTTTTAAGTTTATTGTCATTATGGCTGCTGATGGTTTAGTTAAAAATGATTTAGCTTTACGGATTATAAATCTATAGAAAAGTGTGCGTTTTGAAAATGAAACTCATCACACCACCGACCAGAAAGGGCAGAATAACGTCTGCCAGGCAAACCAGCATTCAAATAATTTTACAAATATGTCCATAATTACTTAGCCTGTATGATTAACAACGTCAAATATCTGATGTTTTAAATGATATACACTACGCTAAACATAACATACATGTATTTATTTTAATTATATACATATAGATTTTATTTAATTATTTATTTAAAAACCTACACGGTAAGCTAAAGGGTACATAGGGCGGACTTAATGCCAGACAACCCTAAGTGCCAAAGCCAATTGTTGGCAGGTGCGAAACATAATACATATATAACGTGTACATATACTAAAATATATACAATTTTATACGTGGTAAAGCCACGCTGCAGCTATATTATAGTTGTAGCACGAATGGGTCGGCTCGACCGGGAAAGGACCACGCTCTCACAGAATACCAGCGTAAAATAGCAGCTTATTAATGCTGTATTTCGTAGGGTGAGTGTAGAGAACCGGAGACCCTTTTAACTGGAAACGAGGCATTCCATCTCAGTCCTCAGGGTCCGCAACGCATCTGTATTTTGATTTTTAATTGAAGATAAATGTTGATTTCTATGGGCCACAACATCCCCTTACCATCAGGCGGACTGTGTACTCATTTGCCACCATTAATCTATAAAAAAACGAGTAATATAACTGCAGGATGACTCTACCACGTATTCGTTTCGTTCCGTGAGTTGTCTCC
The DNA here is from genome assembly GCA_907164705.1 of Parnassius apollo. Taxonomy (NCBI): domain Eukaryota; kingdom Metazoa; phylum Arthropoda; class Insecta; order Lepidoptera; family Papilionidae; genus Parnassius; species Parnassius apollo. Next base: position 1,148,248 of record CAJQZP010000828.1, read on the forward strand.
AAATTTGGGCTCCAATAACTCCAAATATAGTTCCTATCCAGCTTTAAAATCATCTTTCTAGTTAAAATAGAATAGTCATCATTTAATATTAAATATAATAAAAATATTGTTAAAATATTTTTATTTGTTTTTTACACTAATTCCAGAAAAGTTTATGTCCTGGAAAAAATCAGCAGAAAGTTTTTCAAAGTAATAATTTAAAATTATGCACGTAGTACTTTTTGTTTGTTGATCAAAAATATAGAAACCACTTGGTACGAGGGTGGATTGAAAAGTACTCGGCCTAACCAAGAAAATAAACACATACTAAATCAGTTATATTTTTATTTTTCTACATAATCACCATCAAGTTCAATACACTTTTGCCACCTCCCCTTCCAAGCATTTAGACCGTTGAAAAAAAATGATTCTTCCTTAGAGTCAAAATATGCGTCTACAGCTGCTTTGACCTCGTCGTTTGTCGAAAATCTTTGACCTCCCAAGTGCTTTTTTAGGTTAGGGAACAGAAAGAAGTCTGATGGTACCAGATCAGGTGAATACGGCAGATGTGGTAACAGTTCAAAGCCACAGTTGTGAATTTCAGCCATTGACTGTACTGACGTGTGAACACGGGCGTTATCTTGATGAAACAGGACTTTTCTTCTGAGCATTACTCGACGTTTTTCTTTTATTTCCTCTCGTAAACGACGTAGTAAGGTGCAGTAGTAATCAGAGTTTATAGTCTGACCCCTTTCAAGATAATCAATCATAATCACACCTTTCGAGTCCCAGAATACTGAAGCCATCACCTTATTTGCCGACAAAATCGACTTAGTCTTTTTAGCGGGTGGTGAACCAGGTCTTCTCCACTGTTTTGATTGTTGTTTTGTTTCCGGTGTACAGTAATAAACCCATGTTTCGTCCATAGTAACAAAACGATTCAAAAAATCATCTGCATCGGCTTCAAATAACTCCAAACAGTCGCGTGAAATAGTCAATCGCGTCCTTTTTTGTTCAACTGAAAGCAGTCGCGGAACCCACCTCGCAGACACGTTGTGGAAACCCAACTCGTTGACAATGATGTTTTGAGTTCGTTCATAAGAGATGCCTATAATCTCGGCTATCTCTCTAATTTTTAATCTGCGGTCTCCCATTATTAAATCAAGTACTTTTTTTAATATTTTCATCAGTAGTTGACGTCGAAGGCCTTCCAGAGCGGGGTTCATCTTTCACACTCTCTCTACCACGCTTAAATTCTGCTATCCATTTTTTGACGGATGAATATGACAGAGCACAATCGCCTAATGTACTGACCATGTCATCATGGATGGCTTTTGATGATAGCCCCTTCTTATGGAGGTACTTAATGACGGCACGCTGCTCAATTTGCTCCATTCGCGGAAATTATGTCCGATTACTTTGTTTATAAATTTATAAAATCACAACTAATTATCGCACACGTTTCGAACTTCACACAATGAACTAGTCTGAACTGAACTAAATAATGTGGGTAAATTTGATTTTTAGAATTGAATGGATCTGTGTTAGGCCGAGTACTTTTCAATCCACCTAGGTATCAATCACATTATTGTTAGGCGCTATTACTGTCAACCATGCATTCAATAAAAATAAAATATTATAGTAATCCTCTGAACTCAGTGTTTTGTTGATTATATTTTTAAATTCATGATAGATAGACCTTATACATAAGTTCTGGTACTTTATAGTATAAGTGTATATGACTTAATTACAGACCCCTTCTCTGTTTAATCGTGTCACGGATACCCTGTGGCCCTGTGACCCTGTGTCGAAGATGAAAAGCAGTGATTGGTTTAATATTCTTACATCCGTTACAATATGATGCTATAATTTAACAAATGACGATTTTAGGAAAGTTTTGCGTTTAGTCAATGCATGTTTTCCTGTGTGATCCATAACTTAATTCTTTTCATAATGATTTCTTAAATTTACGCGAACACTACACATTGAATAAAACTATTATTTACGGATTTTATCGCGTTTAATTACTTTAATTTATTTTTATTATTATCCCGACGTTTCGGGTGCTTTACAGCACCCATGGTCCCCCCCATGGGTGCTGTAAAGCACCCGAAACGTTGGGATAATAATAAAAATAAATTAAAGTAATTAAACGCGATAAAATCCGTAAATAATAGTTTTATTCAATTAATTATTTTCAATTAGATTAAGCGATCTATACCTACAATCATCTTTTATTAGGTATGTTTTATATTGCATATATGACAATAATATATTATGCTAAGGCTTGTTGTTTTGCTAATGAAAAAATAATTATAAATTACGACGCGGCTACTAACATTTTGATACGATAAGATACATTTTGATACGTAAAGAAGGGTGCACAAAAATTCAGTAAATTATTATTGCACTGTTTAGTTTATTAAGCGACCAGTCTCCACCGAACCTCGGTATATTCGGACCGGAAACTGTCTTATGGTTTAAATATAGAACTGCAGACAGAGATGCATTTAAAGCGCATTGTATGCATGAGTTTGACCCATTCTAGCCAATTTCTTTATTTGAAGACTAAAACATTTAATAAATAATGCAAACTAAAATAAAAAGCAGGTGATAAATTATGAGTGGTATAGGAGAATCATTTTAAAAGGAGCTTATACATTGAATGCGTTAAGTTTGGTTTTTGGAGGTTTTTTTTTTAAATATGTTCGAGATAATGTTAGTTTCATTCAATGTGATGTTAAAAATCTGTCCAAAGTCCCATTATTTATTATTAGCTGTTCACCGAGATTTCATACGCATATTATTTAGATGTCCTAATTCCTTTTTCTAAAACAAAAGTAGCCAAGTTACTCCTTATAACATCAGCTATCTGCCAGTGAAAGTCACGTTAAAATACGTCCAGCCATTTCGGAGATTAGCCGGCATAAACAAACGGACAGACAGACCAAAATTAATTTTGTGTTTTGATATAAATACCGTATATACGCTAGAACCATATACTATAGCTGTTATTTTTACGTTACAAACAGCACTTCAATTTTAATTATTTGTATAGATTACATCAAAAATTTTAACTTTACCGTTATATTCTATTAAAGGTACACTCCTGAACATAGACCTCCCGTACGTAGATTACTTAATATGGCATAGTTGCCACGCTTGGCAAGCGGGTTGGCAAACGCAATATTTTAGTTTTTAGTTGTCATTACCGTGAGTTTGCACTGATGCGATTTTCACAAAAAAAAACACTGTTTTCTGTCAATGTATCAAAAAGCGTTTGCATAGTCAAAGAACATGTTGTAGTGAAATATGTTTGACAGTTTATCGTAAATTACATATTTTAACTATATTATATCTTTATAGATACAGAAACAAAATGTTTGAAAACAAATTTGTACAAATATTGCCATGTTGAAAGATAAGTTTGAATATCTGTTGAAAATTTTACACATTTTTTGTGAGTGCGAACGCCACCATCAACAAAACATGTTGTCTGTTTTATTTTATGCGATTTGTTTCAAAACATTACGTGTCGGGTGTTTCTCAGAGCAAACGTAGTGTTTGGAAAACGCTGCTGCCCAACTTCTGTTTTTTTTTTTTTTTGGTTTTCCTTCGTTCTCTCTTACGACAACTTCAGGATGATATAGGGTAGTGATGTTCTTACACCACCCGGACCAGTCTTGTCAAAAGTATTGACCAAGAAAAATTATTTATAAAATATATTTGTTCCTTATGATGTCAATTGTCTAGCTACAAAATTAAAAAAATGAGGTCACGTACAAGGACAATTGAGTTTCGGTGTGAATATAAAACAAGTACCATGTAATGGACAGACTGTCTACATTGTTATAAATAATAACTGAAAAACAATTTTGTACTTGAGAATAATAGCACGCGTGCTTAAGAATCAGTATTCACCTATGAATGCCCATTGGGCGGACGTGAGGTCCGGAGAGCATTCGGTTCAATGTTCCGGTGAGTCATACTTCGTATCCGTTCCGAGTTGTAGACATGGCTGGTAATCACTTTTACGATGTTGTTGTAACACTTTCGACAAGGGGATTAAATTAGTTGATAAAAATACAAATAAAGAAACGTGCCTTCCTCTATCTAGGGTATATATTCACTATCTAGAATTTGTGTTCAGAATGCCGACAGGTGCTCATTCTACCTCTATTTTTCTTAAAACTTTTATGTAGTCTAAACTTAAAATATTTCCAACTGAATTAATTACGTGGTATGGGCATTTCACTTTTAGTTTTGGCACTATTTTTCTTCAACTTTGTACTAATAGAATATAAAAAGCCCTTTCAATTAAAATTACTATTTTTTAACTCAAGGGTTACAAAGAAGCACACTGTCCATGTGATAGTAAGTGGATGCTGTAGCACATAAACAATGCATTTACTCTCGACTAAGAATTAAAAATGCAGATGCGTTGTCATCCTGTAAATATAACAGAAGCGAGTAACCCGGGTTCGATCCCCGCCGGCACCAATGAAATTGTTAATTGCAATTTTAAGTGCTGATTTACCACGTGCTCGGCGGTGAAGGAAAACATCGTGAGGAAACCTGCATGTATGAGGAATAAGAAAAAAAATATTTCGAAGACATGTGAAGTTCGTCAGCACGCATTTGGGCAGCGCGGCGGACACTTCCTTGCCCTAAACCCTCTCAGAAATGAGGGGAGGCCTGAGCCCAGCAGTGGGACGTATATAGGCTGTAACTTTGCTTTACTTTTTACTTAAATATTTAGAAATTTAAAGGAATCATGGGAAAGGAAAAAAATAAAACATATATTATCTTATAATTATCTTAAAATAAATAGGACACAAGACACTTCCAAATCCTACTTAATGTTAATAATATGTTAGTACTCTCTATTTTATTATAATAATATAATATGTAAAACGTAATGCCCCTTTGAGACTCTTTAGATGTAATTACACTAATAGTATTAGTTTATATAGGTGAACGTTTTAATAAAACGAACGTTAACCAATACAAATTAATACTGAACGTCTACCTTAAATAGCAGTTTTAGGGACCAACTACAAAATCAACGACTAAATCGCGTGTAAGTTTAAACGAAACTCATTAGGAGTTAACTAATTTAACCACGAAAAGCTCTATCTCCTCAGAGTTAATTGGTATAATTTAGTTAAACCATAGAAAAGAGCATTTGCATAGATAACCTTTATTTAGATGGTATGTATTCTCCGACAGTCCTGTATTCATAAATAATGCTACACAATATAATACAAACGATAGACTATAACAAAAGTTAAATTTAACGCCTTTAATATTATAATGGAAGTATATTTTACCACGCCTTAAATTAAATTTATAAAAAAAAGATGTATATTTGCAGAATTCTACTTTTAATAAGAGCTCATAGCCTAAGGTATGACATCAAAATTAATAGCCTCTGTAATTTTTTTAATTTTTTATATTTTGTATATTTAAAAAGTAAGATAAATTTTATAGATCGTCGAAACAAATTTTTATTCATTTGTCTAATCACACAATAATATCTGACTTGTATAAACTATTTTTGTTTTGCAGAGGAGGGCCAATAAAGCTATTTACAACCTTAAACCGAGAGAGTCTCTTAGAGAAAAATCTAAAAAATAAATATATTAACTTTGGCCTCTCAGTATATCTATGAAAATTTGATGTATGTTCACAAAATATAGTTTTAGTAAAAAGTGAAATACACTGTAAACACTAGGAACAAACACAAGCTGGTGCTACCAGTATTCTCGATTCCACAGTCAGTAATTCATACTTGGGGCAATGTATACGCTATTACAACAAAGTCTTAGAAAATATACAAGGTCTCTTTATTACCAAGTTTAAAAATAACAAAAACTGTATAAAAAGGGTTATTATGATATAAATGAATACATGGTTGATAATAACCCCTGGGAATGAGGTGGTCGCTTCCAAGGTGTTTCTAAAATAAATTTTGTAAATATTTTGTGACCCTTGACATTGTAAAATTTATTTAAAAAAAGTACCCGCTGGGTTTCTTGCTGCTTCTTCCCAGGACAGAGGTTTTTTTTCGAACCAGTGGTAACGTAAAATATTGACTTTCAATAAGAATTACTTGTAAATTACTCTAGCTAATGCTAGAGCCAAAGCTATGAAATAATTAGTGAGTTATATGTTAAAGTAGTAAAATATTTTTTTGCATCGTATGTGTAGATTTTCAAAACAAATCTCTCATTATTTGTTTAAACACGCTTACACAGTTGACTTCATAATAGTAGAGCCTAAGGAATTAAATGAAATGGATACTTATTCTATATCTGAACATATATGTATATATATATATATATATATATATATATATATATATATATATATATATATATATATGTATATAATTTTGTAGAAAGTATGAGAAATTTTGAGCATAATAATCTTAGAAGAAAATTTTTCATTATTTGGTTATGTGCACATCACAGCTGAGTTCTTAAAAAGGAGTGACGTCGTTTTATTTTTTATTTAAGAGTCGCTTTACACGTCCACACATAAAATTGTAATCACGACGGTATCAGTTTCGTTTTTGTGATATTTTTATAAGTTTTTTCACAAATGTGTCGGGCATTCTCTTCGTGCTATGTCACAGTCGTCAGGTTTCTTTAACTCTGTACGTTCACCGTAGCAGTCAACGACATTACAACGATATCTCACAATCTGTTATAGGCTACATTATGTGCGTAAAAAAGGTCAGAACCGCATAACCAGTTTTAGAGTTAATGCTTGCTCTATGTAGTAGGTCTGTATCCTTGTTATAGTGCCCGGGGCCCGGGCACCCTTAAAAGTGCAAACAGCATTCTCGTTAACAGTCGTTTTATATGGTCAAGTTTATTTCTCGGTAACGTTGACTTTAAGCCAACGTATTTCATAATGTTACGTTTCCTCATCAATATTTATGGTATAGAATAAATATAAGATGTTGATACCCTACAAATGACGTTTGCAGGAAAATATACTCAGTGACATTTAAAAACAATTACAAAAGAACGAACTACATAGTTAGATTAATCGAATTTGAAAATATAATAGATTTTTTTTATAAAAAACGTGTGATAACCGTGCACACAATCTACCTGATAGTAAGTGGATGTTGTGGCCCATAAACATCGATATCTATCCTCGATTGAGAAACAAAATGCGTTATTACCGCTGCGTGTCTCCAGTTCTCTGCTTCACAATATGAAACACAGCAACATTAAGCTGTTACTTTACGCTGGTTTTCTGTGAGCTCGGAGTCCTACCTCTGTCAAACCGACGTATTCGTTCTGAAACAGCTGTAGCCCGGCTCTGACACGTAAAAACGTTCATTTTAATTTTTTAAGCTATTGCATAGCTTCTATCGCGGGCCTTGAGCGCGGGGACCGAATCCAGAAATTCCGTAACGAAAAATACCTCACGCTCCCCACTCCGACGGGCACGGAGGTGTGGAGGTGCATCGTCTAACGTCGTTTCAGTTCGGCAGACTTCGGCACTCGGCAGAGTTCGGCACGGTGTTTGTGTGCGTGCGACTAGACGTATGCGTGTACACTAGCTGCTAACTCAATGATAAAAATTCCTGAATAACCTACATGTATTGTAAGATATTAGGAATATTTTAAACAATATTAACTTCTCATTTATTCAATAAGAGAAAAAAAATTGTTTTCTTATCGGTCACCACGCTCAAAAAGTGTAACTTGATTTAATATCAAAGACTTAACTGCATAAATAAAATAAATAAATGATTATAATTGCATAAGTTGATAAAAAATGCTATGCAATAGCTTTACCGCGGCAGTCACCGAGTGCCACACGTATTTTTTTAATTTGGTTTCTTTTTTATCACCTCGTAAATAGTCCACAGCCGGAAATGGGTATTAAAAAAATTATACCGTTATCGTCACGTACGTCAGGCGAAATTGCAATGCCTCATTTGGATATGCCGGATACCACAGATCCTTCCCACTGCTCCTCATCGCCGGTCATATACTTTATGTATGCATTTCAAAAACGAGAGGACCTCTCTCTATTAGAATTCTTGAGACCATTCAGATATTTCCCACGCTCGATAAAATACATACATAGCCATTATTCTTCTTATATTGTTCTTGAAAAAAAAATTGATTTTAATTTTTTTTCCAGCTTTGTAGGAGGAAACATTTTAATGATGATTTCACCAATTTTTCACAAATATAATCAGTTTGAGTGGCAGTTGTCTTGTTCAGTCAGTCAGTGATGTCAGTGATGATCATTCAAACACAGCGGATAGCAATAACTCGTTAAAAACTCTATTTACTATTTCTTCAAATTTAGTGTTTTAGTATCAATAATAGGCATGTCAATTTTTATGCGTGGCAGAGCCACGCTGCAGCTATGTAATGGTTGTAGTACGACTGGGTCGGCTCGACCGAGGAAGGACCACGCTCTCACAGAATACCCGCGAAAATAGCTAGCGTATGGTGAGTAGAGATCCGGAGACCCTTTTTCACTGGAAACGAGACATTCCATCTTAGTCCTTAGGGGTGGCAACAAATCTGCGTTTTGATTCTTAATCGAGGACTCTGGGCCACAGCATTCACTTACCATCAGGTGGAGTGTGTGCTAGGGTGTTCCCCTCATCTTCGCAGAATGAACTAACTGTGTCTTGAAGTCTTGCATAATACGCATGATAAGGTCAGGATTTAATTTTATTCCTTACAGAAACCCAAACGGATGGTAGCACCCAGACAACTTCTCTATTCTTTTTGGAGTCTTGCATAATACGTATGATATGATCAGGATTTAATTTTATTCCTTACAGAAACTCAAACGGATGGTAGCACCCAAACAACTTCTCTATACACTTTAAAGTCTTGCATAATACGTATGATGAAGTCAGGATTTAATTTTATTCCTAACAGAAACCCAAACGGATGGTAGCCCCCAAACAACTTCTCTATTCTCTTTAAGTCTTGCATAATACGCATGATAAGATCAGGATTTAATTTTATTCCTAACAGAAACTCAAACGGATGGTAGCACCCAAACAACTTCTCTATACTCTTTACAGTCTTGCGTAATACGCATGATAAGGTCAGGATTTAATTTTATTCCTAACAAAAACCCAAACGGATGGTAGCCCCCAAACAACTTCTCTATTCTCTTTAAAGTCTTGCATAATACGCATGATAAGGTCAGGATTTAATTTTATTCCTAACAAAAACCCAAACGGATGGTAGCCCCCAAACAACTTCTCTATACTCTTTAAGTCTTGCATAATACGCATGATAAGGTCAGGATTTAATTTTATTCCTAACAAAAACCCAAACGGATGGTAGCACCCAAACAACTTCTCTATACTCTTTAAAGTCTTGCGTAATACGCATGATAAGGTCAGGATTTAATTTTATTCCTAACAAAAACCCAAACGGATGGTAGCACCCAAACAACTTCTCTATTCTCTTTAAAGTCTTGCGTAATACGCATGATAAGATCAGGATTTAATTTTATTCCTAACAGAAACCCAAACGGATAGTAGCACCTAGACAACTTCTCTATTCTCTTTTGCATGTTTTACTAGGGATAAACCTAAGGACAAGAAATTGTAAATCATAATTTATCTGAAATTTTATTTTCTTCTACGTTGGATGTAAGTTTGTTATCAGTCGAACTACACCGCAACATTTTTTTATTATTTTCTATTGCATACGTCATGGACGGTGTGGCTAACAGAAAACTACATTTATCCTCAATTTAGAAGCAAAATGCTGATGTATTTTTACCCTCGAGGACTGAGATGAAATTCTTCGTATCCAGTAAAAAGGGTCTCCGGTTCTCTAGACTCAGCATACGAAATTCAGTAGTATTAAGCTGCTATTTTACGCTAGAATTCTGTGAGAGCGTGGTCCTTCTCTAGCCTAGCCGACACATTGTGCTACAACCATAATATAGCTGCAGCGTCGCTCTACTACGTATGTGTAAACATTGCCCTTACTGTTTTTTTTTTTTTGTTTTTATCATGCCAGTCAACAAGGTACTATTTCTTACTCGATACCATAAGGTAGTAACTTCTACAAATATACTCTCTAGTTCCTCTTGTGTTATTACAACATCTAAAAATCTAGCCTTTGTGACCCTAATAAATATTTAATTGAGGATACCAATTCGAGTGTATGTTCTTTTTTTGCATATATGTTACGCGATATCTTCGCAGATTGTGAACCGATTCTAATAATTCTTTTTTAGGTTTCTTTTATAGGTTTTACCTCAAGGGTTCCATTCAATTTTGAAGAAAAAATTCCGCCTGCAAGTGTGGAAAATAGGGCGAAAAGCTTCATATTGGACAAAGAACTGATTCGAATGATTTTTCTTAAATAGGTTATATTCAGAGGAAGTCGCATATAAAAATGGAGAAAAATTCCATTCCTAAGGGTTGGAAATTAATAACTTATTTCTTAGGAATTTGAAGTCGGTTTTTACTTTTTGTTAAAAGTTTTAATTATTTGCTATAGCTTCCAATTTAAATATATGAAAGTATTACAAAATACGATCGTGTGCTGATGGTGTTAGAATCTCCATTACCCTATATAGTCCCCTGGGTGTAGTAAGCGGCGACGGAGGGAAACTGAAACAGGATATGGGCTATCTACCTGAAAACGACTTCATGTAATGGAAAGCTGCGGTCGCCAACCCGCTGCCAAGCGTGGCAACTGTGGCAAATATCCTCCCATGAGGTAATCGACAGAAGAGTTCTATGTTCAGCATTGAACTTATATCACGATACGACCTGGGGACCTTCAAGAAAAGAGCGTACTCCTTTCGAAAGGGCCGGCAACGCACCTGCAATTCCCCTGGTGTTGCGGTTGATCATGGGCGCCGGTAGTCACTTAACATCAGGTGAGCCGCATGCTCGTTTGCCCCCTCTTCTATAAAAAAAATAGGTGTAAGGATGGTGATGATTACAAAATAATAAAGGTAGACAAAGTAGTAGACAAAATATTTGAAAATTATTTAGACTTACGTAATGTAGGACATTATATTTATCATTAGATAGGTCTAATAAAAAAATCATGAGCTTTTACAAAAAGTAAAAGTTTCATCTGTAATTTGGACTGTATAAAGATATTAACTGGCTCGCCAAACCTTTTTCTGACCTTTTTGGTATTAGTCGGTATATTTCCGGTGGATTTACGCTTATGCTATAAACTTATAACTATCAGAAACAAAGAACAATCTGACCACACCTAGAGTACTATCAGCAGATCAACAGATTTTCCCATATACCAATATTAGTTCCGTTATTATTTTGCAACTCAACTCATAACGTACTTATTTTAACCACTTAGCCCTACAGTCATAATAGTTTTTGGTATAATAAGAATGACAAGTGAACAGTCCACATGATCACAAGTGGATGCTGTGGCCATAGACATCTACATCTTTTCTCGATTAAGAATCAAAATGTAGATGCATTGTCACTAAGATATAGTTCTAGTAAAAAGAGTCTCCGGTTCTCTATACTAACCACACATTATACAGCAACATTAAGCAGTTATTTCACGTTAGTAGTCTGCGAGAGCATGGTCCTTTCTTGATCGAACCTACCTATCCATGCTATAACCAGAATAGCTCTACCACGTATAAGTAGTTATATAAAGTGACACGAAATTTATTTAAAGTTATACAATTTTATAATTAACTAGCGTGTACCAAGTTTAATAACGTTATTAGCACCGGGAGCACGCGACATGACTTGTAAGTTCACCCGTGAAGGGGCTCTTTTTGCATAATTTATTATAAGAAACGTTGTTATCTGAGTTGTTGCTTACTTTACAAAGTCTCTACTGTTTTAATCAAGTACGACTTGTCTAAATGGATGCACTCTATATGCATCGTGTGCTGTCCGTGTTAATTAATTGCATAGCTGATGTCTATGTTAGATTGAAGTCAATTATGCTTGGTTTTGACACTTAAAGAATTATACCACCATTGCTATTAAAGCTCATAAACAGTCAACTGCTGAACAAAGGCCTCCTCCAGAGATTTATTTTATAAGGGGTAATTTTTTTACGTGGTAGAGCCTTGCTGCAGTTATATTAGTAGTATAGTTGTAGCACGAATGGGTAGGCTCGACCGGGGAAGGACCACGCTCTCACAGAATACTAACGTAAAATAGTAGCTTAATGTTGCTGTGTTTTGTATGGTGAGTGTAGAGAACCGGAGATCCTTTCTTACTGGAAACGAGGCATAACATCTAAGTCCTCACGGGTGACAACGCATCTGCATTTTGATTCAAATCGAGGATAGATGTAGATGTCTATGGGCCATAGCAACCACTTACCACCAGGTGGACTGTGTGCTGGTTTGTCATGCTATCCTATAAAAATAATAAAGAGGCATAGTCGCCTCGCTTGTCAAGCGGGTTTGCAACCGCATGTTTTATTATTTTGAGTTTTTTTCCAGGAAGTTACAGCTGCCAATCTACCGTTTTATTTCCTTCTTTTGTATCTTACAGCACCCACGCAACGAATTGGGATAGTAAATATTTTGAACAGCGCCACCACACGGTCATCAAGAATTATAAAACCAGAGTTATTAGCGATATTTGACCCTAATATGCTCTAGGAATCGTAATAACACTAAAATATCGATTAATATTACCGATTTAATTTACCGTGGAGTGTAATTCACGTATTGTTTACTTTTACGTGGTAGAAAACGGCTGTAACTATATTATGGTTGTAGCACGGATAGGTCGGTTTGCAAGGGGAAAGACTACACTCCCATAGAATACCAGCGAAAATTGCAGCTTAATGCTGCTGTGGATACACTTTTTACTGGAAATGAGGCATTCCCATCTAAAGGTCTAAAGGTCGCTGCATACGTAAAGTGCATTCCGGACGGAGCGGGAAGTGAAATTTTGAAATATCGTTTCATAGAAAATGTACGTTATAATGCATACAGATGTACAAACGGGACGGGGACGTGGTATGAACGGGACGGGAAAAATATATCGGCGACGATGTTTAGCCCGTCCCAACCGGCGCGTGCCACGTCTCGTTCACCTTCTTCTCTTTTCTGCCACGTAGGATGTACAGAAAATCTCCTTTTACTCTTGACGGTTGTAGCTTCTTCAACATCTAAAGCAATAGCAACTAATGCCAATACTTCAAATGAAAAATCCATTTTTCACAACACTAGCACGTTAGTTTTGAGTCACTGTCACGGTGCGTATTAATGCATACGTACATAACACCCGTCCGTACTGATATATAACCACGTTCCGTCTCCGTTCCGTGCGCGTGTTAATTCCGTCCTGTATGCAGCGACCTGTAGTCCTCAGGGGTAACAAAGCATTTGTATTTTAATTCTTAGCCACAGTATCCACTTACCATGTGGACTGTGTGCTCGTTTGTCACCGTTATTCTATATTAAAAAAAATACGTGTGGCACTCGGTGACTGCCGCGGTAAAGCTATTGCATAGCATTTTTTATCAACTTATGCAATTATAATTATTTACTTATTTTATTTATTCAGTTAAGTCTTTGATATTAAATCAAGTTACACTTTTTGAGCGTGGTGACCGATAAGAAAACAATTTTTTTCTCTTATTGAATAAATGAGAAGTTAATATTGTTTAAAATATTTTTAATATCTTACAATAACATGTAGGTTATTCAGGAATTTTTATCATTGAGTTAGCAGCTAGTGTACACGCATACGTCTAGTCGCACGCACACAAACACCGTGCCGAAGTCTGCCGAGTGCCGAAGTCTGCCGAACTGAAACGCGATGCACGGTTTTCAACGCCACACCTCCGTGCCCGTTGGAGTGGGGAGCGTGAGGTTTTCTTCGTTACGGAATGAATTTCTGGATTCGGTCCCCGCGCTCAAGGCCCGCGATAGAAGCTATGCAATAGCTTAAAACCTACATTGATTTGTATGGTTTCTAGGTCGTTTCAGGCTCCGTTTCACTATTATGTTGTATAGTAAAGCCAATCGCTTCATATGCGTGCAGTCCAATACTCTATAGTATAGCATTGTATGAACGTGTCCATAAAAATGAATGCTGTGTGTAGGTGTAAGAATATCCACTGCCCCATTTTGTTTCGTATATTTCGTGAGAGGCGATAGCGGGTAACCAACATATACATATAGCCCATAAACTCCCACAATATGAAATATATAATTATTAAAAAAAACTGTTAATATGAAGATTTTGCCAATTTATTAAAAAGGTTTTTCCGAACTATTTAACTATGTATTTATAAAATAGATAAGATGCTTACCTGTTTGATCTGGAAGATTGCATTATTTTTAAATTTTAATGTCGCTATAGAAAGTTACCAAAGAGGTCAAGGAAAACAAATGTCCTCTGCTTCCCTTGTAACGCTTCTGTTTTGTTATAAGATTGCAGAAATAATGCGATACAGCAACAGATATGCGTACAATCTTATTATACCGACTTGTCTATAACCTATATGTATGCAGGAGAGTGCAGCGTCTTCCTTATAACTAGAAACAAAAACTGTAGTGCCAACTAGCCCACCGAGCGTGGCAACTAGGGCTTTATAAGGCAATCTATATGGGAGGCCTTTGTCCAGCTGTAACGGTTACGGATTTCAGTGAATGATTTAGCTGTGAGTAAACCCGACACATACCTAAGTTGTAGAATGGACTCCTAGATCCAACGCATCTTGCGATATTCGACCGAATCACAGGAGACCAAAATGGTACTTACTTAGGTCTCTATGCCGGGTCCGTCCCTACCTTGTACTTTTCCTACTGATCTGAAGCATGACTCCATAGATTTGTACTTTCCCGTGTCTAATTCTGGTCCAGAAATTGTACTTGGATCACATTTAGTCCATTGCATCTTGGATTGAAACTCCTGTAGGTCATCTCTCTTATATATATATATAGATTTTTTTATAGGATAAGGTGACAAACGAGCACACAGTCCACCTGATGGTAAGTGGTTGCTGTGGCCCCTAGACATCTACATCTATCCTCGATTACGAATCAAAATGCAGATGCGTTGTCACCCGTGAGGACTACGATGGAGTGCCTCGTTTCCAGTAAAAAAGGTCTCCGGTTCTCTACACTCACCATACGAAACACAGCAGCATAAAGTTACTATTTTACGCTGGTATTCTGTGAGATGGATTCTGTGGATTGCTATACCAGAGAACTTGACCTTCGCTCTACGATGGGTACTTCACGAAGGCGTTGAGTTGCTAAGCCAGTCTAAGAGGACTTTCGTTGAAACTACCGTGACCAACCAAAATTTGCGTCATTACATTATCAGTTTTAACCTACAGGAAAACGAGACCTACTGTAACGTATGGGAGAATGTTGCGGAAATCCCGTAACGTACCACACAATAATATAACTCCTAACCATAAATTTAGAGAATAAATTATTTATTTATATACTTAAAGCATTTACTATGGCGAAAATTTATCCTCAATAAAACGTTGGTTAACATTTTAATAAAATGTAAAATACGTCAATAAGCTTCAGTGACTACGATTTAACATTTAAAGTAACAGATTCTCAATAATGTTTTGCTAATAAAGTAATAAATTGGGACGTTTTTATACTGTACTTATTTTAGATATTAGCTTTATCTTTATTGTTTCTGTATATTAACTGTATTAAGAATAGAATTCGTCACAAAAGTGATAAGAAACATGGAGAATGTAATCAAGTTTATGTAATAACTCAAAGTTACAGTTCCCGTATGTTCTACCGTCTGTCGGTCACGGGCCTCCTTACACTAATGAGGGAGTCGTGGAGCACCTCTTAGTCCGTGGCGCTATTTAGTGCGTTTTGGCAAAATATTTTTATTTCTAAGACTTGCAGATTTACTTACAAAAAATTAACTCTACCACCGTGGACGTGGTAAATTAGTATTAAAAATTTCAATTAACAATTTCATTACTTCCTCGAAATAAAATAAAACCGAAATCACACATTGAAATTAAATATTTTATTTATTATTTATTTCGAAACATAATGAATTATTATATTAATATCAATCTAAATACATAATGCTCACAAGTTCTAGATCTTACCTATCTAATCTTCAAGTTCTTAATCTTACTAATCTAACCTAACCTAACAACACTAGCGATTTGTACTAACGCGTTCAAAATTATTAAACCTAGCGCTAAGTTTAGAGCGAGGCGAGGGGTGTGAGGGACCTACCTGTACCGTCTCGACTGGACTATAAATAAATGTAACGGGCCCACTCTCACTCTCCTGAGGGCGTGACCTGTGGAACAGCTGATGCGTTGCAAATTAGAGCGATACGGTATCGATGCTGTTAACATGTTTGTACAAATTATTTTGATACGAAACGTTGTTCGGAGTTATACAATTTGTTTATTTATATTAAAAATAAACTGTTTATCATTAACATTATAATTAATATAATTAGCATTCATTTTAAGTTTAAAGCTTCTAACTTTATTACAAATTTAATTTCAAACCATCGATTAATGAATTTCACTTTTGATATGTGGTGTTGCACTTATTGAAAAATGTAATACAATAATATATTTACGCAAACGCTATTCCTTCAGCATATGATAGGCTTCTGGGTCATAGTGTCCACTTAACATCAATCTATACAGCTCATTTGTGAGCATAATAAGTATACCTACTTTTAATAAAACAACGTCATTTTTCAGTCGCTGCAACCTTTTACTACCTTTATACTAATTAGAAGCATCGACTGCTTCGTTGGTTTAGTGAACTTAAGCGCGACTGCTGATTATGAGGTTCTAGGTTCTAATCCCGGGTCGGGCTAAAATCAGGCCCGAAGTCAGGAAGTTGGCGGTGTTTCACCCCTGTGCCTCGGAAAACACGTAACGCTGTTAGTCTAGCGCCTGATCATTCTTCGTTCGAGGTGGATCGTGTACCGTCCTATCGGAATATGAGAGTGAGGGATTGGAGAGTGCACCTGCGCTTGAGTCCATACTTATGCACTTTTGGAAAGGCTACTGGCTGTCGTAATTGTAATTCAGTCTAAACTCTAAAGGAAATTAATTAACAGAATGAACCCTTTTTTATAAAAAAATATTTTGTATTTTGCATCTGTCAGAATGCAAGCAACTTAAAGTCATAATAAAACACCAATTCCAACATTTTTTGTTTTATTTTAAATTGATCTAATTAAAATATTCTTCATAAGCAAACAGAGTCAATAATACGCAAATTTTATTATTTTCATTAAAAAATTCACGAATGGTGGTCGTAACCCTAGCTGGCACCCACAAAATGTTTGTAAAGGTCGACGCTACCCCATTTTCGTTTAATGGATAAACCCACCCCGGGTTTCCAAAAATAAGGGAGACGGAAATACCCCGCTATTAATTTATCAAAATATCGTATTCCAAACACCCTATCATAAGTCTAGTATAAATGTGTTTTAGTAGAAGAGTCTTATTGTGTTTGAGAACTAATATTTGAATAGATACGAAATAGGTTTTTTTTTCATCCGGCTCCGATAAAGTAAGGTACATTTGCGTAGGGCACGGGATGAGATTTGTGATATTGAAAATAAGCTTGGCAACTATGGCAAACAACCCCCTTATCTTGCGATATATGGAGGGGCCTATGCTCAGCAGTAGACTCGAATAGGCTGTAATGAATAAATAAATGAAATGTTTTGTGTTGTATTACTTGTATGTACTTTTACTTTCGCACTGGAAAAGCTAATCACCATTCAGTGAAATTTGGAATTGGTATATTTGGATGAATGAAATTTTCACCAGGGTTTCGTTTGTTATTTGTGGATTTATTATTTAAAAGACTATGAAATTTACATAATCATCTGAAACGTATTATTTCAAACAATATATTGTCAGCATATGGCATTTTATTATGCAAAAAACTGCCAACAAAACGAACTCAGAAAGTGAACTAAGATTAAACATATATTCGCCTTATACTAGTACCTACTAATAAAACTAGTAATACTGATTTATTAACAACTCTACGTATAAAATTTATGCAGCATTGCATGTGTATCTGTTTTATGCCTACACGTATTTACAAGATACCTAGTACATCAACATTATTCAATGGATTGCTCACAATGTACACCATGGCGGGAAGCGCAATCGATTGACGGGGTCATCGACACAGGAACTGACCTTTGAACGGCTCAGCTGATCGTATACTGTATAATTTTGATAAACCTACGAAAGTTATGGTTAAATAATAAAAATAATATAAAATTATTTAAATCAATGTATGTTGTTATAATGTCACATCATAATCATAAAAACTCACGCCTGTCACCTAGAGGGGTGGGTAGAGACTACGGAATTCCATTTGGCACGATCCTGAAACCTCTCTCTCGCCTCCTTTACATCCATATACCTAAGCAAACATGCTCGTTGATTAAAGATACTCTTATTTAGCCCATCTTCAATATATTACGACCAGTTTGGTCAACAAACTATCGTCTAGGGTTACCACTCTTTCCTACGCTCTTTCTACACGTTCTTTCTACACGCTCTCTTATTTAATGTATGCATGTATAATCTATATTTGCCATAGCTGCAGCACGAATGGTTAGGCTCGACCGGGGTAAGACCATGCTCTCACAGAAAACCATCGTGAAATAGCATTTTGATGCTACTGTTTTTCGTATGGTGATTGTAGAGAATCGGAGACTATTTTTAGCCGACGTCAAAAAAGGGGGAAGATCTCTCAGTCCGGTTGTTACTCGCTATCTTCATCAGTTGTGGACTATATTTTTTGATAATTTTTTAAGTAGTTATAGTACAGGTGTTTAAATTTGGTGAAAAAAATCCGCCTCTCAGGGTGCAAAAAATTAAAAAATTATTAAATAATTAAAAAGAATAAAATAATTTCCGCACAATAGCTTCAAAAGTCGAGGCTTCTGAAGGGGATGTAGAATCCTTTTATAAACCATGTCTCTGCACTTATTAATTATAAAAATCTATTTATACTGATAAGGAGATATTCCACTTTAGTCCTCAGGGGTGTAACCACAGAAATCTAAAAAAGGCAATATTTAGGTTCCTGTGGGTGTAACGCATCTGTAATTTGAATCTTAATCGAGGATAAATGTGTGAAATAGATAGATGTCTATAGGACGCAGCATCAACTTATCTTGTGTTTGTTTGTCACCATTTATCTATAAAAAAACGTGGTGATGTGGTGGTATGTACACATGGCTTTGTTCTGTTTTGTTCAATACAGTTTTACCTGAGCGAATATACGATGCAAATTACAAAAATAACCAATTCTTTTTGTATGTACTCGTACTTCTTTTTTTTACTTTCACTTTATATTTCTTTATTTACTCACTAATCAGATGAGGTTTGGTGTAAGTGTCCTTTACATATTGCAAATAACTAACGTCTTGGCATCTGTGAAGAGTTTTGCTTATTCTTAATAAGTAACATTTAAAAAGAGTACCTACTAAACTTTTAAAAAATGTAATATAAGGTCGGGGAAAAAGTTTCTTCGTATTTTATATACAAATTCAAGATATTTTTTTTTTCAAAGTTTTATAATAAACGTTATAAAACTTTGAAAAAAAATAACTTGAATTTTAGTATATATGTGCCATTTTATTCGTTAATTAGTTGCCATCTTGTAGGTAGTGACATAACGTTTTTAGAGTTTTTGCACAATAAAATGCGACAAGTAGTTTTGACAGTCCTCTCTAGATGTTATCCTAATACTACCCAAAGAATTCTGAAAAGACCAAAACAGGTAAAAATCTAAGGGTGTAAGGTCAGAACTACATTATAGCGTATGCATTAACTCTTCCCAACCAAGTTCTCTATTTTTTTGCTGAGTGGCCAAATATCAAGCTTTTTTGTATAAACTTTTTCAAATGGGTCAAAATTATTTTGTAGTCAATCCTCAATTCCTCGGCTATCTTGTAACTACAAAAATGCCGATCTTGCTCCACGTTTAAAAAATGGCATCGACTTTATCCGTCATCTTTGACGTCAAAATTCCTGGAATGAAAACGCTTGAACCAACTTTGTAACGTAACAAAACGTAATAAATTTTTTCGCAGCTTGAATCGCATTTTTCCCTTTTTTTTTTAATAAAACTTGAAATTTTTTCGTTAGATTAACTCATTTTGGCGGACATAAAACCAATTAAAAATAGCGGGAAAGTAGATTTCGTTGTCTTACAAACAGTACAACCAAGAGATTTTTCTTCAATTTTTTAGAAACAAAATACGAAGAAACTTTTTTCCCCAATCTATTATGTCAGTCATAACCTATAGTGTAGCTGTAATCACTCGGTTTAACAGTACTTATGTATTTATTAATATAATTAGATGATTAAATGTTATTGTGTACTTTGCGGAATATTTTAAGGTTTGTAAGAAAATACAACAAAGCAGAGGATAACTGTAAATATGCACATATTTCCGTATTATTTTTATTTCGTGTTTCAAAAATGTGTCAGGTTGTTTTCAAGTTAATTTCTGTCAGTACCAGTGTTTTGAAATACTGGCTGAATGTTATTTAGCATTACACTCGTTTAATGAAGTGTTTTGTGCTCCTGACAGCAAGGAAAGGCTGTTAATGTGGCCAATTCATCAGTTGGGAGGGGTCTAAAGAATCAAATACAGCTCTTTGGCCCGTGGCCAGTGATGCGTAAAATAACCTATTACGACTCTTTTGTCAACGACTTTCTTTATTTGTTTCACTCACTGTTCTGTAGCACTGCTTACGTATGTTTCTTCTTTTATCCGTAAGGCCAGAGTGTAAAAAATTTCGAATTTCAGACGCGATTTTGACGCGCGAGATTTGATAAGGCTTGAAATTATGCACGCAAGATATAATTTATAAAATTCGCAAATTCGATCCTTTCTTTCCTGATAATAAGCAAAAACGTGTCAAGTTCAGTAACATTTTCGATTTAATCTCGCATGCTTATATATTTCATACTGGACAAAAATATGCATGAAGCGGAGAATGGACCGCCAAAAGCCTTTTAACATAGGAAATCCTTCCCTTATAATGCGTGCTATCACAAAGGCCGCAATAAAACAACGTTTCTTTAATTAAATCGACTTTATTGTATTTTAAATTATTTTTAAGTATCTATGTTTTTGAATTATAAACGTTACTAGGAATTCATATTGATTTATTTAGAATTTTGGCTAAATAAAATAATAATGTAGGATAATGTGTTATTAATTACCTATATTAATTATGTAATACTTACGGAGCCAAATTCAAAGAAAGAAATCATTTTTAATGTGAATGTCTGCATTTCCCCAAACAAAAAATAGAACGGATGCAAATTGAATCAATTACGAGGTTTTATAAACCACTTTTTTTTAGTTAGTCATTCAGCTCATTCAGCTCATTTTAGTTCTCATTAACCCGTAAATAATCACTGGATTGAGATGGAATGCCTCGTTTCCAGTAAAAATGCCAGTGTACAAAATTTTGGTCCAAAAGTCCGGTTCTCTACACTGACCATACGAAACAGCAGCATTAAATTGCTATTTTACGCTGATATTCAGTGAGATCGTGGTCCTATCCCGTTTGAGCTGATCCCTTCGTACTACAACCATAATATGGCTGCAGCGTGTTTCTACCACATAAAAGTGTTATGAAATAACCAATCCAAGATTATTTTTAACAAATCATTATACAACCAGCATGAAGCAATCACATCATTACTAATAAGTATATTGTATTATAGAAAACCTTAGAATTCCAAAAATATCCCTTTATTTTAATACTCTGACTTCTGATTGCTAGTTATAATATTTTAATCATATTTTAACTTGTAATTTTTTAGACTAACTAGATTTTTGTTTATTAATGATTCAGTAAATGGAAGATCAGATAGAAAAATTTTACAATATTCAATTTGTAAATTATTAATCTGTGATTCATTTTACATGAATCACAGGAACATTTAAAACCCGTTTTACTAAATGTAGGCCGTTGAAAGTTCAACCGATTCTCGTGTTATGAAACTTAAATATGATCAAACACAATATATTGGTAACTCAGTTTTTCTTTACACGTTTTTTACATCGTTGTTAATTTCACAATCGTTTTAATCTTTTTAATATTTTATTTGAAAAATATGGAATTCTTCGAAAAGAATTACTATAATATAGCGTAAGTCTATTTGTTGGAAAATAATATTATAGTAAGATATATATATATATATATATATATATATATATATATATATATATATATATATATATATATATATATATATATATATCGTAATAAAGCGGTAAAGGATGATGATGATAATGATGATTTTTTTGGCTAATTTCCGCATTCCGATACTTTCTTGCATTAACTAGACGAAGTTTCGAAGTGGGGTAATTTATGACTTTGGAGTCTGACTTTTAATACTATTAGATACTACCAATAGATAGGTTAAAAAGCTAACGAACAAGTTAATGTTTGTTGCATAATGCGATTACGTCAACTTACACTATGTTTTTTTTTGTTTTAGCGCTTTTAGTTTAAGTTTTTTTTTTTCTTTTTATTGTTATCATTTAATTAGTTTGTATTTTTTTTATTTGTAAAAATAACATGTCTTTAGTTGAGAGTGATCATAATCGAAGTTCTATTCATATCTCATCCTTCTCTTCAGCATTCGATGTATTGAGTAGTAACGACAGTTTTGTAAGCGTACCATCTTTCAAAGAAACTCTTGACTCCCATTTTATACAGTTTTTCAAAAATTTCAATATTGTGCATACAAATACACAGAGTATTCCGGCTTATTACCCCGACATACTGGCCAGCTTTGATGGTAATAACATTCATGCAATTTTAGTTTCAGAATCATGGTTAAAACCATGTCTGCCATCTGTTTCCTATTCCCTTTCCAGGATTCCACTTAATACGCAACGACCGGACTGTTCGGGGCGGTGGTGGTGTTGCTGTTTATCTATATCCATTTTCTATTGTTCGTCTATCCCTCATCTCAAAATCAGAACGAAGCGGAATACTTATTTAGTGAAGTTCACCTGTCGCACACTAAATTACTTCTTGGTGTTTTTACAGCCCTTCTTCTTCAGTTGACTATTTTACAACACTGGATAGCCTCCTTGAAGAGCTTACTCCACTTTACACACACACTGTGTTAATGGGTGACTTTAATACCTGCCTACTTAAAGAAAATGCCCGCTCCCGTCGGCTTAAATCTCTGGCTAAAGCAGCTAATTTAAATATTCTTCCCCTTTCTGAAACTCATTTTTTTCCTAACTGCATCCCTTCTCTCCTTGATTTGGTTATTGTTTCTTCTCTCAACCATGTTAAAAAATATGGTCAATGTCTCAATGTGCTGCTAATGCCTTCTCATATCACGATCTTTTATTTCTTTCTTATAAAATAAGACCACCTAAAGCCAAATCAAGGATACTTCTACAGCGTAATTTTGTGGAAATGGATTTACACACATTACGAGAAGATGCTGTGAATACGGATTGGAGGGCTGTAACAAACGCTTGTACTGTTGACGAGCAGGTAGCAGTATTTAACTCGCTCCTTATTAAGATTTACGATGTACATGCTCCTGTTCGTCCAGTTCGTGTACGCCATCCTCCAACCCCATGGTTGACCGAAGACCTTAAGAAATTCATAGCGAAAAAGAATGCTGCAAAGACCAGACACAAGCCAGATCCTACAAATGGGAATTCGGGAAAAGAAAAGTATACAGGATCCTACGTAATCAATGCAACAAGTTGTGTAGAGACTTACGACGACGCCACATCCATAAATCTGTTCAAAATGAAGATACAAGCCATGTTTGGAAATTCCTAAGGTCTCTTGGAGTTGGGAAATCACATTCAAGCTCGATTCAAAATGATTTAAATTTGCTTAATCAGTACTTTTCTTCCGCTTCTTGCACCGATAATGTTGCAAAGTCAACTACAACTCAACTTTCAACGTTACTCACTCCTGACTATCCTTCATTTGTGTTAAGGCAATTTGCAGATTGTGATGTTAGGAGAAACATACTCTCTATCCATTCTGATACTGTCGGAAGTGATGATATCAGTCGTAAAATGATTATTCCCTTACTTGATATACTAACACCTATTATTACCTTTATCCTAAATTTTTCTATATCCACATCCTCCTTCCCATCCCAATGGAAATATGTCCAAATCATTCCTTTGCCCAAAAAAGCTAATCCTTCGAGTTATTCCGAGTATCGTCCCATTTCAATTCTTCCTTTTCTGTCCAAAGTCCTAGAACGTCTTGTCCAACAACAATTAAATTCATTTTGCACAAGAAATGATATCCTCAATTCATATCAATCCGGATTTAGGCCGGGACACAGTACGACCACAGCATTATTAAAAATCACTGACGACATACGTTTCAGAATGGATAACCGCCAAGTCACAGTAATGGTGTTGCTGGATTTCAGCAATGCCTTCAATGATGTAAATCATGATGTACTATTTGGTGTACTGCGTTCTCTTAACATATCTCCAACTGCAATTGCCTGGTTTCGTAGTTACTTATATGGACGTCGCCAACGTGTTCGGGTACAAGACAGAATGTTTTCGTGGCTTGATACCGTTGCTGGCGTTCCACAAGGTGGCGTGTTATCTCCTCTCTTATTTGCACTCTTCATAAATTCTATTACCTCCAGAATATCTTCTCTCTACCACTTGTATGCTGATGATCTCCAGATATATCTAGCTAATCCCAAGCTATTATTATTGGTAGTTCAAGAATAATCTCTAAATTAAATAAAACTCAGTTAAATCCTATAACATTTAACGGTGTTCAAATTTCTTATAAGGATTTAGTGAAAAACTTGGGAATCTTGATAGATTCTAATCTTTCTTGGCCTCCTCAAATCAACGCAGTGTCTCGTAAAATGTTTGCAGCTTATGGTTCACTCCGAAGAATGAATTACTTCTTACTCATCTCCACTAAAATTATACTTGCCCAATCTTTACTGCTCCCCATTCTCGATTATGCTGACATAAGCTATCTAGACATTACCGAAGAGCAACTTAACAAACTTGAGCGACTCCAAAATCTATGTATAAGGTACATATTTGGACTTCGTAAATATGACCATGTATCAGAATACCGCACTAAGCTCAAGTGGCTTCCAATCCGTCTTCGTCGGAATACTCATATCCTTTCTGCTCTCTACTGCGTTTTATTTAATATATCAAGTCCTCCCTACCTTAAAGAACGTTTCCAATTTCTCAGCTCCTCTCACAAACTTTCCCTTCGATCCTTAGAAAACCTTTCCCTTCTATGTCCCTTGCACTCTTCTACATTTTACAGTAAATCTTTTTCAGTTCTTGGAGTTAAGCTTTGGAATTCCTTACCATCAACTATAACACGTGCTCAAACAATAGACTCCTTTAAAAACCAAGTTAAAAAACATTATCTTTCCTTCTAAATCATCCCTCGTCCTTTTATCTATTCCTGTCGTTTTATGATCACTAGTCTGTCAATTAAGTAAATTGCGGCATGTTTATTAAATTTCTTTTATATTTATAGATTACAAGATTATTTATAGTGCACTCTACCCATTACTTAACCTTCCACTTATTTTTTTATTTCCTATTTAGGTTGTCTGGAAGAAATTGCTGCATAGCAATAAGACGCCTTTTGTTATTCTCTATGTTTGTTTCTTGTTATGTTGTATTTTTTAGTTTTCCATAAAGGGTATTGTATTGTATTGTATGTTTTAGTGTTAGTGAGGACACATTGGCAGCTACTCATAATGACATAATATCATGCTGTATTTCTAATATAACACTAACCTGATAGTAGTTACTTTGAATTTATTTTCAGAAACACGTATAATTTATGAGGGGGTCTCCATCTATTATGCAGCTTTCAGCTACAGCTTGACAATGGCTGTGTGATTGTCTCAAAAATAAAAGAATAGTTAGTTAAACAGCGCTACTGTTTCGTATGTTGCGTGTAAAGAAAATATAAACTGACAGGATGCCAGGTTCTTGATTTTTGTAAATTCTTATAAATATATTCATTTATTTATTTACAAAACTTTATACACAGTATGTTGTATACAGGCGGAATTAATGCATGATGCATTCTCGGTGCAGAGATAAAAAATGTTTTAAAGTTTACAATTTTTAAAACTTTGATAGCATAGAAGTCGTTATTAATTCCTGTGTAATCACAATAACATTCTTTTCTTTTACTCGTAATGCATACGTTCTAGTTTTATTTTCAGTGAATGTAATGTGTAAAAAATATATTTATGTATATATTCTCGTTTTCATAAAATAAAGGAGATTTAATTCTGAGGCTAAACACTCGTCTTTTACTATAATTATAATTACTATCAGGTTAGTGTTATATTAGAAATACAGCATGATATTATGTCATTATGAGTAGCTGCCAATGTGTCCTCACTAACACTAAAACATACAATACAATACAATACCCTTTATTGAAAACTAAAAAATACAACATAACAAGAAACAAACAAACAGAAAAACAAAAGGCGATCTTATTGCTATGCAGCAATTTCTTCCAGACAACCTAAATAGGAAATAAAAATAAGTGGAAAGTTAAGTAATGGGTAGAGTGCACTATAAATAATATTGTAATCTATAAATATAAAAGAAATTTAATAAACATGCCGGAATTTACTTAATTGACAGACTAGTGATCATAAAACGACAGGAATAGATTAAAGGACGATAAGTATCACAGTGGGTATTTTATAGTTGTGCACGGGTGGGTCAGCCCGACCGGGGTAGGAGTAGGACCTCGCTCTCATCGAAAGCCAGCATAAAATATTTGTTTAACGCTGTTGCGTTGCGTACGATGAGTATAGAAAAGGACACTCTTTTTATTGGAAACGAGGCATTCCATCTTAGTCCTCAGGGGTGACACACATCAGGTAGACTATGTGGTTGTTATTCACTCTTATTATATAAAAAATGCTTGTAATAAGCGTTTCTAAAAATGAGAGGTTGCTAATGCCCAGCTACGAATATTCTTTTCTTACGTAATATTGTGGTAAAATTGTTTTCAAAGGGTTAAATAATTAATAAAAATTGTTTATTTAACCATTTAGTACAGCTTTAAATAAATTGGGACCAATTATAATATTATTGATCTCTACTATTCGTCTCTAATTCAATACGCCGACCTTATAATTATTCCTTTATTGCTTCATTAGCTACATGATCGTTTGATGACCTACTTATTTGATTCTAAATGCCTTCCAACTACACCCATCTTAACCAAATAAACATAACTCGTAGAACTAACTAAGGGAGTGTGTTTATTGATATTACTCCGCCTAGATACATTGTTCTTGCAGTTGAATACATTACATCTGTCGTCCAATTTACTTTTTACGATCGTAGCCTTTATTGGTGTGAATGAAGAATATTTTTATTAGGTCTACTTGTAACGGAGAAAGTTCAACTTAATAAATTAATAAATAAAGCAGTTATTCAATATATCCCTTTTGTTAAATAATACAAAATCGAAACGTAACATCGTAAAAGTAATTAAAATAATACTGCGATGAAGCAAATAGAATGTCATAATGTTGAAATAAACAATCCAGCATTGCATCACGTAGTGTCGCTAAACTGAGAAAACACTCATAGACTCTAGGCTCTAAACCGTGAGCCTGTGACCATAGAATAACGCGAACTGTCCTGAACATCAGGACAGTTCGCGTTATTTACGCGCTAGTTAAGTATCGTGTTTATCTGAACGCGATAAAATCCGTAAATATCGAATTTTTAAGGATTAGAAATATTTAGGAAGTCACTTTGTTAGAAATACCTATATCAGTATTAGCAGATATCATACTTTAAGCCTAATCAGCAAGAGGAAGATGAAGACAAAGACCTGTAACTTTGGAGCAGCATTTAACTGCTGTATACACTATGCCTCATACTAGAAGTTGAGATGATATTCAAACACTTTTCTTTATCTGTACCATGGAATACTTAATAGTACAATGTGTCTATCATATTAATAATATTAAATTTGTTATGCTTAAAAATATTAAATGCTTTTTATGTTTATATTGCTAACAACAGAGTTATTTGTATAGTATATTTATCACTTTGATTGTGCCCACGTGGCTTTGAGGGTTAATAATACATTTCAATATAAACCGAACTCAAAAATACTTATACAAACACATCTCTTCTTATCGAGGATTTTTGATTGAATCAAAGTGTCAAACGAGTTAACATTCTGTCTTATAGTTTTAGGCTTCTGTACCTACCGCATGGGGACAAGCAAACAATTTCAGACAAATGCGGTGTCAGCTTGAGAACTAACATAATATAACATCTTGCAGATTGTAGTGTAGAAACAGTAACAGAAACAAATCCAAATCTTTCCACCTGATGATAAGTGGTTGTTGATATGTCAATGCCGAGGATTCTGATGCTAGCAGAGGCTGCAAGGCGAGTGGCTTTAAATTGAGGAGGTATGACAAAGGGGTTCTTTAGGGTCTTTTTAGCAGTTAACTCGCAAACTTGAGTCTTCTGGGGATTAAATTGGACTAGATTTCGTCGCCCCCAATCTGAGACTTTGTTAAGCAAAGCTCGACTTCAGACACAAGTTTGTCCTGGTATTCGGCGACGATTTCCCAAGAAATATCGGCACGACCCGTGTATAAGGCATCACCAGTGCTGTCGTCTGCATAGCAATGAATGTTACCAGTTTGCAACATATCTTTGATATGCAGAAGAAACAGCGTAGGTGGTAGCATGCAGCCTTGTGGAACACCAGCGTTAATAGGCTTGTAATCAGTGCACCGTCTACTACGACCTTGATGCTGCGATAAGCAATAAAACTAGTGATTCAATTGCGCAATTTCTCGTGAAGCCCATAGGAAGGGAGCTTCGAAAGAAGCGCTTTGTGCCAGACCCGATGCTTTTTTACAGGAGCGACCAAACCATGGCTGGGATCTGCCTCCGATGGGCACCACAGAGGATGGAATAAAAAGTTTCATACCCTGAAGTACCACATTAACGACAGAATCAGCAACAACGCTATTATCGTCCGGCGAGAAGCAAGCCCGCCCCCAAAGGTAGGATGCAAAAAAGACCGCATCTCATCCCAGTCGGCCGACCTATAGTGCCAAACACGGTGGCAGCCTGCAGAATGCAACTGCGACGTTAATGTGACTGGCACCACGCGCCGGACAAGACAATGGTCCGATGAGCCTAAAGGGGCGTCGACGGAAACCTGATATCCGTCCGGATGAGAGGTCAGCAGTAGGTCCAATAGGGAAGGTGTATGATCTTTCACATCTGGAATCCGCGTAGGGGCAGTAACCAGTTATGTCAGACCATATGCCAAAGCAAAGTCATAAACAGATCTCCCCGCATGATCGGTTAAACGTGAACCAAGCCATTCGGCGTCGTGGGCGTTGAAATTGCCAAGGATCACGATCTCTGCGGATAGGATCTGCTGTAGCACGGAATCTGTAACCATTTGCATCGCCGGGACCTATAGAGGCACCCGTAGACGCGGGGATGGTCGTCGCTGTCTACCCGCAGCCATAGGATAGACAGGTTCGTACCTTCAAGACTACCGAGGCGTCGAAAAAAGATGTCCTCTGTGAAGTATACGCAAATTCCAGCCCGGGGCACAAAGGAATGTTCTAATTTGTACCCCGGGTAGGAGAGATATGAAGTATCAGCTGGAGAGGACACCTGAGTCGCAGAGGACCGGGATCTTAGAGGACATCTCAGTCTGAGGTTAAAAAGAGCAAGGCCGGCTTCGCCGTC
Organism: Parnassius apollo; assembly: GCA_907164705.1. Classification (NCBI taxonomy): domain Eukaryota; kingdom Metazoa; phylum Arthropoda; class Insecta; order Lepidoptera; family Papilionidae; genus Parnassius; species Parnassius apollo. The sequence goes on from CAJQZP010000828.1 coordinate 1,178,012, forward strand.
TCCGTACTCAAGAGTAGGATAACTTGGTCGTGAATGTTCAGCGAGGGATTCTCCGTCATATACCAAACACAGCAGTTAGGTATTATTTTAAGCTGGTATTCTGTGAGAGCGTGGTCCTTCCCCGGTCGAGGCGAACCATTCGTGCTAAAACTATAATATATCTGCAGCGTGGCTCTGCCATGTATGAATAAATTTCTGTAAAAAAATTTTTAAATTAAGAAAACATTTTAGTTATAGAACCTACTAATATATCTTATTTTAGATATAATAATCGTACGGAAACCTTAACGCAAATCTATTTATTAAAATAATTTGCCAATTCACAAAGCGTAGGATTAAAAACGTAGTTAAACTGTAGGCGACTCTGAAGTAGCTGGTATTATTATTATAAAGGAATGATGAAGTCCAGTCTGATTTGAACTACTGCGGAAGTTTTCGAAATTTGTCACATGTTATCAACTGCTATCATCACTCGCTCATTATCTACACGCGTTCCATGTTTCGGTGCATCTTGAACTCGGAAACTATGACAAAATTATTGGTATTATTATTATGATTATTATATTAAAAATGGCAGATTGTAAAAATGTAGTTCAAACAGGGTTATGAAATTTTTCATACGATAATACGGAAAACTTGCTGATTGTTTTAAGCTTGTACGAATTAATTCGTTCAAAGTTTTAAGTTAATTAATATCAGTATATTAATGACAATGTAATTTACCGCAATAACCTTAATTAGTTGGAATGTTACTCATTTTATATTAGAAACAGAAAATATTTGTTAATGTATCTATTGGCACATATACCTGAGATACAGGTTTCAGTATAACAATTAAACACATGAAGTACAGCAGCAATACATTAAACAGCACGGAGGTCACTTCACTGTTTCAAGACTTGAAGGAGGCCTGCGCTAAACAGTGAGAAATTTATAGACTGCCATATTTTCAAAACTTATTTTATATAACTAGATCTGTATGTATGTATGTTTGAATTTAATAGCTTTTATAATTCAGTTCTCACTTACTTCTGGATGTCTGAATAATCTGAAATTTCGCAAGAACTGATAATAATACAATTATTTGATAAGTATGATCTAGTTAGTATTCACACTGGGACTATTTCATCTCATGATCAAAGCTTCTTTCAATGTTTATTAGATTTATATATATTTAAAATTTTAATCGAACCAGAGCATGAAACGTTTTTATATGCTACACTTGTTTTTATTTATTCACAAACTTAGTTTGGAAAGTAATTTCTAATATAAGATCATGAAATAAAATGTAATAATTTCTTAAATTCAATCATGATACTACATCGAAATACGTCGTCATTATAACACAAATAGTCAGTAGTGAGTTTATAGATGGACCATTGTTTTATCATTAATTATCATCCCAATAGTCAGACAATAGTTAGTAACGTCCAGTCGCCCAGCAAAATCAATCGGCCATTGGGACAGTGCTGCCATGTCGGGTGAATGCCTTGTTTATTAGACTGACTTTACGAGATTTAATCGATCTCCATTAAAATTAGTTTTAGTTCGTTCTTATTTACTTTTATTTATATTTATTTATTATTTATTTATAGTTAATACTCTTAATTGCACACACCATATTACAATAACATACAACAAACTTAAATGTATGCACAATTAGGTGGCCTTATCGCTAAACAGCGATCTCTTCCAGGCAAACCTTGGTGATTGTGATCATTTTCATGCATAAATAAGTGTGCATAAATAGTAGATAGAACTAAGTATATAAGCTATATGTAGTATATGAGATAATCAATAATCAAATACATACTATTATATATATATATATATATATATATATATATATATATATACATAACACACAAATACATACATACACATATGTTTTATATATATAAAAATATTTTCATACATTATAGCTATACATCGTATACACAAACTTAATCGATAAAAATAAATATGACATAATAATATATGTTAAATAGAACACATATTTAATAATAAGTTTTGACCATTTATTATATGTTAAAATAATATTATTTTTTTCTTGTTTGATATCGAGGATTCTATTTGTTTCCTGTATTGTAATTATTTCTCGCCATGATTGTTTAATTACATTATATAGTGAGGCGTTAAAGAAAACAGTGTTGTAGTGATGGCTTTGTAAAAAGTGGATATGAAGCTGGTAGTAATTGTGTTGAATGCTTTAAAATCTAGGTATCAGCCGTATATTCGTGTATCGCAATATCAAAAGGTACAACAACAATTCCTTTATCGAAGAACATAGAACATCGGAGCGATCCTATGCTATCTAGACCAGACATGTGGAAATTTTCAAGGCTAGAATTTAACTAAACTTTATAAGAAAATAAACAATAATTATCGTGTGACATAAAGATTTCCGCTAGAACCTTTTGGCGAGTAAGGGCTTACTGTCGATATACTAGTATATGTCCTAAATCAATACTTGCAGCTTAGAAGAGTTTATCGATCAAGCTTGCTGTCAGATACCCTGGTGGAAGGAATATGCTATTTACAAATGATAAAAAATTGTGATGGATGACCACTACAAAAATTCAAATCACAAAGAATATGCTCATAACTCTAAAAAGGACCCTCAACTTATTCAAAAAGTTCAACATGTTCATTATCCCGCATCAACCGTAGTTTTGGTGAAGGTTGTCATATCAGGGAGCCACGAAGCTTCATTGTTGTGGAAGAGGAGTAAAGAGTTCGTCCAAAATTTATCAAGAAACTGTCTTAGATCCTAATAGTGAAGCCTCACAATAATAAATATTTCTACCGTTATAAAAATGTACCGTTGACTTTGTAGTCACAATGCACATACGACCTAAGCCTGGCTCGAGAACAATGTTATATGGACTTCTTAAAAGCTGAAGACTGGTCTTCGTCCAGTCTCGATCTGAACCCGTTTGCCTACAACCAGTGCTCAGTATTAGGGACATAGCCGGCTATAAATAATTACCCCTCGTTGATTCACTCAAGAAATCTTTGTATCTAGCAGTAGTTAAATTGCTCATAGAGATTAAGGTCTGTATTAAAGTCAAAGGCGGCTAGTAGAAGTTAAACCTTCAAAAACTAAACTTCGAGAGAATGAGACGAATGTAAAGTATCAGAAGTAGGATAATTATAGGGTTTGTGTAATTAAAATATAAATAAATATATAGTAATCACTATATACTGCCTTCTATAGATGTATATGTTTTTCTCTTTTTAGTGTCGCTTTTTCATTTCATCGCGTTTCAAATCAGAAAAATTCTGAAGAAGTTTTCACTTCAAAAATCTTTTTAATTTATAACAGAACTACCCGTACGTTTCTACGACCGCTGTACTAGCCATACTAGGTACAACGGTCGTAGAAAATTCAGTAAACGTAAAGTTTATTTATCTTTGCTTTTCTGATAACGCTTTCGTTCTCGTTCCTTTTAAGCATTGTAATTTGGTTCAAATCGCTGGCATTTAAAGTACACATAAAACTCCTTTTAAGTCGAATTGCTTACAATTTACTAGCGTCGTAAACGTCCGTAAACAAAACAGAAGCACAATCGCAATAAAGACTTAAATGTTTGTTATGTTTATAAACATGTCAATTTTATAAGATCCGAGAATAATAAATATATTTTTCAATACATTTCACGATATTTAATTTATTTATACCGCTTCAAAAATCTCCCAAGTGATTCTTTGCTCACAACATTCTTTACATTTTGCTACATTTTGCTCCAAGAATATGCATTTATAAACATTAGCTTCAAATAGTTTTCTATGGAACGCGTTTGAATTTGAATTTAAATAAGTTTCCGTCGGGTTTCTATCGAGTTGTCTGTACGTTTGAAAATATATCAGAACGTTCTTTGTTAGTTGACTGAACCTGTTGAGTTTTATTACATTTATTCAGCCGTCACAAATGCACCCTACGTATGTATGATTTGAATGTCGATAGATTTTAATTGATTAATTTAAATAAATTAATCAATTAAAATCTATCGACAAAAATTTGTAACTAAATAGTTACTTTTTTTTTTACTTTTTTTGTATGGATAGTTTATTTTAAATTTGTAGTATTTACCTGTTATACCCTATTTTTTCCGGGCGGTAAAAAATATCCAGTATATTCGGAATAACAAGTAAATTTCTAATTATGACCAAAAATGCGATAAAATTTTTATGTTTTTTATGTTTTAAAGAAACTCAAAAATACCCAGTAATAATAATAATACAGACTAAAATACCCAGGATATGAGGAGGAACATCCAAGGTGCAAAACCTATGATATCGTTAATCCGCCTGTCAACGCTGGAGAATACGGTAAAATCCTCGGTGTTATGACTGCAGAATGAATGAGTCCGCTCAACCGAGGAAGGATCACGTTCGCTCAGAATATCAACGAAAAATAGCAGTATATTATTTTTGTTGAGTGACAAGAACTAAATATATTTTTGCCACACTATCACCATATTATGTACGGTATATTACGGTATATATTATGGTTGTAGCACAAACGGGTCGGCTCGTCCGGGGTAGGACTACGCTTTCATAGAATACCGTCGTAAATTAGCAGCTTAATACTACTACTAATACTACTACTAGGACGGAATCACCACGTGCACGGGACATAGACACAACGTGGTTGTACGTCAACACGAACGGGAGTTTAATACATACGCATATGCATGCCTAACTAACGTGTTACGTGTTGTGAAAGATGGATTTTTTATTTGAAGGATTGGCATTAATTGCTATTGTTGTAGATGTTCAAGAAGCTACAACCGTCAATAGTAAAAGGAGATTTTCTGTACATCCTACTTGGCAGAAATAAGAACAAAAAGGTGAACGGGACGTGGCACGCGCCGGGCGGGACAGGGTAAACATCGCCGACGATATTTTTCCCGTCCCGTTCATGCCACGTTTCGTTCGTTCATTTACGTGTTTCGTATATTGAGTGTAGATAACCGTAGACCCTTTTTACTGGAATCAAGGCATACCATCTTAGTCCTCAGGGGTAACAACACATTTGCATTTTAATTCTTAGTTGGGGATAACTGTAGAGGTCTATGGGTTACAGCATCCACTTACCATCAGGTGAACTGTGTGCTCGTTTGTCGCTCTTATTATATAAAAAATAAAAGGTAAAATGGTGGGTATACTGTTAACGAGACATTATATCCTGGCCCTCAAACATGACATCGAAGCTTGATGGATGTAGGTGTAGGGTAATAATGGTATCAAAGTATTCACATAGCATCAGTGGATTTTAGTGCCAAAATCGTAATGTTTAAATGTGTTTGACGTAGATTAGGTTTTTAAACATAAAGACGCATATTGGGATAAAAAATAATTAAAAAGCTTATTTATTTTATGTATTGTATATGTTATTATATTAAAATATCCACCCATATCGTCCTGTAGACGTCGTAAGGCGAAAACGACGGACCTACGTTCAGCTGTGGACTTTGAGAGACTGTTATGATGAATGAAATCACACCGGTCAAAGTGCTAACATCTAATAACTTAAAATGTATAAGAAGCCAGTTATTTCAAGAGTTTTCCATACAAATATTACTCTTACATACATTACATCTCATAGAGTTTGATCCAAATAAACTCAAAGTAATAAAAAAGTCAAATAAAATACCGTTTGTAAGTATCATATAGTAGACATATGTTAACGGGCACGAGTTACTTATTTTATGTGTCCAGTAATACTAAACACGTGTGTTTTATGGCGGAGACCTGGCGCTTGCAGTTCGTTAGCGTTAACGCATCATGGAAACAACGTCGAAACAACGATATTTTAAACCAGGGATTCCCAAACTATTTTGTGCAAGAGGCCCCTTTTCCAAAATGAAATGATACCTTGACCACCATTGTCAAATTACTTTAAAAATCTCCAGTTTTTTTCTATTGATACAAATTACTTACCAATTTAAAAACTTTGCGGTTGGTTAAGTGAGAAAACATCATTTTCTCATCAAAATTTAACAAAATAAATAGACAATCAAATCAAGTGTAATTAATAATTAATAATACAAATTACAATTATAAATTATCAGTTTTCGTTTATGTTGACCCTTGGGAAACTGATTTCGACCCCAAGGGGTCGACTTAAAAGTTTTGGTTAAAATCTTCATCCATTTCTTGCATCACTTTCATGCATTTTACCATTTTTGGAATTAATTATTTTCTTTAAACTTATATGGAACCATCACTGATGTATAAACTGTTAAATAAAATAATATAATTTCGACCGGTTCAGCCGCTTCTTATAAATCGTAAATAAAACGTAAAAAAAACATACGCATCAAATTAGAACCTTCTCGTTTTATGAACTTGGTTAAAAGAAAACTAAAAAACATGTTTTTGAGAGGAGGCGCTATAGTCGATTTCATAACATTTACTAAAACCCCTTTACATGTGGTAGAGTTATGGTTGTTGCATGAATGGGTCGGTTCGACCGGGAAAGGACAACGATCTCACAGAACTTAAGCGTAAAATAGCAGCTTAATGCTGCTAAGTTTGGTATGGAGAATATAGAGAACCGGTAACCCTTTTTACTGGAAATGAGACATTCCATATCAATACTTAGGAGTGGTAATGCATCTTCATTTTCATCCTTATCGAAGACTGATGTAGATGTCTACGGGTCACAGACTGACTCTACCAGAAAAAGCAGAACAACTTCCGCTAAGCCGGTTAGTATCCAATATAATCATTTATAGAGTATAACAAATATTAAAATTATTTTGTTACATAATATTATATACATATAAGTCCGCGGCCAACAAAGGATACCTCGAGTTTACTGCTTCTCAACATTAGTTTGTGCGATCTGGGTTCATTTCGGTTGGATTTTCCGCCATAAGCAGTCAGATTTTTTCTGTTGTACACTTTGGAAGGTCGATGGAAAGTGAGATTGACAAGTGGAGAAAGAGTTCGCATTTTTAATTCTATAAAATATAGAAATGATATTATTAAACGTAAAAAATTAACAATACTCATTAATAAAATAAATAAATACAGAAATATCACTGATATATTACTCATAATATGTTGGTTGTTAAACTCATGCGCCAGTGCACTGTATGCAAACTATGTTTCTATCAATCAACTATTGCACTCGCGTTGTAATTGAAACCACAGGATGTAACTCATAACGTCCATTAACGAACCTTTCGCCTCGATTAAAGAAGCAATGAGAAATCTTAAGCCGATTTATTAAGGTTTAAATTACAATAAATTTAAAATTATAAGTACTATCGATCTCAGTATGTTTAAAATACAAACTCTATTAAACAGTGAAATCGATAATATAAATTTAACCATATAATATTGTTATAATAGTCATTGCATCAAATATGACTACTGCATGGCTAATCAAAGTATCAGATTGCTGGGTTCAATTTATAGTCGTTGCACTAACTGATTCAATATTTCATCCAAGGTTTTCATAACATATCATCAACCCAAAATTTAAGCGTACTTCATAGAAAAAGAAGTTCAATGATTTCAGTATCCTACTTAGCAGTTTTGATTCTATCAACTAGAAGCCATAAATAAAAGTTAATCTATCATCCTCATTTCGGCCCGTAGTCGAACGAAACGAGTCGTAAGAGGCGACTATAGGGAATGAAGCAAAGTTTTAGGACTACCAATCGACTTGGTATAACCTCGTTTACATCAAACATAAAAAAGCAAGACAATAAATAGGCGAGCAGCAGCGTCGAAGACGTAACAGTCTGACAATACGATCGTCAAGCACCTGGCGAGCGTGGCGATTAAGACATATTCATTCTGAGAGCAGACGAGGACTATGTTCAGTGCTGGTCCGATAGAAGAAGAAGTATTGGTAGAGCAAATAAAAAAATCTTGACCTTTTCTTTCCGTGCCCATTAGGACTAATATCCGTGTGCCAAAATCGGTTAAAAGTTCGGACACAGTATCAAAGCCATCATCCAAAGTCCGAAAGTCAAAATATGTCTCCAGCTAGAGATCTATCAAAGGATTTATGATCCGCAGGCAATTACGCGGATGACTGAGCTACAAGGTAATTATTTAAATATACCTCTTGCACCTTTAAATCTATCAACAAATCGTTTCCCTAGAAATAGCTCTCCTGGCCTTTGATAGACAACAGTGTAACCATCTCGTATTCATATAATTCACACATAATACATATTTGGTTGACGACGGAAAGTAAAGAAAGTATTTTTTTACTTTATTTTGTGTGTATGTGATATGTGTGTATTGTTTATGTATATTGTATACATATAAGTGCACACTTTGACTACCTCTATTTTATTCAACTATCCTTTAGCAGGCCTGCTGGAAGAATTTACATCGTGGAATAAGCAGTGTCTTTATACATATGTTCTTTTTACCATTTTATATCAAAGTATGTGTTTTTTTAGTGTGAATGGTTTTTAGTACCTACAATAATTAATGTCCGATTTATTTATTATATTTTTATCTTTATGTTATTAAGAGTTATGTAATTGATAATTAAGATAATAATTTATGTAATTTCTAAACACACCAATTATAATTGAGATTGTTATTTTATTAAAAATTAATTTTCATATTGCCAGTTGATAATGATAAACAAATATTTGTATGCCTTTTTAGGCGAAACATAGTGTTACTTATCATACTTTTTCCACCAAGTTTGTAACTTTTTACCTATGTTTTACAAATAAATTATTTGATTTGATTTGATTTTATAGGATAAACTTGACAAACGAGCACACAGTCCACCGGATGGTAAGTGGATTCTGTGGCCCATAGACATCTACATTTAACCTCGATTAATAATCAAAATTCAGATGCTTTGTCACCTTTGAGGACTAAAATGGAATGCCTCGATTCCAGTAAAACGGGTTTCCGATTCTCTACACTCACCATACGAAACACAGCAGCATTAAGCTGCTATTTTACGCTAGTATTCTGTTAGAGCGTGGTCATTTTCCGGTCGAGCATTCTTGCTACAACCATAATATAGCTGCAGCGTGGCTCTACCACGTATAAAAAAACGTATAAAATATTAAATAAATAAATAAATAAAAAGACTCAAAGGGCGAGATACCGCAATCGCCCCTTTGCTAGCCAAGTGTGGATAAATTCTCCCTATTTTAGGAGATTCCTGTATCCAGCTTATAGACCGATCACCGGACTTATAGCCTAGCACAGGAAAAAATAATTTATACTAATATTGTAACTTTGTTGACATTCATGTGTCTATTAAATTAAGTTTTTCTAATAAATCTTACCATGGAAATATAAAGTCGACAAACGTATGAAAAACAACTAGTTTCAATTACACGCTGCCCGATGAACATAAACTTTAATCAGAGAATACAATATGCAACTAATTTATAAATGTTTTATATAAACTTCTCCAAAATATTCCTTATGGCTTCAAAAATACGGTATATATTTCTGTATCAAAGCATGAAATGACGTGTATCGTCTGCTCGAAACATGCAACTTTTAAATATCGTCATTAAGATCTACAAAAAAAGACACTTCACTGTGTAATTGATAAGCAGCGAAGTTAGGTTTACTTTGTAAGAAATTTTTATAATAAATCCTAGGTTTTAGGTGTGCAACTGAAAGGTATCCCTCTTAACTATTTACATAAACACTCACGCCTGTCACTCAGAGGGGTAGATAGAGACTACGGACTTCCTAATGGAAGTCCGTAGTCTCCTACGGATACCACTCTCACGATCCTAAGATACCACTCTCGCCTACTTTACATCCATGTATCTACACATACATGCTCGTCGGTTAAGGGTTCTCCTAATGTGGCCCATTTTTAAAATATCGCCAATTTGGTAGATGAACCTTCTTTTAGGGCGTCCCTTCCGGACTCTGCCGTTCACATCTGCGATATAAATTTGCTTTGTCACTCTTCCCTCGGTGGTTTGAACATGTGTTCAAACCACCGAAGCATTTCTTTCTTAATCCTTGTCACAACATCATTTTGTACACCACATTTTTCTCTTATCACACAATTTCTCACACTGTCATTCAGATTCAACCCTAGCGTACTCCTTAAAGATCGCATTTCTACAACATTTACTCTACTTTTGTGCTTCTTCTGCCACACCCAACTTTCACTACCACACATTAAAGTTTAACAGAGCAGTATGGATTACCATACGTGCATTTTTTGACACATTTTGATTGTTCATAATAGAGTGTAGAGCCCCATTCACTCTATTTCCTGCATTCTCACCGTCAAATAGCAGAGTTTGCACTGCTGTTTGCTGTATTCCGATATAAAGGATATCCTTTTGGAAAGCCAGTAGAATTACAGGCTAAGGCATTCCATCTTAAAGCCTTCTTTGTTTGAATAAAAAAAGAAAAAAAAATAACCACCAAAAAAAACCAAAAGTTAGCTGCTGATGTCCACATGCTGCTGTAGGCACTTAATTATAAGGTGCACTGTAACTTAGTTTGTTTCAATAAAAAAAAAACAACTAACATTCTCGATGAACACAAAGCATCCATTTAGTGTATGGAAATATTATTAAGTGATAAAGTAAACAATATTGAATACATTATTTTTAATATTTTATTACGTTGTAAGAAACGAAACATTGTTTCATAAAATGTAATAATGACATTATGATCAGCGAGCTATGGAGAGGGTTGGGTTCGGTGTTTCTTTGCGTGATAGAATTTGAAGTAAGAATATCTTTAGTAAAACCATAACCAGAATTCGTAAATTTAAGTGACACCGGGCTGAACATAGAGCTCGAAAATCCGACAGCCGTTAGGAAAGAAAGGTTCTTGATTATCCCCTAATGTTGCAATGGTAGTCACCATCATGTGAGCCGCATGATCATTTGCACCCTCTTCTATAGAAAAAGTGTATTATAGGCGGATGGAGTAGGCTCAGCACTTTATTTTTTTTTCATTTCAGCTGTAGAATTGTGAAGGCTGTAATTATGACTGCGACGACGAATGTAATATAATATCTATTAACAGTCGGTTAGTTTAATTTAATTCGCAAGTAATTTGAATATTTATATTTAAACTCCTTAGAGTTTTTAGATTATTTTATTAGAATTTAGCACACATTTCTGGTCTCTAACATCTGGACTAGAAGAATATAAAAATTCCTGTTAAAGTTAAGTTATATATTTTTACAGTTGAATTATTTTAATGTCTAAAATAGAAGTCTATTATTGTTGATGTTATTCATAAAAAAATATACAAAGCTTTTATTGTGTATTACCAAAAGCACCTTGGAGAAATATCGTCGCTGACAATCACCTGCGCTGATAAGCAGCTGCACTTAAAATATAAAAACTATTATTGCCTAGCGTCTAGTCTAGACAAATAATGTGAAAAGCTTTTTCTCATTATTACAGCAAACAAAAACTTGTTTGTGGCAGATTAAGTAAAAAAATAAGTTATTGACTTTCATAACGACTCTTAAAATTATACATTACATTTTTATTTATCTACATCAATCACCAAAGAAATAAATCACCCCTTTTATGTCTAAATAAAATGACGGCTACAGAATAGATGAAAGTATAAAGTTAGTTAATCTATGTCCCACTGCTGAGCACAGGCCTCCTTTCAGTGCGGAGAGAGTATTAGAGTAGGAAAGAGTTCGGCGTGCTGCATTGTTTAAAATTACTGAGATATGCAAAGTTTTCCTTAGCCAAGTATGTGGCAAATCAGCAATTTTAATCGTTCAAGAAATTATCGAACTTGAGTTGATCGCTTGCTGTAAAATTTGGTGCGGAGACTCAGCCCCTAAGCAACCACAGCTCAAAAATAAATCATCTTCTGTATCAGCTAAGAGTTTATTACTTAACATAGACCTCGCCTAAATTAAGCCCCTGAGGACTAGGATGGAATGCCTCGTTTCCAGTAATAAAAAGTCTCCGGATCTCTATACTCACCACGAAACACAGCAGTATCAAGCTGCTATTTTACGCTGGTATGCTATACTATATTACTAATATACTACAACCATATTATAGCTGCAGCGTGGCCCACTACATATAAAACTTTTACCGGGGATCTTTTAAACATTTTCTATAATAATCTCTTATATTACTTTAGTTTAGGTGACGGGTTCACGTAAATCGCACTATAATAGCACGACTGTGATGTTAATATGACTTTTTAAATTATTTATAGGTTTATGTATAGTTTTCATAGTGGCAAAAATGCAATTTAATCAATTAATTATATAGTTTAAGATTTTACCTCAAATATCTGGTTATAGAAATTTATTCACTTATGAGACTCACATATCTACAGCTTAATATAAATTTGGTTTGGGCTATTCGTACAAGGTAATAATGCAAATTACAACAAACAACTACCGAAGACATACAAAACTAAATGTAGGTGGTTTTAAAAATTTTGTTTAGCGACAGCAATGGCTCGTCAGACTTCGTGCGAATTCGGCCGCCGGCTTCTTAATGTCGATTTACACAGATAAGCAGTACTGGATGTGACTCGCATAAACTAAGTGTTAGTATTAGTATGGTAGATTAGTTTTGATAGTCAAGAAAAATCTGACTAAGTGTCATGTATGAAAATTAATATATTTAATGAGCTGTTGTAATATTTATATCATTTATTATTTAAAGTAACTTAAATAATTGATGTTTTTAGTGTATAAGCAGATGTTAACTTAGATATTATGTATTTATTCATAACAGTTATTGAAACACGAAAATTATTCATACATATATATCCCTATACGACAAAACTTATATATATGTATAGTGTGCTTACTCTTTCAATATGTGATACTTAAGTAGTCTTATAAATGTGTGCATTGATTTTGAGTCTCTTATATCTTTGGGTAATTTGTTATATATTTGGGAACCTTCATACAGTTGTATTCGTGTGTATGTCTTTATTTAAAATTTTCCGAATTAGTATACAATTTTGGTACACGTACGTTTGTATAATATTTTCATTACATTAATTTGTTTATAAAGTTTATCTGTCGGTGTAAGATAATCGAAATGAAATAATACTTTTAATAATTTATTTTGGGCAGTTTGTAATATTGCTATATTAGTTTTGGCTGCATTACCCCATATTTCTACTAAATAATCGATTTGTGGTTTAATAATGGTATTATAAATCGTATACCGTACGGAAACTGGAAGACAGCGCGCAATACCCTTTATCATACCCATTAGAGATGTCAGCTTGGATTTGATTTTAGAATGTGCGGGAGCCAAGTTAATTTACTGTGTAAAATAAGACCTAGATACTTTTCTTGTTCTGCATTATAAATTTTTATGCCATTAATCATCAACGGACTACAGTCAGTGTTTTTTGCAGCAAAAACCATATAACTCGTTTTGGTTGTGTTGATCGTTAAAAGATTGCTCTGTAACCATTCGTTTAGCGAATCCAAATCATTTTGTGCTTCTAATACAATAGATCCGATTTGTATTAATTATGTTATTTGTTTTATTAATATACTAGCGATCTGCCCCGGCTTCACACGGGTGATTTCTAGATCTCGACAATAGCGTCACCTACTGTGTCCAATTATGAATATAAATCATCCAGAGACGTACTCAAACACACCCAAAAAAATTTCATTAAAATCGGTCCAGCCATTTTCGAGTTTTTGCGACACTGACGGGCATCATTAATTTTTATCTAAAGAAAGATTACTCTTAAACGACTTTAACTTGCCAAAATATATGTGTCTTTCGTAGTCCTTCCTCTTCGCTATAGAAATATTCGGTGTCTTATTTGTGACAATATATATACATACATTTAAATATATATGTACATATTATGTAAGTACTAAAATTATCAATTAAATGTAAATGTAGAATTATCAATATATTTCAAAAACAATGTTACAAATTTCATTGCGATAAATTTAACCTATTTATTTATCTTGCGTATTGAAACACCTATTACTAGTTTTCCTGTAAACATGGGCGATAAAAGTCAATAAATACATTTTGTTTAGTAGTGTTAGCGTTACATATGTAATACTCAAGCGTTGTATGTATAATGTAAATATTAAAGCTAAATGTAAATCAACATTCTGGGTGGTCACTTAAGATGACACTCGAAGAGCATTGATCAAACTACGCATTATTTACTGCCACTTCAAACTAAAGCCATGTGCATTATTATTAATGAATAAATATAAAAGTTACGGTATGTTTCCTTTTCAATTTCAATAATTATATTTGGTAGGTTTCTAATGGATACACTTGTCAAAAAAATCTTTAGCATAAATTTTTTTAACTTCCCGGCAAGAAAATTGAATATTTTCAAAAATAGGGAAGTTATTGGTTTCACCCCGATTTTTGAAAATCAAGTTTTCATCAGATCTCGACGTTTTGAGATGCCAGGAAGAGCTATTCTGACTAATTTCACGTGGACGACTGTACCGATGTATGTATATTATGATGTGTGAGGTGTGTGTGTGTGTGTGTGTGTGTGTGTGTGTGTGTGTGTGTGTGTGTGTGTGTATGTGTGTGTGTGTGTGTGTGTGTGTGTGTGCGCGCGTGTGTGTGTGTGTGTGTGTGTGTGTTTGTAAGTATGTAAACCTTTCATAAATTTAAAATGTTTTTTATCTGTTACACCATCGTATAGCATAAGGTGTATGTGTGGTGTGGTATATGTAGTAGTCAGAGTCAGATGAAAGATAGCAGTCAAGTTCATCATATTTTGAAAGATCAGAAACACTGAAATTCAATCATAAAAATACTTTAAACAGATAAGCTTATATTCAGATTTGGACTTTTATGGACCAATAATGAAAAATTGGTTGACCCTGCAGGCCATCCCTGGATCTTTCCGCTAATCTTGCACTGTATAACGGATTGCCATAATCGTGAATCTTGTCCATACATCCAGCATTAGACTAGTAATCTAAAAGGCGAAGCAGAAGAAGTCTAAAGATCATACAGTTAAAGTAGTCAGTATGATACGAAATAATTTTCGAACGAAAAGAAAATGCTACCTCGATAGCGGAATAAATTTTGTGATAACCCTATCACATTTAGTAGTATATAAAGTACTCTGTGAGGGGCACATAACTTTAAGAGGTATTGTAGCTCGGTGTAAGACTTTATAGGAGCCATTCATCCTCCATTACACGAGGGATAATGCCAGTATATTTGAGATAAGTTATATTTGAAAAAGAAATTATGGAAATGTATAGTCAGTCAAATTTATTGTCAAGAAGTACTTCTGTAAAATCTGTAAATATAAATAAAATTAAAGTGTGTGTTTGTAATATCGAAGTAACTGCCCTTTATCGTGCTCAAGGGGTTAGAAAAGGGTAAGAGTGACAAACGGGCACACAGTTCACTTGATGATGAGTGGTTGCTGTGGCTCATAGACATCAACATCTATCCTCGATTACGAATTAAAATGCAGATGCGTTGTCACCCGTGAGGACCAAAATGGAATGCCTCGTTTCCTGTAAAAAGGGTCTCCGGTTCTCTACACTCACCGTACGAAACACAGTAGCGTTGAGCTACTATTTTACAATGGTATTCTGTGAGAGCATGGTCGTTCCAGAACCATTTGAAACCAAAGCGGGTGATCTGTTATTTGTATCGGAGTAAAACCACGAGATAGACAATTGGCAGGATTTTCTGTACCAGACGCATGATAGAATTCCTAACTTGTCTTGGATCTTGACCACTCGGTTCGTGACAAAAGTATCCCAACGATGAGGTGAAGAATGAACCCAACATAGAGCGACGGTTGAGTCGGAAAAGGCAAATATTTTATCTATGTGAATTCGATCATTACACGCACTAGTACGCATACAACTATACTACTAATATAGCTGTAGCATGGCTCTACCACGTAAAAGACATCTCTTTGTTCGGGCTTCATCGCCATCATCGGAAAGGGGGAACCGATTGTAAAAAAACTTGACGAACATAAAAAGAGCAATGCCATAAGGGATCTAAGCTATATTTTATCTGAAAACTTGCTGCCTTTTTTGAGAAATCGAAAAATTCATAAAAGAAATGGTGTTTGATGATTGGTGTGAAATCGACGAAACGTTCAAAAAAAAATAAAATAAAAAAAATCTTAATTAAAGCCTCTAATCTAAATAAAACCACATTAATAGATCCTAACTAAGTAAAGCTGGGGCGAATCACTAGTTTTGAAATAAATTTACACATTTTCTACCGACTTCATTTGTTTTGCATTTTAGTCTAGAATTTTTATAACTCCCTGCACTCGCGTGCAGAGTAAGCATATTTTCCAAAATGAATTCGATAAGTTTTTGTTGAATTTAAAAATGGTTTCATACTTATTTTTCATTTATTCTTTTGCTTTATTTGAAAATATCAAATTATTTCAATAGGTAAAGACAAGAAACTATAGGTGTGGAAGATAGTCTGACCGTCTGAGTCTAACTGGAATCGAACACATTGTGCGAGAAAATATTACTTGAGTAAATGTAGAGAAATCGAGACAGATTTACAGATTCGGTGTAAAACTATTCGGTAAGGAGCGAGAGAAAATCGTTGATTTTTCGAACGTGAGCACTTTGGATTTTATGTACCCGTTTTATTAGAGCTTGTCGAGGTGAACAAACGTAGATTGCTTCTTAGCGACTACTTATAAATGTTTGAAGATGTACACTAAAGATTAGCTTACGATTTGTTGTTACGAGACTCTGTAAAAATGGGAACCGATTGAATTGGTAGAATGCACTTTAAAAATAGTTTCAATAATATAATATTCGGTTTGAAAATGACTTCATTGTATTATTTTACTCCGGGTAAAAATAAGACAAAAATTGTTCTAGATGTATTAAAATTATCTCTTTACTAATCTGCTAACCGACCTTTCATCAAATGGTTGCGTAATATTCAAGAGATCGAATACGAGAGGAGGCTGCGTATTCAATTTCAGCGTTTTGTTACATAGTCTTAAACTGATCTTTTCTCAATTGAGAGGATTTTACTTAATACTTATGAAAAAAATGAAAGCTAAAGCTAAAGATAATGGAGATGGTTTAAGTAAATGCTCGTATTTTATACTTTCATAAATACAATTACTTTACTTTGTTCATTTGTAAAGTATTTTATACCAAGTGCGTGTCGGGTCTCGCTTAATGGGTTCTGTACATAATGTCATGACCAATACCTGTTTAGAAACTACACAATACCAATTAATGTTTTTGGTATTTTTTGTATAATATAAGGTACATAATAAACATATACGAGAAATTTATAAGTAGTTTAGTTTTGGGTCTTGTTATGTCTTGTTAATCTTTTAATGATCATCACGATCATCTGGATCATCTGAGATTTTTTTTAAATTGAAGTGACAAACTAACAGTCCACCTAATGGTAAGTCGATGCTGTGGTCCATAGATATCTTCATTTATCCTCAATTGATAATCAAAATGCAGATATGTTATCACTCCTGAGGACTAAGATCGAATGCCTCATTTCCAGTAAAAAGGGTCTCCGGTTCTTTACACTAACCATACGATATACAGCAGCATCAAGCTGCTATTTTACGCTGTTATTCTGCGAGAGCGTGGTACTATCCGGGTCGAGCCCGCCCATTCGTTCTACTACCATAATATAGCTGCAGCGTGGCTTTACAATGATTTTTTTTAAATTTACAGTACACGCTATGTAAGCACCCTAAGTTCGATCCCCGACGGCTCTAATGAAATTTTTTACTGCAGTTTTGAGCGCTTATTTACTACGTCTATGTGTGATATGGATACACTGTAGCCATGTTTTGGTTGTAACACTTCGGTCGGCTTAAACCCGGAAAGACCACGCTTTCGGGTACATTCATCATTTTGATTCTTAATCGAGGCTATGTGTATCGTTCGTCACCTTTTTTCTGTTAAAAAAACCTACACGACGCTGAAGAATAATCATCTGGGTTAAACTTTCATGTAAAGAATAAAACTTTCTTTTTTCTTTCTTTCTTCTTTTTTAACTTCAAGGACACGTGAAATTCGACAAACACGCTACTACACATGCGTCGAACTAATTTTTATATAACCCTTTAAGAAATAAGGGTTAGCCTGTATCAAGCAATGAGATATTTAAAGGCTGTAAATATAAACTCGTTTTTTGTTTTTTACGCTATGTCTGCATTAATTCACTCTTTAGCATGGATCATTTGATTACAATTTAACACTGGCCACCAAAATGACTTATTATTTGATTTTATTTTGCTTCTCCATCTGTCGAATGCAATTTGACTACGTATTCAACGGTTGCAAAAACTACAACGATTTATAATAGCGATGTTATTATTAAAGAACATTGACTCAGCAGAGATTCAGAAACATCTTCGCGGATTTCAACCTAATTTTAACCGATATTCTATGATAATTAGTCTTATGTTTGAATCCTATCGCTTATGTATAATTACTATAAAGAAAATATTTCGTCATCACTTCTCAGAAAGGTGAAGCATTAATCACCACGCAAGGAAGATACAGATTGTACAGCGTATTGGCGATCGTAGTACGATCTGGTCTTCAGTCTCTCGTATTTTGGAAGCTGTTGCAGTCTGGGTATCTTAGGTCTGATATAAACGATACGAAGTGGTTATACCGCCGTCTATCGGTATAACTTTTTTTGAGTTATATAATAGTTGTAGCGCGAATAAGTCATCTCGACCTGAGGTGCACCACGCTCTCACAGAATACCAGCGTAAAATAGTAGCTTAATGTTGCTGTGTTTCGTATGGTGAGTTTAGAGAACCGGAGACCCTTTTTACCGGAAACGAGGTATTCCATCTTAGTCCACATGGGTGACAATGCATTTGCATTTTGATTCTTTATCGAAGATAAATGTTGGTGTCTATGGGCCACAGCATTAATTTACCATCAGGTAGACTGTGTGCTCGTTTGTCACCCTTATCCTATAAAAAAACGTTTCTCATTAAAGTTTGTTTTACTTTTAACCTTGTATAGTAATAGGTTCTTTATTTAAAAATCTTCATGAGTATTCTTTCAAGTATCATTACTTTGCTTGGGACACAGGTTTATGATTGCATAAAAAATAAAAGAAGTGATTACTTACGAAGTCCATATCTTATATTATTTTAAACCCCCGACGAAAACGGAGGGGTGATATATGTTTGTAGTGTGTATCTGTTTGTCTGTGTGTCTATGTATCTTCTGTCTATGACGTCATAGCTCCTGAGACCGATGAACCAATTTTCATTAAGTTTTTTTTTTGTTTGAAGGTGTCTTAATCGGATGTTCTTGCTATGTTTCAAGAAAATCTGTTCAGTCATTTAAAGATCATCAACTTTTTTTGTTTCGGGTTTTTTTTAATGTTTAATTTAAGTTAATTATAACCTGCCAACAACTAATGAGACTCAAGCGAGAAATTGAGAAAATACGGCCGAAATTAATCAACAGAAAGGGAGTGTCTTTCATCATGATAACGCCAGATCACACACATCTTTAGCCACTCTGCGAAAATTGAGAGAGCTTGGTTGGGAAGTGTTAAAGCACCCACCATATAGTCTCTAACTTGCACCCTCAAATTTTCGCATGTTTCGGTCTTTTCAGTATTCTTTACTTCAATATCTGTTTAGGTCTATTCAGAATTGATAAATTAATATTTATTTTTACAATACAAATGAAGATTAGCTGGCGGAGAATGCCTTTTCGGCATTAAGTTTTTTTCGTTGTTGATTCAGCACCAATTTTTATATGAAAGGATGACACGCGAGCACACAGTCCATCTGATGGTAAGTGGTCGCTGTGGCCCATAGACATAATGCAGGTGCGTTGTCAGCCTTGAGGACTAAGATGAAAAGGATATTTTCCAGTAAAAAGGGTTTCCGGTTCTCTACACTCACCATACGAAACACAGCAGCATTAAGCTGCTATTTGACGCTAGTATTCTGTGAGAGCGTGGTCCTTCCCCGGTCTAGCTGACCTATTCGTGCCACAAATGTACAATTAATGGGTGCGTTTGGCAGAAAAAAGCGCTAGCAAGCGCTTGTAAGCAAAATGGCGATCGTAAGCGGTAAGCGCTGTCAACTCGTAAGTAGCTATTTTCCTACAGGACACGATGTTAGTTTTAACCGGGGAACCTAACCTAATTTAAATATATGTTTGTAAAGTATTCATATTAAAAACTTACCAATCATGAATTTTTAATAACATGTATATGTTTATTCACGTTATTATATTACTTAAAACTAATATTGCACAAAACAACTTAAAAACTCTACTTCAAAACAAACAAATTAAATAAGCAAAATGGCGGATTGTGTCAGCGCTACTGAAGTAGTATCGTGTCCTGGCCGAAAACTATTTCAGCGCTTGTAAGCGCTTGCTAGCGCTTTTTTCTGCCAAACGCACCCATTTTTTTTTTTTTGAGTGCAATCAATTATTTAAAAAAAGAATCTAAAAAAATATCTGTTTACGAATTACGCAATAAATTAAGATAGGTATCTTAGACAGTTCCAAATGCTGTCGGTCTGATTCTTGCTGATTGTTTTCTTAGATATTTTCACCGCACGTGTCAGGCGCCCGCCGCCGTCCCTGTGTCGAACAAAAATTCAATCCAGTTTCAGTCAAGGATTGGACATTGCAATTTGACCCATATAGTGCAGTTGTTAGAAGTTTGATTAGTGGATGAAGAGCTTGCGGACAATATGGCAGTGATTAATTGTGTTTACTGTAGGATGCAGGCCAGACACCACATTGACTGCAGTTGGTGACGTGGCCGGACATAGCTATTGTCCTCGCCTGTAGCGATTAATAATATAACAATTTATTCTTCCAAAATCGCTTCGTCCGTTCTAAAGACATTCATTTTCCTGTTACTTTAAATGGTTTCAGGTCAACTTCAACTATAAATGCAATATTAATAACTTATTTTCATAAAAATTATTCCCGATATCCCGTATGAATGGAATATTTCCAATTAAATAGTTTCTCAAATTATATTTATTACCATAACATTATTACTATCTATATTATAGATTTCCTTACTCACTTTACAACCCCCAAGGGAAAGTGTGTAGTGGTGAATTCCACTTATAACAATTTCATGAAATTGGTGTAAGTGACCACTGCAAACTATAGACACACCTGACTAGCATCCAACTTCACACAAAGAGAATAAGATGGACTCCATTACAACCTGTAATAACACTGGCTTTTTTACCCTTCAGACAGGAATACAACAGTGCACATTCTGCCATCGGACGGACTTCAAGGCGTGGAAGTCATTCCACCTAGAAATATTATGACGTTTTTGTTTCTTAGTAATGTGCTCGCGGAATTGTTTTTCCTTGTGTCTGTTAATACAGAAATTACATGCAATTAAACCATAATATAAACTGCGTCTGTGAATACGAATTAAACCATTCCATGCATTTTTCATAGCCCGTCATTTACATCGGCGCCTCGTATTCATTAAGTGCAACAATGACCACATTAAATTATAAAATTAACAAAAATATATTCGTCATAAATATTTTGAAGTAATTGTACGCTGGAACTCCTGTGACAAATGTCGTGACATCATTGTAATGAATATGAAATATATTTTCTTATAATAAATGAATTTTTTGATGTTTATGGGAGAAGAGTCGGAAAAGGATATCCTGGGATATCCTAAATTTTATTAATAATAATTTTATTAAATATACAAATTAGGAGTACCCTTAACCGACGAGCATGTATGCGTAGGTATATATGAATGTGAAGGAGGCGAGAGAGGTGTGTCAGTATCGTGCTAAATGGAAGTCTGTAGTCCTGCCTACCCCTCTGGTTGACAGGCGTTAGTGTTTATGTATTATGTATATGTTATGGGATTAAAGTGAATCCACTTTTCCATACAACTACATATCATAAGAGACGACAAAAAGAAACTAAAATATGAAAAGGGCAGTATCTTCGTGATAGTAACTCAAAATAATGAAATCTTTCATAGGCAACAGGCAAGTTAGTGAGTTCAGTGTTACTCGTA